>OX638062.1:16501585-17717210 GCA_951804385.1 Trifolium dubium | reverse complement strand
CTCCTACTTGGATCTTTCTATGCATCTACCATGACAAGTTGAATGAAGATGATAGTGAAAAGATTCCAACCAAAAGAATCACTTGAAGCCAAACATTACCTGCTACAACAAGACAATTTGTTAGTATTAGTAACATTCATTAAGTTCTTAAATCAATGTTTGTAAATGATTAATGCTAAATTACTACTAATTTGTTTATAACAGACAACTCAACTGACAAATATCGATATTGCTAAGTTAGACGCATTTCAAAGTTGTGTGTGTGAGTTTCTGGTGACAATAAATTACTCGTAATTTCTTATGCGCCCTTAACTTTACCTGATTTAGCGGAACCACTATTGCTTGGTCCAGGTGCAGCAGCTCCAGCACCAGCTTCAGCAGGATTAGTTTTAGCATCCAAAGGACCAAGTGAATAAGGAACCTCGGATTTGACGATCCAAGAATCGCGTTCGGATGAATTAGCGAGTTCAAAGAATTTACCAGGGTAAAAATTAGCAGCTTCAGTAGCTGTAATAGTCTTAACACCAGGCCATTTAACTCTTTTTGATGTATCAGCACCAGGACCTTTATTGTTATACTCATAGAAAGTGCATGTATCAGTAAAAGCACTTCCCATCCATGGCATGTAACCTTCAGGCTCATAATTTCCATCAATCATTGAATCCATAATCACAACTTTGGAATATGCCTTCCATGGTCTGCCTAGGTAAGATATTTTGGGATCTATTGCGACTACATCTGGTTCACCTGTTTTAAAAATCGTGGAAGGAAAAATTATTATTAATAAAGGTGACACTGTCCTTGTGAGTTTAACTCAGTTGGTAGGGACATTTATAATACAGGGACCAGGGTTCGGACCTTAGTACGCACACTTATCCACCTTAAAAAGGTGGAAGGCGACACTATATTAAGAGAGTTGTTTTTTGATAAAGAAGTGTTTGGTTTACCTGCGAAGTGACAACTTTGGAAAACAAAAGCACTTGCGCTATCAGACTTGACTCTTCCGTTGGCGGCTACGTTACATTTTTGTTCTTCTAATGGTTTTCTTATGGTAAATTTGCAGTCTTGGAAAACTCCGAAGGCATCACCAAAGACCATGTCGATTGTGCCAGAGACGCTGCAGTCACGGTAGAATTGACGTTGGGATTCAGTGAAGAGTGTGGCTTGGTAACCGTCCATTTGGCAGTTGTAGAAAATTGCTTGATCAGCTGTTACCCGGAGTGCAACTGCTTGATGTTTGTCTGGTCCTGCTGTGTTTTCGAAGCCGACATCCTTTGCCATGAAGTTTGCACCATTAACACCTGCAATGCATATATTAAGGAGAATTTCAGTCACATGCGGCCAATAAGACCTTAATCATACTGCATTATAATTTTGGCAACAAAATGAATCGTACGTTGTAATCTATATTGTCATCGCCATCATTTATTTAAAAGTCTATGGTTGACAACCTTTTTATTGACTTCAAATCTCAAAAAGTAAAAGTTCACAGTTTTTCTTGTAATGTCTAAGACAGTGACTTGATCAGAGTGCCAGATTGACATAAACCAAACGGACGTGACTTGATCAGAGTACCAGTTTGACATAAACCAAACCGACACCCCATCAAGTCACAATCTCAATTATGATGATGAATAAGACACGAATTAGCATGAATTATTCGATACTTACCAAAAGTTGCAGTCTTGTAAGGTAAGAGACCATCAACAAAGTTAAGGCTACCAGAGAATTTGGTTTTTGTAGGACCATCGCCAATGATGGTAACAAAAGTCATTTCCTTAAGAACTTCAACATTCTCCTTATAAACACCTTCCTTAACATGAATCACAAAAGGTTTTGCATTATTTGCAGGAACAGTCTTAAGAGCTTCAGTTAATGTCTTAAACTTTCCACTACCATCTTGTGCTACAACTGCATCAGGATTAACATTTTCCGCGGCAAGAAGACGCCTTTGCCCTTCGGTAACCCATGAAGGATAACCATCATCAGTTGACAAAAGTTTCCTATCACTTATGATTGTAAGTTTACCAAGTAAGCTAGAAACAGAAGTAATCATGTCAATAGCATTACTACTTAATGCCATAGAAGTGTTCAAAACCTTAGCCATTTTTTCGCCGGCTTCTGTTTTTGAATTCTCAAAACCATTCAAACATGTTTGTTGATGTGAAAGTGTACCCGTTAACCAAACTTTTAGATCATAAGCATATTGATTTACCTTACTCCATTCAAATGTGTCTATTGCACCAAAAGATTTATGAACTCCATCAACAGCATAATCCAACACTTCATCACAAACTTCCAAAGCTTGTTTTGTCATGTTGTCTTTTGCCAATTCAGTATAAAGATCTGAATTGTTGATGTGTTTCACCAACTCATCAACTGTTGCATTCAATGCAAACTTTACAAGTCCTTTCACGTCGCTTGCATCTTTTGGTGCATTTTCAAGACTTTTGTGACATGTTTCTTGGTATTCTGTTGATTGACAAAGCACGTTTATGTTCACTTGTTCACCTAGATCTGCGGCGACCGCACCCACCATAGCGACAAAAAGTATGGAAGAGATACCAAGAAGGGCAAACCTTTTCCGTCGGTTACAACCACCATTTTCATGTATTCTTCCCATATTTCTATCACTTCTGTTGGGCAGTGTTTTTCAAAATGCCCTATAGGGAGGGGCTGCTCTAATTTTCAATGTGTGATATTGATTACATATAATATATATATATACACACATGTACTGAACTAAATTTAGCAAAAAAATTATGTTCATTTGGTTAAATTTAGTAATTGGCCAATTTTAGCATTAACTAATAATTGTTGAGTGATAATTATAATAGATTTAGATTAGAGGATGTCCTTCAATGGTGGAGTTTAGTATTTGACTTCTATAATAACAATGTGTTATGTGTATATTCCTCAAAATAGCATCTACTATAATTTTTATTTTTATTTTGTACAAACTTACTATATTCTTTTGTTATTAAACACGTCCATTGAATTAAACCCTAAGGTTCTACAATTGATTATAATATCCCACTTTCAATCCAATGTTAGAAGTTAGAACTATATTATGATTATTAACTTAAAACAATAAGGTTCTACAATTGATTATAATATCCCACTTTAGAAAATGTCCTTACATATAGATGTAACTAAAACCACCTCCAATCATGTGAAAAAATTAAGGATTATTGTTAACTATTCTTAAATATTATAAACAATTCTTGTATTGGTTAGTCTATACAGTATAAGATTTTGCTGTCTACAATTAGACTCCTTAATGATTGGTCCTTAGACTAGTCGGTCTTTAGACTGAATACTGAGTTTTTTTTTACAAAATAGTATTTACCGAAATGAATAATGAAGTATCTTTCTAAAAAAAACAATAGTATACATATTAATAATGTCAAAAAACAAAAATAAACATTGGACTCCCTTACCATTGTTCCCAACCTACAAGATTTCTAGGAACCCTTCATATGGACCTTTTGGAAATGGGTGGAAATGAAAACTTATCTTTGGACACTCAAACGCTCCATTTACACCTTAAGAGATACAGAAATAGCGAGAAAGATATGAAAGATGTGATATGTTAGTGAATATGATTTCATTAAACAAAGAAGATTAAAACACCGGTTACGTGGGTAAAGTTGTCTTCTCCTACTTTAAATGGATCCCCGCAAGTGACCGGTGGATTTGGACCTTTGAGATTAGTAAATCCTTAGACCGGATACTGAGTTTTTAAATTAAAAAAAATGTAATTTAGGAATTACATCATTAAATAGAGTAAAAAAATAGTTAACTTTGCTTATATTTGATATTACCAAATATGTGTACTTTTTTGCATCAGATAAATCTTTAATAAGTAATTAAAAGAGTCACATACCTGGAATATACAATGAAAAAGCTTATTTTGATTAAAATAACCCCTATAATGCTTCCAAAAAGCTTCTATTATTATTGTTCTATATATGTTTTTTTTTTCCATGGCACACTTTATTAGTGAGAATGTGAATTCTCCTTTCATATGAATTTTTATTTGGTGATTTTCATTTTGTTCTCAAAGCTTGGCTCTTTGTAATTCTAACTCTAACTTTCCTATGGTACCCAGGTGAACTTCGTCCGGACCGTCTGCGATTCTCAACGTCCTGGCAGTTGCCCACAGATGTGCAAGGACTGTGTCAGACGATAAACCAGCTGCTCCATGCACTTGCATGGCCATATCAAGTACCTGTAGTGCCATGCTTGGCGCGGCTATCTACTCCAACAAAACCAACCATAATGTTGAAACAAAATAATTATTATGAATGAAATAATGATATGATAGTAAAAGAAGATTAGGAGTTAGGACAGTACTATACCTTGGCCATTGCAATTATCCCTCGAGCTTTTTTGTTTCCATACCGATCAAGTTGGTCTGCGGCTTCCAATACAAGCAACCTAGTCTTTTCTAGCTCTACTCGGCACTGAACAAACGATAGCTAAGTAAGCCAAATCCTTTAAAAAGTTAAACTAAAAGATATTTTTATTTTTGAATATAATACCTTGGCCAAATCTGAAATAAATGAGCCATGTTGTGCGATCATTTTCCCAAATGCTTTTCTACTAAGAGCTCTTCGAGACATCAGTTGCATGCCTCGCTCAGCAGCGCCTATCAGTCTCATACAATGGTGCAACCTTCCAGGACCTAGCCTAGCCTGCAAGATGCAAGTTAACAACAGATGAAAAATATGCTTTTTGTTATTTCAGCAAGTTTTTCCGCATCTCGAAGACATTCATGTAAAAATTTACAGAGATGATGTATATGTATAAACTTTCAATCCAACGAGAATATTTTAAAATATGTATCAATAAAAAGTTATTGAAATGGTATAACATTACTCAAGTGTTGCACCAGTATAATTTGATCCCTTTGAATTCAAGTCAACATCATGACCTAGTATTTAACGTAAAAGAAATGTTTTTCAACTCACTTGAGCAATCTCAAATCCACGTCCTTCGCCCATTAAGATATTTGTCACAGGCACACGAACATTCTCAAATACTACTTCTGCATGTCCATGAGGCGCATCGTCAAACCCAAACACCGTTAAAGGTCTCTTTATGTGAACACCAGGAGTTTCAGTACCCACTAAAATCATCGATTGTTGCTTATGCCTCGGTGCATTGAAGTCAGTTTTTCCCTGTACCATGTTTTTTTATCAATCACCCTCTGATTTTAATTGAAATGAATATCATATTGACTCTTAATGCAATAATAACTTTCAACTAAATACTCACCATAAGTATAAGAATTTTGCATCTTGGATCCATAGCACCACTAGTCCACCATTTTGTCCCATTTATAATATATGAATCTCCTTCCCTGTGAAAGGAGAAAAATTAGGAACAGTTTGGAATGACTTATTTGAACTTATCTAGGAGTATAAGCACTGGTGGGACTCTTTGGTAGAGTACATGGAAACAACTTGGGACATGTCCATAAATATTTTTCAGCTTATTTCCATAAGCTCTCTAGGATAGCTTATGAAAACAACTTATAATTTTTATGACATAGTTTGACTTTATTTAATCTATTGTTATAGAAATAGCTTATACATAAGGACTTGTATGATAAGCGCTTATAACATAAGCACTGAATTAGCTGAATGGAAAGAGAATAAGCACATGTAATTGGTTCAATATTATGGATAATCCCACCTTTTGATAGAACACTCAATATTGGTTGCATCAGAAGATGCAACCTGTGGTTCTGTCATTGCAAATCCAGACCGAATCTTCCCTTCAAGCAAAGGAATAAGCCATTGTAGCATTTGTTCTTTATTTCCATTGCGCAATAAAACCTAAAATGCAACAGAATGTTACATGCTGATCGAACAAAAATGCAACAAAGATAGAGAAAGTGTTAAAATCTGATTAACCATGCAAATCTATAGAGAACTTCTTACCTCCATATTACCGGTGTCAGGCGCACCACAATTAAATATTTGTGGAGCCCAAACAGAATGACCCATGAACTCACAAAGGTATCCATATTCGAGATTTGTTAGACCGGCACCCAACAACAAGTTATTTGATTCAGTAGACAGGTTATTATTGCTCCCATCAAACAGAATTTTCTTTGCCCTTGCAGCACTATCGACCTGCATAAAAGCAAATACGTTGACAAGATTTTACTCTAAATCGCTAAGTTCTATGACAAATAAATATGTGCTTGTTGTTAAATAATTTGAAAGAAGCTGTAATATATCAAAAACAGATAGAAAGATGTTAAAAGCTTCTGAAACCACGAAACACAGATGAAATATATTACAGAAGAGAAGAATTATGATGCATACAGGAATCCATAAGTTCCACAAGCCTTCTTTCTTAGCTAACTCCTTCAATTTTTCCTCTGCGGGGTGAACAGTCCACCGTGCTTCTGATTGGGCAAGTTTATGAAATTCATCTTCCATCGGGTATACGTGTTCCTCGATAAACTTAATTATTTTATTCCTCAGCACTAAAACCTTTTGACTAGGAGCAAACCTTCCCTCATTTGGGAGGCCCTGGACATCGTTACCCTTAACTAATTCTTTTGCATTTGCACCTGATTTGTTCAAGAGCGAAAATGCGTCAGATAGTATATTAGTGAAGTACCAAGAATCTAATATATGATTAGCTTCAAGTAAAGCGACAAAATATATGCGAGGCAATGTGAGAATCGATTGGTTTAGCTACCTGAAGGAGGTTGCTGAGGAAGCACAATTTTGCGTTCAATAAATTCCCAAGCAGCATCAATAAGACTATTGGCAAGTACTTCTGTGTAACGAGCACGCTCACCACCGGATGCATTACCCTATATTGATCACAAAGAAGCCACACATAATTAAGGGTATGTTTGGATTGGCTTATTTGAGTTTATCTACTGACATATGTTTGGAAGAGCTTATGACATGTTCATAAGCTGTTTTTAGTTTATTTAAATAAACTCTTATAATACCTGCTAACGATAGTTCATGAAAACAGCTTGACATTATTTTATCTTTTGTTATAGAAATAGTTTATGCATAAGCATTCATACGAGATTAAGTCAAATTTCAACAGCATCTCTAACAAGTTTAGATACCTTAACCCATCTATTATAGACTCCTGCATAAATTGAAGCCCCACGGAAAAAAGAAAAGGCAATGTAGAACTTCCATTCAGCAACAGGCCATTTTCTTCCCTGGCATCGAAAACGCATTTGTTGGAATTATTTAGTATACAAACTTTCTTATATATTGAAAATATTTAGTAACATCACTTACTGCCTGAGAGCAATAGTCAGCCAAAAATTCTGGTAGGGAAGGAATTCCTGCTGGTAATCCAGCACGTTCCATACCTTCCTGTACTTGTTTTTCGCCAATATCTTTGATATAACACTGTCAACAAAAAAAAAATCATGAAATACACTGGTATTTCAATTAATCAACTATGCAGTGCAATATAACAAATCCATCTTTATGCGCCAAAATCTAGATTTAGAAAAGTTAGTATATAGTACATACCATACAGATATATGCAACATCACACATTTGGTTACCAAGGGTAGACAGTTCCCAGTCAAGTATGCCGATTACTCGATCCTGCAGCAAAAACAAAACTTATCAGGCATAAGACCTAGGTTCTAACTCTAAGATGCTATGTATTGTTATAAAATATAAATCCAAATTGATAATCTTAACGCTGACCAGACTCCACAATATTATACACATGACAACATAAATTTCAATTTCTTTAAGCATCATAGTTATGATATTGATACTCTAAGTTTGACCAAACCAGATAGAGAAATCTACGAACTAATACCAGAGCAAAGAAAAAGAGCTTAGTTTTTCAGCCAACGGAACTTTGGTCATGTGTATATATGCATCGCTTACCTCTGTTGGATGGAACACAAGATTGTCAATGCGAAAATCTCCATGAACCAAACCTGCTGTTGCTCCTGAAGAATCTTCAGAAGGGATGTGATTTCTTAGCCAATCGATCAACGCAAACATTTTTGGATTGCTTGCAGGTTTACCCTCATTGGTTGAGGAGACATATTGCTTAGCCCATCTCTCAATCTAAAATAAATAAACTACCCGTTAGTGCTATCAAGTTGGTATCTGGTAAAATAAAATTAATTTGATCCTAACGCTTTTTTTGTGGCTTATATAATTTCAATGCATTCGAGTTAAGCTTTTCTATGAATCCATACAGAGATACAAAGTTCATCAACCACTCAACTGACACGTCATAACCTTGATATATGAAAGAACTTACCTGTCTTTTGCAATAATCATTACGTCGCCCGTAATTTCCCAAACCAACGGAATCCACATTAGCAGAATGTAATGAAGCTAAGATTTTAGCAGTGTCCCGATAAATCGCCCTCCTACTTTCTGGCGCCACACCCTAACACATTCGTTTACACAATTCAGCAACAAAACTAATGACAATCATGGTTTTAAATCGCAATATATTGTCCAAAAGTCCTAGCTCAACTGGAAAAAAAATGCCAAAATTGCTAGGCTGGATGTCCGTGACCGGGGTTCAATAATTTTAATTGAAAAAACTAAATATGACATATAAAGAAATCATACTGGTAATTTGGGATCAACAAATATCCGTCCTTCCAAATACTCCATGATATAAAACGGTGTTCCAATAACAGTTGGATCATTGCACAAACAGAAAACTTTAGGAACTGGAACATTGCTAATATTCCCTAGAGCCTGGAGAACCTGCAAATTGAAGGACCAAAAAATAAAGGAGAAAGAATCAAATTTCTTTCTCACTTGTGTTTAGTTTCATGGTAAGGAGAGCAAAAAGTGATTCCAGATACACAAAAGCTACAATTTCTAGCTTCAAGTAGAATCAATTCTGGAGGCAGAATCAATTCTACTCTTGAGAAACTAAACAAGTCATAATCAATTCTATACCTCTAGAATCAATTCTAGCTCCTCTACAATTGAAACCAAACATGCACAAAATTGATTTTAACATGTTTTGGTGATATCGATCGAAATTGATTTTACCTATACAACGTGTATGTTTGGTTCTGCAGTGAGAAAAATTGATTTTGTAAAATAGATTCCGATAAAAATTGATTTGAAGATAAATTGATTTATGTTTGGATATATTGATGCAAAAGTGTGTTGAGCAAAAAATTTGAATGTAAAAATCACTTCTAGAATCAGAAGCTACGATTTCTAGCTTAAAGTAGAATCAATCGTGGAGGCAGGATCAAGTTTACTTTTAAGAAACCAAACAAGTCAGAATTAATTCTACACCTCTATAATCAATTTTAGGATTTGTAGCTTTTGACTCCAAAAATGATTTTTACACTCAAATTTATTGTTCAACTCACTTTTACGTGAATGTATACAAACATAAATTACTTCACATTTCAATAAAATTAGATAATTCAAAATCAAATTAAGTTACTCTACAACAACAACTTCTTCAAATCTAAAACAACTCATTGATTGTTCAATATATTCATATAAGAATGAAAAATACAAACCAGAAACTCTCTTTCAACAGCATGAGCTGAAGCCAACAATGTCCCAGGAGGTTTTTTCCTAAGAACATATTTCTTCAAAATTGATCCATTTGAACCAACTTCCATCAAGTATGTTGGATTGGACTGTCCATGTCCAAACTAAGAACAATTCAAAACAAAACCAAAAAAGTCAAACCCACAAAAAAAGAACAAATTTTGATGTAAACTAAGATGACCCAGATGGATAAAATTTACAAAAATGGAAAAAAGATGAAACCTGAGAGAGATTGAAATGAGTTGTGGAAAGTGGGAAGCCAGAAACGTTGGAAGAACAATAACGGAGGAGTGAGTCATGGTTGATATTGTGAGTAGATGTCATAGTCAAATTTGATCGATGAATAATCACAGAGAAAGAGATTGAAGAAGAAGAATAAGAAGATGGAGTGTGTGGTTTTGTTTAGGGGGGTGTAAGTAGTAGAAGTGATGTGTTGAACGTAATCAAAAGAGTTTAGTTTCGATGATTGCAAAGGTATATCTGTGTCGGGTTGAATAAATTTTTCAAAGATTGCAACTTTGATCCTATTTTAGCAGTAGGATAGTATTGTCATCTTATGATGTTGAAAATGGTACTACCTTCGTACCAAAATATATGTCGTTTTGACCAAATCACACAAATTAAGAAATGTAATCATTGTTGTATGGAAAAGGTAAACTATGAGTTAGTTTACAAGATTATCCCTCATTAATAGTATGTGAGAGATAAATTATAGAATTGAAAGAAGAAAGAGAAATAATTAATTAAGGGTATAAGAGGAAAAAGAGCATTAAATGTTTCATTGGTAATGTAAAACGACATATATTGTGGTACAATTTTTTTTCTCAAAACGACATATATTTTGGTACGGAGGGAGTAATTACTTTGTCTCATAACAGGCGTCGTTATTTTAATTTTTCCACACATTTAAGGAAAAATATTTGATCACCCATCATGTAAAAAAATTTATTTTTAAAGGTGAATAAATAGACGTATTAAATTTAAATTTGATTTTATTATAGTGTTTTTATTAATTGAGTTAAATTCGTGAGGACTATTTGTTATATTTTTGCTTAATATTTATATATTTATTTGACGTCATTTATATGGTATTATTATTTTCAAATAGTCAATTTATTTTTATTTTTTTAACAAAAGAAAAAAAATGATCATTCATTCAAATCGAAAGTACATCATATAAATACAAATTCAACACCGTTAAAAATGAAAAGGATGAATCTGCGAACAAATGTACAACATCCAAGTTAATATCATAAAATGACATACTCATACTTACATATAATGTGATAAAAATGTTACCAGAATCTCTATATCTTTGGATCTGCATCATTGAAGAACTTGATAACTAGTTAAATTAGTAGCTTGATCAAAGTTGATATGTCAATAAACCAAATGAACACCGCATAAAACGGAACAGACAACACTGCATAAGAGAAAAAAGCATACAATAATATTAGATAAAACAAACAAACTTCACTTGAGACGACAAAATCACGAAAAAAAAAACTTCAAAAAACAATGTAACTATTGTGAAGATCACTTATTTAAATTAAGGATTTTGTTAACATGTGCTCTAAGGGCATATGTTAAGGAATCTAAAAGTAGAAATTTTATATTAAAAAACGTAATATTTTAACTTTAAAAACTTGAATGCACTACTTTTGAGGAAAATATTTCTACTTTTAGTTCTTTAACATGTGTCTTTGGGACATATGTTAACATTTGCCTTAAATTAAAAAAAAATGAAAAGAGAAACACACTTTTGATGAACTCAAATAGTCAATTTATCACACAATAATAATTATTGTATAAATTTAATAAAATTTTTAATGACTGTCTTTGTAGTATTGATTCAGAAATCAAATGAATTAATTTTGTACTAATACTGAATTGGTCCAAGTGGTAAGGGCTTTCGTCCGCTTAAGCATGTGGTCAGAGGTTCGATTCCTAACTCATGCGTATGTAAAAAATTTGGTTGGGAGGAAAGAGCTCATCTTGTGTGCCCGGTATGTTTCATGATGGAAATTAATGATCGCTTACGGTGGTGGATACTTCGTACTAATATTATGGTAAAAAAAAACTAATTTTGTATAAAAAAATGTTGTAACTTGTAATTTATTAGGTTGGTAAAAATACCAAATTATAAAAAAAAATTATGATGTGAGTATACAACATTGACCCGACTTATTAAATTTTTTGGATTCATCTCTGATCAAATTGAAAGTATACATCATATATATAATTTATATTTTTTTTTTGAAAATAAGAATAATTTTTTTGAGTATATAAATGAGATGACAAAACTACCATAAATTCACACATATAAAATGAAATGATCAGAAATCAAACTCTGATCATAAATGTCCAGCCTAAAAACTTTAACATTATGTCAATTGAACTATAGGAGTTGTGAACAAAATAAGAATAATCTTTAAGAAAAATAATATTATTTAATTGACATATTTTGAGATCCGTTAAGGTTAAAAATGTTACATTTTTTTTTACGTTATTAAAAATATTACATGTTACGGTGAATATTCATACTTGAAATTTAGGGGGGTTATTGGATTGAGATTTCGAGGGATTTCGAGGAATTATTTTAACAAAAAAGTCTTGAAGATTTTAAAAGACTTCGTGGGATTATATTGATTTTGTGAGATTTTGAGAGACTTTTTTTAAAAGATATTTTACAATCAAGATTATTTTTTTTTTTGACAAAAACAATCAAGATTCTTACGTAACAAAGAAAAAACAAACCTTTTATTTTTCTAGCCAACACAAAAAGTTCTTGGAAGTTTATGAGATTATTTGGATATGTAACCTATTTATACTTTTGAATACCAACAGATTTTGTGGCGTGGAAAAAAAAAAGTCTTTATTAAAAATCTTGATTGGATAACAACATATTTTGTGGCATTAAAAAAAAAGTTTTGATTAAAAATCTTAATTGAATAACAACGGATTTTTTGGCATTGAAAAAAAAAATCTTGATTAAAAATCTTCATTGAATAACAACGGATTTTGTGGGATTGAAAAAAAACAAAAAAAGTATTGATTGAATAACACAAGACTTTTAAAATCCATTAAAATCCCTCAAAATCCATTAAAATCCCTCAAAATCCTAATTGAATAACCCCCCTTATTCAAAACTTTGATAACAATTGAGGTCAAATTATGATGTGTGAGTGAGATAAATCTTACACTTTATATAAATTTATTTTTCACTATTTTTTTGACAAATTTACTTTTTACTATTAAATCATTTCATTGCATCTCATTCATAATAAAATTTGTCGATCTAATGGTAAAACAATCTTCTACACTATATGAGTAAAAAAAAAAAATTCTACCCGTACTATAGTACAAAATAAATTTATTTGTGTACGTTAAACCATGGGCGGATTTACCACCTGGGCTACCAGGGCTGCAGCCTGGGCTCGATCGGAAATTTTTTTGGTATTTTAGGGATTAATTTAAGGTAAAATTGATATTTTTAGTGATTAACTTAGGGCAAAATTGAAGTTTTTTTGTTCAAAACTCAGATTTTTCACCGCAAAATATTTTTTTTGATGTTTTATGAGTTAATTTAGAATAAAATTGAGATTCGTAAGAATTAATTGAGGGTAAAACTGAATTTTATTTTTCAACTTTAAATTTTTTTATTACAAAACTAAAATTTTTATTTAAATTTTAAATTTTGCCCGGGTTTTATAAATTTTCTGCCTCCACTAGTGCGTTAAACAAAACAAACAATTGATACATAAGCTTCAAATAAAAGTTTAGGTATTCCACATCTTTATAAGTAAGAGTGTAAGACAATGAAAACGAGATTTTTTAAACAGCTTGGACCCTGGTGGCTGCTGCTTTGTTTTTCAACGTTTATTTTCCTATTTTTTGGGTACAAATTTTCAAAGTTTTCTTCACACACACTAATAATGCTACTAAGTACACCACTTGTGTTGGTCTAGTGATGTTGACTTAGGTCATTGTACTAGAGTGTACTCCTCATAAGATCTCAGGTTTGATTCCTATTAGTGTCAATTTCGGTGGGTTAATTCATTCAGAGTAAAAACTCTAACTTTAAATAGAATTTCCGCAAGGGGACAATGAGATTGATCCCTCAGATTAGTCAATCCTTTAGCCGGATATTAACTTTCAAAGAAAAATAATGTTACTAAGTAGTCAAATATTGTATATAGAAAAACAATGGTCAAATATTATTAGTCTAAAGTCCAAGCGAAAATATGATAGTCAAATATAATATGTTCAAAACTTAGAAAAAACTTAGCAACGTGCAAAAGAAAAATAGGTCCAAATACATGACCCACTTTTTATTAAACACAATCCACTCGAGAAAAAAATTCTTTAGTATCTAAGTTTTTTTTTTTTTACAAGATTTAGTATCTAAGTTACATATTGTAGTATACAGATATTTTATAGCTGTTTGATTTGAATTTATCGGCATTATTATAAATACTTTTGGTCACTATTTTTCACAGATTTTTTAGTGGAGGTATTAGATTGAGATTTTGAGAGATTATTTTGACAAAAAAAAGTCTTGAAGATTTTAAAAGACTTTGTGGAGTTATATTGATTTTGTGAGATTTTGAGAGACTTTTTTTAAAAGATATTTTACAATGAAGATTCTTAACACAGGATTTTGTGGGATTGTAAAAAAAAATCTTAATTGTCTTAATTGAATACCACAAGATTTGCTTACATTTTATAAAAGTCTTGATTGAATACCACAAGACTTTTTTATCATTGAAATTTCAATTGAATACACCCCCTAAGCTTTATTCAAGGGTCATTTGATATTTTGTTCGTTGAATTATTTGCTATCTACACCTATCTCTTAAAGACATGAGTATAGATAAATTTTTATGCTATACTAATTCTTTACACTGTGTCAACTTCATCAAATGCTCCCAATTTAAGTATCGTACTCATGTTGTGTTGATCCAAAGTATAAAGTAGTTGCTCTCTCAAATCAATGTTTCTCTCTATCATACACTTCGACACTACTAGAAAAACTGGTTTTAGCGTCGGCCTAAAAACCACGCTAAAGGACCAAAAACGGACGCTAACAAGCTTTAACAAAAACTGTTTTTTCTCAAAACCGAAAAAATTTCCGAAATTTTTTTTTTGAAATCAGAAATTTTTTTGAGAACTCTAAAATTTCAGAAAACTTTCTTCAAAATTGCTTGAACTTTTTTTATCGATATCGGAAAAAATTACGAGAACTTTTTTTCTCGAATTCAACAAAAAAAATGTTAAGAATATGCAACTCAACTTTTTTTTCTCGAAATCGAAAAAATTTCAGAGAACTTTTTTCTCAAAATCAGAAAAAATTGAAAACTTAGTTTCTCAAAATTGAAAAAAAATTGAGAACTATTTTTCTCGAAATCGGAAAAATTTCTAAGAACCTTTTTATCGAAATTGGAAAAGTTTCGAGAACCTTTTTTCCAAAAATCAAAATAATTTCCTAGAAATTTTTTTCTTCAAATTTGAAAATATTTCGAAATCTTTTTTTCTCAAAATCAAAAAAAACTTTAGAGACGTTTTTTCTTGAAATCGGAAAAAAATTTGAGAACTCTAAAATTTCATAAAACTTTTTTCTCGAAGTCGGTAAAAATTGCGAGAACTTTTTTGTTCAAATCATAAAATTTTCGAAGAACTTTTTTCTCGAAATCGGAAAAATTTGCAATAACTTTTTTTTCTATATCGGAAAAAATTACAAGCACTTTTTTTCTCAAATTCAACAAAAAAAATTACGAGAAATTGTTTTCTCAAAATAAAACAATGAATTAATTTGTTACAAGAACTTGTTTGCTCGAAATTGGAAATATGCTGGGAACTTGTTTTCTTGAAATAAAAAAACAATTACAAGAACTTATTTTCTCGAAATCGGAAAATATTCCTAGAACTTTTTTTATTGAAATCAAAAAAATATTTAAAATATTTTCTTTTTTATAAAATAAATAAATTATATCATAAAATAAAAATCAAACAATGAATTACTTTGTTATCCATTACTTTATTCAAACAATGAATTTTGAGAATGAAATTCAATTGTTTTATCTTCACAAAGAATTATGAAAATGATGGGAATACAAATGAACCATTTAAAAATCTCAAGAGCTTTTAAATATTTGAGAATTCAATTGATTTAATAGAATTCCCTTGATTTTCAAAATCCAATGCTTGGACAAAGTGATGAAATTCCCTCAATTGTAAAATACTTTGTTTGGGTAATGTTATTGAACTTCCTTAAGTTAATTTTTTTATCTTAATACAATAATTGTAATTTTTAATCTTAGTTAATATTATTTTAATAATTATATTAACAAACTCGACTTAAGCCTTATGCATGAAAATCCAAAATCATCTTTAAACCCCAAAATCAATACAAAATCCCGAAATTGACCATAAATCAAACATGAACCCCCGAACCTTAAAATTGACTTTAGCCCGATGTGAACCATAAAATCAATCGAACCCCTTAAAATTGACCTTAAGCCCGACTTGAACCCTTATAAAATCAATATAATAACCTAAAATCGACCGTAGACATGACCTATACCCGAAAATTGGCTAAACCTAAAATATAAATAAACCCTAAAATCATCTAAAACCCTATGATCGACCCAAATCCTCAAGTTGATAGTAAACCTGACCTGAACCCTAAAGCCGTAAAAAAATCATAACATTGGCCATAAACCTTAAAATTAGCCGAAAAACCGATTTTTGGATTTAGGTCGGGTTTAGTGTTAATTTTAGGTTTTGGGTAGATTGTAGGTTCGCAAGCCGATTTTAGAGTTTAGGAAAAAAAATATAATATCGTGGAACCTGTGAGGCACACATACGAAGTTTCCACTGCTGCTATTGATGACTAATCTATATCGGGGAACCGTGAGGCACACATGTGCATTCTCCCCTCTCAACTGATTTCTTTCCATACACTTGAGCTATTAATCGAATCCCTGACCACATACTTAAGGGATCAAGACCCTTACCACTTAAACTAATTCATTGATGGTAATGATTAACAAATTTTATTATGATTAAGGTTAAAATATTGTTTTGGTTGCTTAACTATTTTTGAGATTTCACTTTGGTCCCCTAACTAATATTTGTTCATTTTGGGTACCTTAACTTTAATTTTTTTTCTGTTAAACAATTTGATCTCTTCCGTTAATTTTTAACATCAAATATATTAGGTGGACGAACATTACATATGGTCCCGCATAAATCTCTAATTCTTCATCTTCTTTTCTAACTTCATCCCTAAACTTCAAACAAAACTCAAATTTTAAAATAAAACCCAAAAAAATTTTAATTAAAAAATCGTAATAAAAAAGATTCATAAAGATGTTCATCAACATCTTCATAAATTCCAACAAAAAAGTTTAGATCTAGAGATGTAAGTTCATCACGATCTTCATCTTTCTTTGCAATCATCATCACCACTTGATTTTTACTCCAGATCTCCCTTTCAACAAATCACCAACAAACCCACAATCTCAGCAAAATAACAAACAAATAAAACAACAAGAAATAGAACAACGAGGGAAACAAATAAAACAAAAGAAATAGAACAACGCAGTGCCAGTTCTGACATTTTGGAGGTCCAAGGCAAATGATTAAAATGGACCCCTAATAAAAGAAATTGCACCAAAAAAAATTATTTTAAAAGAACATCATCTATTTAAAATTATAAATAGTATCAATAACTTCAAAATTAGTCATTTATATTTCTATATTTAACATAAGCAAAATGTCATATTCTGATCAATATTATCAAAATACATTTTAGATACTTAAAAAAAGTCTCCCTCCTAGTACTTTTTGAAGCAAATTCTTTAATCAAATCTTCATATTGTTTATCCTCCAACAAATCATTCTCAATTGCTGCTAACCCATTATAAGCCTTTCTTTTAACATGGTAGAGTGCAAGTAAGACTTCAACAACTTCAATTTTAAAAAACTTCTTTCTGCAGAGGCAACTGTCACAGGAATAGTCAATAAAATTCTATATGCGATAGTTATATTAGGAAAAAAAACCATGTCTTAAAAAAATCTCAATATATCAATAGGTCCAATATTTTCTGGAGGCAACATATCTCTTAGCAACCTTAACTCCATAAATAATTATTTTCCATCAATATCACATTGATCATTATATTTCAATGCCTCTTCAAATTGACTACAACAATACTCTAAAGTTGCATTGTCCAATGATTGAAAATTTTGAGTAGTAAACAAGAAACCAAAAACCCTTTCATATTGTTGGTATTGCTCAAATCTCTAATTAAGAGATACAATAGCTTGATCAACAAGGTAAAGAAAAAAATTAACTCTAAAAGATTCCTCTTCAGATAACTCAATTGATGGTGTATTCAAATTCTCATCAAATTGTCTTTTTCTTTTAATTGTACGCCTTTGAGGAAATACCGGATCAATATCCATTTCAATGGCAACTTCCGTAGCATAACTCAAGGCATCTTTAAAATTGGTTTCTCTATAATTCTTGAAAAAAGAAATCAACTCGGTTATTTTTTCCATAGCAACATCAATAGTCATATCCCTTGATTGTAAGAGCTTGCTAACTACATTAATTGCAGATAATATTTCAAATCAAATAGTTTTCACCATTAAAAACTCAAATTCACCAAACTCATATTTTGCTAAGGATTTAGCTTCACTTCTTATTTTAGAATCCAATATCATCCGTTTCGGAAACTTCAAGTAAAGCTTCTCTAAAATCTGACATTTGAATTTTAATAGCTCTAACACTATTTACACAACTCTCTGGATGACAATGATTTTGGAGTCAACAATTTTACATTATCTTTCAAAATTTGCCATCTCTTAGTAGAATTAGCAAAAATAGTATAAATACGTTGAACAACTCCAAAAAAATCTCTAGCTTTAGCACAAGATTTAGCCATATCACACAATGTCAAATTAAGACTACGACAAGCACAAGGAGTATCAAAGATTCTTGGATTTATATCTAAAAATCTCTTTTGTACACCTTGATGTTTTCCTTTCATATTTGACCCATTATCATAACCTTGTCCCAAAATAAGTGTCACAGTTGGTTATTTTTCACTATTCATATAATCTACTTTGACCGTATTTTTCTACTAATATATAAATGTAAATATTAGCATGTAAGATGTTGTTTGATTTGTCTTGATAGGTATTTTTAAAATATACCATTTTAAAAATTTTTAAGATAGATAATTAAAGATATTAACGATTAAAATTGTGCGTTGGCAAACATGAACTAGTCAACTGTGACACTTATTTTGGGACGGAGGGGAGTACCTCATTTTGAATTTTATGCTCAAGAAAGTGAACATGAAGATTATCACTTGTAATACGTCTAACATGTTCTTGGATAATTGGGTCAAATTTAACTAACATTTCAATTAAGTCTAAAAAATTCCGATTGCTATTTTTGTACAATCTCTCATTAGAACCGCGAAAGGCCAAATTATGTTTAGCAAGAAATTTCACCATTGAAATAATTGTTTTTAAAAGATTTTTCAGTGTTCCTTTTCTCTCTCAATCAACCTTGGAGTTGTTTCATCAATGGTTTAAAAACTTTGCATTCTTTTACGCAACTCATAGCAAGTAGTCATGTTGTGAACATATTCCATGCCTATCTCATGCTCTTTAAGTATTTCACCAACATTTTTCCAATTACAAAAACCCTCGTTTGCTAATTGACCTTTACCAATCTCTCTTTTAAAAAATTTACAACAAAAACAAAATAGTTTATCAAACTTTTTGGAATAAACAAGTCAATCTCTATCGCATTTCTCTCCATTTGGTAAGACTCTAGTATACAAATTAGCCGTAAAATGTCTAGATAATTTATCTTTAGGACCCTTCACAATAGACAAATCTCTTTTAGGACCTTTTGTTGCTAATAAAACAATCATTTTAGACTTAAGATAATCTCATATTATTGGATCAAATATGTCTATATCATCACCGTTGTCTTCAACATTTTCAACATCTAAATTATAATTTTCAGTAGCATTGACATTAGTCTTTTCCTCCATATTTTCAGCTTCTAAGTAACATTTTCGGCAGCATTAACATTAGCATTTTCCTCTACATTTTCAGTAAAAATCATATTTTCAATAATTCCAACATAAATATTTTGATTTTCAACGGGAATTTGTGGTTCTTTTATAATAAATTTATCAAAAGCTTTAATTGAGATTGAGTTAACTCATCACGTCTTTTCTTTTTCTTACGTTTCTCACATCCATAATCAAACTTTCTAATCTTAGGAGGCAATTTAGGAGGCATAGAGGAATAATGAAAACAAATTTAGAACCTAAAATTTCTCGCTGTTCTTGATCAATTCCGTCGCATTTAGGAGAAATAGATCAATTACACCGCGTCGAAATTGAATGGATAAATAAAAAATTAAGAGAGAATTAGTAAATAAAATCAACATGTACACATTAAATAAAATTACCAATTAAGATTAAGACAACAATCAACATAATATATAATATAACTCTAGAAATAAATATCAACAAAATCTTTTACCGTAAAAAAAATCAACAAATTCTTATTTAGTAATAGTATGAACTATGAAACATCAATTTCAACAACAAATTCATTCGGTGCTCCAAACCAAACATCAATCGAATCATTATTTAGTAATATTATGAACTATGAAACATCAACTTCAACAACAAATTCATTCGGTGCTCCAAATCCTTATTTAGTATTTAGTAATACTGTAATAGCATGAACAATGAATAAACTATAAAGATCTAAAGGAGAACAAGAAGAAATTACCAATTAGATAGAAAAGGAAAAGGTTTTGGTGGGTTTGCCATTTCCGATTTTCGTAGAGTTTGAGACTTTGAGTCAGTTTCCATTCGTTCGTTCATTCTTCTTTAATCACAGATTTTTTTTTTTGGTTAGGTATTTTTATTTTGTTTGGACTAAATATGAATTGGGCCTAATCATATTACTACCTACAATTTTTTTTGAGGCCCCCATTTTTTGGAGTCCCAAGGCTGAAGCCCAGACTACACAGGTCCAAGGCCGGTACTGCACCTACGCACACCACCTCGAGCCACTCCCTCCTCCGCCACCGCCATTTCCGTCGGCACCCACACGCCATTGTTTCATTTGCTCTGTTATGTTCTTTTTTTCTTTTAGATTTGTTTGAAGTTGGTTGAAAATCTAGGTTTGATAAGTAATCTATGATGAATAAGAAGAAAGGATAAAGAAGATGAAGAATAAAATGAAGAAGAATGTTATATGAGAAAGAATAGAAGAATAAAAATGAGTTTTGTTTTTTTTCAAAAAATAATAATAATCTGGATTTAGATGAAGAACAATGAAAGGAAGATGATAGATCCATACCTTTAAAAGAACTAACGGTTTTTGAATAAAATTGACCAAAAGGATCACTTTAGTTAACAAAGATAATTTTAAGGGACCAAAATAAAACGTTATTAATTAAAGGACCGCAACGAAATCTAAAAATTAGTTAAGGGATCTAAACATATTTAATTCTATGATTAATTAGTGAATTAACTTTACATAGGAATGACTACTATTTAACACTACAAGAAAATTGGAAATTTCCTACGAAAATTATTGAGGAAACTTTATTCCTCGCAAAACACAAATGTTTCCGACAAAAATTTTCTAGGAAAGCAATTCACAAAAAAGTCAAAGATATGCGTGTTTCCCTATGTCCTTTCCTGAGGAATATTTCCTTGCAAACTTCACATGTCAGAAATTTGCGCACATCAAGACGTTTTCCTAGGAAATTTCTTACACACTGATTAAGAAATGCAGTTTGTAGGTACTCATTAAATTTAGGTCAACCAAGAAACTTTCCTGGAAATTTTTTCTAGGAAACAGATTACACTAAACCAACCGCGTGATAGCTGGCTTGCACATGGGTTGAGATGGGTGTGTGAATTTACTCAAAGTGGTTGTCACCTTCAATGAACCGTGTGATCAGAATACAATGCAATGTTAGTTCTCAAAAATAAACCCATGTAATTTTTTTTTCATTACTTCTCATTCTCAATATACTTTCTCTATTTCTTTCACTTTCTTCTCTACTTCAAATTTTCTCCAAATTACTAGTAACATGGAAAATTATCGTAAGTATTTTATTTTTCTTATTCTATTTTTTCATTAGATTATTAATTGTTTTTGTAAGCTTATTATTTTTTATAGTCAAATTTTGGTTCTATTTTCTAGCAGTAATTGTAATTGCTACCCAGTGTTGTTGTTTTTGGTGTTGCTTCCAAACTTCGACACATTATATTATTTGAGGTTAGTTTTTCTAATTTATTAAAAACATAATAAAACTGTATTAGTAATAATAATAGATTTTTTTGGTAAAAATAATGCTAGTTAATAATAATAATTTTTTCTAATAATTACACAACTTTATTATTATTAAAATTGTACCAAAAAAACTTAATAAAAAATAATGCTAGTTAGTAAAAATAGAATTTCACATTTAATAAAAATATTCATAAGTAATATTCTTACGGAACCTTGGTTTATTATTAAAATAGCATTTGACCTTAGTTTTAGATGTATATACTAGGAACCTTAGTTTATTATTAAAATTGTACAAAAAAAATACTTAATAAAAAATAATTATCTTTTTGTAGAGGTATTTAATAATAATAGTTTTTTTGTACCGATTTAAAATGCAAGTAAGTAATAATAAATTTTTTAGAGTTATTTAATAATAATAGTTTGTATTAAGATAATTTGAGAACGCGTAATTATTCTTCGTGGCTCATATGATAAATAAATAATAGAAATTAATTTGAATTAATGTTATTGATGTAGAAGATTGATCAAAATATTTTAAATCAAAGTTGGATGTATGATAGAAAATATCATGGAAAAAGGACACTGAAAGCGGATATTAAGGAAGGAATTTGTGGATTTGTTTCTTTTGCAATATCGCAAGATACGTATGAAAATGATGGAGGGATAAGATGTCCGTGTCTTAAATGTAAGTGTGGACACATTAAGAATCCAAACGATGCCATAAATGATTTAGAGAGATATGGCTTTATGAATGATTATTATGTCTGGAGACATCATGGTGAACAGGAGTCGGAGTTTAGCACTGAGCTTGACGTTACGTGAGCTTCTAATAGTGGAACACATACAAAGTGTGAAAACTTTGGTCCGATGGAAGATATGGTCGGTGATGCTCTTGGGGTTAATCTATCTTATGACGCAGGCGTTGAAAAGGAAATAATCCCGAACGAGAAAGCACTGAAGTTTTACTCCATGATGAAAGAAGTTAACAAGCCGTTGTTTGAAGGGTCGTATGACTCGAAGTTATCCATGTGTGTGAGGCTTTTAGCTGCCAAGTAAAATTGGAACATGCCTGAAGATTGCTTGGAGTTTTTCTCTAGAATGATGTTGGATGTAACTCCTGTAAAAGAAAATTTGCCAACAAGTTATTATGATGCTAAGAAGTTGGTGTTGAAGTTGGGATTGGAAGTTAAAAAGATTGATTGTTGCGTTAAAGGGTGCATTTTGTTTTACGACAACAAATTGGTACAAATGATGGGGCTCTCGAGGATGTAAATTTTGCAAGGCACCGAGGTATCAAGTCCGCAATAATGATGTTGATCGTAAGCAGAAATAAGATGCAAGCAAGTCAATGTTTTATCTACCATTAATACCAACGTTGCAGAGATTGTTTGCATCAATGCAAACGACCTGCCAAGTGACGTGGCATTATTATAATAAAACAAATTCAGGCGTGATACGGCATCCTTGTGACGCGGTGGCATGGAAGTATTTCGATGCTAAACATCTTGATTTTGCAGCAGATCCGCGTAATGTGAGACTTGGATTATGCTCTGATGGATTCACTCCATATATCCAAGCGTCGGAAACACCTTATCCTTGTTGGCCCATTATTGTCACACTGTATAATCTTTATCTTGAGATGTGCATGACAAAACCTTACATGTTCTTGAGTTGTATTATACCAAGGCCGTCGAACCCAACATATGGCATTGATGTCTATTTACAGCCTTTAATTGATGATTTGAAGAGACTATGGATTGGTGAATGGACTTATGATATTGCAAGGAAAGAGAATTTCATAATGAGGGTAGCTTTGATGTGGACTATTGACGACTTTCTTGTATATGGCATGTTGTCTGGTTAGTCGACTCATGATAAATTGGTTTGTCCCCATTGCATGGATCACACAAAGGAATTTACCTTAAAAAATGGAGGAAAGAATTCATGGTTTGACTGTCATCGTTGATTCTTACCAGAAAATCATGCATTTCATAGGAAAAAGAATCAGTTCAAAAAAGATACAACAGAAAACGATGGCCAACCTCCTAAGTTAACATCGGAAGAAGTATTCCATACAGTCAATAGACTATGGAAATTCCCAGATATTGGCAAAAGAATCTTATACCAAGGATATGGTGAAACTCACAATTGGACTAAAAGAAGCATTTTTTGGGATTGTCCTTATTGGAAAGATAATTTACTCCGACATAATCTTGATGTTATGCACATCGAAAAGAATTTTTGTGACAATATAATGCACATAGTGATGAATGTCTCTGGTAAGACAAAAGATAATGAGAAGGCTAGAGCATATTTGAAATTGCATTGTCACAGACCAGAATTGGAGCTACAACTTCTTTCGAATGGTAAATATAAAAAACTCAAGGCTGCTTATAGTCTAACTTCTGATGAATCGAAATCTGTTTTTCGATGGTTAAAAGAATTGAGGATGCTAGATGGGTATTCTTCTAACTTGTCAAGGTGTGCCGACATCAACAATGGAAAATTGTGCGGGATGAAAAGTCATGGTTCTCATGTTTTAATGGAGCGCTTACTTCCAATTGCATTTTATTCTTTGCCAAACCATGTTATAAACCCGTTGACTGAAATTAGTCATTTTTTTTAAAGATCTGTGTGCTTCAACCTTGAGGATGGACGAACTTGTTAAAATGACTAATGCTAACATTATCTTTCCAAGATGATAAGTTTAACGTGCTTTGATTTTCCTTCACTCATTTGAATTTTACCGTTGTTAATCCTTAAGTTAGACATGTGATTCTTCTCAATGATACTTTCAGCGTAAAACTAATTATCAAAACCTGTACTCCTAATACAACTTCTATGTTGTATGCTTCTGATCGATGACTTAGTTTTTCTGATGATCATCCCTTCTGATAGATCTTTAGAACTTGCATTGATGCGTCTGATCATGTCATCAGAACCTCTAAGCTTTGGTGCATATTAATTTTAACTTATATTCCTGCACACTTAGATTAAATATTAAAATACCCTATTATTCATTAATACTTTATTATCATCAAAATTTAAATGAGTAATTATCAGAACCACTTTTGTTCCAACAATTTTATTTTCCTATGAATTTGAGTTGTTTTCCTAGGAATATATTTTTAAAAAATTTCCAAATTTCTTGTAGTGTAGTTTGTATCAACTAATTGAATTTTGTTTTCTTGTACTAAAAAAATAATTGTTTTCCATTATATTTTTCCCCCCAATTTCATTTGACTTCGAATATATAAACAAAACAAAATTTAATTTGATGATACAAATCCGTGGATTCTTATTAAAATTTTAGTTGGTGAAATCTCTATTTTTCGTGTCAACTTTTTTGATAATTTTCTTCTTTGAGAATCTGATGTCTTTGTGTCCAAATAAAAAACGATTCTCATGCTTTCCACGTTTCATATTAATCAATGGTTAATATTCTTTTCAATTTGTGCTATATTCAAACTTGCAAGAATATTGCCGACCTGTCATAAGAGGAAAGGGAATTGTTGAATATTTGGACATGCATGAAATAATTCACAAACTTTGTGTTAGAGCTTTGTTATTTGGAACACAATTTTCTAACATCGGGCCAAATACATGGTAGGTTGGTGTGTGTGGCATGGATATTGATAGTTTGTGTTCTCAACTTATTTATCTGTGCAAAGGGACATATGTTAAAGGTTTTTTTTTTTTTTTGTACATTAGGAAGATAGAATTAATCCTCGAACTTTTTTTTAATTAATTTTTATATCTTTTAACTCTTACCACTTAAGTTATTTTATAGGTCTAAATAAACATATGTCGTCAGTGTATTTGTTTTCCTTAAAAAAAAAGTATTTGTTTTAACTTTAAAAAAAGTTTTTTTTATATATTTTTAAAATGATTTTTCTGATAATTTAATTAAAACTAATAAAAATTATTTAATTTCAAGTTTATTTTTTTATAAATTAAAAAAGTAATTTCACATCTTAAACGTTCATGTTAAAGATTTTAAATTAATAAAAAATTAATATTTTTAATAAAAGGCTTCTCTCTAAACTGAGTTTTATGAAAAATTATTTAAAATAGCTTCTTTTTACAGAGATTTTTATGATCTAAAAAAATTTATGACGAAGTGATGAAATACTTAAAATGGAATTTTAAAAGAATCTATATGAACCACATTTTTCTTTGAAGCTTTTATAAAAAAAATATTTGTAAAAAACTTTTAATAAAAATTTAATACATTACGTCCCATGAGTTTAACTCAGTTGGTTGGACGTATTGTATGAAAGTGTCGAGATCCGGGTTCGAACCCGGATACACCCACTTATTTCATCTTTAAGGTGAATTTCTAGCCACTAGGCTACCTGACCAAAAAAAAAAATTTAATACATTACAAAAATATTTTTTTTTGGTCAGATAGTCAAGGGGCTAGAAATTCACCATTAAAAGGTGAATAAATGGAAATACCGGGTTGAAACCTCGGTCCCTGCACAAATGTGCAATATCCTTTACCAATTGAGTTAAACTCATGAGGACAAAACAATATATTTTTTTTAAATATTTTTTAAAAAAGCTAAAACCAATTGTTCGTATTATATGAAAAAATTAATATTTCTTCTCTCTTTTAATTTCTACTGATTTTCACTCTCATTGTGATTGCTTACTATTAATATTTATCGATTGTTTTTTTTTCTTGTAATAGTTTTTATCGATTGTTTTTATTTAGTATATTGAAAATATAAATTGTTTCTGCCATAAATTGATCTTTGGACTTCCATCTACCTAATTCATATGTCTCTTAGCTTTTATCACTTGAGCTATCTTACAAAGACAGTTTTTATAGTTATGTGATTGACTTATTTAATTACCAGAATAAACATTTTTGGGATTATTTAAATGAACTTATAAAAACTATTTACCGACGAAGACTAATTTGGTTCGACGAGGTATCCTTTCATCGGAGGCTCAACATTGTGTTTCGGGCTGTGGGGGTTTGGAGTCGGCCCATCATCTTTTCTTCATGTGTGGGGTTTTTGGTTCTGTATGGTCTTTGGTTAGGTCTTGGATTGACTTCGCGACGGTAGATCCCTCGACTGCATCTGCACATTTCTCTCAGTTTGTCTTTGCAGCAGGTGGGGGCCGGGAGCGGAGATCTTTTTTGTAGCTCATCTGACTTGTTTGTGTTTGGGTTATTTGAACTGAGAGCAATCAGCGTATTTTCAATAATTCAGCGCATTCTACTTCTCATTTGATGGACCTAATCTAGCGGCATTCTTTTTGGTGGATGAGGACTCGGTATCAGGGATATGGGTTAACCTACATAGTTGGTCGGTGAATCCTTTGTTATGCTTGGATTTGTGATTTTGTAGGCTTGTTGGTTCCATTATTTCTGATTATTGGTTCTTGATGTAAACATTTATGACCTACCTAGCACACTTTGTGCTGGGGGTTAACTACTTCGATCTTATATATATATATATATATATATATATATATATATATATCATTTTGATTTGTTCAAAAAAAATTAAATTTTATTTTATGTTTTGTTATAAAAATAGCTTATACGTAAACGCTTATTATTGTGGATAATTTTTTTCGACGTTTTTAAAAATTTGAAATATTGTAAATGTTTTTCTAGAGAAAGTTCCATAGAAATTTCATGCACAACAAATCTCAAATGTAAATCAGGCCTTTTTGCTCTAATATTTTGTTTTAATTCATCTCCAAGAACAGAGTTCATGAAGAAATTAATAATAAAAAGAGTGTGAAATATGATTTGAAAAATAAAGTAGATCATGAGTATAAAATATTTCTTGAATAATTTTAAATAGGTGATAATTTGTGTACCCCCACAAGATTTGGGGGTATATACCCTCAACAACTATAAAAAGTTTTAATCGATATAATTTTTTATAAAATACACCGTTGGATTGAAAGTTTATATCATATAGATCATTTGTGTAAAATTTCAGACAAATCTAAAATCATTTGATATGTTATTGAGACACACAAAGATTAACGGTGTTTAAGATATCATAGAAACTGTTAATTTTGATTCGTCTCAATAACATATCAAATGATTTTAGATTTGTCTGAAATTTTACACAAATGATCTATATGATATAAACTTTTAATCCAACGATGTATTTTATAAAAATTTATATCGGTTAAATTTTTTTTAAGTGATTGGGGGTATATACCCCCAAATCTTGAAGGGGTAGACAAGAAAAAGCCTTTTAAATACTTCAAATTAGAAAAATAAGGTTTTTTTTTTGAAAGATTAAAATTAGAAAATTATGGTTGTTAAATTGTTCTTGAATAAATATGATGTCAAAAACTTATTGAATATGAGGTGGGCAGACAAGGGACCATGGCATGCTGCTTATAAGACTGACCACTCTTCTTTATATCCCAAACTTTGAACCCAATTCCATGCATGTACCTTTTGCCAAAATATTCATATTCTTTTCAACATGTCCAAAACGGATAATTTTTTTTTCTCTTTTAACTAAATTTATTGAGCTTATCATGTTTTGAAAATGTAAAAAAAAGAGAAAGTTTTGGTGGATAGAGCAATGTGATCTGATCCTTTTATAAATTCTTATTGATGAAAAGCAAGAATGAATTACAACTGTTAAATATGCTTCTTTTTCTCGAACATTTTGGGGCTGATTTTAAGGGGATCACCATTTATGGAAGCATTATTCAAAAAATATATGTTAAGAAAGATTTTGTAAATCACCGTTTATTTAGGTTAAACCCACGATTATATATGTACCATTATTTTCTTTTTCAATTCTGATCTTATTTTGAGTTGTATAGATCTCTAAGCGGCCACAAAGAGCATAAATATTGGATCAATAAAGGTGGCCTTTATTCCCATTTAGCACTATATACTATTATAAAGTCTCAATAATATCAAAGGTTTAAAAGATAATGTGAATATATTCCATCTAAAGATAATGTGGCCTTTTTTTTAGTCAAAAAAACAAAAAATGAATTGTGTTAAGATTTTATCAGTTTCATAAACTTTTAGTAGAGTAAGATAAAACTATTTGTTTTTTTTTTTAAAATAATTGGGGATATGAAAATTTATTTGATTAAAGTTACATTGATTGTCATTTGATAATCATTTGATCATATTTGAAATTCGAAGTTATTATCTAGTTAAACTCTTATTGTTAAGTTATTAATGGATCTTGCGAAGTTCAATTGTTCTGCAGATGACCGATTATCCCTAAAGTTAAGTTATTGGATATATGGGTCATTTTGAACAACTAAAAAAGTAAATTGGACATCAATCATATATTCATCTAAAATTTTAAGATATTGGATATATATGTCTCTCACTTTTACGTAGCTCAACATCTATTTTTTATCAATGCGTGACACTCTCAACATCTATTCTTTAGAACACATTATGTGAATTTTACATCCACACGAACATACACTTGTATATTGTCGTTGGCTAGCTCACATAGATATCAACTGCACACGTCATTGGACCACTATATTTTCATAAAAACTTTTGTTACAAGGAGCCAATACAATTTAGTCAAATGATCGATATAATCAATGTTTTAAGATTATATCGATCATTTGTGAGACTCTTTCTCACATTTGATAAGAACAATAGGTTTTTAACTTGCTACTTTGGTGGTGGTGGCATATATAAGAAGATCACCAAAGAACAAAGTGGTCGCTTGCTTCTTGCAGTGATCGTTGACTTTTAATAGTTTGACTCCTCCCAATAGTTTCAATAGTGATCCTTTATATACCAATTAACAACAATAGTTTCTTGACTTTGGTAGCTTGTAGTGATCACTTGTTAACAAAGAATCAAATTTCTACTACTTCAATGTGATGCTTTGCGAAGTTATATAAGAGAAGTCGATAAAATGGATCTGTAACCTCAAGAAATAAAAACATTTGCTATAAAGGTGGAACATGTGAGTTTTAGTTTCGTACATGTTAATTATTGGTAGACCATATTTTTTAGTTGCTCTCACAGTCGGAGCAAATCACCGTGTGTTATTTAGGGACGATTTAATTACAAACGGAGCTCTTTGGGCCTCTTTTGCAAGCATCAGAGACAATCAACTCATCTTGAATACTTGATAGAATATTCAAGAGGAGCGTCTGAATCAACAACAAACCAATGTTCTAAGACTACAAGAGATAATAAAAGTAAGAAGGCGCGTATCTCTATCCAAAATGTCACCTCTCTTATATTTACATCCAACAATTATCAAATCATGATTTAGGGACTAACTATTCCCAAATAAACCCAACATGTCACATGTGCATGTCATACCAATTACCAATTAGCCCAATGACTCAGTTAACCCAAAATGATTAGTTTTATTTTTTGTTTTGTTTAAATAATTAATTTAGGTGTATCACTGTGATTTTGACATATCTACCGTAATACTAAACACACTCAAAGTAGTTTAGTTCGAACAACTAATTAATTTATACTTCAAAAATGGTGAACACGTGAACCTAACCCATTCATAAAAAATATAATGTGATTCTTTTTTACAAAAAATATAATGTCGTTAAGATTATATATGTTTTTAGATATTTTTTTAAAAATATTATGTTTTACACCCCCTAGGCCTAAAGAGAATCTTTCTGCTTTTCTTTCCCTATAAAAGGGAGTGTCACTCTCTCCTAATTTGAAGCAAGAAACAAACATCAATACACACAAAATTCATAGAATAGAACCTTTTTCTTAATCTCCAATATTTTAGCATCAATGGCACCTCCTTCATCTGACCTAAGGAAGATTGGCTTAGAAGGGTTTGCTTTAATAGACAAGTTCTATGGTCCAACAAGAAGGAGTAGCATGGAAGACCTTGCTTCTGGGGCTACCAAGGATGCAACTGCTTACTTTGTTGGGATATCAAATGTAAGTTACCCTAAGGGAAAATTACCCCAAAATCGTTGGGGTAGACCTATTAAATTTTAATTAAGAACTAATGGCCTTCAATTTTATATGGGCCTATGTTTCATGCTATGGTATATATGTGTGTGTGTAGTATAAAGCTCAAAGGCATTGATTATTATTTAAATCAAAGTCTTATGTAGCTAAGGGAGGTATATGTAGTAAAAAATAATGTACTTTGTATTTGAGTACCAAAAATATGTACTCTCTATAGTTTGTGTACTAATAATAATGTATAACATGAACTATGAAGTTTAGCTTGATGAATGGAAAGAATCTCTAGCTTACATACAACATTTATAGTGCAAGGAGAGTTATAAAGCAGTTTTAACTATTTTGGGACTCACAATTGGAACACTCACTTATATTTTCACTTCAATATATAATTAATTATATTTTTGTTTATAATTTATTATATGGAGTCCCATAATGACCCCAAATAATTTTTTTAAACTCATAAATCATTTCATATAGTTTTTTATTAACAACAAAGTTAAATAATAATCATAAATGCATATATCATTGCATAAATTTAGACAGTTATGCGTAATAAAAAATGGTTGTGTTCTCTTGGCAATTGCTCCGTAATTGGTTGCCAACCAGAGGTAATTTGTGTAGACGTGGGGTTGATGGCGGGGGAGTGCTCCTAATTGATTGTGGAGCTCGGAAGTTAGGGAATCAGAACTCTATCTTTTTGTGATTTGCAAGTTTGTTGACTCCATTTGGTATGGCATTTTCAAATGACTAGGGTTATCAATGATGTTTCTTGAGAATCCTTTTATTTTATTTGAGAGTTGTTGCTTTTACGATTGAATTTAAAGCTAGTCAAAGGATTGTTATTGATTTGACATGCGACTATGGTTGATTTGGAGGATTCAGAATGAGTTTATTTTCTTTGATAGTATTTAACGGAAGCAATAGTGAACTCAATTAAAAATATCTTGCGGCAATGAGTTTTGGCAAAAAAATTAGGGACACTTTTTTTTAATGGTTTGCAAATCCTTTAGATCGCTGTTTAGATTATATATGTGTCTATTCTTTATCGTGTCAAATTGAGTAATCATTCAGGTTCTATATATTTGATAGTTGAATGAAAAAAGAGTAGAGAGTTATTTATATAAATATGGATAGTTTGTATTGAGTTTTATTCACTATAACAACTCTATCTATTCGATTTTTTTGAATGTATTGAAGTTTGAATAGTTATGTGTCTTAAAATATTTTGCAATTTGTTATGAACAAGAATTAACTTGTTCATAAAAGAAGAACAATATTGCTAAAATAAACTAAAAACTACACTAAAATACTAAAACTAAAACTAACATTTCCATTCATTTCATTCATTGATTATTACATTCATAGTTGTTCTATTTATAAGATAAAAACCCTACAATTTGTCTAGAACATTCTATTGGGCCTAGCACATTATACTCTTTTGGACCTAACTTAATTCATGACACAATTTCTCTGTGCAAACATTATAAATGGAATTTTGTCTTTATAAAAAATTGTAATTGTGGAAGAGTTTAATAATTTCTAATTTCTATCTTTATAAAAATTACGGTTTGAGAAATTATAGTGTTGATATTTTTCTCTAGTTACTTTTCCAACATTCCTCTTCAATTTTAAGCACAACGCAGCGCATTTAACTTCTCATTAACACCTATCTTACTCACCTTCATCGAACCAAAACCCTAACTCATCACCTTCAACGCCGGTACTGGTGTGTCGTATACCGTCTCCGGCCATGACAATCATTTCTCCTCTTTCACTTTCGTTCACCTCTCCTCTATAATCCCTATTTTTTGTTCATTTTTACTTCACTCTGTTTTTTCACCACACTCTCTCTTTTTTATTCTTTTTTCAAAACTAATGGCTTCAATTACTGGATCTTCTCTTCTTCTAAACTTACTAGTCGTGGAGCTTTACTTGCCGATCCTACGTAAACTCTTGACCCTTTCTACATTGGTCAGGATTCTCATACCAACTGAGTTAAATTCACGAAAACATATATACTCTCTAATCTTGAACAAATATATGAGTTGAATAAAATTAATATTTGATTCAAAATTTAAATAAAATAGATATTCCTAATTTATATTTTCTTAGAAATAGAGATGGAGAAATACCAACAATGAATTGGTCCAAATAATAAGTGTCTTTGTCCGCTTAAGCATGTGGTGAGGGGTTCGATTCATAGCTGATGTGTATGCAGAAAATTTGGTTGGAAGTGGGTTCGGAGAACCCACCTTATGTGCCCCACAAGTTTCCCGACAAAAATTAGTCATCGCTAACAATGGTGGAAACTTCGTATCAATATCATGGTAAGTCAAAAGAAAGATGGAGAAATTATGTTCTCGTAAGCTTAATTCAGCTAGTAAAGACATCGTATTTTATATTTAGGAGTCTGAATTTTTGGTACAACGAAAAGATAAATTGCTTCCACTAGGGATTGATCCATGAACCTCCTTTTATCCAATCCAACTCAGATGTCCCCTAACTCTTATCATTTGAGCTATCATATAAGAATTTAGGAGTCGGAATTTGAACTGAATACTTTATTTATAATTTTAAAGATAAATTTCTAATCATTAAACTACTAAAAAATAAAGAAGGAAAAACTACATCTTGCTTGGGGCATTAACTAACTATATGTCGGTTAGCAAAAGAGGCGCAAAGTGCTTATCCTAATCCTAATTAATCAAACGTTTGAACGTAGAAAGGTAAACAATAATTGAAGAATCAGATGCACTTGCGAGTTGCCACCATCGAACTACAATTATTTTATTCTCAACTCACACGTATCATATTAGTTACACGAAAGCATCATATCATATCACTTGTAAAATTGGATTAGTTTAGCACTTTAATTAATCATGGAATAAAAATTAGAAGAAATGAATATGCTAATCCACATGTGAGTTACACAATAGTTTAGAATATTATATTGTTGAATAAAAGAATCTAAGAGTGATTAAGATACATCCCCGAGCTACAACAGTATAGAAGAGAAAATATCTGAAAAAATTAAGCTTATGTATACAAAAAGTTTGTAAAAATATTTGGTTTACTAGAAGGTTTGCAGAGCTGGGCTCTGAACATATGCTTGGGGTGCGATGGTCTAAGGAACTATATTTTTAAGGCCAAAAAAACATTATATAAAGATGTATATAATAATTTATTTTTTACAGTGGGATTATATAGCAAAGAATATAAAAAATCATAATATTTATCAAATTTGAGTGCAATAGTCCTTCATATTTTATTTATCAACTCATAATAAAATTTTTTTACGCCCTAAGCTCAACCCTTTCATTTTTATATCCTCTAATTTCATTTCCTGAAACACAAAATTGAGAAGTAAAACTTAAAACGTATAAGCAAAACTGTAAAATGTAAAATCTCTTCTTGTCTTACATTAAAATCTAAATTCTTATTTTTTTTCTTCCGCTATTGATTTCTTCGATCGATTGTATTTCTCCCTTTTTTTATATTTCGATTTCTAATTTTGTTGTTATAAACTTTATTCTCAGAATTTTAATTTCTATAAGGTTTTCAACAACAAATATTTGGTTATCTATCTCACGATATCAAACAACAATTTTTTTTTTCAAATTTAGATGATTTTTCAATGGATTTCGATGTTAAGATCATTTTTTATTCTCTTTTGTCTATTTAGCTATATTATATTTCTCCTACAAATTACGGAAATCGCGTGTTACAAACAATCATCTTGGATTTCAGAACATTGGTGATTTATGGTTCTATCATAGTTGAGATGTGTCCAAAATCATAATTAATTCATGTTTTCGTTTGTAAAGAAAAATTGTGAGATTTTAGAATTATGGCTTAAATAGTGTTTTGGTCCCTTAACTAATTTGCAGGTTTCGCTTTGGTCCCTTAACTAATAAACCTTTCATTTTGGTCCTTTAACTTTATTTCTGTCAATCAGAATCGTCCTCTCTGTTAAGTTTTAACCCCAAATAAAAGCTAACCATTGGATTTCATCCACACCAGATTTAATAGTGCACCATCACCACCAAATCGTTTTTTCTTTTCTTCATCTTCTTCCATCATTCCTTCTCCATCATCTTCATAAATTCATTCATTAAATCCAGAATATTAAAACAAACTCAAAAAAAATAAAAATTCTTGTTCCTTAATAGTAGCTTAAGCAGAATAACCAGAATTTTAAAACAAATCTGAAAAACAACCAAGATTAAATTATCATTGTTGTTGTTAAAAGAAACTTTAAGCAAAATGCACATGTTGTTGACCGTTTATGTTAATGTTCAGTCCTGAAAAAAAAATTAGCCAAATTCCCATCACAACCATTCTCCATACCCTTCTTCTCAAATCAATCCACTCCTCACAAAAATCAAAATAAAAATTCCCAAATCAATCAATTATTAAATATCATGTCAAAAGCCAAAAGGGTTCAAAACTTAGTTTTTACAGTTACTTAACACTAACAATTGAACATGAAAACACTCCCAAAACAGAACCCATATTTCATCAAAAGGACAATCTACTAACGATTTCAACCCTAGAAAATACCAATGAAATTGAAATCGCAACAGATGAAATTAATATACGAATCAATCAATAAAAGAGTGGGATTATAACGGGAATAAATTGAGGAAATCGAATTGGAAAGGATTGGTGATGAATTTGAAGAAATGGGAGAGATGTGATATCCTAAAATAGAGACGGATAGAAAGAAAATAGAGGTTTTGGAGTGATGAAGTTGAATGTGAAAACACAGAAAAGAGAGGTTTTTGAGTTTGTTTTAAAATTCTGGGTTTAATGAATGATTTTATGAAGATGGTGAAGAAGGAACGGAAAAAGAAGATGAAGAAATGAGAAAAAAGATTTGGTGGTGATGATGCATTTATTAAAGGCTTAAATGCAGTTTTAGCCATTCTATTTTGATAGATTCGGATTTTTAACTCCTCTATTTTAAAACTCAGAATTTCACCCCCTCTATTTTGATTTTTTCAAAAAAAATTTCACCCCAATCACATTTGGCTTATTTTTACTTATGTGGCAATGGTGATGTGTATATTATTTTATTTTTTGACACATGTGTATTATCTTTATCCTTTATTTCCTTTAAAAATTACTAGAAAATTCTAAAAAATGCCATAAAATTAGGGAAAAAATTATAAAATCTATAAAATAAATTACTATAAAAAATAATAAAAAATCAAGATAAAGAAAAACAAGAAAAATACCATAAAAAAGACATTTAAATATATTGAAAAAATTGTTTGACAAATTTGCTTGTTAAAACATTTGTGAATACACTCCGACATACTCCTTAAATAAAAGTGAAGGGGTTGATTGTTTTAGCCAATGAAAAATAGGGTGTGAAGTTGTCATATGATAAACAATTTTTTTTATGATATTTTTCTTGATTTTATAATTATTTTATATAGTAGTTTATTTATAGATTTTTATTTATTTATAATTTTTTTCATTAATTTTTAATGCACTTTTAAGAATTTTCTAGTAATTTTTTAAAGAAAATAATTAGGTGGATAAAGATAATACACATGTGTCAAAATAAATGTACACATCACTATTGTCACATAAGCAAAAATAAGCCAAATATAATTGGGGTGAATTTTTTTAAAAAAAATCTAAAATAGAGGGGGTGAAATTCCGAGTTTTAAAATAGAGGGGTTGAAAATCTGAATCCGTCAAAATAGGATGGCTAAAACTGCATTTAAGCCTTTATTAAATTTGGTGGACATTCAAAATTTAATGGTTACTTTGTTTACAACAAGATCAAATGGTCAAAATAAAAAATTATATTGAGGTCTATGGTAGACCATTATAATACTGTTACACCTTATACATTTGAAGGTAAAAATTAACGGAGAGGACCATTCTGATTAACAGAGATAAAATTAAAGGATCAAAATAAAACGTTTATTAGTTAAGGGACCAAAGCGAAACCTACAAATTAGTTAAGGGACCAAAACACTATTTAAGCCTAGAATATATCACTACAAAAAACGCCCCTGATTGCGGCGGTTTTTTAGGGGAGGTTTAGTAAAACCCCCGCAAATTGTGTTCAAAAGGGATCTATGAGGAAACACCTTTGAAGTTTAGCGGGGAATCATAACTCCCACAAAATAATGACTTAATTTAGTTATTTTTTCGTTTTACGCACATTATTTTCTCCCCAAAATTTTCAATTCCCTCAGTTTTCAATTCACCCTCGAAACCCTATTCTCTCTTCCCGTCACTGCACCACCGTCGTTCCCTCTCCTTCGTTCTCGGCACCACCGTAACTTCTTCTTCTTTCGTATCGGGGCAACCGTCACTCCCTCTCCTTCCATCTCGGAACCTCCGTCACTCCCTCTTCTTTCGTATCGGCACCGCCGTCACTCGTCGGAAACCTCGTCTCAGCTTTGGGGTAAATCTCTTTGCTTATTGCGTTCTTCACTTTGATTGTTGTGTTCTTCTCTTTGCTTATTCTTTGTTATGAGATCTGGAACATTCAGTAAATTGAATTTGGAAATAGTAAGATAAAACCCTAATTATATTGTGTAATGTTTATTTGTTCCTTTCAACATCAATTCTCCATGCTAGGTCGATCATTTTGTTGCAATAGTGCTGATTTTGCAGTTTTCCCCCAATATTGAGGTTTAAAGGTACACTAAGGGTTGTGATATTTTTAGTGTTTTCTTTGATTTTGTTGCAGGCTTGCTTAAGTTAATGGAACATAGATGCCACCGCCGTCCTTGAACATCTAGTCATTGAGGTAACTTTTGCTCACCATAATTGATTTTAAGTTCCATCTATGTGTGGGTGGCACCATCATGTTTCAATTATAAAGACATATTATGAGAGTTGTTGTCATGGGTGTGTATTCTTATTTGTTTTTTTAATTTTGATAATTTGGTGATTTACATGGTTTAATATATTTTGGGTCTATTATGACTATAATTTAGTATTTTAATTCAATGGCTTGACAAGTTCAAGTTTGGATGGCCTCATTGTGTCACCAATCTGTTACCTTAATTTGTTTAACTTAATTCTTACAATCTTGACAGATTTTGATGTTTTTAATAACCAAGATGCTATAGTTCTTAACATCTCATGTATGTATAATGACTCTCTGCTCTGATTATTTGCAATGGTACACATAGGTCCATATAAAGGGTTGATGGTTCTAACAAAAACTTGCGCATTGCATTTCATCTTAACCAGAAGCATTAAACAAATATATTCACCAAATGAATTAAAAGTGATGTATCAATAACTTGTGTAATTAATTCTAAGAAATGATTTATTCTTCCATGCATCATACGCTACTTGTTTCTCTTTTATGCAATGAAGCAATTTGGTCTGAATGGTTATACAGCAAGGCTCCTTTTCTATGCTGAAGCATCATGTCATATAAAATTTCATCTCACTTTTTGCTAAAGAATTGCTATAGACAAGATGTATAATAATGTGTAGATGTTTGTGTGGTTAATCTTGCTCAATTGCAACTTTGGTTATTTAATTTCTATGATAATTTAGTAATTAACTTTATGTTTTTATGTTGTTTCTTTGAAGGATATAGGTTAGTGGGGGTATTTGAATGAATGGATTACTATATTCAGGTACATATCCCTTGCTCCTATTTTTTTTTTCAATTGGTCCTATTGTTGGATATGTATGTAGGTTTGTAGTGTAGGTTTTGGCCACAACCTATCATATAGATAAATCCAATTATATCTTACAAATTTGTGTATATGTTGTCATATGAGTAAATCTCTTCACTTGTTTTTGTGCATTAAGACATTAAAGATTCCACATTTTATCTTTCTACCTTGAATGGAAAGGTGATAAGAGTTATGTGGTCGCGTCATTATCCTGGTGCAAGGAAAAGTAGCACAGAGAACTTGTTTGTTAAGGTAATCTGTCGTTCTTTGATTTGAATTAGCTAAGACTGGTGTTTGGTGTTGATTATTGTTTCTAAAAGGGGTTCTTTGATCTGAGAAGACGCAGGCTTGAAGAAGCGAAAGAGAACGCGCCTCTCCCTCCGCCACCTGAGAAACCGTGTGCAACTTTCCCTTCGCCGACAGAGAAAGCTCCTCCGTCTCCACCGCTTTTCTGACTTCGCAACCTCGCCGCAATTAGTTTCTCGCTTAATTTCCTTTCATTACCCTACGCAAATTTGTTGCACATGCATATGCATATTGGAATAATTGAATCATGTTATTGGTCTGCTGGAAGATGATTATTTCATTTATTTGACATAATCACGTCTGCGCTTACTTATGGTTAATCAGTTTCTAACTTGCCGCTGAAGTTTTATTCTTTTTTCTTTTTCCGATTTTGCTGCGGTAGATTCTAATTGAGGTTGATCACCTGCAAGATGTCCCTGGTAAATACATTCATATAAGAGGAATTTCTAAAGATGTTGTGGCAGCGGCCGGTTCAATGCTTGGATAAATGGAGTTTCTAAAGATAGAAGGAGTTGATGATTCACTACTTGGATGCATAATTATAAGTGGGCCAGTTTCTATCTTTATTTTATTTGTGTAGTATTGTTGGTTTAGTCTAAGTTTGGGGTATTAGTGTAAGAATGTTGGTATTTTGCTTACTCTTAATCTTTGTATAATTTTTTCATGAGCATTTTCTATGCTTAGATAGATTTTATTAATAGATTTTCTATCCTTGTTACATTTGATATTAGACAATATATAATGTCATCTTGTTATATACTTATTTTGGTGAGTGAAATGATAAAATTTATATATATCAAAAAAAATCAGCACTCAGTTTAAGGGAGGTTAAAAACCCCCGCAAAACTTATATACTAAACTGCGGCGGTTTTAAACCCTGATACCAGCGGTTCAAAATAACTGCCGCTATTATTTTATGGGAAACGATTAAGCGGGATTTCTAAAAACCGCCGCTAAACATTCTGCGGAGGTTGAAAACCCCCGCTATATAGAACAAAAACCGCCGCTAAATGGCGCGTTTTTTTGTAGTTAATTATACAACGATTTTTTCCCCAAATTTAATCTAAGACCTATAAAATGTTAAGAACGGGGGGCTGAAGGTTTGTGACGGATACCAGCACCTTCATCCATCTTCTTTTTTGAACATCAAAGAAAATAAATATTTACATTTTAACTCTATCAAAAATTTTTACCGAATTAAAATGTGGTGAAGTCTAGGGTGAGGGCCCTGTCAAATCCCTCACCGGTGAGGGGCTTAAAAATTACCATTGGATTAGATGAATGGTTCAGATCTTTTATAATAAAAAATGAGAACATCTACGAATATCTACATTCAATCTCATTCTCTTATTTTCGTCAAAAAACAAAAAAAACCTCATTCTCCTAAATTCGTACGGTGTTGTTTCATATCTTCTCAGTTCTTGTTTCTTCCTATTTCCTAACTGCTCAAATCATCATCTCACTATAGTTATTCAACAGATCTCAGTTTTTGTTTCTTCCTATTTCCTATTTTAACAAAATCCCTTCATCAAATCGTACCTAACCTACAACCACGCCGTCTCCCTAACATTAATTTCAACTCTTACGTATTCATATTCCTCCGATTCCAAAATCGATTATCTTTCCAAGTGCGACGATAAGTTCCGCAACTCTTTTCTCTCAAAATCTGTCTTGACGCCACGATTTTGCACAGGTAAGATTTCTTTATACGGTTTATGTGATGATTGATTGCTAATTGATGATTTTGAATTGCTTACGTTAGTCCCAAATTGCTTATGTTGCTCTTGTTCTTGGTCCTTTTTGCTACTCTTATACCTCTTGTTAAAGAGTATGCTTTAATAATAATCTTGCCGTTTCAAAAAATTTTTTTTGCTTCATTACAACATTTGGTCTGAACTGATTGCATGATTAGATAATAGTAATGGATGATTAACCTCTAAAGAAGATAAATTATGGGCTTATGGCTATTAACAATGGCAAAAGTAAGATCTTTCAACCAAGTTGTTCCTGATTTTGGTATAGAGGCAACAACAACATCACTATATTTAGCTTGAAAATGATTTTGAATAGAGATTATAGATTGGATTTGTGGTTGTATACACCAAATTTTTTGAAAATAAAATTGGTTGGCAAACTCATATTCTCTGGGAATTGAGAAGATTTACTCTTTGAATTTAATGTCCTCTTCACCAATTGATTCTAATAGCAATTTTGCAATTCTGTGAGATGTGTGAGATCTGTTGATCTCTTCTTCACAAATGCTAGCTTTTTACTATAGTTATTAACATTTCAATGTTATTAGTAATGGTTAGTGTAGGCCATTCAAAAAAAAAGGTAATGGTTAGTGTAGCCGTGTAGGTATGAAATAAGGAGACCAACTATTGCAAATTGTAATTTAGAACTCTGAACATATTTAGTAGGACAAAAATTATATGACAAAGAAGTAGAGGTTATGCTTTTATGTTTGGATTTGATTATTTATTTGAACCTTAAATGAAGAAGGGGATAGATTGTTATTATCAATTAAACTCATGGATGAAAAAAGTAGTGTTTTAAAGCAGTTCATTCGTGACTCAGAGCTCTCAGCAGTTCAATATCATCCGGTTCAAATTTTAAAACGTTGCATGATATTATAACTGAGAAAGATTATGCAACTTTTCAACATGTTGTTTCTGCTAATTAGATGCAGGTCCCAATTATTATCGTATCTTTCGATGTTAAGTTATTATCTAAATAGAATATTTTCATTTGTAAAGTGGGTGAAATAGACACTTTAATTTAATTAGTACATATATATGAGGTCTTTAGTTTGTGTGAATGTTTTTATGTTGCTTGAAAAGAAAAAATTTGGTTCATATAGGATAGCTTGTGACAATGGTTGTCTATATGTAGTCGAGTAAAAAAATTTGTAAACTTTTGTTTTGAAAATAATGTGGTTGACATAATTGGTGTAGGCCGCAGAAAAGGAGCTTCAATTCATTCATTGCATAGTGAAAGGTGACATACTTGTTAGAACTTGTTTGAGATGGAAAATAATGTTGAAGAGCATACGCAGGTGGACGAATTTGTTGCCTCTATGGAGGTAATCGGAGAAATTTGATAAATACTAGTATTAGTTTATTTTTTTGGTACATATGTTGAAACTATGTTTATTGTTATGTCAGGGACTAGAAGATTTGTCAGTTGGTGTAAGTCTTGATGAAGCAACATGTGAGACTAGTGACGATGATGCCGTTAGTGTTAAGGCTAGCAAAGGCATTGAAAAAAATTTATATATTGATAGTACGGAGGATATTCTTAAAATGGACCTGAAGGGGTTAAGTCCCCATGAGGCAAGGAAATTTGAGTTTTCAAACTTGGATACAGCTTATGAGTTCTACAACCGGTATGCTAGAATGAATGGGTTTGCAGTCCGCAAGAGCAAGATAGAACGAAGCAAAAATGGGGATATATTACAACGAACGTTTGTCTGCCACAGACAAGGGTTTAGAGAGGATAGAGGTTTAACAATAGAAAATCGTAAGCGTGAGCGTAAACCTGAGACTCGATCTGGATGTGAAGCGAAATTTCGAGTGCATATAGATATTTTATCAAAACGTTGGCACATAACTGTTTTTACCGATCAACATAACCATGACCTTTTGGATGAAAAATACTGTGGAATGCTTCCTGCACATCGAAGAATGAAAGAGTCAGATACATTACAAATGAACGATATGTTGAAGGGTGGTATAGGTCCGTCTCAATTCTATGCTTCTTTGGCGAGCCAAGCAGGAGGTTATGAAAAGATAGGGTTTCGTAGGAAGGATATATATAATCAGATAGGAAAACAACGTCGTTTGAGACATTGTGATGCTACAAATGCTGTACATTATCTTCGTGGGCTGGCATCCGATGACCCGATGATGTTTTATCGCCACACCGTCGATGGCGAAGGCAGGCTTGAACACCTGTTTTGGTGTGATGGTATTAGCCAATTGGATTACCAAGTTTATGGTGATGTGTTGGCATTTGATGCAACCTATGGAAGGAACAAATACCATTGCCCCTTAGTGGTGTTTTCTGGTGTTAATAACCATAATAACAATGTTATATTTGCCGGTGCTATTGTTGCAAATGAAAAAGAAGAAACTTATGTGTGGGTTCTTGAACAATTTTTGGAAGCAATGTTAGGAAAGTCGCCTGTTTCTGTCATTACTGATGGCGATATTGCAATGAAAAATGCTATTAAAAGGGTATTTCCAAATGCATATCATAGATTATGTGCTTGGCATCTAATTCGTAATGCAACGTCTAACATCGGAGTTCCTGAATTCGTCGGTCAATTTAGGAAATGCATGCTGAGAGACTATGATCTGGGTGAGTTTCGGCGCAAGTGGGCTGAAATGGTTGACGCATTTGGGTTGCATGAAAACAAGTGGATTTCAGAACTATATGCAAAGAGAAAGATGTGGGCTACAGCTCATATTTGTGGAAATTTTTTTGCTGGGTTCAGAACTACCTCCCGGTGTGAGGGGTTACATTCAGAAATTGGAAAGTTTCTGCACTCACGATATAATTTGAGTGATTTTTTACTACATTTTCATCGATGCCTTAATTACATGCGTTATAAGGAGGTTGAAGCCGACTTTGCTTCTAATTACGGTGATCCTGTGATACAAACAAGATTTCGAAGCATGGAGCGTTGTGCTGGGAAGTTATTTACTAGGGAAATATTCTTTATATTTCGTGATTTTCTTGCAAAGTCTGCAGAGATGGTTGTGACAGCAAGCAATCAAACTTACATGTGCTGCATATACACGGTTTCTAAGTACCAAACATCTCGGAAGTGGAACGTATCATTTTATCCAGATGATTATGTCTTTAAGTGTTCTTGCAAAAAGATGGAATCATTTGGCCTCCCTTGCGAGCATATTATTGCATTATTGGTTTTCTTAAATGTTGCAGAATTACCAAATACTCTGGTAGCAGCTAGATGGACAAAGAATGCGAAGGAAGCAATATGTAGCACAAATAAGAATCTTCCGAAATATTGGGACTCAAACAAGTCATCCAGATTTGGTGCTCTTATGTTTCGATATATGCGTTTGAGCAAATTAGCAAGTGAGAGTGGTGACGATTTCAATTACCATATGGAGCAGGCTGCTGCCGATATTCATAAGATGGAAACAAAGAGGGGCTTACATGATGATGGTGAAGCCGCAAATTCAGGTCAAACTGACCATGAGATATTGAGGGATCCTGCTCCAGTTAGAAGTAAAGGACGCGCTTCATCATCTACTAAGAAGACTACTAAGAAGAAAAGAAAGCGGAGTCAGTGTACTGCTTGTAAAGAATTTGGGCATAATAAGAAAACATGTAAAACACTTCAACGTCATGCTGACCGGACATATTCTCCAGATGGAAATAGTCACAACAATGACTTCAGTGATGACTCTGTAAGTAAGTTTTTTAATATTGTCATGTAAAGGTATCATTATATTCCCACTGTTATAATAATCCATGGTACTTGCAGTTGCATAATGATCTTGAGTGAATTGTTAAAGTGCACTAGCGAAAGAAGTGTGAAAGAGAATGCAGCTTATAAGGTAAACTTAGTTAGTAATTAGTTGGATTTATAATGAGAATAATTTAGATGCATGTACATTGATATGTGGGATATGTATAGCTGATGTCGCACATTGATATGTGGGATCTATATACATGATGACCGTTTTTTTTATACTTTGTGCATTGATCTATGTTATGTTAGTGTGCTAGTCATGCTTCAACGTGTCAGTACTTGTTTATAGTTAGAGTGACATAAATAGTTCCCAAAACTTTACCCCTCTTGTGAAAATATGGCAAGCATTTGGTATAGATTTTGTTCATAGCCTAATGTTATTTATTTAATAATGATATTGGTAGTTAGGAACAAAGTACAATATGTAGTCCACAAACTTCTTATTCATTGTTATCAACTTTAAGTATTGTTTATCCTTTGATAAACAGTATGCAAATTTAGTTTTTTTTTTGTTTGCAATTTTATGAAGATTGTATCCAACTTGAAATTTGTCCATTTTCACCTCTCCATTCAACTGTAGTTTAGTCTTACTAATATTGGCTTCTTTTTTTAGTTTTTTTTCTTTTATTTCATTGTTGTATTTTATTTTATTTTTACTTGTTTAAGCTGTTTTCTAATTCTTGACAGGGATGCTTAAATGGGTCATGAATGATGGTGAAACAAGTTTAATCAGAAAATAGTTTGCTTTTGTTGTTTCTGGTGTGGAGGTTGAGTTAAAATGTAGGTTGCTTAATTTTTCTTTGTTAGGTTTGGTTGTTGTGGCTTTAGTATTTGTTTATGGTGGCGTTAAATAGTTTGCTTTGTCAATTGTGTTTCATGTTCACCTATTTGTCTGTTGAACTGGTGTATTATTATGCACATCTTGTGCAATTTTAATGAACAAAATGATTAAATACAATCGTATTTTTTTGTTACTTGTTTAATTAAGTTGCTTAAATGGACAAAATGATTGTTCATGTATATTAATATATGCCTAATCATTGTATCTCTTGACACCTCGTTTGAGATTTAATCCGGTAGTCATTGTCCATGTGAAAGACAAGTTTGCTAACAAGCTCTTATTCTGTTCTACTAAAAAACTAGTCTTGTTTAAGATTGTGTTAGCAACCTGAATAATAAAGTATCCTTGTCGTTCAAAATGTGTTGATTGGCATAGGCGAATGTTGTGCCTTTCCTGCACACCAAACAAAAGGGATCTAAGTTCAAGTTTAGCTTTTTGAACGTTTTTTTATTTAAAAAATAGAAATAAAATTTAAAAAGCTATCTACCGGGTGTAGAACACACAATCGTACAGTTCAATAATTCATGTATCAACCACTTGACAAATGTCAACTATTGTGAAACACTTTGTATGTCGTAAATATATATAAAGCATAAACATCATTTTAGTTCTTGTATACGCGAAAATTTTGTTTTAGTCCTTGTATTGATTTTTATTCCAAATAAGTCCTTAAATCAACCAAATTATTTGATTTTAGTCCCTAAAGCGAATATCCGCAGGAAAATTCGTAGAAAAATCTGCATGAAACTTACAAATTTACCTGCGGATTTTAGCTTTAGTGACCAAAAACAAAAAGTTGAGTTGATTCAGAGACTTATTTACAACAAAAATCGATAGAGAGACTAAAATCAAAATTTCGCGTACATACAAGATTTGATATATCAACCATCAAACTGATAATTCTTCCAATAAACATATACTTATCAACTAATTGACCAAATCCTTTTAAAAGCAAAAATTGTAAAGGTCAGGAGTTAAACTTGGGACAGATTACTCACTAGAACACGGATAATAACCACTATGACAGATTCACCTTTAAGAAAAATGGCTACTGTTAGACACACACACACACACACACATATATATATATATATATATATATATATATATATATATATATACACACACACACACACACACAATAATAATCAATAATATGTATATATATCTATTAAATATTGAAAAATTTAGTGTTGCTATAGCCACACTAAACCTCTACATAGATCCGTCACTGTTCTTACCTATGACAGATTCACCTTTAAGAAAAATGGCTACTGTTGGATATATATATATATATATATATATCTATCTCTATCTCTATCTCTATATAATATAATTACGGATGTCTCTCTCCCGATCATTATCCAACGCGGCAAGCAACCAAGTATTCATATGTCTATGTGGCAAGATTTCAAGGCTTCAAGTTTTAAGCAATTAGGCAAGCTAAATATACTCCCTTCGATTCCCTCCGGCAACACTTTTCTAATTTTATATTATTTTACTTAGATTTAGTTAAGAGCTTTAGTAAAAGTAACATGGTTCGATTCTCACCAGCAACAAAAAATCTATTTTTATGATATATATTTGTACTTATACTATGTAGATTTAATTAGGAGTTGTAGCAAAAGGAACATGGTTCAATTCTCACCTACAACAAAAAATCTATTTTTATGATGTAATTTTTTACTTAATCGTTACTAACCATAATTTTTAAAAAGTACTAATTTCTATAATCTCTATCTCTATCTCTATAATATATATTTACGGATGTCTTTCTCATGAACAATATTTTACTGGATAATCTATAATGAACCAAAGTTTATGTGTTTCATATATGTCTCTCTCACGAACAAAATTTAGTATGAAATACACGTTTTGATTTTTTTTTTTGTTGAGACCGGGGTATCCACCGCCGAACGCAGTGACTAATCCCTCGCCAGATTGGAGGCACCTCAAAGGGTGGGATAACTGTCTTTGAAATTTAAAGTTGCTCAATACCACACGGCTCGATTTCCACAATCAACTAAAATTATATTTTTATGATTATTTTTTAGGCAATTTTATGATATTTTATTTTATTGCTTATGAAAAATATTTACACTTATATTAGTATACTTGGTTTTTTTTTTAATTTATACGGGATCAATATTTATACTAATATATATTAATACAAGTGTCTTTTTTTTTTTTTTTAATTTACACGAGGTTTATATTTATATTCATATATCAATACATGGTCATTTATATATTTTTTTTATAATTTCTACGAAGACGGGAGAGAAAATATTATATTATTGAGAACGGAAAGTGGGAGATCACACCCTCTAGAGTATTTTATCCTTTTAAATCTTTACATTATTTGTATTATTTTTCATATTTGAATAAAATTAATATTAAATGAACGTCTACGTAATATAAAAATAAAAACCATATACTAATACGATGACTTTTTTATAATTTCACGAGAACGTATATTGCTATCAGGATCTAGATTTGTATCCATATATTAATACGATGACTATATATATTTTTTTATAATTTTTATAGGAGCTATATTTATACTCATGTACAGATTTTTTTGTCGTAATTTTTACAGAATTATATTTTTTTTACAATGTTTTAATACTAGACGAAATACTTTTTTTATAGGAACTTAAATATCTATACACATATTAATACGGAAAACCCATTTTTTATAGTACGACATATATTTACACTCATATTAATATGAATGTTTTTTTATTTTATAATTTACACGATGATCAATATTTATACTCATATATTAATACACGACCTATCTTTTTTATAATTTCAATGGAGACTAGAAATGAAATATGATATTGTTCAAAACGGGGAGCAGAAGATCACTCTCCACCCTATTTTATCTCTTTAAAATCCTTAAATATATATTATTTTTATATTTAAATAATAGAAATATAAAATTAATTTCACAAGTAATTGGAAAAATAAAATTATTTGACAAAAATTACATTAATTAACTTAAATTTTAAAAAAAACTTAAATTAAAAAAATTAATATCTCAACTAATTTATTTTAATTTTAATAATATATACTATAAATTTAAATATTAACCCGTGCATTGCACGGGTAAGTTATACTAGTATGTATATATATATATATATATATATATATATACACACACACACACACACACAATAATAATCAATAATATGTATATATATCTATTAAATATTGAAAAATTTAGTGTTTCTATAGCCACACTAAACCTCTACATAGATCCGTCCCTGTTCTTACCTAGTTTTACTTAAAAGTGCTTCGACAACTTCAAAGCAAACCTGTTATTCAAACAAATGATAGATTTACCATCAAGCATTCATTATTTATTTTGAAATAGATGATTGACACTGCATCAGGAATTAAAAATAGAATTCTTTTTTATTTGAAAATTTGTAGCTTTTGAATCCACTAATGCAATGCATGAAAAACTTTCTTTTATCATTCTTTAGGGGGACTAGAGTAGTGGTTTGTAAATTGTAACTTGTGAGACCTTAGGCAAATCAATGTCGATGTAGTCTTTCCTACGCGCCAAACAAAAGGGATATGAGTGCAAGTTTTGCTTTTTGAACTTTTTTTACTTAAAAAAAATAATTAAAATTAAAAATGGTGCCTACTAGGTGTAGAACACACATCGCTGCAGCTCCATATTTCATGTTTTAACCACTTGAGATAGGCCAATTATTATGATGTACTTTGAAAGTTATAAATATATACTCCTTCTGTCCTAAAATATAAGGAAAAATTAAACCCTAAACCCTAAAATTTAAACCCTAAACCCTAAAATTTTAATCTTATAAATTGAGGTTATACAAGTTAACCACTTGAGATAGGCCAATTATTATGATGTACTATGAACGTTATAAATATATACTCCTTCCGTCCTAAAATATAAGGAAAAATTAAACCCTAAACCCTAAACTTTAAACCCTAAACCCTAAAATTTTAATCTTATAAATTGAGGTTATACAAGTTAATTGAATCTATGACTTTTTTTTTAAATAAACTAATGGCCGTAATATTTCATATTATGTGCAAGAGTCGTTGTTTGTTATTCTGACTCTTTTTCCTGATCTAAGATATAGATGAGTTGCTCTCTCAACCCAATATTTATCTCGTTCACACACTTAAGGAAGGGAACTAATGTGCAAAAGATTTCGCTAAACATGGAACTTCATCAGATGCCGATTTCTTGATTCACACCTCTCCTCCATAAGACCTATGTGTTCTTATTAAGAATGACGCAATGAGAATCTTCTTCCCTCGTGAATAGTTTTTCTTCTTTCTTCTTTCTTCTTTAACTTCTATACCAAAAAAAACATTATGTGCAAGAATCGGGATTTAAACTCCAAACAAATTATTAATTGAAAAATTATTTCATATTTATTTTTTGGTTGTCACTCTCTGATTCATAGGGTAAAGGGACCCTAGTAGTCAACAATTCAGAGAGCGAGTTCTAACATCAAATGATTTCAATCTCCTCCCAAATGCAGTTGCGGATGATCAAATTGTGGTCCTCTATACCAAGTTCAACGTAATACCAAGTTCTAACTAATTGTTTGGTGATGAATTCCAAATTCACCTAATGAATTACTAAATTTTCTACCAATAAAATTTAGGCTTAATTGGATATTTCGTGTCTTAACTAATTTATTGGTTTTCTTTTGGTAATTTAACAAAATATTCTTACTGTTTCAAAAAAAAAAACTAAATATTGTTACAAATTAGTTCATTAACTAATTTATTGATTTCATTTTGTTCCCTTAATTAATTGTTGTTACAAATTGCTTTACTAATTAAGCCACTAGGATTGGTCTAATGGTGAGGGCTTAGGCTAGTTGTATGATGACCTAGGTTCGATCTTCTTTGCCTCCATTTGTAAACCCAAAAAAAAAAAAAATTGGTTTGTTTGTTGATTTATTAGTTTTATTTTGATCCCTTAATTAATTGTCGTTAACGAACCAATAAAAAAAATTTCGTTAAACGTCTGTTAGACATTTTGGCTGTTTTCCGTTAATTTCTTTCGAAAGTCGATAAATATTTATTTTTTTATTTTAACATTTTTTGAGACACATCACATACCATAATTTGCCGCATTAACTACATGTACATATTTAACAGGTTAAGGCTAACGAAAAGAACTAAAATATTGAACATAAATGAAATTATTGTATCAATTTGTAACAATGATTATTGGCCCCTTGGTACGGGGTTTTTGGAGGGGAGAGGGAAAATAATTAATTTACTTTTTTTATCCTTAAATTTATATACTCAAAATAAGGATTAACTTATAATGGAAAATCTATAGGATATATAACAAAAAAGAAATCTAATGAGTAGAAAATTTAAATTTTTTTTGTTGTCAAAAAAATAAAATCTAAATTTTTAATATTTCAACAAGGATAATTTAGGATTTTAATAAAAAAAAGTGGATAATTGTGTCAACATAATAAATTATATTTTCTCTCACTTCACCTTCTTAAAAACCCCTGTTTGGTTCAATCGAGGGGGAGGGGAGGTGAAGTGAAAGAAAATATAATTTATTATGTTGACAAAATTATCCACACTTTTTAATTAAAATCCTAAATTATCCTCGTTGAAATATTAAAAATTTAGATTTTATTTTTTTGACAACAAAAAAAATTTAAGTTTTCTACTCATTAGATTTTTTTTGTTATATATATCCATTATAATTTAATCCTTGTTTTTTTTGTTAAGGATAAAAAAGTAAATTAATCATTCCTTCCCCTCCCCTCGTTAAAAATTTGAATCAAACATAAAAATTTAAAATATTCTCTCCCCTCCAAAAACGCCAAACAAACCAGACTTTAAGAAACCAATAAATTAATTAGTAGACCAAATATCCAATTTGATAAAAAAAAAAAATAAGTTGTTTCTAATTAACTAAATGAAAGCCTGAATGTCAGTCAAAACAAAAAAAAAAAGCCTAAATCGTGTACCCTAAAAAAGAGAAAGAATGATAAACAAAAACCACGTCAAACAAAAACCACAGAAAAATTAGGGATTGCAATCACCTAATGGATACTGCGCTTACGGGTTCAAATTAATTGCAGAAGTCCACTTCTTATTTACAATTGGTGATCGTGGGAAAGTGGTAGTATCCATACGGTTGAAATTTGAGGGAAGATGGAAGTGAATCAAGCAATATTTCTTCACGTGTTTTATCGGAACGGTTATCGTCAAAGCCATATATATTTAAGTTGCTTCTTGTTGAAAAAAGAAAACACGGTTACTGAAAGTCTGAAACTCACAAGCAATGGCTATTATTAACAACAATGGTAAGAGTACTCAAAAATCTGCTGCAAAAGAAGAGGTAAACTTTCTATAATATTGTTTGGATTCCATTTTCTTACTTATCAAATTGAGATTTTACAATTCTGATATGTTCTGTTTATCCATATTCAATCACAGTTTTCTTCTTCTTCTGATGTGCTTGATAAAATCCAAGGCATTCTTCAGGTATACCCAAGTCACTGTGTTTTTCAATTGTCTCAAGGTTGTGATCATCTATAGTCTATTAATGACAACAAATTGTATGGCAGGTTCATTCGACTGAAATGAATGAATTGAAAAATATGGTCAGCGTCATGCTAGGTAAATTAGTCATGATAGAGACCCTCCTGAATACCGATTTGGGTAGAAACAAAGTTGTGGCTTCAGCAAAAAAAAATGTGGCTAAGTCTCCATTTAGCCTATCTAAATCTGTTGACAATGTTATTACCCTTTCGGATGATGATGATGACGAAGTTAAGATGAACGAGTCAAAAAACGTGTCTACCACAAAGGGAAGCAAGGTACAAAATCATATTGGAATGAGTATATGTTGATTGTAATGAGTATATGTTGAATTGATTAGTTTTGTAGTAATTATTAATCATTACTAAACTTGTTATAGATGACGAACAAGATATATCCAAAGAGGAACCAACCAACAATGAAAAAGAGTTTGTCTTTCTCAACTTCACCAAGAGGGAGACAGTTAAAGGTTCCAAAATTAGAGATCAACGAGCATAGGGTAATGCCAAAGGTGAACCTATATCACTCAACTACATTCTTCTATATTTTATTTTGTTCCACTGCATATGTAATCAATTTCTTATTAACAGCTTGTTGAGACCAAGTTTGTGACCAAAGCTGAAATGAAACTTGAACAAGTGGAAGAACTTGTTTCCTGCTATGTTTATGATGCTAAGAATGATCCTAGGTATTGATTATGAAACAATTATCATTTTCAAATTTCATGGTGACAAATAATGAAAACGTATGTATCTTAAACATTGTTTTTTTATGCTTTTAGTGAGGAGTTGTTCAAAACTGATACCCTCAAAGGCTCAAGAGGGCAATTTCAGACTCTGAGTTTAGGAAAAATAGTCGATGCTGAGGTAATGTCACTTACTAAGTCACAAGTTGAAAAAATTATTTACAACCATGTAATAATTATGTTAAATGAATGTTTGCAGATAATTCACATGATGTCCGTTAAGATGAACTGGATAGAGAGGAACGCTGCATCACAAACTATATGGTCACTCCCCCCCTCGTTTGTGGTATGTAATTGTTAATGATGATGATAATTATACTATTGTAGGCTTTTCAATAAGACAAACTAGTGTGTCACTGCTGTTATTGTATGTATTTGTTGATTATGATAATAATTACATTATGCAGAATGTATATTTTTTACATGTCACGAGTACCTTTTGTGCTTATGATGGAGTAGTATCAATATTCAATATATTTTCTATTTCAAAAGACAAGAAATATAAGACAAACTAGTTTTTTACACGATTCTTTTTATATTTGGTAGAGAGATGTAAATTGTGGTCTGACAATTGAAGAGCTCATCACAAAGTATGGGAAGAACTGGATGCCCCATTTTGAGAACCTAAAATATGTATGACTTTTGATTTCGTTGCGTGTTAAATTTACCATAAGCATATTATGAAGCCATTTGATTTGTCTAACAAAGAACATATAATGTTGTTAGATTTATCTTCCAATTGAAGATTGTGTTGGAAACTGGTTTTTGATGGTTGCTGCCATTGAGGACCAAATGTTGTATCATTTAGATCCGGGTTTTGAAAGAAATAATACTATATCTAGACAATGGGTCATCAAGAAAATGGTAAAGTACTTGTGATAGTTTGTATTTGAACTTTTTGTTAATCTATTAATTACCTTATTTCACTTTACCATTTGAATTTTGTAGTGGCAAGTTATCACCAAAATGATACAATTTTGTGTGCAAAAAGACTACTTTCCACCTGAGTTTCTAGGTGAAGTGCATCAAGACATGGACAATTGGAATATGGCTGATCCCGTAGGACTTGTTTCTGACGGATTTTGGTAATACAATGTTTAATTTATTTTAATCAATTTATATTAATTTTCCATATAAATTCACCTTCCAAACACATGTGATTGTGATGTTTGTACATTTTGAATAAACAGCCAGCACTCTGCGGTGTGGATCTTACAGTGGCTAGCAATGGGTTCGTTTTTCACACCGAACATTCATGTCACCGTAAGTATATTTAAACTTAACATGGTCAATTATTTATCTAATATTAAGTTTTTCTATCGGTACTAATATTTTCAAATAATTTTGACAGATGAAAGAAGATGTTGTCAGAATGAAAGTGGCGATGGATTTGTTGTTGGGTGACCACAACGAATACAAAGACATGCTGATGAAAAAGGCTGAAAGGGCTTGGGACAATATGAAGAATGCCTAGGAATCCAAAAATTTCAATTAGTTTTTTTCAAGGACATTATAGGAGTTTTCAGTTTTTTGCTATGATGTTTTTTTTATTACTTTGGTTAGTTTTGTTTATTGTTGTTTCACGTTGCTCACTATTTTCTCAACGTGGTTTAAACTTTGAGTTTTTTGGTCAAATTTTTAACAATGTTATTGCTTTTATCCATATTGATTGTTCCATTGATTGCCATAGAATGTCGATAATATGCATAAGCATTTTTTTAAGCTGGTTTTTGTAATTCCACTACCATTTCGAGCAGTATTGTCCGTTTCAAATTGGGACTTATTACAAGTTCTCCTCCTTTTCACTTTTGATTACTTAAAGTTTTCATTTGTTTATTAGCTATGTAACGTCCCTTTGGGATTTATATATTCTTGATGGAAAATGACCATTATAGAATCTTGATGAAATGTCATCATAGGCTTGGCCTCATTTTGATCAATTTTTCTAAGCATATATCGTGAGATTCTTTGAATTAATTAATTTTAATAACTAAGAACTAATTTAGGGATTTAGGAGAAAAAAATTCTTACAATAACCATTATTTATTAAACATTTATACCATTTGTATAAATAAATTTCACGTATGAGTATAGTTAGTTGATTAAAAACTCGCATGATAACAATAATAAAAACGTTTTAATATTAGTATTTTGCAGTAGGTTTATCTTTCTACATGATAGAAAAACCCTTGTACATATATAACCTTATGTATATTGTATGATTTAAAAAAAATGAAACTTCTGGAGATTTATCAAACAAAAAATAAGAGCCTTTTATTTATAAGTAAAGATAAGTAAACAAAATGATGTAACGAGAGAGTGACAAGAGTTTAACTTTATAACTTTAAGACGACGAGTTCAAATTTTGTGAGAGACAGTTGTAAAATGGTCATCAGTACTTATGTCAATGATTTTTGGTCGAAACAGGGGAGTACTTATGTCAATGATAAAATATCCCCCTTTCGCAATTTTAAAAAATAAAATAAAACATGAATTCATGCTTAGAGGATTTGACTTTAGTGGTATTTAGTTTCACATAGTAGAAAACACTGCCGAGTCATTCATGACAACTTTTGTTTAAATAAATCTACCAATACACTCCAAAACAATCTTCTATTATGCCATATAGAGATGCCTTCAAAAGAGTAGTAGATGTGGACAAGGGCAAGACGGTCACAGTAAAGTTGCGTATGATTAAAGTATTAAACAAACATTAACATAATGAAAGGTGGAATGATATACTATATTTTGATTCGAGTTCGGGAGTTAGTGTTTTGTGACATCTTTTTAGGTTAGGTTGAGGTCTCTGTGGTGGTTTGGAAGCTGAGAAGTGTCTTCTAAGAATGGGATTAGAAGTTTTCTTCTAGGCAGTGTAGGTTTTGGACTATTGGTATTTACTTTGGTGTTCCGCCTATATATGGCACCATTATTTTGTAACCCTCTTATACCAGTCTCGGTTCATCTTGTGCCGAGACCTGGTTTTATTAATATATTTTGCCATTCAAAAAAAAAAAAACTATATTAATGGGAATTGTTGAAGTTCCCCATTAAAAAATGACTTGCATGCTAGAATTGTTTAATATTAAAGATAAGTGAAATTGGATTCTTGAGCTATGGTATTCTGTATCCTACTATGGACAAATCGTCCAATGTTCAAACTCAAACTGATTAGCAAAATTGAAACATTCAGTAATTGCACAAAAAGCTGATTATGCATAAAAATGATGTCACATGAAATGTACAATGGATTCCCTATGATCACAATAATTGGTGTAGAGCAACAACCTTCATTCACTGCTTAATGCATGTACTGAACCGTTGTTATGGTTGTGGGTCAGTGCTATACAACGACTGCAGTTTTTCCCTCCCCCAACGATCGACATGAACACACCATGTTTCATTGTGTTAATTGCAGTAAGTCGCCAATGTAAAAGATGCTGAAATGCGCGTATATATATAGCATAAAAGATGACTCCCCCAACATGTTTGCTGCCAGAAATTTCACCCACTTGTATGATCACTGCCACTATCCATTCGCTGCAAAGAAAAATAAAAGAAATGTATTAATTTATGACTTATGTGTGTGCGAAAATAACAAAAGTGCATTGCGTAAGGGAAGGCCAAGATAATAAATTATAACAACTTGGATTGGAGGTACCGCTACAAATTCATATGTTCATTAGCAGATTCTCTGTCAAATTTCATCCTCATCAAGACAAGGCCACATTATACTGTTGCCATGAAGCCACTCTAGAGATGAATTCAACTATACCCCTTAATAGAATATGCTTCATAGTCATTCACTTACTTTTCTATATATTCTATTATTGTAACCTCTTATTCTAATAAGCAAGCTATTGGCATTCTAACAACTCTAGCAACTTTTGTTATTCTTTTGTTCTTATCAATTTTGTATTTGTTTTCTTAACAATTATACCCACAACCCCTCAAAAAACAAACTTTAGCACAAAGTTTTCAAAACAGGGTTAATTATAATAATGGAATTGAAAATTGGTACTTATTCAACATCTTATGAAAGAACAAGATTATTATGGATCTAACGAACTAAAACAAGAAACAATGGAGTGAATGAAGCACTTACCAATAACAAGATTGGATAATAACTTATACATCGAAAGATACGACAATAATTGGGAACTGCATCTAATTAGCAGAAAGAACATGTTGAAAAGTTGCATAATCTTTCTCAATTATAATATCATTCAACGTTTTAAAATTTGAACCGGATGATATTGAATTGCTGAGAGCTCTGAGTCACGACTGAACTGCTTTAAAACACTACTTTTTCATCCACGAGTTTAACTGATAATAAGAATCTATCCCCTTCTTCATTTAAGGTTTAAATAAATAATCAAATCCAAACATAAAAGCATAAGCTCTACTTCTTTATCATATAATTTTTGTCCTACTACATATGTTCAGAGTTCTAAATTACAATTTGCAATAGTTGGTCTCCTTATTTCATACCTACACGGCTACACTAACCATTACCTTTTTTTTTTGAATGGCCTAAACTAACCATTACTAATAACATTGAAATGTTAATAACTATAGTAAAAAGCTAGCATTTGTGAAGAAAACATCAACAGATCTCACACATGTCACAGAATTGCTCCGACAAGGTATTTCGTCTATTTCTTTTGAAATATTAACGGAAACTGTTGTCACAAAAGTATGTTTAGACGTGAATCTCTCGATTTTTATTACATTGGTTAAATCTTTGCTGTCTTCTCTCCAATGCAATATACTGAATATCTCAGTCACATATACTTCTAATGATTCAACAAAAGGTCTTTATAAGTTAGTTTGGTTTCATACTCATGGATATGTAAAATTAAGTTGAACAACTTAATGAAAATCAAGACATGTTTTAATTTGTGTATTTATTCTCATAAACTAGTTGAGAATGTAGTATATTCCATCTTATGGAATTCACTGTTTATCTATTGTTTTTTATATAGCAATGATTTTTCATATCAAAAATCTTGGAGTATATGTTTTATGAGAAAATGTTTTCCAATATGCATAAATCTTAATCGAATTTTGCAATCATGTAAACAGACACATTAATATGTATTTATTATAATTTTAATATCAGGTGCTGCTAAACCTTTTGAAGCTATATTTGTGTCATCCAAAACCAAGAACAAGGATGTATTTGATTGTGTCAGTTCAATTGAAATCAACAAGTTCAATTCAAATCAACAAGATCAAATTTTGGATAAGGATAAGAATGTACAAAATTATTAACTTTTGAATGATTCCAAATAAGAACAATACTTTGGAAGAAACAAATTTAGTTGTTTTCAATCTATGGCAATGGGACACTTACTTAGGATTAAGGAATAAACTTCATAAGCAAAGATGAAAGATTACCTTCAAAGACGATTAAACTTCTCTCAATTCGGGCAGAAATTTAGGGTTCTTGCCTAGAGAAAGGGTTTCCACGCGTTGTCACTGAAGATGAGAGATTGAGAAACGGCCGGCGGTGAAGGGTTCATGACGGCCGGTGAAGGATTCTTGACCAAACAGCGACGGTGACGAAAAAGCGATTGTGACTCTGGTAGCGAACGGTGAAGCGATTGTGATTGGTAGCCGACGGTGAACAGCGACGGAAACTGCTATTGTGAGGGAGAGACAAGAGATTGTTCAACTTTCGGTCATAATCTGAGATGATTTGAGCAGAAATAGGAAGAAACAAAAGCTGAGAAGAAGATACCAAACAACAAAATATGTACGAAATACGAATTTATTAGGAGGATGAGGTTGGATGTGGATATTTGTAAATGTTCTCATTTTTTATTATAAGAGATCTGAACCATTCATTTAATCCATTGGTGATTTTTAAGCCCCTCACCGGTGAGGGATATTACAGGCCCCTCATGTTAGACTTCACCTTAAAATGTAGATTCATATTTTTTGTCAAAACAAAACTTTTACATCAAAGTTGCGATAGATTAGGGTTGGTTATGCATGTGGAATAAACGTATCCATGTCTATTTTAGACTTCACTTCAATCCACGAGGTTTGGTTTATTTGCAATCACCGATCCAATATCTTTTTTAAGGAAATTGATTTTTTTTTTTTTATATATCAGAAAGATAAATACTTCCACCATTTGAGCTATATTACGAGAACTTCTTAAGGAATTTGATTATCACAACTTGTAGAGGGTGAAAGTAAAAAAAAGTATATTTGATTTAGGTTTTTATAGATAATGTGAGATTGTGATAATAATCACTCACATTTAATTTATTACAAAAATCACCACACTTTTCAAACCAAATATATGAACTACACCTCATAATATCCTTTATGTACATAAGAGATCAAACAATTATTTTATTTAGAAGTAGATTTGAATAATTGAAAATATATCAAGATGTTTTTAGATTTTTATTTAGTGTTAAGAAATTAAAGTCATTAAAAATTTAAAAAATCTTGTCTTAATCTCGAACGTTTGTTAAAATACAATGACAACTCCTATATATATTGACATACTTCATTATTATATTATAAGATTTTGATAAAATAGATTGGATTCATTATATCAAAACTAAAATTAATAAAATCTTATCTTAGATCAACAATGTCTCAACAAAAATTAAATTGTTCGACTTTATTTGATTGATTGAAAAAAAATGTTAATTGTAATTAATTATAATAATTTAATAAATGATTTTGCGCTATCTTTTTATTTTAATTTTAACAAAAACTCAAGTTAGCATTGTGAATAAAGTAGACCCTAATTAAGAATTCCATCTATTCTAATTAAATTAGGATTAGATCAAATTCATTTTCATTTGAATTTAAAATATAATAAAAATGTGTTCACCTAATAATAATAATAATAATAATAATAATAATAATAATAATAAAATTGCTAAATTAGAAAGGTTATGTATAATATGTTCAAGCAAATAAGTTAAGAGAAATGTTATATTATAATTTATTCAAATATGATATTTTTTCAGCAAATAATTTATACTGACGAGGAAGAGACAGTTGCAGCTATAAAATATTTGCTGCAAATGAAGCCTTTTACAAAAAAGAAAAAAAAATTACACAAAAGAAATTTTATTTACAAAAAAGAAAAAAAATTACACAAAAGAAAAAAAAATTTCACAAAAGAAGTGACATCATGTAATTTTTCTACCGCTTGAGTTAGAAAAATTACAGGATGTTGTTGAATTTTTCTTTACTTTTTTCATTTTTTTTTTTGAGTTAGGTTTATGTCCCTAAATTTCTTGTTTTTCCTTTCTATTTTAAATAAATTTCTTTTATTGCTCTTAAAAAAAATGATCTTTTAAATCTTTTTAGAGAAAACAAATGCCGTGTGCAATTTTTTTTTGATAATGAAATGCCATGTGGGTTTTTTTGAGAAAAAATTAGTTTAAGATATTAAACTACTCTAAAAATTATTGAAAATTTATATACAAGGTGCATGCATATCGTATCTAATATTCTGTTTTTGGACGGTAGGCCAAATATTCTTGCCTATCTTAATAATTAATCATTTTGCCAATCATTAACCTCAAAAAAGAAAACCTTAGCCAAACACAAGCTATTAATTAACTAGACAATGGGGCATCATATAATTATCTAATCAATTTTAATCTACACCCTAAAACCCCATCCCACATATGATTTACCTTTTTCTTTGTTTAACAAAAAGAAAGAACCTAAAATAAGTTTATTAGACCACACTAAAACTCACTTGCATGGATCTAAAATATTCAGGGGTTAGCTAGGAGGAACCTCCCAAATATTTATATCATACGAATTTTAGTTGAGATTAAAAATAATTAACTTACCAAATATTAGTTGGTTCAGTGGTAATTGACGCTGAATTTGGTAAGGAAGACCGCAGTTCGATCTCCGCAACTGCGTTCGGGAGAAGGATGATACAACTTAATGCCATAACTGATCTCGAACCAGATTAAACTGATGGCGTAAACAAAACAAAAAAAACTAACTAACTTTATCAATGTATCTATTTCTTTCGTGCCTAGAAAATATATCTCTTTTTTTTTGCTTAAAAAGGAAGATGTATCTCTTTTTAAGAGAATATATGATATATCTTCGTTTTTAAATAGAAGATTCTATATAGCAAATTTTTCTTATCCTTTTTATTAGACCGTCTTAAATTTAGAGACGAAGATAATACTTATCTATCCTTTTACTTATTAAATATTATAGAAGACTAGCGGTTAGAAACATTGCTTGTTCAAAAGTGGTTAAGTGTGTGTATCAGACTTCAAATTTCAAATTTTATATATTACATGCAAAGTCATTATCAATTGAGTTAAACTCATCGTCACTGTGATGTGACTCATATGTGTGTAATTTAATATCTATTATTTAAATTTATGTGTATGTTTCCGGGCATCTACTAAGGCCATATTGCTCAATAATATACATACGATAACACGTAAATAAATAAATCCATTGTCACTTTTTAGGTAAAGTTCCATATTTTCTTAGTGTATAAATAAGGGAGTACTCTTGTTAATTTCAATCAACAAAACATATTAATTGCATTGTTTCCAATAGATACTTTTTACCACACACATTTTCTATGGCACCTCAACAAGATCTTGTTAAGATAGGGAGAGAAGGCTTTGATCTAATTGACAAATTTTATGGTCCACCAACAAAAATGTCCAATAATGGGGGAAGGCAAAGACAATACAACATGGAAGAAACAGTTATCAATAGCAAAGATGCAGCTTATAATTATGGTGGAATTATGGTTGTCAATTATCCTAAGACTAGACCAAAGAACCGTTGGGGTAATATTTTTAAGGTCTTCAAATCTTGAAGATATATATGCATACCAAGTGTTTTTGGCTCTTTGGTCAATTACTAGACTCCCTTATATATTTGTGTTTCTTTTTAACTTTATGTTGTAGAAACCTTACCTTATTATGTATGTTTGCTCCTTCTAAATTGTGGTGTTGATGTACTTTGTGATATGTTGTTATCCTTTTAGTGATAAAATGTGTGTTAATTAGCTAAATGGATGCCCATTTAGTATAGTATTACATAATTTTATGCATCTTACCTATGAAGCACGGATAGTGAATATAATAATGTTTAGTGCACAAATAATTAAATTGAATATAATCATATTTAGTGCATAACAATTTTTCGATGTACCAAAAAAATATTTAGTGCATAACACGTTTCAAATAGAATTACTTTCAATGAATAGAATTTTCGAAAACCAAAAAGAATATTTTTAATTAAAATTGGATATGAATTTTTGCAAAAATTAAATAGTATTTTTGTAAAAATTTACTTGCATCCCGTTGTGAGCGATATATTTATAAATAAATTGTCTCAAAGCTAAGTGAGTGACACTTTTTTTGGTCAAGTATTTTAGTAATTAAAACTTCATTCTTAAAAGTGAATAGGTAGAATGTCCGAAGCTCGAAACTTGACTCCTGCATATAAAAAATAAGCGATAATCTTAGATTTTAGTATACTATTAACTACTTTTTTTCTTCAATAGTACAAACACTCAAATTAATACTTTTCACTTTTCATATATTGTGATTTTGAATACCACCAACAGTACTTCATAAGATTAATTTGATAAATTGAACAAAAAATGATTAATTTTGTAAAATTATATTTATTTCTCTTACATTTATAATATTTCTTTCGTATTTGTGAAATAAGAAAATGTGCATTCATTGTAAGACCTAAAATGAATCTGAATTATATCGTTTTTAAAGTTCACCGGTTCATGCAGCTCAAGAGTCAAGTAACTCAAACAAGAAATTTAGGTCCCTAAGTTTTGAACTAAAAAAAGGCTTCAAATTTTTTTATTTGGTTATAACTATACAATATAACTATACAATACCACAATTAAATTTTAAGTATTTTTTTAGTTGAATATGTAAAATTGCCCCAAATCATCTTCTTAGACATAAGTTTAGCCAATGACCTTAGCAATATTTAAATTTTGCATCTATTTTTTTATAAAATTTTATGTAATTTTTTGTTTTACAAGACTTCAAAATAAATTTTGCTTCAGATCTCATAATATGTTGGGCCGGCCCTACACCAGTCTAATCATTAATCCATCCTAGATTTCAAGCAAAATGGGTCCTGCTTGATGAACTAACAACCGCCCACGCTCCTAGTTCCCGGTTCAACCAGTCAGATTAACCGGTATTCTGGTCAATGATTTTCAGATAAAAGAGTGATTGTGAGAAGGATGATAAAAAAAAGGAGTATGTTTAGGAGTTATATGAAAATGGCATTTCAATAATAAGACCATTACCGTGGCCCAGCATGTGGTCTTTAATTGTATTTGGGCCTTACCTAAGAATCTATGAAGAAAAAATTGAGTATTTTGGAGCTACTTACCCCTCCCCTCTTGACGATTCTTAAAAGTTATTCTCATTCATATTTACCTATTTATTCATCATCTAGACGGAAAATTGATACTCTAATTTTTCAATATATTCATCTAGGAATGAGAAAAAAAAAGATTATTATATCTTAGTTCAAATAAATAAATCTGAAAGAGTGTAATTTAAAAAAGGGACAATGATCGAAAAAATAAATTATGAAAAATACCAAAATACATTAATATGCAAAAAAAAAAAATTAATAAATAATTTTTTTCATATATATGTAAGATAATTACACTTGAATGAAAGGTAAATCTAATAGACATGAAGGGTATGGTGAAATCTATTTTCCAAGTGACAAAATGTCTTGGTACATCAATGAAAAACATAGAGGTGAGTTCTTGTGAATTATGTTGCCCAATCAATTATCTACCTATGGTACTATGACTTATGAGCACATTTTTTTCTCCATCATAAGTAAAGAAATCTTAAGGATGTCGACTCCTTTATGTGAGACTTGAATAGATCTGAGAAAGGAAAACTATGGATTGATTTCAATCATTTGTATGGGTTCAACCCTAGTTAACCATGCTAAAAAACAAAGTTTTGAAAGAAGACTTGCAACCAACCAATATACAATAGTAGCTCACATTAAATCTATATATATTTAACATATATGATATTTGATCTTCGTTATAAGAAACAAATGTACTTTCTAAATTTATTAAAATAACTGATATATTTGGTCTATAATCGTATAGACCAGATACATCAATATTGTTTAATGAACTTAAAAAAGATTTGTCTATTATAATAAGAAACGAAGTTGATTATAATTTTGTGGGATCCAATTGGACCAAATACAAGTTTTGTAGGCCATAACTTGGAGGATTTCAACCTATGTACGTTGCTAATATGAGTTAAGTTTGTTCTTGTAAAAATAAGGGATTTAAGATAGGAATCGTCTATCATATACTATTGAGGAATATATATTTGGAAAAGAAAAAACATGTAATATGAGGGACATATTCCACAATGAAAAGTGAATTGAATCTCATATTCTTTATCTCTTTATTCTTTTTAAATTATTACATAATCAAAAGAATAACTTCAAAATACTTATCACAAAATCTAAAAGATCACACGAGCTAAATCTGCCAAAAGAAAAATAACATTTAACTTGAGTCTATCTGGTATGTAGGGTGAGAGAGGAGCTAATTAAATGTTTCACAAGTGAACCATGATTAAGACTAGCTAACAATAAGTTATACTCCCTCTGTCCCAAAACTATTGTCCTTTTAGCATTTTAGTTTTGTCCCAAAACTATTGTTCTTTTTGCAAACCAATATAAAATTAATGTTAATTTATCAATTGTACCCTTACAAAAGTTAAAGCATTGATTAAATATATTTTCTCTTTTTTAATAAAGTAAGGGTAAAATAGACTTAACTTATCAATCTTTGTTGTTTCTAAATCCACGTGCATAACTCTAAAAGGACAATAGTTTTAGAATGGAGGGAGTATGAATTTAGTTGAATTTAGTAAGACTAACAAGTGAAATTCGACTTAACAACTAATTTATTGAATTTAGTTCATAAAATAAATGAATTGAACTTAAGTTATACTCCCTCCGTCCCATTATATAAGCACCCTTGACTAAAATTATCCTTTGTTTGTATGTGTAGAGATTTGACTTTTTGTATTCCAATGCAACTTAGTAGTAATAATTAGGAGTATGTGTAAGCAAAAAAGTAATAAATGTACCTAGTAAATTGTAAAGGGGCTTATATTTTGGGACTAGATTTTTTTTAAAAGGTGCTTATTATATAATGGGACGGAGGGAGTATATAATTTGAGGATATTCTCGGTTGTAATTATGGAATTTAATCTGTATTTGTCTTAAGTTTTGAAGTTTGAAATTTGTATTTGTGTGTGACCTTTAAACATATTATGTTTAGGATATATTTTATCTTAATTCAATCTTTTTCTGTTTATTTTAAAAAGACAAAATTCTAAAATTAGATTTTATTTATCTTTACATAAAAAATGGACTTTTAAAAGACTGTGATTTGAGAAAACAATCACCGAACCGCATTGTTCGTGAATTTTAAATTAGTTAAATACAAGCTAAAAAAGGATTTGTATCTTATCGAATCAAATTTGGGCGAATTTGACTTAACTCAACTCACAATATTTTTCAGCCTATACCATGGTAAATGTTCAATAGATTTGTATCAAAATTACCCTATAAACTAAAGTAAAGTGGTAGAAACATCACATTTTATATGCAGAAGTCGGAATTAAATGGAATTAAACTACAAATACTTTATTCATTCATCTTTAAAAAAAAGTGTATATATCAATAAAATAGTTAAATATGGGTTCTATGAATGAGGATAAAAAGTAAACAAGGGGTGACTTCTTGCACATGTGATATCTTGATCTTCTTGGTATTTTCAATATTTAGTATAAGCATCCCAATTTGAAATACCCCATTCTCCTTTTAATGTTCTTAGTTAGTGTCATGCATCACGCCGTGCAGCAAGAGTCACCTCAATATAACGTACTTCATCCTCTGACTCTTCTTCTGCATTGTTTGGGATGTCAAAAGAAAATCTATACTATTATTATTTAGGACTATTTTTTAAGAACAATTTGTCTACATGACATCCTCACATGCATTCTTTTCCCATATTATTTTAATAATAAATGTTATTGCTTCAAACAAAAAAAAATCGTGGCAATTAATTATATATATTTTTTGGTACATTAATGACAACAAATGATTGCTTCAAGCAAAAAAAAATATGTGTATCAGATTCTTAGTGATAACATTTATAGAACTTATTAATCAAATCAAAGTAAGTCAACTATTTATATTAATGCCATATTTTAATTTTAATTTATAAAAAATTATCAAACATCATGTAATTAAAAAACATATCAATTGTGTATCCTGTAATAAAAAAAAAATTAAGACAATGGTAATTATTTACATTTTTTTATAAAAAAATCGAACAAGAAAAAACAACAATGGTAATAATTTTTTTTTACCAAAACAATGGTAATAATTAAAAACTGAAATTATGCAAAAAAAAAAAACACTATGTTAGCAAAAAAAAAAATAATTATTCACACATTTATTAGCATTTACATTTTACCTTTATTATTTATTATGATTATGATTATGATTCCTTTTATGATTCATTATTCATGATTATTATTCGTTATTTAATTCAGTGATATTCATTGCCATATATATTGTCATGACTTTGCCTATAAATAGTACTTCTTAGATATACTAACAACTAACATTTGCCTATCAAAAAAAAAAAAATAATACTTCTTAGAGTCACTATTTGCACCAATTTTAAAATGCAATGCAATATTTTTGTAAGTCTTCTCTAAACTTCTATTATTATTAATTTGTTTTTTTATTTCTTATTTTCATATATTATTTTCTCTAAATTTCTTCAAATCTATTTCAAATCATGTCAATCTATTTTTAGGTGAATATATGATGCATATTTTTTTATTTGTAAGTACTCGCAAAATTTTACATTTTATTACAATTTTTTCAATACGATATTTTGTATTGAATTTAATTATTTACTATATTTTAGTTGTAGGTGTGTAAAAAGACTATGAAAGAGATGAATTTAAATCAAGATAGTTGCAATTGAATTTGATGTATATTCTTTTTACTTTTTTAAATTATGATCTATATGTATGATTGATTGTATAAAAAAAATTGAATTTGATGTGTATGATTGATTGTAGCAATTGAATTTGATGTGTATTTTTTATTGTATAAAAAAATATTGATCTATATGTATGATTTTTCTAATCATAATAATAGTTACAAATTTATTTTACTGTATTATAGTTTTATATTATGAACCTGATCTACCTCGACAAAATTCATATGTATTATTTGAGACTTTTTTTTTCAAGCTTTGATGTTCACTTGGCATACTCAAATGAATCAACTTCTAGCATTGTTTTGACATTAAATTATCATAATAAAAAAATAAAAGAATTATTAAGTGATATTTTAAATATCAATATTAGAACAATATTTCAATTAAATATTTATTTTGTATGTGGAAATTTGTTTAAATATTGTCCCATGTCCGCTTAAATATTATCAGTGACAAATATTTATTTCTTCTTAATTTGATATATGAATGACATATATTTTTTCCAGTTTCTTTTTTTGTATTTATCGATGAGATATATATCTCATACTTTATTTATGTATCAATGCCATATAATTGTCTTGTGGATAGAATAAATAATGAAAAAATTGAGAGAGAGAGAGAGAGAGAGAGTAATGAAAAAGTAAGAAAGAAAATAGTGGGTAGAAAGAGAAATAATAAAAAATTAAAAAAGTAAGAAAGAGAATATATAAAAAATAGGGTTTTGCTATAACACACCCATGAAGGTGTGCATTAGCATCATTCACCTTGTTTAATTCTACACTAAAATTTTTTCTCTCTCTTCAATTTGTAATTTTTTATTATTTTTATAAAGTAACAAACACACCCATGATGTGCATTAGCATAATTCACCTTGTTTAATTCTACACTAAAATTTTTTCTCTCTCTTCAATTTGTAATTTTTTATTATTTTTATAAAGTAACAAACACACCCATGATGTGCATTATCATCATTCATCCTCTTTATAAAATAATAAAAAATTCCAAATTGAAGAGAGAGAAATCTTTTTGGTGTAGAATGAAACAAGGTGAATGATGCTACTGCACACCTTCATGGGTGTGTTATAGCAAAACCCTAAAAAATAATAAAAGAAAATTAAATGTGATTTGACACATAAGGGTAAAAGAGTTGGAACTTTATCAAAATATATGAGGACAAATATGGAATTTTAGTAGTCATTAAGTTTATTATAGTAGTAGTAGACATTGTTTGATTGAAAGATTATTATATATAGATCATTGTCTAAAATTTCAGACAAATTTAAAATCATTTGATATGTTAATGAGACACATCAAGATTAACGGTGTTTCTGGTAGTTAGAAAGCGGGGGAATGTCTTCTAAGAATGGGTTTAGAAGTTGTTCTTCTTTTAGGTAGTATATGTTTTAGCTTTTTCATTGGTGTTTGGTGTCTATTGAATGCTTTTGTTTGTAAACTCCACTTTATCGATCTTTGTTCGTCTTGAACAGAGATTCAGTTTTATTAATAATATATATTTGCTGTTCAAAAAGAAAAAAGATTAACGGTGTTTAAAAAATCACACAAACTGTTAATTTTGATGTATCTTAATAACATATCAAATTATTTTGGATTTATCTAAAATTTTATACAAAAAATCTATATGATATAGAATTTTAATCCAACGGTGTATTTTATAAAATTCATATTTAATTAAAATATTATTGAGTGGTAGATGGATAAATACGCCAAATCATAAAGGGTAGACCCGACCTCACAAAAAAATTACATGTTAACCGAAATCAATAAGACAGAAGATTAATAGATAGTAGATTTTTTTTTAGTCTCTCATGTTAACAATAACTGAATATGAGAGATTCAAATATTTCTCAAGCCTATTAAGGTATATTAATATATCCAAGACTTTAGTCTTTGTCAAAACACAAAGGATTGGATAATTAGACTTTACGATCATGTTCCATGTTCATAACATCACTAACAAGAGGACGAGGATTGCAAATGATGTGAGAAAGTTGTGCACAATGGATATGTTGATGAATCATGCCACGAAATGGAGAATGTGAGAATGCAAGTGCAACAATCATGTATAGTCAATTACACAACCAACTTTCAAATTTGATAATAGAGTTAGTAAAAACAAAGCGTACGCGTCATGATTTATACCATTTGCTTTTGATACTTTTAGATTTTTAATATTGGAGGATGTAGATCTTTTGAAAAAAGTTCAAAGAGTCAAACATAGTAATATCGTGTCGCTTATGTCCATGAATGTTGTTTTTTAAAAATTAAGTTTTACTATACGAAAAAATTTAACGGCGCATTTTATTGCCCGTTTACCTGTTATTCAAGTGTAATTATTTATTTATATAAATTAAAAATAGTTGATCAAAAAAAATAAAATTCAAATACCTAATCAAAGATTTGGTATTGTTATTTGTTTTTGACTTATGCATATAAATTATAATCCTCTTTCTTGTACAATACATACACTTCAATTTATTTATTCTTACATTGTATTTGATGCTATACAATAAAATATCACACCACACCATATCCGGACAGCTAGTGGTTTGCATATGCTCCTTTTCCAAAAGATCGAATATAGAATAATTTTACAAGGAAGAACAAATCAAATTATCATGAATCATGATAATCTCGTTAAGCAAGCTCAAATGCAGCTACAACTGAATTTATTCTATTAGTCTCTTATTTTTAACAGATAAAACCTATTTTAAGAGTGCATTTATGAATAAGAGGAGATGAAAAATTCACTTGAGTTGGTCTGGTGATATTAACTCGGAATATATGCTCCTCCTCGAGATCTCATGTTTAATTCTTTTGGTGGACTAATTTAACTTCTTCAAAGAAAAAAGAAGAGGAGATGAGAGTCTTTTAATATATGTTTTAGTTTTACAACAGAAGCTAAAACATCGGTAACTATTACATTGAACTAAAACACACGGATATTTTTTACATCACTTCACTTGATTTTACATTTGAAACCACTTTTTTATTTGGACTAAAACGTGATATTTAATCAAAAATATTCACTACACAAGCAATTTGAACACCATCATTAGACTAAAACTTCAAAAAGGTTGCGACATTGAGCTAATAAGAAATAGTTATATTTGAAGTTTGAACACTATTTTTATTCAAATTATTACGAGATTAAAATATACAAGTCTTCTATATTTTATCTAATACTTATATTCCTAAGAATTCTTGCTCACTATTGAAATTCCAATACTATATATATATATAGGCATCAATTAAAAATTGATTCCATGTAATGAACAAAAGAATCAAAGACCATTCCTCGTCATTGATTACATCAAGAGTTATCGGAAGCCATTAGGGAGAATTATGTACCCCAATCATATCACATTATATTGCAGGATCTATTAGGATTCAAGAGTCAATTGTGACATGGTGTTAAAGAGAATGGATTGTATTCGACTCAATTTTATAAAATCGGTTTGTAATTTTCATGCTCAATAATATTAGGCTTGATGTGTGAATATAAATGATGGGGGTTTGACAACACAAACTTGATAACATACAATCTAACGTATTTTAGAGAGACTTTGATATCATTTTAGTAATTGAGTTGGGTCTAACTCAACGCTGTTAGATTAGATAATTATTCACTTAGAAGAGGGTTGAATAAGTGATCCAAAAACCAACGATAGTTTTTAAAATATTTTGCGCACACAGAAGCAACGGATCGTAGTCTACTATGCATCAAATTTGACAACTAAAAATGTTGTATGAACACTCTTTAGAACGATTATGATAATAAACTAAACAAGTGTGAAACAATTAACCAACACAAGCTAAGATTAAGCCACTTATTACTTTTAGAAAAAGTTCTTAACAAGTTTTATGGTCAAGTTGTCGACTATCAGAAACAAAGTGTGGGTGAAGAATTTTGTCGAACACATAGAGTGCAATGTGAATTTCAAGTTTTTACTTGAAATCTATTGTGAAATTCTATCTAAGTGTTTTTATCAAACACTTGATGGACGAATTTCACAACAATAAAATTCAATTGCAATCACCAATTTTCACCCAAAATTCCACACAATCAAAATAAAAACAATAAATGATAAAGCGATAAAAGCATAAACACAAATTAATTGATGAATATTTTATTAAACACAAATTATTGAGTTATTAAACACAAATTAATAAGCACATGTTAACTTTCTCCTTATTGGGTTATTAAACACAAGTTAATTGATGAATATTTTATTGGACTTATTTCTAAATAGACTATGATTTGTTGAGCATTTTTGTTATGTGTCCAATAAGAGGGTAGATTTGCGTCTCATCTTTCACTCTCACTAGACTGCTCTCATAACCTCCTTTGGTCAAAATCTTATTCTTACCTAAGATTCACAATTCTTTGTTCAATCTCTTAAATCTCTTTATATGCAAATATGTTATAATTCTTTTAAAAGTATCCTCCACTTATGAGTCAACATGTACCATAATTCTCAACAAAAATTTTCTACCCAAAAAAAAACTTATCAATAAAATCAATTTGGTGTAGTTTTAACCACGTCTACTATATATCTTGCTACCTTTCGTGATGCTCTAATAAATTATTAGTCCAACTAACATATTCTTTCCCTATAGGTGGAAAGATTCAATGCTATGCTATCTATCTACTTATCTTAACATTGTGGACGGACCCCGATTCCATACCGTAACAATTTTTCACAGTAATAAATCTAGACCGTTTATTTATGATCTGACGGTACATATTTCATATACAGTTTTACTCATTAAAACAATCGAAATTGTTGATGCAAGATCGAACGGTCCAGATATATTACAACATAATGTTGTAACAACGTCAAATCCTAATCCATTGTGGACCTATATAAATACACAACCATACCCTTCAAGTTTAATACTCAAAAAACAATACAAACAAAACAAAACCAATATTAAACAAAACACTTCTTTGAGAAAAATGGCACCTCAAGCAGATCTTTCTATTGCTAAGATTGGTTATGAGATTGAAAAATTCTTTGGGAGGCAGAAAAGTTTTAGCAATAATAGCAATCCTAGTCCAGCAACACAAAATTTGTGCCAATACAAATTTTATCCAACTTATGGGGCTACTACAATTACCAAAGTGGTGCATACAAATGTTGAAGATCTTACTTGCAATGAAGCTGCTTCAAGATTTATAGGAGAAAAGAGAAAAGACCAGTTGCATGTTAAAGGTTTGGTTGGACAGTGATTATGACTAATTAATGTTTGTAATGTATACTTATTGTACTCTTAGATTTAGAACTTTTCTAGTTAATTTCCTTCTTTGTTTTGAATTTTGGAGGATTTTTAATTAATGTTGTACTACTATAGAAATCTTCTTTGGCGGTAAAATTTATATATACCTGCTCTAGATCATGGTTTTAAATTGCGGTCTGTAACTGTAACTTTGACTGTAATATGAAAGTTTTAGAAGTTTCTGTAACGGTAACACAACCGCAAATACTGTTATATTTTGCTACAATATTGAAGATTGTAGTGTAACTGCAACTGCAATTTAGTCTGCTAACTTCTAGTATAAAAAAGCTCGAAGACTAACACGAATTTGAAGGTCTACGATAGTTTGAAGGGTATGTTTAGCTCTGTGGTATAGCGTGGAATGGAATGAAGTAGGCTAATTAGATTTTTAAAAATTGATGTTATTTTTAATTCTATTCCATTCAAGTTATGTAAGGAGCTAATAGATAATACTATATGTTATAAGTTATTAATTTCTCCTCATAATCTGTTGTGATTTATGTGAATAAACAAGTTACAAATCATGGTTTTGAAATGATGAATGAATTTCCAAAGCTCATTTGTGGTCTTGGTAAAATCAAAAAATAGTTAAATTTTACAAACTTAATTGAATTTAAAATATAAAATTAAAATCAAGTTTTCTTTTTCTGAGCTGTTCGATTAGGATCAAATCAGACAACTATCAATGTATCTGACTGCATGAATGTGCGACAATAATTCGAATGCAAGGAATCCAATTTTGGCTATGTACCACTTGCATCATCGTCATGTTAGCCTCATGGTTTTAAAAAATAGACTGCTATCACGATATTCGCCATGTCATCAAGGTTTTTGTTGCATTTGTGATTGCAACTCAACCTTGATTACGGTTGTATAAATTGCATTTGATCATGATTCACAATGTTGATGATTGCGGCGCAACTTTCGTGATGATTTAAAACCTAATTAGTCGTTGAATACTTGAATTTTATGAATTTAGTGTCAAATTAGTCCTTTCATAGAATTTAATTGAAATTAACAAAAAAAAAAAAAAGAAGAAGACTAGTAGTAATATAGATTTTACAAAATTAAAGACTAGCACACATAACTAAATTCATAAAGAAAATTATTTGCATAGAATAATTTCATAGACAGAGAAAGATAAAAAAATAAAAATATTCTCTGTTAATTTGAAAAAGCCAAGAGAATATTTAAGATATATTGTGGTGACAGCATATTATTTTTCCACCAAAATAGTGAATGGTGGGACAAAGTACTATTACATTTTATTTTATATACTTTTGTGCTAATAATGGAATGTGGTAGCTAGAGAAAATATAGCTTTAGAGAAGATATTGGAAGAGCAAGAATTTAGGAATTAAAATGAATATAAAGCATGAAGCAAGAACTTATAGGATTAACATTAATTCTCAACAGATTTAGATTCTAAAAAATAGAAATCAATGTTAACCATTTATTTTACAACAAAACATGTAGGAAGAAAAAAAAAAGACATCATTTTGATTTTTCACTATTTTTTCTCCTAGCCTCCATCAGAGGCTTCTAAGTAATTTTTTTTTGAAAAAAAATTAAAAAAAATAAATAAATAAATAAAATATTTTGAAATTGAGATTCAATGGCAACTGCAACAAAAGTTAGTTTTTTAATTTTGTGGTATTCACTAATTTGTAATTATGTTAATGCTAATGGTCCAAGAGTTAGGCCAGAAAATGGTCCTGATGTCTACAGAGGTAAAAATGTTGCCAAAGATGTTCTTGCTCCTGGAGAGAAAGTTGTTAATGTTATGGACCTTGGAGCTAAACCTGATGGAGTATTTGATTGCACTCAGGTAATTTATATAAAATTATATACAATTTGGCTAATTAATCATGTTGATTGATGTTTTAATTTGATGTTAGCTTGAGAGTCAAGTAATGTTTAGAATAAACAAGAATAAGAATGTTTATAGATAGTGTTTTTATTCTATGTTAATAAATTTGATGAAATGTGATACTTTATAAAATTGTGATTTATTCTTTGGTATATTGTTAAATATTTGTTCATACAATACTTTACAAATCATGTGAAGATGATATGATTATGTTGGATATTTATAAGATGTCAACCACCATATATTGAGACATTTTGAATATAAAATTTGGTTATTAAGGTAACATAATGAACAAAGGCTTCATGATTAGACTAATTTGCATATAAGAATCAAATGCTGTTGAATTAAAACTTCTAAATTTGAAAACAGAGAAAAGTGGATTAAGAAACAATACTCACATGCCTAATACATTTCTTTTCATCTTATGCAACCAATGTTAAGAACAGCTGGTTGCAAGAGGATAATATACCTTATGTGTGTACAAGTTTTTTAAAGATTAGTCACCATTAAATATTAATGGATATTTTGTACCTATAATGGGACAAACCTAAAATGACCAGTCAAAACAGAATTCATAGGCCAGAGTAGAAATTCAATAAGCAAATTTTGAATGACCACACAATGTCTCTAATGTTAAGAGTCTTACGGTCATCGTCGCCTTAAAAATTAGTTTTGTAATATTCAGTTAAGACCAACCCGAAATTTTAAGATAGTATATGTCATCTGCTATCAGACTTGCACTATTGGGCCATACACTATTTATATTCACGCACCAATTTCAATATAGTATTGGGCATAAGGGATGTGTTAAAGAGTTTCACATTAATTATGAGATGACTTGAACATCGATTTATAAGTAGAGGTAGTTATCACCTTACAAGTCGTGTATATGTATTATTTTTTTTAATAAATAGAGATAGTCACCACAGGTCAGGGACGGACCTCCTTAAGGCTAGGTGCGACTATAGCCACACCAGCTTAGCTAAATTTTTTTCAAAAAAAAAAGAGAATATTTTTATAAATAATTTTAACTCATTCTATATACAAATTCATATAGACACTAATGTAAATATTAGTTTAAAGTTTATTATTAATGACGGTAAGTCATTCGGTACATATATTAATTTAAGTATTGGTACAAATACTAGTGCATAGTTTATGATTGATGATTACAAGTCATTCGCTATACTTAAAATATTATTTTAAGTTATATAGTTTAATTTTATAATAATAAATATTAATTTTATTTATCAAAAAATGGTAGATAACTAATCGAATTTGTAGTAATTTTTTGGATATACATGTTATATTTTTTTTTTGAACAGTCTATACATGTTATACTAATAATAATCTTATATATTGTTTATAGTTTAACTTAATTATCAGAATAATTTTTTTTAGTAGCCGCTAAATTTTTTAGCCACACTGAAAGTTTATGGCCAAGTCCGTCCCTGAGTCACCATCTTACAAGCCGTATATATGTATTAGTTTTTTTTATTTAATAAGTAAAGATAGTCATCACCTTACAAGTCGTGTATTAGTGTTTCATATGATAAAACCACTATTAAAATAATACAAATAAGAAGAAAATCATTAAAAACCAAAATGGGCCTTATTTGGTTACTCATATACATACAGGCTTTCATGGATGGATGGCAAGCAGCATGCAAATCCAAAGAACAAGCCAGACTTCTAATCCCTGAAGGCAAATTTCTTGTTTCTTCAATGTTCTTTTCAGGCCCATGTTTGACTCCAGGGCCCATAACAGTCCAAGTAATAGGAACAGTTTTGGCCACAACAGATATAAGTGAGTATGAGAATAGTGAATGGCTCATGTTTCAACACATAGCTGGCCTTAAACTTCTTGGTGGAGGTACTTTTGATGGGCAAGGTCAGTCTACATGGCAACATACTCAAAACTGTGAAGTTGATCCAACTGACCAATGTGTTAGGTCACCAAGTGTAAGTTCATTATCTAAATACTTCATGATTTAGTTAAACATTGTTAGTGAATGTTCGAATTAGTGGCAGGATTGTCAAAACTACGATGATTAGCTAGGTTTCAAAACATTACAGTCATACTAGCTAGCGTGATTTTGCTAAATTTAGCGCCAATCTATGAAGCACAGACATACAAAGGACATGATTGTCAGACACGGCACATACACGTCAAGACAGATAAAAATTTGAGAAAATGTTATAGTTCAATATAATTATAAGTGTCGTGTCGCTATCGGACATGACGCGTGTCACTGTATGACACCAGGACACACCTAATTTAAAGAGTGTCCGTGCTAAATTTGACGTCAATCTATGAAGCACAGACATAGAAAAGACATGATTGTCAGACACGGCACATACACGTCAAGACAAATAAAAATTTGAGAAAATATTATAGTTCAATATAATCATAAGTGTCGTGTCGCTATCGGACATGACGCATGTCACTGTATGACACCAGGATACACCTAATTTGAAGAGTGTTCGTGCTTCATAATTGTCGAACTAAACATAGAGTTAGTCGATCTTAATCTCAGTTGGTAGAGACAACACATTATATATGTTGAATCTGTAGTTCGAACCAAAATTCTCCTCTTATTCATTTCAAGCGGTGAATTTTTAGCCACGACTACTTATATGAATGTTGTACTTTTGGAAATGCAGAACCTATATTTTGATAGAGTCACAAATGGAATTGTACAGAACATCAAATCTGTAAACCCAAAAGGTTTTCACTTTTTTGTGACTAATAGTGCAAACATTAGACTTCGATTAATTAAGATCACTGCACCAGCTACAAGCCCAAATACTGATGGCATTCATTTAAGTCATTCAATCAATGTGAAAATATCAAGAACTAGTATTGAAACTGGGGATGATTGTGTCTCCATGATACAAGGAGTTAACAATGTTACCATCAAAAGAGTTAGGTGTGGTCCAGGACATGGTATCAGGTAATTAAATTGTTGTCCACATTTTTTTGGTATAAATATGATTCGGAACATGATTTCCTGGTAAGAGTATTTATCTTTTCGATCTACTAAGAAAAATTATCAAACATGTCTTTTATTTTAAGCATCGATACTTTGATCTATTTGACAATATACTTAGAATTTGAAATATGGTTTTGTGGGGATTTTTCTTGAAATAAGTTTCTTATAAGGTGTAAAATCATTTTTTATTGGTTACTGTTTATTGAGAAAAGTAGAGAGAAATAAAATTAAATGAAAATCACATTTAATTTTATGAGAATAAGGAAAAACACATTTTTGAAAATGATTTTTTCCTTATATTTTGGGACAAAAAAAATGTTTTTTTCCCTTAAATTTCGGGACGGAAAGAGTAAGTCATGTGAGAAGCCATGAAAAATTGCTCTTTAAATTTGTTTTTTTGACTAACGCTCTTTAACAGTTTGTGTAATTTTTTTAAACGCCGTTAATCTTAATGTGTCTCAAAAACATACCAAATGATTTTAGATTTGTCTGAAGTTTTACACAAATGATCTATATGGTATAAAATTTCAATCCAACGCTATATTTTATAAAAAATTTATATCAATTAAAATATTATTGAGTGGTTGAATGATAAATACTTCCAAATCTTGAAAGAGTAAATTAGAAAAAGAAAAAAAAAACCTTAATTTTGATGTTTTTAAACCTCCTTTACACATTGGCTTGGCCCAAATTTATAGCCCATGAAATTGACTACTATGGAAGAAATCAAATGACACGTGTTAATTTTTAAAAAAATGGCAATATATAACTTTTTGAATGAAAAAAATTAAATAAATGTTGATAATTAATTTTTTGCTTTATACATGATAGTATTGGAAGTCTTGGAAAGTATCAGGATGAGCTACCTGTGAATGGAATTAGAGTCCAGGCATGCTCATTAACTGGAACAACCAATGGCCTCAGAATCAAATCATGGCCAGATAAATATCCAGGTTCAGCAACAGATATCAATTTCATGGGCATTACTATGGATAATGTTAAAAATCCTATCATCATTGACCAAGAGTATGAATGCACTCCAAATTGCCCAAAGAAGGTTTGTGTCTTCATATTTCTCTGTTTTTTAAGATTCATTATTTTTATTTTGGTAGAATAATTATTACAATATGGTGAATAATATACATGTTGGTTATAGGGTTTGAATTGAATCAATTAGTTATTTTGGAGATATTTAAAATACAATTTTTTTTAAGAATACATACAACAAATTTTGTAAATAATTAAAATATAAAGTTAGTTTTCCTTCCACATACCCCCAGCTCATACCACTTAGTGACGGAACGAGAAAACTTATAGAGCTTGGACAAAATCTCAAATTTAAACAAAAATTTTAATTTTAAAATAAAAATTTTTAATTTTGCAAAAAAATATATCAGTTTTGCTTTAAATTAATCCCTATGAATCTCAGTTTTACTTTAAACTAACTTCTAAAACACTAAAAATTATATTTTGCAGTAAAATATCTCAGTTTTGAACTTTTTTAAACAAAAAACTCTCAATTTTGCTCTAATTTAATCTATAAAAATATCAATTTTACCTTAAATAACATCTAAAATATCAAAATTTTTGAGCCGAACCAGGGCACTAGCCCTAGCAGCCCATATATTATATCCGCCCATGTATTAGTTAGTGGTTTGTTTCTGTGTACCATAAAATAAATTTACACATGTAACCAAAAAAATTATACATTAATTGTTTATGAAACAAAATTACCTCACAATATTTGGATTAAAAGTTCAACATTAGATGATAATATGTTTATAAATGTTGAGAAATTCTCACTTTATAGATCAATTTCATACTATTTGAATTAAACTAATTGAGATCATCTTTGTTTATCTTCTTTACCTTTGTGACATATCCAATTTTGAATTTGGACCATACTAATTAATTTAGACACTAATTATTATTTTTCTTCTTCTATGCAGCCATCACTTGTAAAAATAGCAAATATAGGATTTACAAATATAAAGGGAACTACATCTTCTGAAATTGCAGTAGACTTAAGGTGTAGCAAACAATTCCCTTGCCAAAATGTTCAACTTCGTAACATAGACCTCAAGCTTGGACCCAATCCTACTACATCAAGATGTGCCAATATTAAACCTATCTATGGTGGTGCACAAATACCACCACCTTGCCCATAATTTTTTTTCTCTATTTTCGACTTCTTCGTCACTCTTCAACGAAATTAGAGACAAATTTTTATTTTAAAATTTTTTATCGTCAATTAAACTATATATATTTTTAGTAGTTATATATTTTTAACTACTGAAAAATATTGTAATTGATGATAAAAAATTTTAAAATAAAAAATGTATAAATTTTAGTGTTATTTTTAAATAGTAATTAGCATAAATTCTGTGAACCAATTAGGATAAGGTTGAGTGCAATTTTCAATTGATGGATTTAATATAATATCCTATCCAATTCACTTTTATAAGATTCTCAACCATGTATATTTTCAGAAAGTTAGCAATTGTATAAAAAAAATAGTAGATTATGTGATTTTGGATTTGTTAGCTTTATTTAGGTACAATAATGTAAAGAAAAATATGGTAATACCTTTTTCATTTTCTACCGCACACCATCAGAGACTGAATCTGAATGTTGTGTTGTTTCAAAAAGTTAGGCCATGACTTGTGTAAATTAACTGAATGATGAAAGCAGTCAAAAGATATATGTAACATGTTATTCTTGAGGATCAATATCAAGGCAGCCGCCCCCTCCTTCTCAACCCAGTTCTTTTCTTTGGTTCATCCATCAAGAAGAGATGGTTTTAGATCATTTTTTGATCTAGAACCACCCCTCTTCATCATTTTTTTCTTATCATTTATCTAAATAAGTGTGATTCACATATATTTGAGTTGTTATTTTTCTATTTTTGTCGCTAACGTGCAGCGTTGTTGGTTTGTTCGTTGTCTTGTGCGACGTTGTTTGTTGTCCCATCATAGTGCGGTATTTTATTTTTCGAAGTGAATGATTAGTTTTGACTTATCACAAATTCAAACAATGATATAGAAATTTAGAAGTATAGATACTATAGTTCGTTTAAGGGGTTTATGACGGTTATCACTAAAGTCAATTTTCTCTCAACCTCGCAAATATTTTGTCAGTATGTTGCAGAATCAGTCATCTCAGAGACCACATACGATTTTTTGTGCAAACACATGCAAATATCTTTTTTTCGAAGTTGGATGCCATCAAAGACTGTGGATCTCAAATTATTATTGACTTTTAGTCATGTGTGGAAGGATTTGCTAAGGTTGTTAGAATTTAATTTTTGATTTGTTAACCCTATATTGTCAATTGAAAGTTTTATATGTATCTTTAGTGAGTATTTAACTATTTTCATCTTTTATTATTGCTTTTTTTTTTTGACAAATTATTATTGCTATTTTAGCATATGAATGAATGAAATTTGTTTCTTGTAAAAAAAATAACATGTTATTCTTGATTTATTTTTATAGTAATGACAGCCGGTTACGTTGACAATGAAACGACTTTATTTGCATACCGCACTTTTTAATTTTAACCGTTTGATTTTTTTAGCTGATAAAATTATTATAATTTCAATTGTTTGATTTTAGGCTTAAATATTATTTTCGTCTTTATATATATATGTAGAATTTTGGTTTTAGTCCTTATATATATATATATATATATATATATATATATATATATATGATATTTAAGCTTTAAAATGATCAAGATTTTTTTAGTTTATTTTATACCACAAAGGATTTAACTCGGTTGACAATGATATCAAAATATATTTGCATCGTAATTATGAAGTAGCATTTCTTCACAACTTATTGGTACTTGGTAGTTTATTGGGCCTTATTTTTTGACAAGATTATGAAGTAGTTTTTATTTTATTTTATTGAAGTAGCTTTTCATATTGTTTAGATTTGATAGAACAAGTATGAGAATGATCAATTTTTTCAAAAAGAAAATGAGAATGGTTAATATATTCTTCGATTACTTCTCAAATGCAACCCTTTTTACTAGACACACGGCTGCAATGTCTTGGGGCTAGGGCGTTGCCTAATGCCTATATTTTTTGTTTGCTAACCTAATGCCTATATTAGGGTGACTGTTGAAAGACTCAGCTCTACTAAGATTTTGTTTGCGAGTTTGGAAGAGAGAAGAGGAAATAGTTTTGAAAAAAACTAAAAAGTGAAAAACATAGAAGAGTGTGGGAAGGGAGGAGTTTGAAGGGTTATTTTTTTATTATAACACAAAAATTCTCTAATTTAGTGTAATTGAAAATTGTATTGGATAGGGGTTTAGAGGGTTTATACGAATTCTTCAAATTTAATTAATGTTGTTATCATATTTTTAAATTCAGAATATATTAATCTTAAGTATCACTACAAGAAATTTGGAAATTTCTTAGGAATATATTCCTAGGAAACTAGCTTAAATTCATAGGAAAATACGGTTTCCGAGGAAATTTCGAAGGAAATAGGTTGTAGGTAATTTTCTGTGTTCCTAGGAATTTCTGAGGAATTTCCGATGAAACAGAGGTCAAACTGTGTCAGATTATTTCCGAGGAAATATTCCTAGGAAACGTTGTTGCAGAGCGTTTCAGACATGGTGGGCCAGTGTTGTTTTGAGCAGCGCGTTTCATAGGAACGGTTCGTCGGAAACTATTGAATAAAATATATTAAACATTTCCTAGGAATTTTTCGTAGGAAAACAGACTTATTTTATTAGCTTTAAAATTTTAAAATTTTAAAATACCGCTTAAAATTTGAATTCAAATTTGGTTTGTAGGCGCCAAAAAATTTGAGAGTGTTTCACAAAAATATCCATCACATTAATACCAATTAATAAACTAAAAAACCCAAGACTTAATATTATACTATTACACAAAATCTACTTGCCAATAATGTTTATGTGAAATATTAGAGAAGGACAAGCAGTACAGACCAGCCAAAAGAAATACAAAGAAAGGGAACAAGCCTATAAGTATAACAGTATAACCAAAGCCAAGTACACCAATCCTAAAATACTACCAGTCTACCACCAAGGGATGTGGTCTACACCAGCTCAAAACAAACAGTACTGTGGCCACAAAGACAAGACACCTAGAACAAAAAAATATAACCATTACAAAAAAAGCAGGAGAAAACAACAAGGCACCTTTGCAAACTTGTGCAATAATCTTTGTCAAGAACTAATTGCCATCTTCCTCTTCTTCAACCTCTTCATCCTCCTCCATAGACTGAGATGGGATATTATGTGTTGACGTAGATGGGATGTGAATATTCATAAATGCAAATTGTTGTGAAAATAATGTCATCTTCTCTTGCCTTATCTCTTGGGCTATCTCTTGCCTTAAGTTTTGCCTCTCATGAGCTTCTTGTTCATTTTGAATCCGCATCTCCTCCCTTAGCTCCTTCTCCGCTTGAGCCCGCTTTTCAAGTTTCTCCGACAATTTTTGTATCCTTTCTTGAACCTCAGGAGTGAGTGCATTAGTTGAGGACGTTTGTCCAGGAGGAGGAACATCAAATAGGGACCCATACTCAACCATATAGGGGGCATACGGTCCAAGACCATACCCCTTATTCTTTGATGCTTTCCCAACTGCCGTTTGCCATAATTCTGCTTAGATAGGATTGGACACTTTAACATGAGACACTAGTGCAATAAAGGGTTTTAACACCCATTTTTTTGGAGATATTACATCGTTTTGGATTCGGTGTAAATTCAATCGGTGAGATATGTATGAAGAATTAACACCGATAAAAAAAAGGTGTTAAAAATATATATTACACCATTTTTTATTTATATCGGGTGTAAAATTTTCATTATTTACATTGAATTACAACTACTTTACACCGGTTTTTAATTATATTAGGTGTTAATTATTTGTTATTTAGACTATTTTTAATAAATTTACACCTTATTGTATATATGAATAATGGGTGTAAAATACTGGTATTTCACGCTAAAATTTAGAGCTTCGAAACTGTTTTTCCCAAAATAGTAGTGTGAAATATTAAAAAAATATATTATCTTTTACATTAATCAAACAAAACTATTATCAAAATAAACAAAAATACGCCAATTATTCAATTACATGTAAACTTGGAAAAATTATTATCATATCACATACAAATTGAAAACATCAAAATTCCAAATAATTCTTCATATAATCGTCCTAATCTCTAAATGGAACTAGACATGGCTCATAGACCTAAAAATTTAGATAAATAAATAAGAAATATCCTAAGGAGAAGATGTTGGGTTCTTGTCGATCAGTGCGGTTGCTGATTATGTTGTTGTCCTAGTGCTTCGGAAGATGGAGAAGATGATTGGGAGAGACTTACACCTAATAAATCACAAGCCATCAAAAAAACTTATAATACATGAATCCTATGTAGTTAATCTTGGATAGCGGCGTGTAACACATATAAGAGAAATAACGCATATAAGAGAAAACCTAAGGTTCAACGTAGAAGAACCCTTCTTATTGTAAATACATGGATGAAGAGATAAAAATAAAGATTAAGGAAGAAGTTCACCAATATATTAGAGCAACAAACGAGAAGAGATAATAGGTGACATTAGTGGATGAGAGCGGACGGAGAGAAACGGCAACCCCGGTGGGGTGATTGGTGAGGTAGGATGACGGTGGTGGGAGAGAAGAGTTTATGTAAGATATATAGAAAGGGTTGATAGAGAGAAAGTGTTTTTGAAGTTTAGAATTTGTTTCCTTTTTTTCTATTTATAAAGATTTGTTAGTCAAAAAAAAAAAAGATTTGTTTGTTTATATTCACAATATTAAAAAAATAAATAAATTGTTTTGGTACAATATAAAAGTTTGTTTCTATTTTTAAGGAATAATGTGCAATTTATTGTTAAATTTCTTTTGAATCAAGTTATTATTAAATAAGTTTAATTTTCTCACCTTTTTTATATAACAAGTGTATTATAAATTTTAAGTGACTAGTCTTTCACTATTACACCTATTTTCTTTAAACATAGTGTCTAAAATATAATTTTTCTCACCTCTTTTTATATAACAAGTGTATTATAAATTTTAGGTGACTAGTCTTTCACTATAACACCTATTTTCTTTAAACATAGTGTCTAAAGTATAGTTTTTCTCACCTTTTTTTTATACAACAAATGTATTATAAATTTTAGATGACTAATATTTCACTATTATACCTATTTTCTTTAAACATGGTGTCTAATGTTACAACATAACTCTATTACACCCGTTTTTAATTAAAGAATAAAGAGGTGTAAAATATCTAATTATATTCTTACTTTTGTACTAGTGAGATGAATACTCAGGATTTTTGCCAAGAATTCACCGAGGTATTGTGCATACTCTCTCTGTATACATAAATAAAAAATAAATAAAATAGTCATTAAAAATTAGTGATTAAAAAACTTAAAAAAAATAATTATAAAATATAAAAGATTATTTCACCTGAGTACGTTCTGAGTGCGGGTCGACATAGACATTATCTGTGCCTTGTCTGATATGGGTAGACCTATGAAGTTCATCTATGAAAGAATTTCTACTAGGTTCTTTTACCTAATTTCACACAAAAAATTAGTTAATTATATAACCTATGAATAATTAAATATATGTGTAGAAAAATATAATAATCATATATATTTTTACCAGACAATCAATCATTTTAACTTCCAAGCCCAACTTCGACACCAACTTCTTAGCATCATAATAACTTGTTGGCAAATTTTCTTTTTCAGGAGTTGCATCCAACATCATTCTAGAGAAAAACTCCAAGCATTCTTCAGGCACATTGCAATTTGACTTGGCAGCTAAAAGTCTCACACACATGGATAACTTCGAGTCAGACGACCCTTCAAACAACGACTTGTTAACTTCTTTCATCATAGAATATTTCCTCTTCAACGCCTGCATCATAAGATAGATTAACCCCAAGAGCATCACCGACCATATCTTTCATCTGACTAAAGTTTTCACACTCAGTATGCATTCCACTATTAGAAGCTCGTGTAATGTCAAGCTCAGTGCTAAACTCCAACTCCTTTTCACCATGATGTCACCAGACAAAATAATCATTCATAAAGCCATATCTCTCTAAATCCTTTATGACATCGTTTGGATTTTTAATGTGTCCACACTTATATTTAAGACACGGACATCTTATCCCACCATCACTTTCATATGTATCTTGAGATATTGCAAAAGCAATAAATCCACGAATTTCTTCCTTAAAATTTGCTTTAAGTGTCCTTTTTCCTGGATATTTTCTATCATACATCCAACTTCGATTTAAAATATTTTGATCTATCTTCTGCATCAATAACATTAATTCAAATTAATTTCTATTATTTATTTATCATATGAGTCACGAAGAATAATTACGCTCTAATTCATATGTAATTTTTTTTTCTAACTAACATTAGTTTTTATATTAAGTTTTTTTTGGTAAGAATTTAATAATAATAATAATAAAATTGTGCAATGGAACCTACAAATTGATGAGCTCCCAAATGGAAGACATGGACCATAGTTTGTTTTCTCAATTTTTTTACGCAAAGCTAAGACTCTTTCTCATATCATAGCTATATAATTTTTTGTGTAATTTTTACAAAAAATATTATAATTAACTAGCATTATTTTTACCAAAAAATCTATTGTTATAACTAACCTCAAATAATAATGTGTTGAAGTTTGGAAGCAACACCAATAACAGCAACATTGGATAACAATTAATTACAATCACGTGCTAGAAAATAAAATCAAATATGACTACAAAAAATAATACAACACATATTATATTAGAAAATTAAAATAAACTTACAAAACAATTAATATTCTAATGAAAAAATAAAATAAGAAAAAATAAAATACTTACCAAAGTTTTATATGTTACTAACAAATTTGAAGTAGAAAATATTTGAAGTAGAGAATTGAAAAATTATATTGAGAAGTAGTGAAAGTTGCTACACCCGTTCTTCCTTCCAGTTTAGAATGCATTCTTAGATCAGTGACAACTACTTAGGTCCCGTTTGACCCGGCTTATTTTCAGCTTTTTTATTTAGCTTAAATGAAATAGAGAAGTATAAAATTGAATTTAGTCATATTTCTCTTTAAAAGTATTAGAGAAATAAAGTAAAGAAGTATAAAATAAAGAGAAGTGGAGTCAAACACATTTTTTCTTTCTTTACTAATTTTAAGGAGAAAAAAATAAGTAGAAAATAAACCAGGCCAAACAGACACTTACAATAATAAATCCGCACACCAACTTCAACTCAAGTGCAAGCCAGCTATGACACGGTTTTAATTAGTGTAATGTGTTTCCTAAAAAAAATTTCTAGGAAAGTTTCTGGGTCCCACGAAAATTTAATGAGAATCTGCAAACAATGTTTCTTGGTCAGTGTGTAAGTAGTTTCTTATGAAAATTTCCTCGGAAACGGTCCTGACGTGTGCGAATTTCTGACATGTGAAGTTTGCGAGGAAATATTTCTCGGTAACAACATAGAGAAACAAACAATACTTTGACTTTTCTGTGAACTGCCTTCCTAAAAAATATTTGTCAAAAACCTTTAAGGTTTGTGAGAAATTAAATTTCCTCGGTAATATTCGTAGGAAATTTTAAAATTTCTTGTAGTGTAATTTTTTGTCATTCTCTATAAAAAAATACTTTCTCAAAAAAATATAAAAGATTTTTTTATTTTTCTCTCTATTTCCCTCTCTTCAAAACCCTCTCCTCCAAACTCGCAAACAAAGCCTAAAGGATTTGGGTGAAGGAAAATAAAGAATATATATTTTATTTAATTGAATTTTTTTTGACAGAATTTTATATTTTTTAGTTTTTAAATAGTGTGATGGGTTTGCTTATCAAAAAATTGTGCGATGCTGCAATTTTAGGAAAACGGACAACGAATATTCAAATCACTCAAAAAAAAACTACTCACTACAAATTCATTTATATTATTCTACCATAATTTTCTACCAATACTTACAACAACAAAAAAGTGTCCCAAGAAAACGTATTAAAAGAGATAAATGTTGGAGACAATTCAGTAACATCACTTGTTGTTATTATATAACCTATATGTGACAATAAAACAGTGTGATTTTTACGTATTGCTTACCATTTTTTCTAATAATAAAATATAATAATTGCCATACGTTTACGAACTTGTCTGAAAATGAAAAACTTCCATATGACTTTGACATCGTACGTTACAAAATACTATATTCATACATTCATTTTTCTTTATAAGAAAAATATTTTTTAGATTTATTGAATAATTGATAGGCGATTGTACAATATACAAATTCTAATGTATCAGTACAATAGGTTTTATAATTAATAGAAGAATAAGTATATTTTGAAAGAAAAAAAACTCTTTAAAATATTATAATAACTAAATATTATACATCAAAATTGTAAAAAAATAATATTTTATTTTATTTTACTGTTTTTGAATTTTTATTATTCATAATAGTGGGTGTAAAAAAAAATTATTCATAATAGTGAATATTAAATTATTTAATGAAAAAATATAAATAAATTATTATAATGTTTATAAAATATGAAATTGTAATTTTTTTAATGAAATTATGTCCTCTAATATATAATAGTCAATAAATAATTTTTTAATTTATAAAAATATTTGTTTATTAATTGTTTTAAAAATCCAGTGTACCGGTATGGTACAAAAAAATTTCTAATGTACCAAAGAAATTCCCTTGATATACTTCGTGACTTTATCTCTTGTAAGATATAATTAATTTTGTCACAAATTCATCTTTGAAGAATTTTGTATTAAATGTTTCATTGCCTTTCAGTTAGTGGTCAAAACAAATGTATGTGCACGCGGTAGCTGTTTCTAAGCTTTACGGTTAAAATTAAAAGAAAATTTATGCAATAATTCATTGACATTTATTGTACCAAAATGTTAAGCATAATTCAAGAAACTTTAGATTATAAATAAAACGGAAGTAGAAAAATTAGCCACATTGTTGTGCCAAAGTGCTAATGCACATAACATAGGTGTTAATTATTTATTATAGATCCTTATTGTGTCCAAAATGAAGAACATCTTAGCATTAAGCATATCTATAGTATTAGTTTATACAATTAGTTCTCAAATTGGCATAGCATTTTCAAGACCTTCAAAAGCTTTTGAAACAGAATATTCATATGATTCATTTGCCTTTGATGTCATCCCTTCAGATGACTCGGCCGAATCGCCTGCTCCCGAAATCAGTCCTCCCTCGGCGCCCACTCCAGAAATCAGTCCTTCTGATAGCTTTGTTGATTCTAACGAGCAATATTCATCAAAAATAAGATATTTTGATGTATCACTTTATGGAGCAGAAGTTGATGGGAACATGGATAGTAGCTACATTTGATGAAGGACATTCTTAACTTTTTCTTTGCATGATTTGTAGCTTCTTTTGAAAGTTGATGTAGCTTGAGGAAATAAAATTAATTAAACTAGTATAGCTTTAAATAAGTAAGCATCATGCATGTTTCATTGTTATGATCATAGTACTAATGAATTAAGGACAAATATAATGTCTAATCAATTTTGAATTTTGAGTACTTGTGAGTTGTGACAAATCTTTTAACAATGATGCTTAAATCCAACTTTCTTTGTCCTAAAAGGAATGTTTATTTTTTTTTGTTTATCATGTTATTTGTACGAAATTTCAACTGTCATTTAACAATGACATATAAGGTAGGCTCTCCACTATTAATCAATTTTTTCCATACACAGAGTCAATAAGAATTTAAAACATTTTACCATTTGAATCAATTGGTTGTTTATCATATTACCTTAGACGTTAGTACATTTTTATTGGCCAATTCTCAATAATATGCCTCCAAAGATAGAGATAAGAAAACTTTGAAGGCTCCAAAACCTCAATGGTTTCTGCTCCCCGAAATGGAATAGATTTTGTTCATAAATCATAAGGTGGTGCGAATTGAAACTGATACGTAACTGATAGAAACATGATATCTTGGGCCCAAATCAAGAATATGGAGAGTTTATAGGAGAAATAAAGGGAAAGAGCATAGAAAATGAGTGGAAAAAACAACGTATATAACCTTACTCCCATGCATAGAGCATCAAACAACCACTAGATTTATTTTCAAATTTCATGACATTTATTTTCACTTCTATGCCTTTATTTTCCTCTCCTTCTACATCATTTATTAACTCATTCTCTATGCTCTTTAATTCTCTTTCTTTCTCCTATAAGCTCTCCATATTATTGGTTTGGGTCCAAGATTAAGGCCTACTTGTCAGGTCGCCCTACAATCTAGTCTATATAGGTTTATGTCAGGTTAGATCGTTTTTTTAAATAGAGCAGGTCAAAAAAAATTTATAAGTCTATTTAGTTAAAAAAAGGTCAGACTACATGCCATAATAAAATACTTTTAAGTCTACTTTCGTACTATTTAAATAAATATTAATAATATTTTTATTACTTTTATTATTTAATGTCAAATATTGAACTAAACTTTAATTCTACGAACTTTATAATGAATTAATTTTTTACATATATAAATGTATTATTATAAATTAGAATTGAATTATGATGTATATATAGTCAAATTTTCTAAAGTAGGATGTGAAATATCCAAAAAGAGTTTAATCTCATTGGTTAATTAGTTGTTTAGTCTAATTAAATATAAATTTAATTATTTATTTAAATATGTTCATAAAAAAATAGGCTTTTAAACAGGCTAACCACTGACACCAAACTTTTCAAAGGTTAGACCTTAGGCCAAAAAAATAATTCTATAACAATCTATATAAATCAGGCTTAGACCTTTAATATTTTAACAGACCAGACTCAGGCTTGACAAAGCATAGCTCGGCCTAGCCTATTTCCACCCCCTACTTACAAATGAATTTTGGTGTCAAAAAAATTGCGGCTGAAAAGTGAAGATAAATTATTAAATTGATTTGTAAAGCGATATCGGTTATTAGAATTTAAATGTGATAGGAGAATAAAGACCAGAGAGTGGATCTAAATTAGGTGTAGTCAGAACTCCTGACATGAGATCATGACTATATGGTCAAGATTAGATAGTTCATATTTTAAATCTACTAAGTGTAACTTGACCATATACTCTCTCCGTCCTAAAATATAAGAGAAAAGTGGTTAACAAAAGTTGATGCATTTGGTTAAGAATTTGGTTCAGATACATCAATTTTTGTTGACCACTTTTCTCTTACATTTTGGGACGGAGGGAGTACAATACAAATGCCAACCTGCATTGTTTATGAGACGAAAGTGAAAGGAAATATTTTTAGAGAAATAAAAGTGAATAGAAAGTAAGAGGATTATTTTGAGTGCTTGGTAGGAGTGAAAGTGAATGGAAAGTAAAAAAAATTATGATTTGTAAAATGAATACAGTACCCTTATAAGTATTAAATACACTAATTTAATTATAAATATATACTTTCAAAAAACTTGTTACTCCTTTTCAAAAAAAATAAATGTTACTCGTATATGATATATATGTTGGTGTAATAAATTATTTAAATCACTTACATTAGTACTCCAACCATTTATGTTTGAATGTTTTTATGCTACTTGCTATACATGATTTTTTTTGTGCTAGTAGTAATGAGTTAATTAAATCAAAATGTATTGGGTAATATATTGTCATTTTGATCAAAAAGTTCTATTTTCTTATTTTCCTTATATTCTTGGGCGGAAGTCATTTTAGTATCGAGTCCACAAAAAATCTTTCATCCTCTTATATTTCTAGATTTACCCGAACCAATGGCGGAGTCACAATTTTTTTTTCGGATGATGGGCGACTAAAATGATATTAGCATACAAAAAGTTGATTATAACAAAATTAAACAATATAATTTAAAATAATATTTTACGTGTATCGAGTTCTTCTTAAAAAATGATTAATTTTTCTATTATTTATCTTTATTTTTCTGTTTTACAAAAAAATTAACACAAATCAATCAACTAAATTTATATTTAGCAACAAACAATTACAATCACAATCAACAAGAAAATACAAGTCTTATTTACCTCGAAATTAGTTTAAGATACTAATCTTTTATTCATTAAATTAATTTAACTCACAACACAACATTGTGACACATTATTATATCTCCGAATTTGTAAATGCAATTGAAATCAACAATATCATTCATTCAAAAGTTAAAATAGTTTATTCATTGAAATGACCGAGTGAAAAGAACATCAAATGCACCTGACCAGGAATAATCAAATAAAAAAATTCTTATATAAAAAAAATCTTATATTACTAAATCCATATATCAAAACAATTTTTTTTAGAGGATGAGCTGCAGCCCGGCCTAGTCTACACTATTCTCCGCCACTAATCCAAACAATAGAACGATCTTGATTTTTGAACTTTCTTTCCTTATTCAATTTTTCCTCTCACATTCTCCTCAAACAAACAATGTGTAATGCAGCTGAAAAAAATAATGCGGCTGAAAACTGAAGGTAGGGGTGATCGCGGTGCGGTTTGATTCAGTTTTAAGCAAAAAAGTCATCCTAACCGTGAGATATATAAGAATACGTGCGGTTCGGTTCAGTTGATTTTTAAAAATACATCCAAACCAATCCAAACCAAACTAATGCGGTTTGGATCGGTTTGGTTGGTGTGGTTTATAGCATAACATTTCAGTGCCAAATAATTTTAAACAGCCAAGAAAAATAAAAGAACTTGATTTCTAAAATAAGGTTACAATATCAATTAAAGTTGTTTATCATGGAGATGAAGTTGAAGTGAAAAATTGACATAAATGAAATAGATATAGTTAGAAATATAGTGTGTGATAGTATATGTTCTTTGGGTTCATTTGGCGTGACAACTTGTTAACTAGGCTATGTATTGCATTAATAATAACATAAATTTAATCTTGCGATTTGATTCGGTTTAGTTTGGTTTCTTAAAATGAAACCCGCCAACTTAACCGAACCGTGTGATTTATCAAAAACATCATCTGAACTCATCCAAACTAAATGTGTTTTTGCAGTTTTCGATTTAAATTGATTCAGTTTACAGTTTTCGATTTAAATTGGTTCATATACGACCACCCCTAAGTAAAGATACAATTATATACAACAACTTGAACATACAATTATATACAACAACTTGCAACAAATCTGTTTTATAAAGAACAAACAAGAAATGGATTAAGCCTTTTGAAATGTGTAACCCATTATATTATTATACTCAAAGAGTATAGTTGTTAATTATTATTATTTTTGGATAAAGTTGTTCGATTTTTTTTCAACCAACAGACATTTTTTCCATATATATATATATATATATATATATATGAATGAGGATTGCTAAATTCGACCGTGAGTCAAACTTAACAATATAACATGGATGAACCAAGGGTACAATAAGTTGCATGCGTTGAAAATTATTTTTAAATTGACAAAATTAATCACCTTAAAAATTATATATGTAAACTTAACATTTATAAGCATGATCATTGAACTTTTTTTTGAAGATCCACAATCTCTAGTGATAAGAAGTCAAAAGTGTCAAACACCATTAATATAAAATAAGTTAATTGTCAGAACATGTTATATTAAATATAAAGTATGTTAATTATCATATTTGACAATTTTGCTTGAAGTGGCTATGAGGGTTGCATGATGTTATGTTCCTGTTAGCCAATATTTTGGCTAAATAAATGATAAAGTTAAAATATTCTTCTGAATATATTTAATATACCTTTAATTATGGAAATTTAGTTTTCCAGTCATTAATTAAATATAAAGGTCAAAATTAAATATATATTTTAATAAAAGTTAAATCAGATGAATATTTATGACTTTAGAGAACGCACAAGTTACTAAGACTTGGTTCGAGTTTATACCATTCGAGTGGCTCGAACTCGAACCATAGTTTTTAACTTGGTAAATGGTTGAGAGTTGTCAGAAGATTCAAATTCAAATTTCAAACCATTGCAATGCTTCATTCAAGACTGGTGGCTTATGGCATTTAGGATAAGGATGGAGTGGTTGTACACTTGTCAGATGGATATATTATAGTCGTTGCTAAAACGTTATAGGCTTTAGTTATAAATAGTAGTTCATTTTATGTAATTAGGATCACAAATTCACATACTAAAAATCCTTATAATTTCCGAGTACCCAAGCGTTCGAGCGAAAGGAAAACAAGAGGAACAATGTATGATCTTGTGATCACTTCCTTTTAATTCAATGCAATTTACATGTTTTTATTTACATTTTCTGCATTCTAATTCATTGAAACATTTTCTTTTCTTTGTCAAATACGTACTCATTTTGAGTATTTTTACTTTTCTTGTCAAACAAGTTATCATTTTGTCATTTACTTTACTTTAAATAAACAAACTTGTTCATTTACATTAATGAACATTGTTATTTTCAATCTTAAACAATAAATGCACAAACATGTCCCGAGATTCTCTAGTTGGTCTCTCAAGCATTGCAAACTAGCGCTTGTTTACCAAAAATCAGTGTAAACAAATTGGCACGCCCAGTGGAACTGGTTTTGTGCATTCTCATTTTCAAAGATTTCTTAGAAATTTTATGAAAATCTTCTTCTTTATTGTTTTGGAAAGTTGTGTGTGTTGTTTTCAAAGAATCTATATCGTTTAGTGCATGCAATTGAGAAATGGTAGGATAAAACCAGAGATGGTGAGACCTAGAGGCACTAACGCTAGTAATAGCAACAACAACAACAATAGTAATGACAACAATAATGTTAATAACCAAAACAACCAGGATCATGATGATGTTAACCCATTATTGGGGCATGTAGTCGGTTCGAGTGCTTTAACAACATCAGCCACAGATGCAATATCTGTGGGGGCAACACAGGCAATCCTTGTATCTTTTTCTATGCCCTCATCAACATCTAATGCTGCAACCACAATGGCTGAAAATACAACGACCATGCCTTTACAAACTTCTGTTGGGGTTCCACCTCCATTCTCAGGATCTTCATTTGACTTTCGAAGTCAGTCAGGGGGTTTGTATCAGTCCCAAAGATCTTATCCATATGGAATGCCTACATCTATGATGCAGAACGTGTATTCACATCCTGCAGCATACTCTGATAGGATGGCAGTAAGGTCTCCCTTTCCACAAGGGCAAAACTCTAATAATGCTAGAGTTCGAGTGAACCAATCAGCCCTCACTACAGATTCACTTTTATCTATGAGGCAACAAATGGATGAGAGTAATTATGACATGGTGAATTTACTCACTGAACAAATGGGCACAATAATTAACCCATTAATTCGATATACCAATCAGACTTACCAAACCCTGGCTACCCAAATGAGTAGAATTGCTGATTTCTTTGGAGGGGCACAAGTGCCCATCCAACAACCACTTCAACCATTACAGGTCCCTAGACCAAGGCCTGGACAAGTTGCTGACAATCGAATCGAGGAGGCTCGAGGGCAGCAACAAGAACCACAGATTGTTAACCAACCTGTACAAAGAAATGTTGAACCTGAAGTGGTGCTTGTTCATCGAAACCAAAATGCTGATGAGGTTTTGAGAAACGTTCAACATAATGATTTTGGGCAAAATAACTTAGCCAATTTGGTAGAAACCATCCTTGCCCAAAATGGTCTAAATGTAGGTTTGCATAGACCTAATTTTGTATCACCTCTATCTGAGTTTGTTTTGCAAACAGAAATTCCAAGGGGTTGGAAAACCCCAAAATTTACCAAGTTTGCTGGTGATAAAACAGAGTCTACAGTCGAGCACATTGCTAGGTATTTGACTGAGGCTGGGGACATAGCAAATAATGAGAATTTGAGGATGAAGTATTTTCCCAATTCTCTAACCAAAAATGCTTTCACTTGGTTCACAACTTTACCCCCACATTCTGTATTTACTTGGACCCAACTCGAAAGGTTTTTTCATGAGCAATTCTACATGGGTCAAACAAAAATAAGCCTCAAAGAATTAGCAAGTGTTAGACGTAAAACACCAGAATCTATTGATGACTATCTCAATAGGTTTAGGCTTCTCAAAGCTCAATGTTTCACTCAGGTTCCTGAACATGAATTGGTAGAAATGGCTGCTGGTGGCCTAGACTACTCGATTCGAAAGAAATTAGATACACAACGTCTTAGGGATATGGCTCAATTGGCTGATAGGGTTAGACAAGTTGAAAGACTTAGAAATGAAAAAGCCAGAAATAATAAGTTCCATAAGAAAGAAAAAATAGCCTATGTTGGGAACTATGAGAGTGATGATGAGTATGAGTTAGAGTCTGGTGAGGTTGATCCAAATGAAATAGACTTAGCTGAATTAAAACCAGTACCTCCTTATACTTGTAAATTATCGAAACCCTCGAATGGAAAAAATCCTAGTGAACCCAAAAATGAAAAGTATGTTGCTAAAACATACACATTTGATGTTACCAAATGTGATGAAAATTTTGATTTATTGGTGACTGATGGCCAAATAATTGTTCAAAAGGGATTGAAAGTTCCTGCTTTAGAACAAAGAAAGAAAAGAGGTTATTGCAAATTTCATAACTTTTTGGGTCATAAAACTTCTCATTATGTTGTTTTCAGGGACTTAGTGCAAAAAGCATTGGATGAGGGGAGATTGAAGTTCGATGAAAAGGCTAAGCAGCCCATGAAGGTAGATACTAACCCCCTCCAAGTGGCTGAGACTTCCTATGTGGAGCCATTTGAGTGCTTAATGATAGATGTTATGGAAGCCTCCCCAGTTCGAGCTGTTACTGAGGGAGAATATGCTGAGAAAATCAAAGTGGTGTATCCTCGAGCTGAAGAGGAACTCATTGATTTTCTAAATAGATGCAAGCTAAGCAACAAGGAAGTGATGCCGTGTCCTCATTGCAGTGTTGTATGCGACAAAGAGGCTACTGCAGGCCTCAAAAACGTTATGCCATATGTGGATAACAAGAACAAGTGGTCTACTGAAAGACCAAACAAGGGTAAGGCCACAAATCAAGGCCCTACTATCCATGACAGGCTTGGAAGGAGGCAAACATATGTGCCTTCAAATAGAATTCCTATCAACCAATGGTCATCAGGCCAACACCAGGTCTATAAAAAAAGGAGGATGGACTTAGGTGGCTCGAGTCAAGTTGCTTCGAGCAACAATGCTGAAAATAGGAAGTACTCTTACAACAATAACTATAAGGGGAAAAATCCTATGACTAGAACCTAGTGGTGTAGGTACCAACACCTTAAGAAATTGGAGAGGGAGAATGCCTAAGCTGGGTGATGACACGAAATCATATCGTATTTTTAGCTTAGTTTAGGTGAACTTTAGTTGCATTTGCATATGTTTTTAATTCATTTATGTCTTTTTATGCGGGTATTTGTTTTGTTTTTAGTTTTGTCTAATAAAATAGGTCGGAGAAGAGAATTGAGCAAAAAGGGCCAAAAACGCAGCAAAAAGGGGGTGCAAAGCACAAGATTCGCGCAGCCCACCAAAGGAGCCCAGCACAAAGGGGCATTTGCCCCCATCAGGCTGGTGGCGCCCGCCACCAACTCTGTGGCGCCCGCCACAGAGTCCAAATCCAATTGGAACAGCTTTTTGCGCAACGTGGGGAGCAAGCACGCATCTGATCAACTGTTTTCCCCAATCGTACGGCTATTGGATAAAATCAAAAGTGAAGCCTATCTTTCCTATTTTCATGGATCGTAGAAGTTAAAAATCCTCTATAAATAGAAGTTTGATTCTCAGAACAGACTACGCTTTATTTTCTTTTATTTCAGTCAGTTTAAATTTCCCGCATTGTAAACTGTCTCGGTTCTTCCACATCGGAAGTCCGATTTTAATTCCGTTTTCAATTCCCTGTCAAGAATTTTACCTTCTTTAATTCAAGCAAGTTTATTCAGCAATTCTCTCCAGGTTTTTATTTAATGTTTTTATTTAATTATTTATTTATGTTTAATTTAATTTTCTGTTTTTGTTTATTTAATTTCTTAATTATGTCTAGCTAAATTCCCTAAATATCGGTATGTAAACTAATTCTCCGAAGGGAGTTTAATGATGATTTAGCGCGCGCACCTAAACTATTTTTCTTATTCGAATTCCTAATTTTAAAACTCCTATGCTTTGAGTGAGAAAAACAAAGCAACTAAGGTTAAAATCAATAGAGCGAAAGTTTGAGGTTTTAACTAGATAGTAGGAATTTGATATTAATCTTTGAACGAGCGAGAGCCACGTTAGGATTAATTAGAACTAATTGATTTTCAAAATATACTTTCGAAATTGAGGTGGTATAAAAGTGACAGCAAAACCCCTAGTCTAGATTGTATGGTTTAAAACGAGAGTGTGAGGTTTAGACCTTTAAATTAAGAAAGTTCTTCTGAAAAATAAACCCTTTTCACGCGCGCTATTAATTCATTAAGTTCCCGATGGTTAATTAAGTTACATACCGATATCCCGCTTTTAATTAATTCAATTCTTAATTTTAATTTAATTTCTAAATATTCTAAACCAACCCTAAAACTCATTAGCCTTAGATTTACACCGTAACGGTAGAAATACGGTAGTTCGATTATTGGTCCCTGTGGATTCGATATCTTTTAAAACTACGCGACGAGACTGTGCACTTGCGGTCAATCAAATTTATTGATACACAAATCGTCGATCACTGGGGGCAACTCGAATTCGAATGCCCATGCTAGGGGCAACTCCCATTCGAATGCCCATGCTGGGAGCAACTCCAATTCGAGTGCCCATGCTGGGGGTAATAACAAAGTTGCCCATGCTGGGGGCAATACCAAGGTTGCATATACTGAAGGCAACCACAGTGATGCAAGGAACAAGAAGGAGTTTGTTCCTAAAAAGGCTGAAAAAGCCTTGGTAATTGAGGAGGTATCCTCTTCAAAGAGGCCAGCCAAAGAAAGACTATCATTCCCAGATGACAACATGGAGGATGATATTCCAGATGAAGACCTGCTCGAATGTGGCTCTGAACCAGACTTCGATGTGTTGGTCAATGTGGTTTCTATGTTGCCACGTGAATATGATCAGAGGTCCACTTCAGACCCTGATGAAGAGTTTGAAGAGCCTGAATTAGATGATTACACCCCTGTATGCTACTATGTTATGAATAATGGGTGTATTGAACAACAGAAGGCTGCATTTGAGTGGCCTCATGAAGGTATGAAGAATCACCTAAAGCCTTTATACATTAAGGCTAAAGTTGGTGGTGTTGGTGTAAATAAAGTCCTTGTGGATGGGGGTGCTACAGTTAACTTAATGCCCCATTTCATGTTAAGGAAGTTGGGAATGTATGATACTGATATGCATTCTCACAATATTGTTCTCTCTAACTATGAGGGAAAAGTGGCAAATCACTTGGTGCCATTCAAATGGATGTTGCTGTGGGCAGCATTATTAGGCCAACTTTATTCATAGTTGTGCCATCAAAGGCTAGTTTCAATTTGCTTCTAAGAAGGGAGTGGATTCATGGAGTAGGTGTTGTACCCTCCACCCTTCACCAAAGGTTAATACTTTGGAGGGAAGACAAAATAGTGGAAAACATTGAGGCTGACCAAAGTTTTTATAGGTGTGAGGTGGATCACATTACAAAAAGGACCTTTGAAAAAAACTTAGCCTCAATTTCTCCTTGTGGAGATAGGGATAATGGCTTTCGAGGAGCCACCAATAATGTGTACCATTCTGTGAAACTCCATCCAACACATGGTTTGTGTTGGGAAAGGGAAGTGATTGAAGAATTCCCTCCTGAAGATGGAGTAATCCGACCATCTGGATGGGATGACGATGCAGAATCAAGCAATGTCTGAGCCCTCTGCTTGGGCCAAGATAACGGCATATATTGCCGAGAAAAAGATCGAAACAGCCTTAGAGGCTGCACTCGAACAAAATATGGTTGAAGAAACCATGGATGAAAATAATGGCAAGTTATTGCCAAATGAGCAAAGGTTGGATTGCATTTATGATGATGAACCCTTAGGTTTTGAAAAAGATCCATTAAGTTCGAATCCTAAATTGCAAGCACAAGATCCTTTGCAAGAAATTGATATTGGAGATGGCTCTATAAAAAGGCCAACATATATCAGTGCCAATATTGATTTCGAGTTAAAGCAAAAACTGGTTAATCTACTCAAAGAATTTAAAGATTGCTTTGCCTGGGACTATAATGAAATGCTAGGATTGAGTAGAGATTTGGTGGAACATAGACTACCACTCAAGCCAGGGAAGAAACCTATCAAACAATTACCAAGGAGATTCAACCCAGAGATCCTCTCAAAGATCAAAAGTGAGATTGAAAGACTGCTAAAAAGCAAATTCATTCGAACTGCCAGGGGATTTCCTTGGTTTTGTGGTGCATAAAAAAGGCATAGAGATAAATCAAAACAAAACGATGGCTATTATGGAAACTCAGCCTCCAAGAACAAAGAAACAACTTCAATCCCTATTGGGAAAGATCGAATTTTTGAGAAGATTCATTTCGAACCTAAGTGGAAAATCTCATCCTTTATCTCCACTACTTAGAAAGCAAAAAGGTGATCAATTTCATTGGGGCAAGATCAACAAAAGGCGTTCGAAGATATCAAAGCTTATTTGGCTCATCCACCAATGCTAATGCCTCCTATTCGAAACAAAGCAATGAAGTTGTATATTTCAGCATCTGATTCAACTATTGGTAGCATGCTTGCCCAAGAAGATGAAAATGGTGTTGAAAAAGCTATATATTATTTAAGTAGAGTATTAAATGATGCTGAAACTAGATATAGTGCTATAGAGAAACTATGTTTGTGTTTATATTTCTCTTGTATCAAACTTAAGCATTATTTAAAGCCTATTGAAGTTTATGTCTACTCTCATTTTGATGTTATTAAACATATGCTTCTGAAACCTATTTTACATAGTAGAATTGGTAAATGGGCTCTAGCTCTAACTCAATATTCATTAACATATAAACCTTTAAGAGATAAAAAAGGTCAAATAGTGACAGATTTTCTTGTTGATCATTCAGTAATTGAAATGCCACTAAGTTATGTGGAGACATAGCCATGGATTTTGTATTTCGATGGTTCCAAACACAAACATGGGACTAGAATTGGGATTTTAATAATATCTCCAATACAAATTCCAACTAAGTTTAAATACAAAATAAATGGGTTTTGTTCCAATAGTGAGGCAGAATATGAAGCCTTAATAGCAGGTCTTGCACTATTGATAGACTTGGGGGCAAAAAACATTATCATTCGAGGTGATTCAGAATTAGTAATTAAGCAATTAACAAAAGAGTACAAATGTATTAAAGAACATTTGGCTAAGTATTTTGTGATTGCAAATACCTTGCTGGATCGATTCGAGTCTGTGGAATTTGAACATATTCCTAGACTACAAAATCAAGAAGCCAATGATTTGACTCAAATAGCCTCTGGTTACAAAGTTTCTCCAGAGAACTTGAATAAATTAATAGAGATTAAAGAAAAATTGGTTTTTCACGAGCCATTAGCCTCTGAATTATCAATGGCAAAACATGTGGGGGCAGATTCACCACAAAATATTGATGGCTACTCGAATATAGAAGAATATGAGAGTGCTGACATTTTTACCATTGATAATTTGGTAGATGGTGATTGGAGAAAACCAATAGTAGAATATTTACAAAACCCTGTGGGTCAAGTTGATAGAAAAATTAAATACAGGGCTTTGAGTTATATAATCATTGGAAATGAGTTGTTTAAAAAGACAACTGAAGGTGTGTTGCTAAAATGTCTTAGTGAATCTGAAGCCTTCATTTCAATGTCTGATGTGCATAATGGAGTCTGTGGTGCTCACCAAGCAGGCCACAAAATGAAATGGTTATTGTTTAGACAAGGTCTATATTGGCCTTCTATGCTAAAAAATTGCATAGAATTTGCTAAAGGTTGTCAAGAATGCCAAATGCATGCAGGAATTCAACATGTCCCTGCAAGTGAATTACATTCTATAATTAAGCCATGGCCATTTTGAGGATGGGCTTTGGATTTAATTGGTGAAATTAAACATGCTTCATCAAAAAACCAACGTTATATTTTAGTTGGTATTGATTATTTCACAAAGTGGATCGAAGCAATACCCTTGCTTAATGTGGATCAAGAGGCAGTAATTAATTTCATTCAAAATTATATTATTTATAGATATGGCATTCCAGAGACAATTACCACTGACCAAGGTTCAGTTTTTACTGGAAGAAAAATGCAAGAGTTCGCTAGTGAAACTGGATTCAAATTGCTTACTTCAACACCATATTATGCTCAAGCAAATGGTCAAGTTGAGGCAGCAAACAAAATCATCATTAATTTGATTAAAAAACACATTGCTCAAAAGCCAAGAAATTGGCATAAAACTTTAGATCAAGTTTTATGGGCTTGTAGAAATTCTCCTAGAGAATCAACTAATACTACACCATTTCGATTAACATTTGGTCATGATGCAGTTCTACCTGTTGAAATCAATATGAAATCATTTCGAATACAAAGACAGATGGAAATACCACATGACAAATATTGGGAAATGATGTTAGATGAGTTAGTTGATTTAGATGAAGAAAGGTTACAAGCTTTAGAGTATATGACTAGGCAAAAGGATAGAGTTGCCAAAGCCTATAATAAAAGGGTTAAATCGAAAGCTTTTAACTTAGGGGATTTAGTTTGGAAAGTTATTTTGCCTATGGATAAGAAAGATAAAGTTTTAGGCAAATGGTCACCTCATTGGGAAGGTCCATTTAATATTGTTCAAGTTTTTTCAAATGGTGCTTATGAAATTGAAGATCTAAGCCCTGAAAAACATGTGTTGGGGATAAATGGTAAATATTTGAAAAAATATAAACCAGCTTTGCTTGAATTAAATATAAGTGCAGAATAAAACTTAGAACAAATAAAGATATGGCAAATAGTAAAAATAAATTTTGCCACAGAAGGGCATTGTCAAATTACAACCAAAATGATTCGAATAGCATAATAACTATTAAATTGTTCAAGTAGGATAAAAAGAATTACAAAGCCTCAGCAACATTCCGATACAAGGCATCTAGAGACATATTTTCTGCCCTAATGACTCGTTTGTTGTCCTCGAGGGCTTTGATTTCTGTTGCCACCACTTCAGAGTCATCTATGGCTCGAACCCCTTCTCTGCCCTTAGCAGAACAGATTGAATCATTTCAGCCTCAATTGTTGCTTGGGTTTGTTGTTCTTCAGCTATCTTTTGCTTATATTCATCAATTTGACGTTGAAGATCCATTATAATAGCTTCCCAAGCAGCAATGTTGTTTCTACAGGCATCAAGTCTAGGTGTCTGGGCTTTAGCAGCTTTGGCTCAAATTGCAGAGACTTCTTGGTTTAAACCAGCAGCCTTAGCTATCAAATCATCATAAGCAGCTATTTGAACGTTTAGCCTAGCTTCATTCTCCCTCTCTTTTTGTACAACTTTGGCATACTGATCAATCAGGCTTTCCAATTGCATGACTTTACATAAAGTAAGAGTGTCAGTGGAAGAATTGTGCAATTTTTTCAGGAAAGCCAGGTATTCAAAGGCTTTCGAGGGGTTGGTTTCGAGCACATCTAATACATTCTGCATCCCAAAATCTGTTTTCAATCTGTTAAGTAAAGAATCTTGCCTAACAGTAGCATTAATAGCAGCAGTAGAGGGATGAGATGTGCCATAAGTTTTCTCACTCGAAGTTTGAGACTGAGACTTGGATTGTAGGAGAATATTGAGGGCAGCTGCTGGGTCAGTCTTATGAATTTTAGCAAAAGCTTCCTCTGGGACCCTAATGCTAGCTGGCAACCTCGAAGTAGAAGATTCTGATAATAATTCAGGCCCACCAGCCTTAGCCTCTTCAATTTTAGTATCATCTTCGATTTCATCTTCTTCTTCTCCTGATTCAGTCTCAATAGATTCACTCGAGTCGCCCTTACTAGGGGTTGGAGTTGGCAACTTTGTCTCAGCCTTGCCCGTCAAATCAACAGGTCATGTTTCCCTTTGGAATATAACGTTGGCTTCAGCTTGAGTCATATACACAGGGGGACCAATATCAGGTTGAGCACTCGAATTGACCTGGAAGTAGAAATACTTACACAATTAAAACACTATTGGGATCAAGATGTTGAATATATTGGCAAGGATTTAAAAAAAATGGTTACCTGGCCATACTTAGCTCCAATATACTTCTCCATTGGGGAAGGACTCCTATTCTTCCTAGCAGAAGTCTCACTAGCAGTTTTATTCTAAAATAAAAGAGAGAAAAGAGAGGGTGTAAAGATTGAGAAATTGGTTAACATGTTCATTCAAGCATATGAACAAAGAAATGATTTACCTTGTCATTTTCAGCCTTGGTTAAGTTTTCTTTTTCCTCGAGAGCAGGAGTTGGGGAAAGTTGTTCTATCACTGGAGAAAGTGGAGGATTGCCTTGATCAGTTGCATCATCATGAATGACCCTCTCAGCATTGTCCTCATCCTCCACAGTGAGGTCATGATCCACTCGAGCAGTGCTAGTGGTATCAGACTTAGAAAATCTGGAAGGCTTGGAATGCCCTTTCTTCTTCTTCTTTTTCTTCTTCAATTCTTTCACCACTGTGGAGTCTTCTTGTGCTTTTTCAGTGTTTTCTTCTTCTTCTTCCCGTTTCTTGCTCGATTCAACATTCGAAGAACTGGTCTTCTTACTATTGTGACTCTTGTGTTTTTTGGATTGTTGGGGTGCAGGATCTGCTGCAACTGTATTGCCTTGTGCATTATTATCCTCTGAGGTAATATGCTTATGTTTCCTTTTCAAAGGTCTTTCAGGTTTAGTTTCCTACAACAAGGGTAAAAAACATAAGAATGATAACGCATGAGGAAAGGAAAACTTAATAAAACAGTAGGTATTCGAGTGACTAACTTCATCCTCATGAACTATTACGTGTGGAAGTTTGTTTTCTTTCGAAGACCTAACAACGCTAGTAGTATGATTCTCTCGTGTTATCTAGCAAGAGTTTAGAAGAAAGATTATTTTATGCATGGTTCAAGTCAAAAGAAAAGGTGAGAGATTATTACCTTATCTGTCTTTGCCTTGGTTCTGGTCTCTTCTCTCCTTCTTTCTTCTTCATCAGCTTGTCTTCTATCCTCATCATCAGCCAAGTGAATGTCTCTATTGTTTTTAGGCTTTACCGTTCGAGCAGTAGGCTGTGATGATCCTCTAGTCACTTCTTTCCCTAAAAAGAGGTAACAGATTAGAATTCGAATAAGGGGAACATAAGAAATAAACAATTTGGCTTCTATTGCTAATAAGGTACCTTTATTCTTGTGTTGTGTTTGTATGTCATGAATTTGCTGCCTTATGAACCCACTGTTCAACCTGATAATGTTTGATCGAACGTCACCAACAATGTACTTATTGTAATGATTGTCCCACCAGTTATGGAATTTTTCAGTACAGTAGTATGAGTGGTTGAATTCGATGGGATTGACATTATAAGCAAAGTTGGCCATCATTTTGAGATATTTGGCAAAAAGGTCTTTGGAAACTTCATTGCCAATGACCATATTCTTTTCCCCCTCAAACAGACTTTTGGGATACACTTGAGATAACCCAAATTGCCTCGAAACTAAGTTTGGTTGGTACCCAACCAAGACTAAGTGGTTCGATTTTGACCCAATCCTGCAACTAAGGACGATTGGGTGTAAGTAATGCTGCCATAGCTCATTCACATCATCAGCATTGTCTGGGTTATTGGCTGGGAACTCATCCTGTAGCCAAGCTGGTCCTATTTTTCTGCTGACAAATGGAGCATGGTGTGGTAGAAATTTGTTGAAATTAAGAAAAACCTTCATGTACTTGAGGGTCAGTTTCATTCGAGCTAGGAGTTAGTACAGCCAACCTAACTCCCTCGATCGAACGATTGTTCACATCATCCTTGAATTTTTTTGGGAATCTTTAATCCCATTTCTCTAGTAAATGTGGCATTCAGCCACAATTGTAGGAGCCAAAATGGTCCTGAGACTGGGAAGGGTGCTCCATCTTTAGATTTCTTCAAGTTGTCACTAAATTCCCCCATCGATTCATATAGAACACCCAGCAGCAAGCGACTAAGTGAGAATCTATGATCCTCATGAATTTGGATTGCCAGAGGAATATACATTTGAGTCACTTGAAGTGATCTCGAGCAGAAAACATATTGGCATAACCACAAGGTTAGGAAAGCCACATGTTCCTCAGCAGATACCTCACCTTCATCCTGATGCTCTTCAATGAATTTGGAAAAAGCTGCAGCATTGAGTTTAAAGTAGACATTCTCACTCGATTTGGCTGGATCGAAAGTTTCACCTTCTGATCTCAAGCCAGTAATTGCTGCTACATTGAGCAGGGTTGGCGTCATCATTCCACAAGGAAAATGGAAGGTGTGGGTGCTCCTCTCATAAAACATCATGGCTGCTGTCAACATTTCATAATGATAAGCTGGGCCAAACTTTGACAATTGAATGATGTCATAGATTCCTGAACGTTGCCAAAAGGAGCCCCAGTCTTTCTCAACTCGAGCAAGCCACTCGATATAAGCTGAGCTATTACAATTTGGAGCTGATCTCCACATGTTATGAGGCTTTCGAAGGAAAGCAAAGTTAAAAGGGTCAGTACTAAAGATCTTGGGTTCGCATGTTTTACGCATGGGGAAAAACTCAGAAATGGTGGGTTTTAAGGTGGTTTCATCTGGGAATGGACCTCCGAATGCGTAGACATTGTCAGCAATAGAAAAAGGAATGATCAATTCGTCTTCCCAGCGCGTTTGTTCTGCGTTAGTCCCATGAGGTTCAGGAACAATTTCAACACCATTAGGCTTAACAATGGTTTGATTCCATTTTCCAGCGAAGGGAACAGAAATCAGTTCTTGTTGTTGTTTAGCCATTAAAAAGGTTCGAAGAAGATGAACAGTTAAGGAAAAAGGGATGATTTTTTTAAAGAGATCAAATGCAGATCTGGAACAACGAAGAGGTTTGAGATCTGTAAAGTAAAGTCAAGTTTTAGTTCAACAATATGACAAAACAGGCAGATTATGCAATGGTTTTGCAAGACTCAAGAACAGAATTGGTGAAAGTGATTGAAACGGGAAATGAAAGTGAGTTGAAAGGTTCAGAAAAGTGTTAAAATGGTGACCTAATCCTATTTATAGGGTTCTTTTTCAACTGAATTAAATAAATAAAAAAGAAATTCACTATTTCTTTCAACTTCTGCGCTCGCCACGTATCCCATAATGGCTGAAAAAGCGAAGTGGTGTCAGTAGTGGGAAACGCGCTGACGGTTTTGATCATCATTACTGTCATGTGCCATTAAATGTGGAATAAAAAACGTCAAATTCTTCATTTGAATTGCTCGAATCGAAATTGGCATTTTTTGGGGGCAATTTGTTAGCCAATATTTTGGCTAAATAAATTATAAAGTTAAAATATTCTTCTGAATATATTTAATATACCTTTAATTATGGAAATTTAGTTTTCCAGTCATTAATTAAATATAAAGGTCAAAATTAAATATATATTTTAGTAAAAGTCAAATCAGATGAATATTTCTGACTTTAGAGAACGCACAAGTTACTAAGACTTGGTTCGAGTTTATACCATTTGAGTGGCTCGAACTCGAACCATATAGTTTAACTTGGTAAATGGTTGAGAGTTGTCAGAAGATTCAAATTCAAATTTCAAACCATTGCAATGCTTCATTCAAGACTGGTGGCTTATGGCATTTAGGATAAGGATGGAGTGGTTGTACACTTGTCAGATGGATATATTATAGTCGTTGCTAAAACGTTATAGGCTTTAGTTATAAATAGTAGTTCATTTGATGTAATTAGGATCACAAATTCACATACTAAAAATCCTTATAATTTCTGAGTACCCAAGCGTTCGAGCGTAAGGAAAACAAGAGGAACAATGTATGATCTTGTGATCACTTCCTTTTAATTCAATGCAATTTACATGTTTTTATTTACATTTTCTGCATTCTAATTCATTGAAAATTTTTCTTTTCTTTGTTAAATACGTACTCATTTTGAGTATTTTTACTTTTCTTGTCAAACAAGTTATCATTTTGTCATTTACTTTACTTTAAATAAACAAACTTGTTCATTTACATTAATGAACATTGTTATTTTCAATCTTAAACAATAAATGCACAAACATGTCCCGAGATTCTCTAGTTGGTCTCTCAAGCATTGCAAACTAGCGCTTGTTTACCAAAAATCAGTGTAAACAGTTCCTTAGTGAAATCATAAGTACTTAATTTAATAAGTGAGTGTTATAATTGCCTTGAAATCTCATTGAAATAGAAAAAAAAGAAAAACAGATTCTGCAAACACGCATGACGTGCTCCCAGGAACGCACAATGTGCTCACCTTCTGGGAAAGTTACTACCAGGCACGTGCAACATGCCGGAAGGGATGTGCAACGTGCGCGCGCGACCATATTTTTATTTTGCTATTTTTTTGTCAGATTTGTTCCAGTTTTATATGAGATTTGTTTCTAGTTTATTATTATATTTTACTCTATAAATATAGAGGTTTAAGAACAAGGAAAAAAACAAGAGAGAAAGGATGTAGCTCCAAGAAAAATTCAAGTGAAGATGGAAAGAAACAATTACTTTCTAAATTGTTTATTCTTCACCTTAGAAACATTATTTTAAGTTTCTAGGTTACGGGAAGAAACTTGGGATTATGGTAGGATTAGGTTGACGGCTAATTTTTGTAACCCTTATTGGGAGTTTCATTGTAACAGTGATACTTTGGTCATAGTGGAACAGAGGGGCTGCTCTCTCCCCCAGATTAGGTCATATTGACTGAACTGCGTAAACAAATCAATTGTGTCTTTTACTGCTTACTCTATAATCTCTCTTATCTTTATTGTCTTTTTATTCTTCGATACATGGTTGCTTAATCATTGTGCTCCACACATCAAAATCTTATTAGTGTAACTTTATTCAAAGGAATTCACAACAGTGAGCAAATCTCGCTCAATCCACACATAAACTAGAATATATGATGACCTAAGTGTCAATCTTCTCTCATAAAGGTAGTCATCAATTGCGAAAATCACGTATTACAAACAATTATCTGGGATTTACAACATTGGTGACTTGAGGTGCCATCATAGTTGAGATGTTAGCTGTCATAATCAATGCATGTATCATTTATCGTTTATAAACAAATTATGATGTATTGTGTTAGGGGTCCTTTTTCAAACTTAGTCAAAGGCTCATAAAATGTGAGGAACGTGACTCTCTATCAATATCTCAAATTAATCTCTGTCTGTGTCGATTATTTCTCAATTCAGTACTTTCTTGTCTTTGTAAGTCATACTCAATTAGGTTTTGAATTCTACTAATATCTCAAATTAGTTTATATCATTGTCAAAAAAAAAAAATTAAAATTTAAAAAGATAAAGATCAACTTAATAGTTTGTTGTTAACTCTTATGTATAAGATTCCTCTAATTTATGGCAACGTCTTGCCATTTTGTTTGGTGTAGAGGATTTTGGATTAAAACGTTTTTTTTGGATGATGAATGAAGTGATTATTGAAGTATATATTTTGAGTAATTAATCTTTAAAATTTAATATAGTAAACATGTTTTTATTTTCCACAAAATTAATTATAATTGAGAAAAAGTTGAATTTTATTTTCTTTTATTTTTTTATGCCCTTGTCGAAATAAAATAATTTAAATTCATAGTATTGAGATTGATTTTTTACGCTTTATTTTTATTAAAAAAATGGGGAAGAAATTTTTTTATTCAAAGTGGCACTATTAGTCATTTTAAGACGGATATAAAATGACTTCTAGCTCAGCTTGACCATACAAGTCACTAGCTACACTATCATCTACTCAGCTCAATTCGACCATGTGCTCCACCATCATCTATTAAGGTTAGTTTGACCCTTTAGGTCATGTTAAGGTTTACCTTTGGTTATATCACTCAAGCTATTTGAACCACGAGCTAGCGTTTACATGAAAGTGACGGTCCTTCGTTCTAGTTCTCCATTTGTCACATACAAACATAGTGACGTGAGGTGCGCGTGCTTCAGCTTCACTTGACCTGCACAGACAAATGACGTATGTTTACACGTGCTCGAGCTCCAGGTGTCTTGTATGGACGAACATCATATAGATCTAGACCACAACTTAATGGGCTTAGACACCCAAGGAGAGACTCATTATGTCAAGAAAAGTTAAACTATAAAAGGAGACACTTAAGATATCTTTGTCATAACCTTTGAAAAGGGTTTAAGTTCAAAAAATTTCAGTGTGACTTTTTTTTTTTGACAAAAAGTGAGACTTTAACTCTGCTCTCAATCGAATATCATTCATGGAGTTTCCCTTACGCAGTGAGACTTTAACTCTGCGTAAGGAAAACTCTTTGAATGATATTCGATTGAGAGCTGAGAAACACGTTGGAGTTGAGGAAATTACTCGAGAAAAAAGTGCTAGGAGAAACGAGGTAAGGATCGATCAAATGATGAGCAACGGGAAGGAGTGATGAAGAGGTTAGGTCGAGCTGGTGTTCCGGAGAGACAGACTAGTGCGTGAGGTGCCGTCTAGAAGGAATGTTTAGGAAGAGAACTACACTCATTTGAATAAGAGTAGAGCTCAAATACTCAACGAGATGATGAACACTCAAGTTATCATGCAAGCACCACCATATCCTCGACCTGTGGGAGATCATGCAGATCAATGGTGTGAATACCATCAGATATAGGAGCATGGTACAAATAATTGTTGTACCCTTCGAATGCATATTTATAAGTTAGAGGTTTATCTTGGGAGATACATTCAAAGACGAGGCAGAGGCTACCTTGACAAAAGGTTGGACAAGAGGTCAGCTCATCACAAACACCTAAGTCAATCCAATGCGTGGACGTGGAAGAGAGATTGTGCGAGATAAATAGCTAGAAGGAGAGCATGAAAGGAATAGTCGAGGTGTAGTGAATACTATTGCTGGGGGGTTCTCTGGAGGCGGAGCCACCAACTCGGCTAGGAAACAATACTCACGGTCAATCATGTCTTGTAATATAGTGGAAGTTCATATGTTTAAGGAACATCCTTATATTTCCTTTAACTTCAAAGATTTTGGAGGAATACATCCTCGTGATGATGATCCAATAGTCATATTTGTTGTTGCTGCAAGTTTTCAAATCAAAAGAGCCATGGTGGATACAGGAAACTCAAGAAATGTGTTATTTTAAGAGGATTTTAAAATGTTGGAGCTGCCTAAAGTGGTCATGAGAGAGCACCGAGGAGCTGTACTTGGTTTCTCTAGAGAATTAGTGGAGATTATTGGGTACGTAGGCTTACGTACTACATTTAGAGAAGGTGAAAATGCAAAAACTATAATTGTAAAATACATTATAGTAGATGCACAATCATCTTATAATCTCAGTTTTGGAAGACTAACGTTAAACAACATGGGAGCAGTAACTTCGACCGACAGTTTCGGTAGAAATACATTCAGGCACATTACAAATATCATCATGGTACAATACAAACAAGTGTCATAAATCTTAAAGAATACGAAGAAACATAGATAAACCCCAAAAGTAGTCACATGAAAGCAGAATGAATAAAAGTGATGCATCAACATAAATTTCTCATGAGACGAGTCCTAATCAGGATTGATCCATTCAGATCCAAATCAATAAATCTCTCTGTTACCTGTCGAAGTGCACTCATGATGCCATTGTCATACTCGCCAACAACATAACTCATGAACACGTCAACCTTTGATTTCAAACTGTCACATTCTTTTTTAGTAGCAGCAAGGGAAGATTATAACTCAGACTTAGCTTTCTCTAATTTATGGTACTCGTTAGTCAAAGGATGAGCTGGGAGAGGGGAGAGTTGAGGAAGGACGAGCTGACTAGGACGAGGTGGAATAAATCTAGTGTTTGTGTTGTTGTTATCTTGTGCTAATAATTTTAAGTCTACATTTATAATATTGAAATTTATTCATTTTGGACGAGTTGAGAAAGGGGTGAGCTGAGGAAGGAGGGCGAGTTCAACGTAAAGCGAGTCGAAACGGCGAGTTAAAATAAGAAGAAAAAAAGGTAGAAGAGTTGTGCCTTTAAAAAGTGATAATATGTGAACAATCAGGAGGTGTTAAAAAAGTAGAAGAAGAAAGAAGTTGTAACAATTACAATGGTAAGAATATCTATTTATAAGGAGTAAATGTTAGAAGGAAGAGTCAAAAGTAAAATTGATGATAAATAAAAAAAGAGTTGAAAGTACATCTGATGTGACAAGACCATGTAATGGAGTCATTTCAAACAAGAAAATTTTGGTTGAAATCAAACGATCAATTATGACTCGGTTACAGTATGACAGATATTAACAAGACATATCTACTTATAAAAAGAGCAAACATATATGTCTTCACAGACTTAACGCTTGGTGGATTGTTGACTAGTATAAATCGACTTAGCAAAGAACAAACGCCTACGCCTTAACAGGTTTGGCGCTTGACGGACTGTGGATTGATATGGAAGATTATACCATATAAATCATATTATAATTTGACTACAAAAACTTCCAGATTGCTTGACCATCCACTATCATCTACTCAGCTCAACTCGACAAGCAGCTCTACCATTCTCTACGCATTAAGCTTAATTTGACCAATCAGGTTATGTTAAGTTTTACCTTTGGTTATATCACTCAAGTCATTTGAACCATGAGCTAGCGTCTACATGAAAGCGATGGTCCTTCGTTCTAGTTTGCCACATGTCATGTACAAACATAGAGACGTGAGTTGCGCATGCTTCAGCTTCAGGTGACCTGCACGGACAAATGACTTTAGTTTACACGTGCTCGAGCTCCAGGTGTCTTGTACGGACGAGCATGATATAGATCTAGACCATAGCTTAATGGGCTTGGACGCCCAAGGAGAGGCCCATTAGGTCAAGAAAAGTTAGACTATAAAAGGAGACACTTAAGAAACTAAAAGCAGTTTCTAGGGCATAAACAGTGTATTGTAACTTAGCATCTCTATCATTTTCAGAGTGCTCTCATCCTAGAGAGCAGTTCACCTGCTTTGTAATCATTTTGTGCTTACATACGTGAACAAATACTTTCATTTTACAATTTTTTTATATTTATTTTGGTACTTTTAAATTTTGATTTAACTAAACAGTCTCAAGCGTTCAACTTATGGATTTCACGTTTTTGTGTCTTAAATTTATTAAATGAAGTGTAAAAAAATGTACGGGAATCTCACATATTTCACGTGTTTTAGGTTAATGAATTTGATTACTAGACACCGGGCTTGTTATGCAATAAACATGAAAAGGAGGCCGGTTTTTGCATTTTAGGACAACCATGATAGTGAGGCAATGATAGGTTTTGCGTGAGGTCTACACACGAAAGTTGTATTGCACATTTTGAATACAAAACTAATAGAAGATATCTTTATGAAAAGATAAAAATGTCATCTCTTATTATATTTTTAATTTCACAAATCTATGACTTTTTTAATTTCCTATAAAATCAAATATGAATATTAATTTAAGTTTTAATACACTAAATATGATTTTTGGACATTTCTTTTTGTTATATATATAATGTTTTTGTTATTTTCCATTTTGTTTGTTGTAGACTTAGAGGATATTTGAATAAAATAGTTATTAGATTATAAATTTTGAGTAGTTAAGATATCTTTTTTAATGAACATTTATTTTTTCTGTCTCATGTCAAACTAAAATCATTTATTTTATTATAAAAAAACAAAGTTATTTAATTTTTGTTATTTAGATTTTTTTTCTTCTTATTTCATGTTTTTTTTCAAAACAATTTGGTGAAGAGAAAAAACATTTCTTAATCAAAATGACAACATTGATAATTTTATAAATGTCTCGAAACAATGTTATTTTAGTACCTCAAAGTTATAATGATAATCTCTTATTACTGAATTCAATACTTTCTTTTTTAAATTTGATTTAACTATAGGGAATTAATGTGTGAATCTTGTGAATTTCACGTTTATTTTTGTATTTCTTATTTCTCAAATGAAGTACAAGAAATTTGTGCGTGAATCTCGAGAGTTTCGTGTTTTGGGTTAATGATTTTGATTCCCTAATACGCGGTTTTTTTTGGTCGAGACCGGGGTATCCACCGCCGAACATAGTGACTAATCCCTCGCTAGATTGGAGGCACCTCGAAGGGTGGGATAGCTGGCCCAAGGATTTAAAGCTGCTTCATACCCAAGATGAGAATCGAACCCTCGAGCCTTGGTTAAGGGAGGATGAGCCCACTGCCGCCCAACCACATTCCTTGGGTTCCCTAACACGCGGTTTGTTATGCAATAAACATGAAAAACATTAAAGTAACTTAAAAATAATATCCCTAAGAAAGGAGATTTTTGCGCTTTAAGACAACCATGACAACGAGGCAATTATAAGTTTTGCGTGAGACCTATAAACGAAAATTGTATATTCCACTACTTGCATCTAAAACTTATAGAAGATTATGTATCTTTCAATAATCTTATTTGTTAACTTAATTGGTCGTTTGCTTGTCCATATTTTTGTAATTTCAAAAATATTTTTATTTAGTTTCAATAATTACCATTTACAATTGTCTCTGGAAAAAATTCAAATTCAACACCTTAAAATCACAATTACAAGACTAAACTTTTACCATTATATTTTTTCCTAATATCCATTAAATAATAAAAATATTATTAGCTTTCTACCTTTTTATCTTTGACTTAAATTCAGAAATCAAAATTCATACTTTTTCCACTACTATTATTTCTTTCTAACTTTCGTTTGTTCTTTTATTTATTTCTTCATTGTTGACCACATATAATTTTTTTTGAAGTATTTACCACATATATTATTTTGTCACTATTTTATTTTACAATAAATTCCATTTTTCTTTTACTTAAAGAGTAAGAAAATAATGAATAATAATCTTTTTTGCTCAAAAAAAGAGAGTATAATTCATGGACTAAAGTAGTAAAGTATGGCTCAAATCAAGGCTACCATTTCTAGTTGATTCATTAATCTTTTAAAATAAAAATAAAAATTAAATGCAATATTTTCTTTTTTCTTGTAGTTTTTACTCTCTGATTCCTAAGAGAAAATGACTCCAATAATATAGAGTTTTGGGCGAGTTCTAACATAAGTGATTTCATTCTCATACCAAACAAAGTTGTTGAGATCGAACTGTAATCATTCCTACCAAATTCAATGTCAATCACTACTGAACTAATTAACGTTAGATAATATTTTCATAAAATAAATACAATTATCAGTCATTTAAATCAACAGTCCAAAAAATTTCATTATTTAAAATGGATTATATAATTAAAATTGTCAAATTTTAAATTTTCCATTTCATTAATACATAAGTGCGTGAATTCACAACGGAAAATATTCCATTTAAATAAAATAAAATAAATTACTAAAAGTTAGTTAATTCAAAGTTATTGATATTGAACTTGATATGAAAGATTGAAGTTCGATCATTTGTAAATAAATTTGCAAAATATTATAATTACTTGATGTCAAAATTCACTTCAAATTAAATTAGTCGATTCAATAAACCGAATATTAGCAGTGAAAATATATAAACAAAAAACAAAAATTAAGCCGAGTGATCCGGGCCCACGCCACACTCTCTTCGACTGCGTGTGACCTGACCTCTCTCTCTGCTTTAAACTTTTGGCACGATCCTAAATTACGTTACATGACAAAAACACAATCCTAAAACACAAAACCACATTTTGTAACAAAATAAAAAAACCACAACACTCAAAACCACTCTTCAAAACACCGTCTTTAAACACACCCTACAACAACCCTCCACGTCATCAAAGTTCAAACACTCTCCACCGTTAGATCATAAATCAACCATCTACAATCAAGTGGGCCCACACCAACTTGACACCTATATATAAATGTAATAGATAGACACACTCTCTCACTCATTGTTCTCTCTCTCTCTCACATAATTTTTACAATAAAATCATTTTGTTTGTGTTTGTTGTCTCTAAGGTGAAAAAATGTGTGGAGGTGCTATCATTTCTGATTTCATTGGTGTGAAGCGTGACCGTGACCTATGGTTTGAGCTTGACCCTTCTGTTGATTTACTTGGTCTTGGTGGTTCTGCTTTTAACACCTACCCTTCTAAGGAGATACCCCCCCTTAACTTTCAGCAATTCTTCTCTTGGGACAAAAAAGGTACCAACCACTATCACTTTTATTTCTTCTTTGTTCTAGTTCTAGATTGTTTTGTTTGTTGTTCACCTTCACCCATCATGCCCAATGTTTCTATCAAACTTTTTTTTTTGTCAAATAAATTTCTTTATCATGAAGGGTGATGATGGGTATGCCTTTTTTTTCATTGTTTGTTCATGTTTTTTAGTGGATTTAATTTTATTTTAACTTTTTAAATATTTTTTTGCTTACGAGATTTTTTTTTATTTTTTTAACACCCAATATTATGATTTTATTTATATAGAAATACCATTGAAGTTGTGAATTACTCAAAAAAATTGTAGTTGTGAAGAAAGATTTTTATATTTTACAATATTTAATAAACAAAATTCTTATGTTCATAATTCATAGCTCAACTGTTAAAAATATGTCAAAATTGTTAGACCGAACTTTATTATCAAAATTTAAACTCCAATTCTTTCACTTATGTGTATGAGTTTGTGTGCGAGTTTACGATGGATTTTTCTTTTAGTTGATAAAAGAAGTTCTTTTTTCTTTTGTTGTATATATGACATCATTTTATTTATATTCACTGAATTCTTGTTGTCTTTATATGGCTATGCCCATTAAATATGGCTTTTGGGTGTTTGGTGTACACGATACTAGAATCCTAGATGCATGAATGGTAGGGTCATTTTTCTTGTACAATTATAATCACATGAATGGTGTTTCTAGAACATGTTTTAAGGAATGTTCAAGAATTTACTATTTTTTTTTGACAGAAGAATTTACTACTTTATGACATGAAAAATTAACAGAGATGTCAATTTTGTTTTTGTCACTTTTTCCTATGTTTTTAAAAAAGAAAAGTTTAAAGAAAGTAGTAAATTTATAACTTTATACTAAAAAATAATATACGTGTTTGTTATCAACGATCAAAAACAATGATCCTATTAGATGCGATGCAACTGAAGATACCTCGAATATATTAGCTAGTAGCTATCCATCAACACCATAACCACCCACACACATCATAAAGAGCTAAACCCCAAAAAAAATTATTTTTTAAAATTTTATTTCTATACACAATATTGTTGACGTATACATTTTTGTATTGCCGTATACATTTAATGATATATTGTCACTTATTATCAAAAAACAATAAAATGATATGTCGTCACAATTTTTAATAATTATGATTTTTTTAAAAAGTTTAATAATTATGATAAATTGTATGCTTTTTTTGTATATAGAGATAAATTATATATTTTAATATATTAAATAATACGTCAACATATACTTTTTGGTCAAAGTGTCATAATGTTACCGATTTACAGAGATCAAATCTAAAAAAGTGTCATAATGTTATTTGGTGTATGAATAAAGTAATTTTTTTTAATGTGCCAAAAAAAAAGTAATTTTTTTTGTTGCAAGCATAAAGTAATTTATAAATAAAATTTTACTTTTTTAGTCAAATTATTTTTCCACAAGCATAAAGAAATTTATGTGTGACGTGATGATAATGTTTTGTACTATTTGTATGTGGCAGGGGCAGCATATGACAATGCTGAGAAGAAACAAGGTGTGGTAACCGTAGAGAAAGGTAAGAAGAGCACTGGAGGCAAAAGGGCCCGTAAGAATGTCTACAGAGGAATCAGGCAGAGGCCATGGGGCAAATGGGCAGCTGAAATAAGGGACCCACAACAAGGTGTTCGTGTTTGGCTCGGTACTTTTCCGACTGCTGAAGAAGCCGCTAGAGCTTATGATGCCGCTGCCAAGCGCATCCGTGGTGACAAGGCGAAACTCAATTTCCCTGACACTCCTGCCATGTGTCCTGCAACCATTGCTGATGCTGCTGTCACTGCTCCTCCAGCGAAGAAGCAGTGCCTTAGCCCTGATCAAACTAGCTCTCAGGCTAGCTCAGAGTCTGCTGGATCCGTTGGGTCTGGGCTTGATGAGGAAACGGAAATCAAACGGAAAATGTCTGACCTTGAATGGATCCTGAGCTTGGATAGTGATCTTTCTGAGCCTCAAGCCCAGACCCAATTTGAGGTCCAGCCTGAGCTGGAGCCCATGGGCTTTACCTTGCCTCCTGGTTGGGACAACAACTTCATGGACATGTGGACTGGTGAAGACATGGTTGAGCCCATCAATGACCTGATTTTTAACTAGAAAATTATTAATTATTATTGCAAAAATGGAACACCTTTTGGTGTTTTATTATTGTGATTATTATTATTATCGGTTTAATTACTATGTTTATGCTTAAAATTTCGTGACTGTATTAACTATGTTGTTTATGTTTTTCGTTTCTAGTGTTGTCTCCTTTGGACGGTTTGATGTTGGATGATTTAAATTTAAGCCATTTATGTTGCTTATTATTTATGATTGTGAATATTATTATGAAATGGTATTAATCTATGGAATTATTTCATCGAGCATGTTGCGTATTGTTATGAATGAAATGTCATAAATTTATTTGCGTCAAAAAAATTTTCATCGAGCATGTTTATGTTAAATCTATGTCAATTGCATTAATATTTTTTAGGGAATTATGGAATTATTTTTGTTGAGTGTGATATGTGCAGTGGCATATAAATAGGACTTGTCGTTTAGGAAGTTTTGTCGTTTATGTATGAAATGTGTGCATCAAAACATAGGATTTTGATTGAGATATGTAATAGATTATATGCATGTATCTAATATCTGTAGTACTGTTAGAGAATTATATTATAGATTGTTAATTAATGATGTAAGTTTTAGTTAATTATTTAACTCAACTTGTTAATAAGTTATTATATTTTAGTATAAATAAACACACTATTATAAACGAATAATTTAGAGTTGGAATTGTCAAACAGACAAATTCTTTGGATGGAGTAGCAAGTGTCATTATATATAAGTAATATTAAGCACATCAAGAAGGTGCATGATTGTGAATTTAATCATTATGTAGTTTTTAAAAGAATTTGATGATTTCTGTAAAAATTTGATGACGTATAAAAATAAAGTAAATGGTAGCATATCCGTTTTCTTTCTCCGATTGAAACTATTTTTTTTTTGTGAAACCATTGAAACTATTTTTTGTGCTTTTAATATTAAAATTAGTCCTTTTTAATGAAAAAATGACTCTTTTTTATTTTTTATTTGTTTTCATCATTAATATTTGACCCACATGACACATTAATTTGGTTTCGAGCAACATCAATCACCTAATTAGTCTTCTTTTTAGTGTCGTGGTGTCACCTTTCAAAAATACTTTTTTTTAACAAAATAATCAAGTAGTATGGAGAGAGCAACTTCATGTATGATGGGCCGTAATTGTATGAAGAGGCCCAATTAAGTCTTAGACTTATATCTTAAGTTATACTATAACTTAATAGATTATCTCATATTTGCTATTCGACAACCCGTTTTTGTCATATGTTTAGTGCAGAGCTCAGAGCCGTATATGAGGTCGGGCAAGAAAGGCTATGTCTTTGGGCCTCTAAAAAATAGGGGTCTCAAGAAAATCAAAATTTAATAGTTATACCATTTAGTTGAAACAAGAGGTTCAATCAATAATTACTTTTAAGTACAAGAGGTTCAATCAATAGCTTTTGTTTATGTTAATTACACAAATAAATGACTATTTTTGAAGTTTTTGATGCTATTTGTAATTTAAATATATAATATTCTTTTAAAACTATTGTTTATTACTGTTTTTTAGTACAATTTTTTTTATTAAAGGTTCATATTAATTATTTGCCTGAGACTTTTAAATTGTCGGTTACCACTCTAGAACTGTTAGCCTGTGGCACCAAGAGTGTTGCTATTAAACCGATCAAATTTGTTTTCGCTCTAGGCGAAATCATTATCCATGAATTAGTTATAATCCAAATTCTTAAAGTTCATGAAGTTGAATGTCTTCGGGCAGGGTCATCAACATCTATAAGCACATGAATTCAATTTTGAATCACTACTCTCACCTTTGCCAACCCGCGCATGAGCATATACCGACACAAATAAGACAAGTTATGTGATACATTAGATAAGTTCTAATGTACCGGTACATTAGATATCAAATTAATATCTTGCATTGATAGAAGTGGCATCTTGTACTGATACAAGTGTTCAAAAACCAATTTTTTACACGAAAATGCCTCAGTTTGCATTTCAAAATCAATCAAATAAAAATGATCAATGGTACGATTATAATATGTACGACTGTGTACACGACAAATTCAAACAAACTAAATTTAATTTGTTAATAAAATTTTGAGTAATTTATAATTACTAGTATTGTCATTTGTGTACTATTTTTTTTGTGTACTATATGGTGACACCTGGTCTACCGGTTTATAATTTGGGGATATTTATCTTTGAACCACTCAATAATATTTTAATCGATATAAATTTTATAAAATATACCGTTGTATTGAAAATTTATATCATATAGATTATTCGTGTAAAATTTCAGACAAATCAAAATTGAGATTTTTAAAAAATAATTTAGAGTAAAATTGAGGTTTTTTGTTTGCCATTGAATCACTCAATAATATTTTAACAGATATAAATATTTATAAAACATACCGTTGAATTGAAAGTTTATATCATATAAATTATTTGTGTAAAATTTCAGACAAAATCAAAATCATATTTTGATATGTTATTGAGACACATAAATCACACAAACCGTTAATTTTGATTTGTCTGAAATTTTGCACAAATAATCTATATGATATAAACTTTCAATCCAAGGATATATTTTATAAAATTGATATCGATTAAAATATAATTGAGTGGTTCAAAAATAAATATCCCCAAATCGTGAAGAGATAGACCAGGTGTCATCATATAGTACACACACAAAAATATAGTATGTTAGTAATTACAAACTACTCAAAATTTTATCAACAAATTAAATTAGTTGTGTTTGAATTTGTCGTGCACACAGCCGGACATATTTTGTACCATATAGCGGTGTTCTCACTCAAAACCATGATTCAAAACATCTAAGTCTAATCATAGAAATCATATCACTAACATATATAAATATCATACAAACATCAAACGTGAATTTCAACCTCAATCATCAAAGAAAACATGGATTTAAGAGGATTTAACTCATTTTCATCAATTCTAACGACAATATACAAAGCTTTTATTTTTGTCATGCAAAATCGCATATCAAACATCATCAAACACCACAAAATTAACTACAGCATAAACACATTCCCAATTTGTGATTCTCCCAAACACTGATAAACAGAAAATAAGAGATTTAGAAAATTTGAGATAAGAGAAAAATAAATTTCTCTTCTTTTCAAGGTTAATCTCTAGATGAATAATCCTTCCCCCATACCTTAGGCTGAAGATCTAGTTTGAACCTCTAAGCTTTTCTCCTTTTCTTCTTAATTTTCCTTTCTTTCTTTTAGAGCTTCCTTCTTTCTCTTCATACAAATATAAACAAATAAAATTTTATTTCTATTTTTATCCTTTTATACTTAGGTTTATATACTCAATTCCTAATCACACCCCCTTTCTAAGATAAATAAAGGCTTAATAACTCACCCCATTATAATTCCCAATTCTCACTAGTCCAACAACCTCTTATTTCTAACAATTAATCCTTATTAACTAAAACATACAAATAAATTAATAAAAATATGGTGTTACATGTCAAAGAGGCGGACAATACAAGAGGTACATCCACAAGAAACGGGAAACCATGACAATCTTGAAATGTGGTTGTCCATTGAAAGTAAAGTGTTATCTGTTGAGCAGCGAACAATGGAGTATAAATGTTGTCAACAAAGAACACAATTACGTGATAACTAAAAATTTCCAAGGTCATAAATATGACAACAAGAGATTCTATATTTTATTGTATTAATTATGCGTTTTCAATTTTAAATCTCAATTTTACCTTTTGATTACTAAAAAAATTAAAGTATTAGGGTATTGTGTAAATGAAAGTGAAATTCTGGCAATCAGACAGACAAATGCTGTGCACAATGTTAGCACAAGTGTCCGAGTATTTGTCACAGAGTAATAAAATAACTTAGCGTAGCAAAGTAAAATAAGCGTGACAGAATAGTAAAGAACACAATGAGTTTGTTAACCCAGTTCGGTGCAACTGCCCTAGTCTAGGGGATACCAATCCAGGAATGAACTTCACTATTATATTTCTAGTGAAAAGCACAACGTAGCCTCACTACGTGTCTTCGCACCTAGACCCTATCCCGTGCTGCTCTACCTAGGAACTCCTAGATATGAGACCCCGTCTCAATTCCTACCAAACAGTACAACCAGCACTGTTATCACTTGTTCTTTTCGTTTGTTTGTTTCAAGAGTCACACTCTAAAGATACAACTAACTCCGTACTTCACAACTTAGGAGCAGTACACAATTACAACTCAAACACAGAGTACTTGACTTGAATCAGCAGATACAAGCAAGACTCACAACTAACAAGAAAACCTAAAACACACGCTTTAGTACAAACACGGTTTTCCACCCCCAAAACTAGGGTTTGTCTTCATACATATATAGTACTCAGCAAGCACGGGTTTGGGCTTCAAAACATAGCTTGGACGTTGTCAGGTCCAGCTAACAATTCTTCATCAGCAAGAATATTATTTCCAAAAATATACTAATATTAATTATGGAAAAATACACAAAGGCTTGACAGCCTGTATAACTCATTCAACATGCGCGTCTTGTTTTGCACGCTAGGTTAAAAATAAAACTTCATAGAATCTCCAGAAGATCTTACACAGAAATATAGCGCGTGTTGGCGCGCAACAATCAGGTCACACAATGCTGTTCCACATGCTACAGCATTTGTCTCAGCATTTGGCTAGTTGTTGTTTTTGCAAAATGTAGTCAACATACAAAAACCCAACAATCTCCCCTTTTGGCAAAATTTTGGCTAAAACAATCTATAGCCAGTTCTTGGAGAGATACACAGAACTTCTTCAAGTCCACATCATGCATAAGCAACAAAACTATCATGGCATATAACAAAACTACCTCCAGGAAAAATCCTTGAACAAAGATAGCTTGTAACAATATCAGAGGCATTCATCATCAGGAATCATAATATGCCTAGCCTCACAGAAATAGCCAGATAAAAAATTTACATATAGTGGGTTCATATAAAGAGATGAAAACATACTCTTAAAAGGATAATTCCACAACATAGAGATCAGAGATACGTGTTCCCCTTCAATATATGCATTCACACAACATAAGCGCTCCCCCTCAAAACATGCATGCATATAATATAACTTACTTACTTCAATAAGACAAATGTCAGAGCATCTATCCAATCATCTTCATGCATATAAATAACATAGCAACTTCTAGAGCATGTGACAGAGCATCTTCAGTCATAAGAACATTTAACATTTACTTCTTCTCCCCCTTTTTAGCCACAAATTCTAACAAACATCATTCATGCCCAGAGTAGCACATCCAATCACATAGTCAAAAAGGCACAGAGAGGCCACAATGTAGCATACCCAGATGGGAGATATCACATAGTACAAATTACAGACCATAAGCACACAGAGGTGCATTAGAAATCCAAGGCATAACAAAACATTAAAGAGAAAATAAGAATATATCAGAGTCAGATAGAGGCAGACTCATCAAAGACATCTGACATCTCCTCAGTATCACCAGCAGCAGAAGCATCTTCTTTTCCTCCTTCTTCTTCCTGAACTTCCTCATTATCAGCACCCTCAACTTTCTGGTCCCAAGAGCCATACTGGTCTCAGTAAGATCAGCAATCATTTGTTTCCTGTTGAGCACACCTGATGACTGGACAGAAGTACCAGCTAAATCAGCAGCATTTGACACTATCAGCAGCCTGCAATCCAAAGACAAAGGACTTGGCCTTTTACATGGCTCATCAGTCCCAATCAAAATATACGGATGTTGCTGGAGAATAATACCACATAGCAGAGTGGGAAAGGTAATAGAAAACTTGATAGCATAAGATTTAGCATGCTCCAGAACTTGATAGTAAATATAGGAACCAAAATCAAATGGGGTTTTGGTACCAACAACATATATAATCTTGGCCAAACCAGTAGCAACAGAGTTGGAATGAGTAGTTGGAGTCCAGTTGGAAGCAACAATTTTGTTCAACACATCATACATGAGAGTTAACTTAGTTGAGGACAAATGTTTAGGCCAATGCTTGACCTTGTTACCTGTGATAGCTTTTTAGATGGTATCATCTGTCACCTCCAACTCAGGAGTCTCCTCAATAGACCTCTCAAGGTATGTATTGATAATTAGAGGAGAGAAATTCACACACCTTCCTCTAACAAAAACTTGTCTATACTCAGGATTTCTTGTATCATCACAATCTTCAAGCATATTCACCAAAAATTTCCTAACCAGTTTGTCATAACAGAATCCCAGATTCTTCACAGTCTTCATCAAACCAGCATGAGATAAAAGATCCACAAGCTCCTTACATTTGAACACATCGTCCTTTAAATTCCTTTATAGACCAAGCCTTCTGTGGTAAATAAATTTCCACCTGGCAGAAACACTTTCCTAATGGAAAGACACATTGTCCAAAGGTGCTGGAGGAATAGTCAGAGGTACTTTCATACCTTTGATAGTTTCATGAGACGCTTTGCCAGAAGTGGCAGCATCTGTCTCAGCAACCTCAAAGTAGGAAGATCTTTTCTTTTGAGATTCTTCTTCTTCTTCTGATCAGGCTTGGGAGTTACTTTACTCCAAGGCTTGGGGGGGCCAATGGGCTTCTTCCCAGTATCACCAGTTTTCTTCTTGCCTCCCTTAGCATCTTTACCGGCAGTAGATGCAACATTAATGGATTTGCTCTTTGTCCTGTGAGCAACACCCATAGCAGGAGTCTTTTCCAAGGATCTATCTTCAGACTCCCTTTCATCAACATGAACCACCTCAGTTGGTTCAACATTCACAGTCTCAACCTGACTTACATCCTTCTGAATATCAGCATTTTGGTCTTGAGACTTGAAAGAGTCGTTCTCATGAACGCTCACAGTTTCAGGAGTGTTTGGAACAACCAAAGACTCCATATTGGCTTGTGCCAAAGATGCTTGAGCATCTGGCACAACATCTGACACATCAGCAGAGGGTTCAACATTGTCCTCTGTCACAGCAACTTTCTCAGCAACATTAACATCATCAGCAACAGTCTTGTTATTAACATCAGCATGGTCAACATTTTCAACATGACAATTTGATTGATCAGCATCTAATTTTTCATCTACCTTAGGATTAATAGAACCTAGGGTTTCAACAATCGTTTCAGCTCCCTCAGAGGTCTTTTCATCAGATCCGTTGACAGAAGTGTCAACATTTGGTTCTACAACAGTCGATTGGAAAGGGTTTTCCTTACAATAGAGATCATGCATGCCTAATCCTACACGCTTAGTAGGGGAGGGTTTTGATTTCTTACCTTTAGATTTAGAACCCCTATTCGTCGCAGAAGATGAAGAGCCTTTTCTTGTACTCTTCTTCCTCGACATCAACACTTTAGCACGTTGTGTAGTTAAATCAGAACTAGGAACCATAGCAAGAGGTTGAGCATCAGTAATAATCGTCGATTGATTCACTTGTTGAGCGATGGGATCAGAAACATGATCGGACGGAAGAGTGGATGATTGATCTTGCATTGTGGGTTTGTCATTCTTTTGCTTCCACTCTTTCTTGATGTTTTTCTTTGTAGACTCAGGTCTTGATGAATAAGTTCTGTCAGGATAACCATATAATTTGAAGTAGTAAGGTCTAATGTGTCCCTTTTTTCCACAGTGGTGGCATACCCAACCAGAGTATCTATTTTTTGATTTGGTCCTGTATCTGGTTGTCTGTTGTCTCACCTGAAGCTGGGCATCTGTCTTAGCATAGTTGGATCATAAGTACCAACAGATGGCACAAATTCTCTCACAGGCGTTTGTTTCTGATGATATAATGAATTGTAGTTAAATCCAATACCTTTAGTATCATTAGAGTTCTGTCCCATCACTAGGATTTCGTCTAAAGTATCAGTACCTGTGTTGAGCATCCTTAATTGCTTATTCATGTTGTCAATTTTGGATTTGTATAAAGTAACCTCACCATCTAGTCTTGAATTCTCTTCTAAAAGTTTGTCCTTCTCAGCTTGCAATAGAGCAATGGTCTTCTTTTGCTTTGTCAGAGCTTTACAAACTTCTACACTTCTGAGCCATAGTTCCCTATAGGAATCAGATAATTCATCATATGTCATTTCTCCATCGTATGATTCAGTATCAGATGTACACACTCCATTCAAAGCAATCACATGTTTAGCAGTTTCAGGTTCTTCTTTTGACTCATCTTCATCATACCAAGAAACAGTCATCCCCTTCTTTTGCTTCTTCAGATATGTCGTACACTCAGTTCTGATGTGGTCATATCCTTCACATTCATTGCATTGGACCCCTTTGTTTTGATTGTTGGCAGTTCTATTGATGCTGCGACTGTTGTCCGGAGCATATGTCCTAGGGCGTCTGTCCATCCATTCCAAAACCTTATTAAGTTGCTTACTCAACCGCACAATAGCTTCAGAGATGCTCTCATCAGTCTCCATATCACTTTGTTGATCAGTCTCCTCAGCATTAGAGACAAAAGCAATATTTTTTGTCTTCTTTTCAGATCTCTCATTAGGGGACATCTCAAAAGTTTGTAGAGAACCAACTAATTCATCCATTTTCAATTCTAAAATGTCCTTGGCTTCCTCTATTGCAGTGACTTTCATATCAAACTTCTTAGGCAGGGACCTAAGCATTTTTCTTACTAGAGTTTCTTCAGATATCTTCTCACCCAAGGCATCAAATTGATTGTCATAATCAAGAATTGTCATGTGAAATTCTTGAATGCTTTCATAATCTTTCATTCTCAACTTCTCAAACTTACTAGTCAATAGTTGCAACCTTGAGCTTTTCACCTTAGAGGTGCCTTCATGAACAGTTTCAAGTATTTTCCAAGCCTTCTTTGCAACCGTGCATCTTTTTATCAGTTTGAAGATGTGGGCGTCAACTCCATTAAATAAAGCATTTAAAGCTTTTGAATTTGCATTAGCCAATACTTCATCCTCTCTGTTCCATTCCTCCTCAAGTTTTAGTACAGTGGTAACTTCGCCATCTTTGCCAGTAATCACTGGATGTTCCCATCCTTTTAAAACAGATCTCCATGTTTTGTGGTCCATGGATTTCAGAAACGTTGTCATACGGGACTTCTAGTTATCATAATTAGAGTCACCAACCAGAAGTGGTGGTCTGTTCATAGTTCCTCCTTCTTTGTCCATCTTAGGCAGAAATATCTTCTCTGGAGCTCACCCAATCAGGCAGGGTGTCTGCTCTGATGCCAATTGAAATTCTGGCAACCAGATAGACAAATGATGTACACAATGTTAGCACAAGTGTCCGAGAATTTGTCACACAGTAATAAAATAATTTAGCGTAGCAAAGTAAAATAAGCGTAACAGAATAGTAAAGAACACAATGAGTTTGTTAACCCAGTTCGGCGCAACTGCCCTAGTCTGGGGGATACCAATCTAGGAATGAACTTCACTATTATAGTTCTAGTAAAAAGCACAACGTAGCCTCACTACTTGTCTTCGCACCTAGACCCTATCCCGTGCTGCTCTACCTAAGAACTCCTAGATATGAGACCCCGTCTCAATTCCTACCAAACAGTACAACCAGCACTGTTATCACTTGTTCTTTTCGTTTGTTTGTTTCAAGAGTCACACTCTAAAGACACATCTAACTCCGTACTTCACAGATTAGGAGCAGTACACAATTACAACTCAAACACAGAGTACTTGACTTGAATCAGCAGATACAAGCAAGACTCACAACTAATAAGAAAACCTAAAACACACGCTTTAGTACACACACGATTTTCCACCCCCAAAACTAGGGTTTGTCTTCATACATATATAGTACTCAGCAAGCACGGGTTTGGGCTTCAAAACATAGCTTGGACGTTGTCAGGTCCAGCTAACAATTCTTCATCAGCAAGAATATTATTTCCAAAAATATACCAATATTAATTATGGAAAAATACACAAAGGCTTGACAGCCTGTACAACTCATTCAACCTGCGCGTCTTGTTCTGCACTCTTGGTTAAACAAAAGATCTTGCACAGAAATATAGCGCGTGTTGGCGCGCAACAATCAGGTCACACAATGTTGTTCCACATGCTACAGCATTTGTCTCAGCATTTGGCTAGTTGTTGTTTTTGCAAAATGTAGCCAACATACAAAAACCCAACAAAAAGCACTACCATGTATTCTCTCGGACCCATACGAATTATATCAAAACATCGATCACTTCCCACAATATGTTTCATAAGCTCATTCCTAACCCTCTCTCTATGCTCTGTGATTCTAGAAGTTGAGATCTTCTAGACTTATTTTTTAGCTTAGTGATTAAAACAATAATGATTGATAACTGAACAATCATCATTTGAACTAGTTTCAAATATTTAGCTCTTATATCTTCATTGGTCATCTATGACAAATCAAAAAATAAATTCATCTTCAATCATTAAAAAAGACTAACAATACACCATCATAACAAGATACCAAAGCCAATACACAAAGAACCTGACAATAAGTACCAACATAGACCTCTTTTTTTTTTTGAATTGGCAAAATTTTATTAATGACCATAAGGAGACCAGATCACGAAGAGCTAAACAAGGTTTAACAGAAGAAGCAGATAGAGAAAGATCTGATTGATTGTCTTTTAAAATTTGAGGACAATGATATGGTGACATAGATATTTATTTAACTTCTGTCAATATCAAGGCCATTATTATAATGATATGCAATTGATGTTTCTTTACATAAATTTAGATAACATGCATGCAAGTAATCTTGGTATGCTATTTTATCAAGGTTACGTTATCCCCCAACCCCAATAAATAACATGCATGAAACCACACAAAGCCAAACAGCAAAAACACGTAAAAAACAAAGAATCAAGAAAAAATATATATATACCACACGCATGATAAAAAGCAACGAAGATATAAATATATGAACGGTGGATCAATCTATTACTTACTTACTTACTGCATATATAATAAGAAGATGAAAAAACTAACAAAAAAAAATCAATTTTAGGGCACACAAATAAATATACATGAAGAAAGGTTAGACTTTTACCTTGTTGAATCAAGTACAATGAACAATTGCAAGAGAAGAGAAACACAATAATGAAGAGTTGCTAAAGAAAAAAACAAAGCAAGCAAGAAGAAGAAAAAAAGTGAAAGTAGAATAAGGATTGAGGAATGAGAAGAGTCTTATCTTATAAAATTTAATATTGGGGGTAAAATTGTAAAACTATAATTATTATGTACCATTCCATCCTTTACTCCCAAATTGGGCGGAATGAAAAATTGGCTTAACGGATAGTATTGAATGGAATGGATTCCATCCCACTCCATTCCATTCCATTCATATTTTGTAAAACCAAACAACGGAATAGCGTTCCATCCCACTCCATTCCATCCCATCCCACCATATTCCATCAATCCAAACAGACCCTTAAATATAAAATGTGCACCATTTTTGGACCTAAAATCCTCTAACAATGCTTATGATGCAAATATGAATGCAAAAATGCAGATGATGAATTTTTTTTGAATTTTGTATGAATGTTATAAAAGACAGATAAAAGAGGAAAAACATAGTTAAGACTCCACTGGGGAATGACAAAACATGGCCCGACTGAGAAAATAGCAAGATGTACCCTGAGTCAATTGGGAAACGAACTCCGCTGGGGAACACGACCAAACACTGGGGGAAAAATGTTATCCACTATCGACTGATCGATAGCAAGACCGTTGTACACTGACACACAACTTTAAAAAAATATCAACTATCGATTGACCGACAGCTGGGACATTGTACACTGACATACAAATCTTAAAGATTATCAACTACCGACTGACCGACAGTAAGAATGTTGTACCCTGACACGCAACATGTTTAAATCATCAACTATCGACTGACCGATAGTAAAGACGTCGTACACTGGCATACAACGCTTAAAAATCATCAGCTATCGACTGACCGACAACAAGAATGTTGTATACTAACATACAATCATTTTCAAATATTCAACTATCGACTGACCGACAGTAAAGACGTTGTACACTGACACACAACGCTTAAAAATCATCAACTATCGACTGACCGACAGCGAAAACATTGTACAATGACATATAATGTTTAAGAATCGACTACTATCGAATGACCGACAACAGTAACCTTGTATATTGACATACAACATTAACGTATCACTAACTATCGACTGACCGATAGTAAAAATGTTGTATACTGACATACAATCATTGAAGAGAAACACCGACCATCGACTGACCGACAAAAGGGATGTTGTATATTGACATACAACATTTAAGATCAACCATTATCGACTGACCGACAGCTGGAAATGTTGTATACTGACATACAACTCTGAAAATCATCAACTATCGACTGACCGACAGCGAGAACATTGTAAACCGACATACAATGTTTAAGAATCAACTACTATCGACTAACCGACAGCAGGAAATGTTGTATACTAACATATAACTCTGAAAATCATCAACTATCGACTGACCGACAGCGAGAACATTGTACACTGTCATTCAATGTTTAAGAATCGACTACTATCGACTGACCGACAGCAGGAACGTTGTACAATGACGCACAACATTGGAAATCATCAACTATCGACTGACCGACAACTGGAACATTGTACACTGACATACAAGGTTTAAGAATCAACTACTATCGACTGACCGACAGCAGGCACATTGTACACTGACATACAATGTTTAAAGATCATCAACTATCGACTGACCGACAGCTGGAACATTGTACACTGACATACAATGTTTAAGAATCAACTAATATCAACTGACCGACAGCAGGAACGTTGTTCATTGACATACAACATTCATATATCACTAACTATCGACTGACCGACAGTAAAGTGAGAAAAGTTAACACAAACCTTTCGGGGAGTAAACAACTCTACAAAGTACTTCAGAAAGTAACATAGGTAGGCTGAACTGTATGAGACTTGTATGGTCTTTTGTAAAGAGAAAAGATTTGTATAATCTTTTATATTATGTCTGCAAAGTTTCTTGGGGATAAACCACCTGAGGAATTGTAAAGTGTATCTTGTAAAATACAAGCTTCTTGTATGGAAAGCTTGTCATCTGTTGTTTTGAATTGATGTCCAATCTAGGAATAAACCGGAGGGAAACTGTGAAACAAAACTTTGTATCCAATTGAAGAATAAATTCAACTGGGAATTTTCCTTTTGTTGTAGGAAAAATTGAAACAACCATCATCCACAAGAGAGGAGTCTAGTGGGGAATTTTTGAAACAAGAAAGATGTACACTTATCTGCCTAAGCTGACACTCTAATTGAAGAGAACAACATGTCCATCCCGACTCTATTTTGTAGACACAGACAAGACAAAAGAAACAGAAATCTGTATATGATGTAACAATGTATGAATGATGTAAATGTTTATGTCACATGTAAATGATATGTATGAATGTTATGTATGTATGTATGTATGTATGTATGTATGTATGTATGTATGAATGTATGTATGTACTTAATGACAAAACAAACAAAACGAACGAGACTGGAGACAAGCCAACGTCGTAGTACAACTCAAGGCATTTCATCAAAGTATATATACTGCTGTAGATGAAGTAAGAGAACTCCTCTTGGGGAAGGAACACTTCTCTGGGAAATGACCGTTTTAACCGAACGATCTGTACAGAAACTTGATTGTACTCAGAACAACATTGTCAACTTTTATTGGGGATGTACCATTTTCTTGGAAGAAAACCCCATATCAGCCAATAATATGAATCAAAACTCTATTGAAAGTAGAATAACTGTATGAACCTCATTGAGGATGTATCCATCTCTGGGTGGAACAACCCAATCATCGATCAAAAACTGAATCCAAATTCTGTTGGAGATACCAAACCTAAGTCCTCACTAATGTATAGGAAACTGCCTTCAGAAAACTGTTGACATCTTTTCAAAGAAACATGTTTGCTGTTGACGAAAAACTTGAGAAAACGGAGTCGACTCGCCCCCTTGCTTTAGATTCTTGCATCAGTTTGAGGATCTTTGAAAGAATTGCTCGGAGAGCGTGACTGGTTACCCTTCTACATTAATCTTGTTGCAGTCATTATGCCCCCTTTTTTTTCTTGTTTGTTTTTTTTTTGTATATATTTTTTTTGTGTCCCTAATTTTTGCCTGGACCGTCTTTTCAGGTTTTCAATCCACCGGGACGCTCATTTTTTGCCCAAGCCGCCTTTTCAGGTTTTCAACTCAGCGAGCTCTTTTTTTTTTTGGTATATTCTTCTTTTTTTTTATCTTTTTTTTTTGTAGCCATTGTATCTGTTGACTGCAACAATGTATACTGAGAGTGGAAACTCTTCTCTATATATTATATTTGAAAACCACGATTCTGCTATTTTTCACATCATGTAACTATTCAGGAAGAAATGATCTTGACATAGTATGCCCCAAGTGCTTGAAACCTTGAAGGGTATGCCGTTAACCAACTGATGTTTGCAGTGTAACCAAACCTTGAACCATTTTCAACCTTGATAAGCAGAATATTCAACTCGTCTGTCCCTGATTGGCAGAGTCCATATGTGACTTGCCCCTAGCTAGGAGCATCTCAAGTCAGCTTTGCCCTTGATCAGACTATAGCTCAAATTTCTTTGATGTCAAGTATTTATTTGCAAGTAAAATAATTTCTTTTTGAAAAGTATTTTTGATAAAATGAACATGTAAGTTTTTGAAATTGAGTATTTTTGGGGTGGTAACACATTTGCAGTGTACAAAGATAATTACTAATTAATCAAACAGGAGGAGTCAGCGTAACAATAAACTAGCTGAATATGCTTTCATAGTGAACCTAGTTTCAATTAAGTCTTTTGTATGTTATAACATGGCTGGGCTCACGGTTTACAAAAAAAGATTGTTAGGCTCAAAAATTTATTTGGTCCCACCCATTCTTCTTGATGTTCTTCGATCCTAAGTTCAATTAACTCAACTGATGCACTCAGTCGACAAGAGAATCTTTTGGGCGATGATATTTGAGGTTGACACTTTGGTCGAAGCTTTATTGACATCATTTTTGTTGAACAAGCTTTGATGAGATTTCTTGAAGTGACAGTCACTTTTTTTAGGAAGTTGTTCCTATTTTTTGAATCACTCTTTATTTGTATGGACCAGTTCTTTATGAACTTTGAATTTGTGGTCCATCAGGATGCCCCTCTTTCTTTTTTATGGGCTCTTTTTTAAATCTTTTTTTTTATTCTCTTTTTTTTGGAACAACCATTGTACGATTTTGATATATGAATATTGTGACTGCCGTATGAATCGTTGTGAGTCTCATTTCTTGACAACTTCTTCTATTTGAGGAAAGTAATGTGCTTAAACCTCTTACTTGGTATGACCAAATGAATTGATTTTCTTGCATCAAAATGCATCATCAAATTAATTGAAAGACTAACCCTGTCCCAGGTTAAGAATAACGGTTCAGAAGAAAGTAAAAAGAAACACCGACTTCGGGCTCAAAGGGGTTGACTACGGATTCTCTCCTTATATCTCCACTGTTTGGGAGTTGAAACAATGCCTTACATCGTCAACTAGGTTTTTCACCATTGAAAGCATATATCAGCAAAAATTAGTTATTTGTTTTCATCATCCTCGCTCCAAGTATGTAAGTAATAAATAAAGAGAAAAGAGTGAATATGAATGGATTAATTCAAAAACATGCATGTTTATTATATTGAAAGTACTTAACAAGAAGACATAATTTTAAAAGCAAACAAATACTTGATAAGAAAGCAATAAAAAGCCTAGCGATTATAGGGATGAGCTTCCTAGCATCACCGACTTCAACTTGATAAAAGCGAGTAGAAATAACATCAACATCAAACTAGTTCTGTCAGTCCATTATTCAACATGCCACAAAGCTGGTATCTCTTTCAAACTTTTTCTTCAACCATAACATCCATATTTGGAACTGTGGGATAGACCTTGGAACTGAGTTCCATCAACAATATCTTCCACCATGTTAATAGTAGCAGTCCCATGAGGAGGGAGTGGATTTGCTTGCAAATTAGGATTTGTATCTTTGAATTTCAAGGCACCTTTCTTCATCAAAATTAGGATTTGCATAGCAATGCTCAATATCGTGACCGGGTGAGCCAGAATGATAAGCACAAGTGAGATCGGCTCTGTACCACGGTGGCAATATCTCAGGTACCGGCAGGGGTGGCTTAAGTTGGACAGACTTGTTTTCAAGCAAAGCTGGTAGCAAATCGGCATACTTTATCGGAATAGGATCGTATCGAGGAGGATCCTGATTACGATTAAAATTGCCATTCTGTGATTGATTTTGTGGTTGCTGTTGATAACCTATATTCACCGGTGGTGCAATAGCAGCGACATACTGTTGTTCTTGGCGATAAGTCCTTTTGTGACCACCATTAGCAATCATGCTTACCTCTAGCTCCTTCTTCTTTCCAAAACCAACACCATACCTTTTGTTATTACCAGAACTAGAAACATCTTTCACCAAACGCCCTTCCCGAATTGCTTCTTCCATAAGTATACCAGTTTCTACCACATCGGAGAAATCACGATGGTTGCTGGAAATCATTCTGTCAAAGTAGAATGGGTCAAGTGTTTTCAAAAAGTCTTCGTCATCTCTTTTTCGTCCAAAGGTGGGTTTAATTGTGCAGCCAGTCCACGCCATCTCTGGGTGTGCTCTTTGAAGCTCTCTCGTTTTTTTTGGGATAAAGAACGAAGTTGGTCTCTGTCAGGAGCTAAATCCACATTGTACTTATACTGTTGCATGAATGCTTCACACACATCAGTAAAAGACTTAATCTTCTCACGATCCAAACTCACATACCACTTCAAAGCAGCACTAGCCAGGCTGTCTTGAAAGCAATGAATCAACAGCTGATCTTTTCTTGCATGAGCAGCCATCTTTCTAGCATACATGACCAAATGACTTTGTGGGCAAGAATCCCCCTTGTACTTTTCAAAGTCAGGCACTTTGAATTTAAGAGGTATATCAACATCAGGAACTAAACACATATCACAAGCACTCTTTCCAAATAATTCTTTACCACGGTGCGCACGAAGTTCTCACTGGATTTCATCAAACTGGTTCTGAACTTCATCATTATGACCAAAAGATACCACGCTTTCAACTGGCTCAGCATGATAGATAGGGTCTCCTATTAATGGCACAATGTTCATTGTAGGAGGAGCAACAATCATCACAAGGGGCGAAAGAGGAACCTCAACCTGTGGAATAGTAACACCCAGAAACTAAGTATTGAGATGATTCTGCTGAGATCCTTCACCAAAATTAGCAGGCATACCCCATTGGAAATGCATTGGTGCAGTGGACATCGGCTGGCTAACATAGAACAGTGGAACAGAAACTGGGATGTTATCAGGAATAGAAACATTCAAAGCTTGTGATGGAGGAGGCGAAGTTCTCGCCATAGTCAAGGATTCAACCAAGGCCGTCAAATGGGCTACATTAGCCTGAAGAGAGGTGACCTGTTCTTGTAATTGCTGATTCTCTTGCTCGAGTCCTTCCATTCTTTTCTTGTAGTTTGCACGAGTGTTGTAAGTACGTGTTGGCTTGAAACGATAACGTCGGGCCAAGATCTGAGAGAGAGATCCGGAGCTTAGACTCTTTGATAAAACCATGAATGCGGAAATAATGCATGTAAAGAAAGTTTTATTTTGACTTTGATTTTCAAAGGACTTTAGGATATGAATCATAAAGGACCTCATTTTTGTTTGTAAATGATCAAAAGAATTTTTTTCAAAGCAATCCTTTTTTTTCTTCAAGGTCCATGATGATTGTGAGGTTTATAAAGAAATTCCTCTAAGTCTTTTGAAAGCCAATGAAAATAGATTTTCATGGAGGCAAGGATGCATGGAGATATGGATGCAACAATCACAAACATAAGCAAACATGGTTGGTTGAGATATCACAAAGTTGGAGTCAAAAGGTAAACCACCCACAATGTATGAACTATTGGTTTTCTTCTTTTCGTAACACGGGTTCTACAAAGTTCCCAACGTCATCAACTTTCCTTCTTGAATACCAATGTCCACGAAACTCATGGCCAAATGAAATATACAAGGGAAAATCTCGTTTGAGCGCGGTATCGCGGAACAACTAATCTAAGAACCTCTCGGCTTAGCCATCGCACCACAACCTAGAAAGGCCAAGATGGGTTAAAGGTGTCTAAAAGTCCACAATATCCTCAGAATTCATGTCATAGCAACAATCTACGCGAACCTCACGTCGAAATGAATACTACAACATGACTCTCCATTGTGCGTGGCTACATCACATGTGGGTAGTGCAAAACACTGTCTCGCCCATCCACTATGATCTTACCACAACTATCTCATGGTGAACTCAAGCTCGGGTCAAGCTTGTCTCAACTCAAATACCCCCCCATAAGATATATAAAACATGTAATCAAATAAGCACATATGAAAGCAATAAAGAAGAATAAACTAAATAGGTTCAACCCTCTTAAGGAGAGAATCCCCAGTGAAGTCGCCATTTTTCTGTTGCGGGGATTTTGGGATTTCCATCACTACATTGACCTTTCATTTCCAAAGAGGGGAAAGTGTCGAAAACCTATAAAGAGAGATTCTAAGGTACGGGGGTTAGTTATGCCTAGGGAAGGTTTTAACACCCTAAACGTTCATAGTATTCTGCGGTAACCTCTAGTTTATTTTTATTTTTTTACTTTTATGTGCTTAAGAAAATGAGAGAGAAAGTGGTAAGAATTGGAGGGAGAATTTGTTTAGAGAGAATTGTGTGTGTAAGTGGAGAGTATAGATGAGAAAAGAAGGTTATTGCATGAAAGTAAAGCTTTTAGACTTAAATTTCTAATCATGCGACTAATTGGGTTTTGGACTAAAAGAAGTTGTGATTAAAGAGAGAAGATGATGTTTATTTATTTTTCTAAGTTTTTTTCTAAAGAAATTTACTATCGAATGAAAGGTCGCGTTTACTTAGTTATTTAGCGATTGTGCGGAAAGCGATAAAAATAAAATGCATGCAATGCAAGTTTTCTACATCCTCTTTGGGGTTACATTTTTCCTAAATACATTCTAAGAGTTTTTTGCGACAAAAATAAACATGAATGAATGCAACATTTCAATGCAATGCAATTTTATAAGTTAAAGTGAATTATAGACGGAGTAAAAATTAAAGAAAGTAAGCTACACTAAAAAAACTAACTATCCTAAAAGTTAAGGTTCTATTATCATTTTTTAAGTCCGTCTCCATTTTAGCTAAGGTTGAGTTTAAGTCTAAAAGTTACAATTCAAGTATAACATAAAATAAAAAAAAATGCAATAATATAAAGTGAAACAAGTAAACTATCTAAACTAATTAAATACCATAAAAATAAACTAAGTACTGAATGATAAAATAAATGACAAGGAAATTAAATAAAAGAGTAGAAAAGAAAAAAAATTGTATGATAGACAAATAGAAAAAGGCTAGCGCTGAAACAATAACAAAATAAGCAGGAGGTGCAAATAATAATAATATTACTCTAAAGTTAATTAAATCTGAAAAAAGGGGGTGTGAATATGAAAAAGGGGTTGTTGGGCTCAACTGACTAAGCCCTTTTTGCTTTCTGAACCGTGTTCGGTTCATTAGTTGAACCAGATCCGGTTCACAGTTCAGTGTGGTGTCTGTGTGGTGCGCGTGTGTGCGTGTCCACCGTGTTCCAACAAATACTCTCCCCTTGATCTTGATCAGACTGTCCTGATCTGATCTTGGGATCATGGTATGAGTCCAAGGCTAAAGAAATCAACAGTTGTGATTGCAACTGGAAAAACTAAAGGTGCATAACATGGATCTTAATTTTTATTCATCATCAAGAACACAAGAAAAAAAAACGCAGCAACATAAAAAAGGAAAAAAACAAAGAAAGTTTTCAATCAAGATGAAAATCATCAATCCATGACCGAAATCTACAAGTGAATACTCGATTTTCATCGTTTCATCTCGCTAGTTTCAAATCCGAGAACGAATTTCACCGACGGAGTCCAAGAAACTCGAATCGGGTCCCAAATCTGACGGGATCTAAAAATTTGTAAAAATGAAAATTAAGGCCAAAATAAACAAAATCAAAGCATGATAAATCGATTTATTAGTTCCAGATGCGTCATAGCACAAAAATTAACCTTCGAATTCACTTGATTTGGGTCAGAAATGAAGAAATATGAGATACGACGGCGTAAGAGGTGAGTTTCACGTTTTCGGTTCAGCGAAAGGTTTGAGGGAAGTTTCGTGATCTGAGGTGCTTTGATGGTTGAGACGAATTTGAGATTTGATATATGAAGTTTAGATTGGTAGAGATTTGTATGAAGGTGAAGATGATATGATCGTTCTTCTTTCTTTCTATTTTTTATATTTTTGCTTTTTTTGGTATTTTTTGATTTTTGAGAGAATAGGAGAGAATGAATTTAATTGTTTCTGATTTTTTTTTTTTGTGAATGGGGGAATTTCAAGGTATGTGATCACTAATGATTGAGTTTATTTATAGGGGGTTTTTAGGGTTAAGGGTATTTTAGGATTAATGATAAAAGAGTAGGATAAAATAGTAATGAGATGAAAATGATGTGATTTTTGATTTATTTTGAAAATGAAAAAAGGTTTATGATGAGAATGAGATGAGGTGGAGAGATATGATTGGTCTAGGAGGAATATTGTTGTGATGAGTTGTAAAAAGCTATTTTTGATTTAAATTTAAAATGAAAAAGGATAAGAAGAGATAAGATATATTCTTTTTACTATTTTTGGTAAACTTTGAGATAAAAAAAAAAGTGAAGATGAAATAAATGTGATAAAAGGGTAAAATATAGTAAAATGCAAATCTTTTTGATATTTTGAAATATATGGTAATATAAAATGTGCGTAAAATAAGAAAGATACTATTTTTTTGATATTTTTTTTTTATAAAAATGCGATAATGAAATAAAGATTTAAAATAAAACTCTATTTTTGTATTTTTTTCAGAAAAAGAGTAAAATAAATGCCAAAAATCTATTTTTTATCATTTTCGGACTTTTACGAAAATAAAAGATGAAATATTTAGAAATAAAAGGAAATTTAAGATGAAATGATAAAATATGGAAAATGAATGAAAAATGCATGAAAAAGGAATAAATATATTTTTGTATATTTTTATGCAAGAAATGCAAAATTGGATTTGTAGGTCCAAAATTGGGGTACTACAGAAACAATCTTGGGCTATATATGAAAGCCAGAGAAATATACATAGCACACTCCTTCTAATCAATCAAAACATAGCAACTTTGAAGGAGAAGAAGAATCATCTTCACATAGTAGATTTCCAATAAAAATGTTTACAAATAAGCTTCAACACACAAACATCAGAGGCATATAACAGCAGATGACAGAAAATAGCCTCACACATAAAAACATCAAAGAAAATACGCTTCATCACAAACAGTGCTTCACACAAAACTGAATGCTTCAACATCTGTTATAGCATTCTCATGCAAGCACAAGCATAACATTTTCCTTCAACATCAGCACTCCCCCTGAGAACAATACCTGATGCATATCATAAAGACTAAAGAAACAACTCATGCATATTTGCCATGGCAGAGCAACATAAACTACTCCATATCACCATATAGACAGATGTGTCAACATCTAGTAGAGCATCGTGCATATCAGCCAATATTTGCTAACTTCTCCCCCTTTTTAGACATAAATATTGCCAAAGAACACAAGAAATAGGCATATACCAGAGTAGCATAAACATCCAAAGAACACAAGAAGAGGAAACATGCTCATAAACCTGCTCTGCAATTTCACATTGCACCATAGAACACTTGCGACAATATCATAACAACTCCATTGATCAACATACTCAGATAACCACAACTGCACAATCCAACACAATACATTCATACTCCATGTAACATGCTTCAGCATCAGCAAACACATCATACAGCTAACATCATAATAAGTAACAACTACAAGATCATGAATTAATTACTTCTACTCCCCCCTTTTAGATATAAATTTTGTCAAATATAACATGTCATACTAGAACATCTCAGAAGTAAAAGGCAAGCAGATTCGCATAGCTAAGAACCAGAAAATATCATACCATGGAGAGGAGCATGGATAATGCATAAAGTGCAGAGTTATGATTCTACATAGTTAGTGATAGTCACCTCTACCATAAATTGTGATCCTCATTTCCTTCTCAGACCCTTAATTTTCAACTAATCTTTTCATATAGCAACAACATGCAACGGGAAGATGAAATACCTTACCAAGAACACCATGTCATTTTAGATACTCCATAGTGTAACTGTCTCATGATCAGCCACAACATAAGCTTCTTCAAGTTCCAAAGCTTTGCAGGTTTCTTTCAACCCGGCTATTATATCCTTTCTTGACATAGGTCCAGCTGCAACTTTCATAGATGTTCCAACAATGTTACTTCTCATGTATACTTGCACTTCATAGACCAAAACTTTAGGCAAAACATTATCAGGAGTAGTATCTTGAACTTCATTCAAATACAGGTGCCTTGATTAGTAAGCTAGATAAAAATACAAAAGAATCTGTAGAAGATTGCGTACAGAAATATAACGCTAGCTGGCGCGAAATCACTGATCACATAATGCTGTTCCATATGACACAACATTTGGTCAAACATCTTTCATATACTATTGTAGAGTTAACAACAGTTTAAATGACAAGAATAATCAGGATTCTAGAAGGATCATAGATATCAATATTACTCAGAAGGAGTTTCAATACCAGAATCTTTGACAAAAATCAACTTTGACCAATATACATAATAAAATAATGTTCAAATCAACTTCAATACACAGCTAAGAAGATAGGACATTACTTGAATGCTTTGGGTAACAATATATCAGAGGCATGCACAGCGGATATAAGAACAACTAGCTTCATAGAGTATGAACATAGAGAATTAACCTCTCACAGTGGATTCCCATATGAAAATAGAAGCTTCAAGACAAATCAAACTTAAGGACTAGGAAAAATAAATTCCTCCCCCTTAATTCATGCAATCAGCAGAATATAGTAGAAAATAATTCTACTTAGCCATCACCACACAACATGCATCATCACACAAGATGCATATACTCCCCCTCAAAACAAGCATAAGCACTCCACTCACAGATAGAATGGCAGGAGACACATACTACTCCCCCTTATATAATCAACAGCTAGATAATAGGAGATAATCAAATATAATTGCTCCCCCTCAAGACATGCATACATACACCAGAAACTCTCTACTACTATAAGTCATATGTCAAAGCATCTGTCTGAGCTTCATGCATCATACACACATAGTACTTTCTCCATGAGAATACAATAAACCATAATCACTAGTGCTATTCACATACTTTAGAATTCTCTTCACTTGAGTCAGATGACTGATCTTTGGTTCAACTTGGTACCTAGCACGCACACTCCAACAGCAAATGTGATATCAGGTCTACTTGCAGTTAAATAAGGAAGACTTCCTATCATACTTGTATATAAACTTTGATCTACATTTTCTCCCTTGACATCTTTTGATAACTTGACATGTCTAGGGGCTGAAGTTTTTTTAGTAGTAGCATTCTCCATACCAAATTTCTTGACCATGTTCTTAGCATACTTACTCTGAGAGATAAATATAGTATCTTCCATTTGTTTTACTTGAAGACCTAGAAAAAAATTTAGCTCACCTACGAGACTCATTTCAAACTCAGATTGCATTTGCTGAACAAAATGCTCTACCATCTGGTCAGACAACCCCCCAAAGACTATATCATCAACATAGATTTGTGTTGTCATCAATAATATAATATAAGCTTCATGCATCAAACTTATAATACTCCTCCTTACTTCATGCACATATACGCAGTCGACATGGTCAGAGGAATATAACCATAGAGTGAATATTACAACTAAGTGTACATGCAGGTGCATAGAAAATCTAGGGCTTAACCCATAAAAGCAACATATCATCTGATGTAAGAGGTCAGAAGTAACACATAAGATCTAAAATGAGCACTACCCTCAAAGTCTTCCTCCACCAAATCATCACCTCTATCGTCATGAGCAATCAATTCTTCAACTTCCAGAGTTTGAATAACACGAACCACCAATAATTTCTTGTCATCCAGAGATTTACTCATAATCTTGAGATCATAAATCATCTGTTGTCTGCTTAGCATGGCAAATGTGCTTTAGACAGATATTAGAGCAATGTCTGCAGCATGTGACTTGTCAAGAAACCTTGGATCTAAAGTAATGTCTGACTCTCGTTGACTAACCTTATCAGATTGATTACATATCTCAAAATATTGATGCAGAATGATATCACAAATCAAGGTAGGAAACACAATAGGAAGTTTTGTAGCATTAGATTTCCTATGAGCTATAGTCTGATAAAAGATATATTCACCAAAATCAAATGTAGACTTTGTACCTACAACATAGATGAACTTACTCAACGCTCTTTAGACATCATTGAAGTGTGAAGTTAACACCCGATTGACAGCTGCAATTTTGTTCAATAGAGCATACTTTGTAGTTAGCTTAACTGCTGACAACTTTTTCTTCATTGGTCATTCTTTCACCAAATCACCTCAGACAAAAAAAACTGCATGTACTCAGCACTCATAAGATCATCACAGTATTCCCTATGTTCACAATAAAATCCCTAACCAGCTTGACATATCACTTCCCTAAACGGTGCAAAGTTTTCATTAAACATACTTCTTTCACAAATAAATTATCACCTGGAAGCTCTTTCCTCATGATAGAAAGGCACATTATCCAAGGGAACAGATGGAACATTTCAAGCTCTTTTTCTCCATGCTTCTACTGGCTTGTCCGATGTGCCAGCATCTTCAACAGCATCTTCTCTCTAAATTTCAACATCAGCTTCAATATGTTGTGTACCTGTTTATGAGTTTGAAAGACCATGATCCTCTATTTCTACTTCAGTAGTCTTCATACTCTCATCAGTTTGAGAGACCACAAGTGTATTACCAGACATATTTCCCTCTATATTAGTTTGAGAATCCGAATCATCCGATGCTCCAGCATCTTTTGCAGCACACGACCTATGGAGGTTAACAACTTCATTAGAATTACCAATTTCAGGTATGGTAGTAGTTTTCAGGTATGGTAGTAGTTTTCGTTAAACATGCTTCTTTCACAAATAAATTATCATCTGGAAGCTCTTTCCTCATGATAGAAAGGCACATTATCCAAGGGAACAGATGGTACATTTCAAGCACTTTTTCTCCATGCTTCTACTGGCTTGTCCGATGTGCCAGCATCTTCAACAACATCTTCTCTCTAAATTTCAACATCAGCTTCAATATGTTGTGTACCTGTTTATGAGTCTGAGAGACCATGATCCTCTATTTCTACTTCAGTAGTCTTCATACTATCATCAGTTTGAGAGACCACAAGTGTATTACCAGACATATTTCCCTCTATATTAGTTTGAGAATCTCAATCATCAGATGCTCTAGCATCTTTTGCACCACACGACCTAGGGAGGTTAACAACTTCATTAGAATTACCATTTTCAGGTATGGTAGTAGTTTGAGTATTCTCTGGAGTTGTTTTCAATACAGGGCTATCTATGGCCTTTGTGTCAGCACCACCATCAACAACAGCTTTTTCAGTTATCTTCTAAACCTAGGGTTGAAGACTCATGTACACTCTCAGTAGGAGAATCAATATCCTTTTTATTCAAATCTTCTACATATATGGATTCTATCATAGCATTGATTATGAAATTAAAGACTTTATAAGATATGCTATAGGTAGAGTAATCAAGAGTAATTATTTTAGAGGAGCAGAAAATCAGAGAACTTGACATCTTCAAATTTCTTTCCACGGTCACTTATGATCCTTACAAATACATTTTCATTCTTTCTCTTTCCAAAAGTCATCCTAGTCTCTGTGAGGTCAGCAATCATTTGTTTTCTACTAAGAACAACAGTTGTCTTGACAAAAGTACCAGCTAAGTCAGCAGCTTGTGATCCAGACAACAACCTGCAATCTGTGATAGGCTTGCAGATGGTGTCATCAGTCACTTCCAACTCAGGAATGTCCTCAACAGATCTTCCAAGATAAGTATTAATAACATGAGGAGAAAATTTGATACGCCTACCCTTAACAAACACTTGCATGTGCTCCAGATTCCTTGAATTATCACAGTCATCAGAGATATTAACCAAAAATTCTCTGACCAATTTATCATAAGAAAAACCTAGATTTTTCACTGTCTTCATCAGCCCAGCATAATCCAAAAGATTAACAAGTTCTTCGCATTTGAACACATCTTCCTTCAAGTTTCTTTCTAGCCCAAGTCTTCTGTGATAGATATATTTCCACCTAGCGGACCCACTTTCCAGATCAAAAAACACATTATTCAGAGGAGCTGGAGGAATTGTATTAGGAACTTTCATACCCTTGATGGTTTTTCTATATGCTCCACCAGATGTGGCAGCATATGTCTTGGCAACCTCAAAATCAGAATAACTAGTAGGAGGATCTTTCCTCTTGAGATTTTTTTTCTTCTGATCAGATTTGGGCATAATTTTGCTCCAAGCCTTAGAGGGACCATACATAGGTTTTTTCAACGTATCAGCTGTTTTATTCTTACTCCCTTTGGCACTTTCACTAACATTAGATACACTTTTGAGAGATTTGCTTCTTGTTCTACGAGCAACACCTGTGATAGGGATCTTCTCCAAAAGCATTTCTTTCGGTACATCTTCATCAATATTAACAACATCATCGTGTACCAAATTTGCAGTCTTAGCATGACTCACAATTTGCCGAGTCTCAATCTCTTGACCTTGAGACGTGGGTGAATAATCCTCATGGATATTCATAGTGTCAGGGGTATTTGGAACCACAACAACCTCTTCATTGGCTTGTGTCAGAGATGCCTGAGCATCTGGAACAGCATCCTTCAGCTTATTAGAAGAATTAACAAGATTCTCAACAACAATATTATCAACATCAGTTTTCTTATTAGCAACAACAGAAACAACTTGTTCAGCAGAGGAATTTGGCCCATCACCAACTAATTTGTCAGATACCTTAGGATTATCAGAACCTAGGGTTTCAGTAACATCAACAGTGCCCTCAACAGGGGTAATCTTTGAAGTAAGCTGCTCAGGAGCCTCATGATTGTTCATATCAAGAATATCTTGGTCTTCAACATCAAATTTATCAGTGTCAGACTTACCAAGAGAGATAGACTTCTCATTATCAGAAGAATCACCAGAGTTACCAACATCAAACATCCACAGTCCAATTTCTTCTTCTTTAGAGTCATACTCATCAGACCAGGAAAAATTTATGCCTTTCTTTTGCTTTTCAAGATAGGTAGCACATTCTAATTTGATGTATCCATAATATTCACATTCATGACATTGTACACCTTTTTCTTGGTTAAATTTCTCATCTAATGAGATGTCTTGAACATTAGGTCTTCTATTCAGCTTCTTCATATTTATGTTAAACTCCCTTCCAAGAAGTACATCATCATCTGATATATCCCTGACAATTTCAGCATTTTGTTCAGATTGAGCCAAGGATGTCTCAACATCTGGTACTTCATCACGCTTATGATTTGTTTTCTTGAATGAACTAAGCTGAGTTTTAATAGATGTTTCAACATTCGACATGACAGAGTTCATGACATTGGACCTTTGCTTCCTTTCATTTCTCATTAAAGCTTTCTTGAATTTTCTTCCAAAATTTGAATCTAAAATACTTTCCTCAGTGTCCACAAAAGATGTTCTATTAACCAATCCTTCTTCCTTGTCCATTATGCCAGAAAAACTTTCCCCGGAGCTCACCCACACAGAATAGGATGCCTGCTCTGATGCCAATTGAAATTCCGGCAACCTGATGGACAAATGCTGTGCACAATGTTAGGACAACTGTCCGAGCATTTGTCAACTCAGAACTTATGACAGTAAAATAACACAGCGTAGCAAAGCACAAACTAAACGAATCACAATAAAAAAGATAAATAACTCAGTGAGTTTGTTAACCCAGTTCGGCGCAACTGCCCTAGTTTGGGGGATACCAATCGAGGAAGGAAATCCACTAAGTAAAACGAATTCAAAGCCAAACTCCTCGTTTGCACTTCTACCTAGGAACTCCTAGATATGAGAACCTCTGCTCACTTCCTACCAACAGTACAAACAACACTGTTGTCAAATACACAAGTTTTCTTTTCGTTTATATTTGTTCAAGAGACACACTCTAAAAACACATACTCACTCCGTACTTCAAAGCTTAAGAGCAGTATATAATTACAACTCAAACACACCAGTCCTTAGCTTGAATCAGGAAGATACAAGAAAGGTTCACAAGTTCACTACTTAACATATAAGCAACGCACGCTTTAGTGAACACAAGAACAACCGACTCCGTACTTCACAGCTTAAGAGCGGTACACACACAAATCCATACTTAAAAGCTTAGGAGTGCACACATTAAAGCACAAGGCTTTAACCACGAAACCCTAAAACCCTAAAGACTCCTTTTTGTAAATAATGGCTTCGCTCAACTTTAGGTTTTACATCTTCCAATATATATATATATTCTGTAATAACGTGTTGAGCAAGAAACATGGGCTTTAGAATCCAACTGGTCCAAAATAAATCTTGCAATTATATTTTAGAACCATATAATATGTTTCCATAAATGGAGAAACATATTTTATGAAGCAATCAGGGCAAAACGCCACCTCCTGAAAGTTCTACACAAAAAGTCGAGACTTAGTGCACAAGTAATCAATATAAACTGAACCAAATCTTTAAAAAGATCTCGCACAAAAATATGCGTACGTCCTGATGTTGTACACACATGCTGGAGCATCTGGTCCAACATCTGTTCAGTTAGCATCTGGTCCAACATCTGGCTAGTTAGTGTTTTAGCAAAAAGGAGGCCAATACAAAAACACCAACAAAAAAGAAAATTACATAGCCATTTGCTAGGATCAGACAGAGGGACTTCCTTCAGTAGACTCATTTTCAGCTTCCTCGTCTTCATCTTCCTCTTCCTCAGAATCAGCACCAGAATCATCAGCTTCATCATTAACCTTGTCATCTAGCTCACCCTTATCAGCCACATCCTTACCAGCCTCTTCCTCTTCTAGAGAAGCAATGACAAGCTCAAGCTTCTTCTTCCGTTCTGCTAACTCTTTGCAGGTAGCTTTCAGCTCTACAATCATTGCAGGTCTAGAAAGAGCACCAGATGCAGATGTGCCCACATCATCCTGCTCATTATGCTTGCTAGGGTTCTGTAGGACAATATTCAACTTGCTACCCCTTTTCATAGCAAAATGCCCTTCCCTTTTTAAGGTAGGGTGTTGTTCAAGCATGATCTTTTAGATCTTTTAGCATGCTTGATGGTTTGTTCAAAAATATAATTACCATAGTCAAAAGGAATAGCTCTACCAACAACATAAATGATCTTACCAAGGGCAGTAGCTACATTGAAGTTGTGATGAGTAGGTACCCAGTTTGCTGCAGCTATTTTATTCAGAATGCTATATTTATTTGTAAGCTTTGTAGCAGACAGCTTGTCCTTCTTTGGCCATGTTTTTACCTTAATTCCTGTCAACTCTTTGCATATTGCATTATTAGTGACCTCCAGCTCTTTTTCAGTACCTTCATTCCTTCCCAAAAACCTATTGATGACAGTAGGAGAGAACTCAACACATTTTCCTCTAACAAACACTTTGTGATGTTCCTTGCTCAGAGGATTGTCACATTCAGCAGGGATGTTCACCAAGAATTCTTTCACCAAATGCTAGTAGCAGTCTCCCAATTCAGTGATGGTCTTCATTAGACCAGCCTTCTTAATCAGATCTATGACTTCCTTTTGCTTCAGCATACCTTTACTTAGTTCTTGTTCAAAGGCAATCCTTCTATTGTAGACATACTTCCATCTTTCAGCATTTTCAAGCTTGTGAAAGGAGACATTGTCAATCTCCACATCAGGATTATCAGCAATCTTCTTAGATTTCTTAGCAGTTACAGGGCCTTGAGAAGATGTGTTCACATCTTTGTCCACATCATACTCTGAGTCAGAGTCACTTGTAGGAGCCTTCCTTTTCAATCCTCTCTTGACTTTTCCAGTAGTTGGAATTTCAACTTTACTCCACCCTCTAGGTGGTCCTTGTATTCCCCAAACTCTTCACCATCATGAGAATCACTAGAGTTTAGAGACTCAATCTCATCGAGTTTCCAACTATACGCCACTTGTGCTTCCGTATTCTCGTAACCCTCACACTTTGATGAGGCTTCCACAACATCCGCAGAATTATTATTGTCCTTTAATTCCGGACAATCCTTCCTAAAGTGACCTTTCCTTTTACAATGATGACAATTCCACTTAATGCTTCCTTTTGACCATGCCTTCCTATCTCTATTTCCACCAGAAACATTTAACGCATCTATATCAATTTCAACCTTCAAGTCTTTAGACTTAGTTAGTTCTTTCCTCCTCATGGCCGATTGAACTTCCTCCAAGGTAACATCGTTTTGTCTACCATAGAGCATGGTATCTTTGAAACTTTCATAAGAATTGGGTAATGCACACACTAAGTGCAAGGCTTAATCTTCATCTTCAAATTTTACATTAAGATTTGCCAAATCATCGCTAATTTTATTGAATTCTGCCAGTTGCTCCGTTATCGATTTCGACGCCACCATTCGATAAAAGTAGAGTTTTTATTTTAGAAACTGCTTATGTGCCGTCGACTTGGTCATGTACAATGAATAAAGTTTGGCCCACATAGTCGCCGCATTGGTCTCCTTAGCTACTTCTCTCAGCACGTTGTCTCCAATAAACAAGACTATAGCACTAACCCCTTTCTTATTCAACTTAGATTTCTGATCAAATGGAAGCTTCGCCGGCATCTGTGCTTTTCCTTTCAAGGCTTCATCACAATTGTTACCTTCATCTTTACCTTCCACAAACCGAAGTCGTTTTTCTTAGTCAACTTCTTAACATCAAACTTCGAATCCATCGCGCCTAATTCACAATTTGATCCTTGCCCCACGGTGGGCACCAATTGTTGTGAATTCCTTTTGAATAAAGTCACACCAATAAATTTGATGTGGGGAGAAATTGATTAAGCAACCAAATTGAAGAGTATATAGATGATGATTATTAATCCAACAATTAAAGCAAGAAAGATTCTAGAGAAAGCAGTAAAAGACACAATTGATTTGTTTAGCCAATTCAGTCAATATGCCCTAGTCTGGAGGAGAGAGTAGCCCCTCCATTCCGCTATAACCAAAGGATCACTATCCCAATAAGGGTTACAAGAATTAGCCGTCAACCTAATCTTACCATAATCCTATGTTTCTTCTCGTAACCTAGAAACTTATATAGTGTTTCCAAGATGAAGAATAAACACTTTAGAAAGTAATTGTTTCTTTCCTTCTTCATTTGTGCTTTTCATTGTTACTAAACCTCTATATTTATAGGGTAAAATATAATAATAAACTATGAACAAATCTTATATAAAATTAGAACTAATCTGACCAAAAAGCCCAAAAAACAACAAATAAAAAATTTAGTCGCGCCTGCACCTAGCGCCAGCTCCAAAACCTATTTTTCTTCGTTTTCCATTCCAATGAGATTTCAAGGCAATTCTAACATAATCATTGTACCAAAAAAATAATGATAATAATCGACGGTTGAATTGGTAAAATTCATCTTGAATAATGATACTAAACGGAGTAACTCGTCTTCGTCTCAGAATTACTCTTGTAATCAACGAATCCCCTCAATATCTTTATTTAGCTAAAATATATAATTAAAAAAACTTATGGGTTGTGTAAAACAATGAGAGTCTGTTCATTGAAAATTAACTGAGAGATAAAAGAACTAGTGAGCTATCTAGTAATTTATTAGTTTGTGTCACATTATATATTCATCACTATGACATATACAGAAGTGTATCAGAGTTGAAATCTCACAGCAAGTATAAAGCTATGCCAATCATCAGAAATGTTACAACTTACAAGAGAATATATTGACAAGCCAATGAAATGCAAAGGTTTATCCTTTTGTTATTTATATACTTTAGTCATTAATTTTTGTGCGAACTTAATATATGGAATATAATATTAATTTGATAATTGTGCATGTAACTGATTCACTGCAATATGCAAATTAGTTGGTGAAACACTTGTTCTAGAGGAAGTTGAGTTAGACCCGCCAAAATGTAGAGCTGAATAGAACAGGGGATGAAAAATCTTATTAGTTAAAGTTCCTTCTTTTTTTAGTTATATGACAATTTGAGTTCCTTTTGTTTTAAGTTATATGACAATTTGAGTTATGAGTTTGATCTATTTATGCAGATTGGTGAGTCAGTTGGTGCTGAGTTTAAAGCAACATTACAAGAAACAGCTCAACTCAAAAACAATTTGTTGAAGCAAAATCCTTATTTGATGTTTTAATTATAACAAACTAATTTAATTATATTTTAAGTATAATTCTGATCATTTGTTTGTCTAACAAGTGCTTTTGAGTATACTTATTAAGACAAGTTGAAATGAATCATTAAGCTATTCTGTGTTCATAATGTTAAGCAACTTGAAGGTTTCAGGATTAGTCTAAGACTGATCTCTGAACTGGATGATCAAGAACATTTAACAAGCTTGCTGCATTTATTGATAAGTAAACCATACAAAGGACAAACAAACACTTTTGTTGGAGATTCTCAGTAGCTATGGCAAAGTTCATATTTAGGAAGGAATATATTTGTCATAAATATTATTCCTCCATTATTGGACATTGAAGAACAAAGCAAGAACATCAAGTTAAATTCTCCAAGTGTTATGTGATTTTTTGTCCTTTTCAGAATTTATGTCATGGATACATAGACCAATCACAACTCAACAACAAACTTTTAATATTGGTTGTCATGTACCATTAAAGAAGACTTATTTAAATAAAGGCTATACTAGTCCTCCTTAATATAAAGAGATGGTGACAAATAAAGTACAAATGAAGTACACCTATTCAATGAGGACCAGCTGTTTTCTTCTCATATCCACTATGCCTATGTACGATCATCATTTCTTCATAATTTTATATTGTCTCTCTTCAACCCAGTTCTGAGACCTAAGAGTGATTACTTAAAGAATGATTATTCTTGTACTTTGAAGACAACTCACAAACAGCATTTTTATCGTGTGCTAAATTCTTCCAACGGCTATTCTTGTCCTCCAAGCAATGTACTTTCATTCCAACTCAGAAAACAAAGGCTCCACATGCTCCTCAAATTATATCTGCCTACAGATCAGTCTAAGACCAGCCTGCCTGACGCTCCTGCTTTCAATTTAATTGATTAAATTTATTTGGAAGAGGCTCCACTTGATGAGTAACGGCTATACTTGTTGATCAAGACTTGAAGACTCAAATATTTCCTATAAATAGGCCACATTATCAACATTGAAGAGCAAGAGTTTTAGCATACATCAAAGCAACATTATCAATATCATACAAGCAATCTCAAAGCTCTTCTTTACATCTTTAACACTCCAAAGCTATCAAATACTATACTGGATCTGTATAAACACTTAGAGTGATTTTTAGAGATATCTTTTTCATAAGCTTTTTTCAACTTAGTTGATTTTATCACAAAAGCTTAGAACACAAAACCACTTCTCTTTATAAGAAAGATTTGCTCAAGTCAATTGTTCATATTGTTTGAGTGTTACCTTAGGGATAAGGTAGATTAAAAAATTTGATCTTGTGTGAGATCAAAAGAAGATTTGTATTACGAGATCGATAGTATCTCAAGAGACATAGTGGAGAAACTGGACTAGCCCAAGATTAAGGGTGAACCAGTATAAAATTTGTTTGTGTGTTCTTCTTACTCCTCTCAAGTTTTTACAAAAACACTACACACACTACACTCTTTAATATTTGTTATAAGTCTGATTTTAAACTTGCTAGATCAATCTAAGATCAGTCTTACGTTTTTCGTTCTTGATAAATCTAACGTTTGATTTTATAGTTAAAATTTTTAAAGGTTCACAATTCAAACCCCCCCTTTCTTGTGAAAAACTTTGCTACATCACAATTCTCTCAATTGATGAAAAATTACTTTGCAGTTTTCCCCAGAACAAGAAACTACTAATTAACATTTGAGTTTTTTGTTCTTTAGTTATTCTTTCCTTGCAAAATTAAATTGTAGTTTCTTCTAGAACAAGAATCATGTACTTAGAATTAGAAATTTTAGTTAGATTCGGGTGTTGTATGCAGAAATGCCCTTTTTTGCATCTTAAAATTGATGGAGACTTAATGTATTTTTTGGATAATATTGTAGATATATTTCATTGTTCTTTGCTGGTAATTAATATAATTATATTTTGGATCTTTTTGGACATTATACTTTACTCACAAACTATAGTTAAACAATGGATTTAACCCCTATTGACAATGTTACCTATTTGAATCACTTAATTCAAATTGTTGCCTTTTCATATGATTCAGCAACGCTTTTATATTTTAAAGAAGTGGCTTTTTAATATTATTGGCAACGGATATTTCGCATTGCTCATTGAAATCGTAACCTAAAACTGGAGACTAAATTGTGTCGTTTCAATCCAGACAGGCAATAGTTTTCTCAATCGCCAAAAATTCAAAAACCGCAGCCTATTCGAAAAGGCAACGGCCGTATACTCCACGACTGAAAAACAGTAGCCTTAACCTATTACTTTAAGCCACGGTTTTTTGCCGTTGCGGAAAGCAAAAAATGCTGTAGTAATTTATACAAATATAACTCTATAAAAACTTCAACTAAGTAACTAATTTGTGTAACTCTTAACTATAGCCAAAATCTATAATTTCCTCCATCACAGAATAAGTCTAACTATTGAATTTTTTCTGTTTCAAATTATTTGTCTCTATAAAAACTCAAGACAACATTTGTTACTCTTTTTCCAACAAACTATCCTTATTTGTTGCATTTTGACTCGCCAAATTACTCCACTAGCTATCATTAATAAGGATAATTTAGTAAACAAACTCATTTATTATAGAAATAAACAAAATTAATTAATTCCTTCAAAAAATGTGAAAAATTTAAAAACGGTGTCTATTGTAAAACAGAGGTAGTATTTTATATCTTAACAATACACCTGATGACGAGAATTTATATTATATTTTTTACAGTATTTTATTATAGAAATAGTATAGTTTATAGTCTTTTGTTAGTTAAATTACATAAAAACCTTTAAGAAGTCAAATAGCTTGTTGAAGAAGCAAAATAAGTGAAAAATGGGATAAAAGGAGCAAAAAATTGGAAAATCGACTAACACTTAAGGAGTCAAGGGGAGCTAAGGGCGCTCAAAGAGGAAGGGTACCTCTCTTCCAAGGGGTACCATAAGGTACTTAGGTTATTTTCATGTTAAGTCTTCTTGTCTTAGATAGACTACGACTATTAGTAGCTAGAGTCCTCAGGGGTTACGTCAAGTAGGTTAACTCCTCTAGTACTATTTGAATAATGTAATCGTAGTTTGAGAAATAATATATTTTTTGCATCATTATTATACATCTGTGATTTACCAACCTGTTTTATAACAATTTTTTAAGTAGACGTATTTAATAAATTGTATTTGAGGAATAATGAATGTCGTATAAGACTCATTAATCCATACTTAGGGTTATCTACTCAGCCAAAATTAGTAACAGTTAACGCTAAATATCTTGAGGCTGCAAGGATAATATAGGGTTAACGTACACTAGATTAATGTTTACATAAACATATTGGTGATTGTCTTGATATGATTTTAAGTGTTATGGGTAATTTTTGCATTAGAAATTAAATCTTACTGTTTTGTTAATTTGTCCAGAGTACAATAATTTAGAGCAAGTAATAAATTGTCATATACCAAATAGAACTAGAGGAGAGAACATGAACGCCGGACCACAATTTTATTTAACCTGTTTTGATTGAAGTGACATCAACCACACTGTTGTTCCTTTGTTGTCATGCATTTTGATCAAACAACATGTTAAGCAAGATCTCGTGACATCTTGCCACCATGTTGCCTCTGCAGAGCACACCAGTTGAACTTATATGTGATTTTCAATCACAGGCCTTAAGGAATTATTTGTTATTAACTTAGAGATGAAGAAACAAGTACTCAAACGTGCTCAGTTTGAGTATATCTCTTAAGTTCTTTTGTTTGGCGCAATTTTGTTTGAAAAGATTGAAAACAAATATTTCAAAAAAAAAGGATAAGTTTGTTACTTGTTTAAAGATTGACAGCAGTTGGTTTCTTCCTGAAGAAGAAATACGTTCAGACTTGATTGGTTTGAATGTGTTTGAAAAGATAGAAAACAAATATTTCAAACAAATAAATTTTGAATATATTTTTGTTACTACTCGTCCAAACAAATAAATATCAGAAGATTATTTGTTTGCGCGCACCATATTTTGGGAATAGCTTAAAGAAGTTGCAAAAACAAATATATTATCTTTTGAAGATAAAAGATTTATTCTCAACAAACTTCAACAAACTTTCCTATTATTTAGCTTGGTTCAATCTCAAGTCAGAAGCTATAAATAGAGGATCAAACATTGAAGCAAAGTACGACTCAAGATTATAGTTATAGTTCTAAGTGTTTATTGAATCCTATTTATTTTGTTTTTTGTTCTTGTTGTTGTGGTCATCGTGCAACTCTTTGCACTAGAATAACAAGTTCAACCTCGTTCCTCCAATTAGAGTAATTGGTTGAGGGAGAGTCACATATTTAGGGGAGTCCTAAATAATTTCATTGGGCTAGTTTTTAGTGAGAGGCTTTGAATAGGGGCTATTCAAATAAGACCTAGAGACTAGGACTATGAGATAGTGAAGGTAATTCTCCTGGATTGGTATCCCCCAGACTAGGTGTTTTGACACTGAACTGGGTAAACAATTACTTATGTTCTTTTACTGCTTTCTGCATTATTACTATTGTTTTACTGCTGTGTCACAAAGCTGAGCAAGTTGTCGAAGCATCTTGCCTAAAACATCTGTCCCCAGGGGAAGCAGAATTTCACACACTTTTACAACTAAACAAAGCGAACACATATTTCATTTGTGATTTATTTTTAGTCATTTAAATTCCACAATATAGATTAGTAAGTATTTAAATTCCTAATTGAAACTAGTTATTTTAGCATGATCCATCTAAAGACGATATATTTTATACTATTATACAACGAAGTACTAGTATACTTGCTAGTTCCCAATCAACACCCCTCGTAATAACAATTTAGTCCTCAAAGTAATACCCAACTTCCTCTTTTCCATGTGTCATATTTTCATCTTTTCCTTGATACTCTTTTCAATGTGTACATATACTCCCTCCGATCACTATTATAAATAAAAAAAATACTTCGCGATGCTTAAGAAAGTTAGTTAAGTATAGTTAATTTTCTTAATTTGATGTAAGACATATGTTAAGTTTACTGTATTGTCCGTTTAAATCACAAGTACCAAAGCATAAAGTGAAATAATTGTCTAAAAAATATTAGAATTAAATAAGGGAATATTTGAAATAGTAGTATTAATTATTTTGAAAGTAGTAAACTTTTGCTTATAATAGTGATCAAAATTTAAAGTGTTTTTTTGATTATAATAATGATCGAAGGAAGTACTACGAATGTGCAATTACTATTGAAAAGAAACTCATCGTAACTCCCAATTTTATATATTCCAATGTATTGTACTATCTTATTTTCTTTGATACTATACTCTAAATTATTGCAATTACCATTGTACAACTGTTATCATTTGAAAAAAGGTCATTGTAATTTGTAACTTTCAACTTTCATGTTTAAACTTTTCTAAAAAAAATTTAATGTTTGAATGTGTTGCATTATCTTCTTTTTCTTGATACACTAAGATGATGCAATATATGCACGTATATCATCAAGGTGCAATTATTACCTTAGGAAAATGTCCATTTTAAATCTTAACTTCTCAATTTCCAATATGTGTCACTACCTTATTTTCCTTGGTTCTCTAAATATAGAGTTGTTAACTTACTCCCACATACTCCTCCGTCCCAAAACATAAAAGAATAAAATAAAAAAATACTTATTAAGTAAAAGTAAACACATAATGTAACATAATCATAATCACTTATTTAAATTAAAGCAGATGAAAAAATATGCAAATGTGTTTGATAATGATAATGTAACATAATCCTTCAATCCCAAATTATAAGGAGAAAAAAAATCATACTTGTTAAGAAAAATCTAAACATGATAATTTAGACTATATTTGGGTGAATTTTTCTTGAAATAAGTTGCATGGGAAGATGTAAAAGTCATTTTTATTAATTTTTGTTTATTGAGAAAAGAGGAGCGAGAGAAAATAAAATGTAGTTTACATTTATTTTTATGAAAATAAATAAAAATAATCCTCGGAAAAGATAAATGTTGATTTTTTTTTTTCTTTTATAATTTAGACAAAAAAAAAGATTATTTCCCCTTATAATTTGAGAGGAAGGATTAATTATTGTTATATGGAGTAATTAATTACAACTACCTATCTTTAGTAAATTTCATCAAAAAGAAAAATGATATATTTGACTTTTTTTGGGTCAAACAATATGTTTGACTTTATTAATAAAAAATTAAAACAAATTTATTCAATTCAAACCTATCGATAAAAAAATATCACTTAAATTATTATAAAAACACCATATGAAGAACTTAAACGTTATAATAAAATCTTTCAATTCACAACTCTACATATATCTTTATAATAGACAGTGAGAATGAGTTCTTTATCTACTCTTTTTTTCTATTCTTTATTTTGTTTCATTATTTCTCTTTCTCATGCTCTAAACAATGGTTTTAGTGTTGAACTCATCCATAGAGACTCTTCAAAATCACCACTCTACCAACCTACACTAAACAACTACCAACGTTTTGCCAATGCGTTGAATCGATCCATTAACCGTGTAAATCATTTCTTTAAAGATTCTCTTACTAATACACCCAAATCTACACTAAATTCTGGTGATGGTGACTTTCTTATGACCTATTCAGTACGTACCCCACCATTTAAGATATATGGTATTGTTGATACCGGTAGTGATATTGTTTGGCTTCAATGTAAGCCTTGTGAAAAATGTTACAACCAAACCACTCCTATCTTTAATCCTTTAAAATCATCAAGTTATAAAAACAATATACCTTGCCTGTCTAACAAATGTAAATCTGTTGGATCTACCTTTTGCAGTGAAAGAAATTCATGTAAATATATTATTATTTATGATGATGGATCAAAATCAAAAGGAGATCTTAGTGTAGAAACTTTGACATTAGATTCCACCTCCGGTTCTTCTATATCATTTCCTCAAACTGTGATAGGTTGTGGACATAAAAATATCGGTTTATTTGAAGATCGGAGCTCTGTTGTAGTTGGCCTTGGAGGTGGACCTGTGTCTCTTATAACGCAATTGGGTTCGTCAATTGGTGCGAAGTTCTCTTATTGTTTGGGGCCAGAGTTGTTTAACTCGACGAGCAAACTCAATTTTGGAGAAGCTGCTGTGGTTTCTGGTCACGGAGTTGTGTCAACTCCAATAGTGAAAAAAGATCCATCAGTTTTTTATTTTTTAACATTGGAAGCATTTAGTGTTGGAAACAAGAGAGTAGAATTTACAGGGAATTCAAATGGTGTTGTTGATGGTAACATCATAATTGATTCAGGTACAACATTTACATTTTTACCATATGATATTTACAATCATTTGGAAATGGTTGTGGTAGAATTGGTTAACCTTAAGCGTGTTAAGGATCCAAATAATATGTTGAATCTTTGCTATTCAGTTGCATTAGATGAATATGAATTTCCTATAATCACCACACATTTCAAAGGTGCAGATGTTACGTTGGATTCTATTGGCACTTTTGTGCCAGTTGCTGGCGGGGTTGTTTGTTTTGCTTTTGCTTCATATCGAGATAGTTTTGGCACCTTCGGAAATTTAGCTCAACAAAATTTGTTGGTCGGTTATGATCTTCAAAAAAGTATTGTGTCATTTAAATCTATTGATTGTACTAAACCATATTGAATATAGTTTTTTTTTAATAATAATATTGAGTGTAGACTTTGTTTACTTTACTGTTGAAGTCATTTAATTTTATCTCTCTTTGATATTAAAGTTAATTCACTTTGGAGTAATCATAATTTCTTTTCGTTTGTTGAAAATACATATGTATACATTAAATAAAATATCAAATGTAGTGCTTCGACACACAATTATAGGAATCCAAATTCCTGCTCATTTAGTAAGAAATTGAAAATAATAGGAGTGAAATGTCTCCTCTAAGGATTGCCCCTTTAATAATAGAATCACTACTTTATTTAGAATTTTTATGATATTCAATAATTATCAAATTTACATTGTGTTATCTTATTTATAAAAATAACTCTATACCAACTTCAACTAAGTAACTAACTAATTTGTATAACTCTTAACTTTAACCGATATCTATTATTCTATATCGGCTTAAACGTCCTTTTGGTCCCTGTATGTACACTTAATTTTGGTTTTAGTCCCTGTATGTGATTTTATTCCAAAATAGTCCCCGTATCGTACATTTTTGTTTGCCTTTAGTTCCTGCCATCCAATTTGGTCTAAGTGACAAATGTTTTGCCACCTGGCCATGTTGACGTGGTTAAGATAGAGGGACTAAAACCAAAAATGATAAAAAAAAAACTGGATTAATAATGGAAGAAGGGGCTAGAACCAAAAAATTAAGGTGATTGCAAAATTATTTTGAACTATTTCAACTCTAAATCCCCAAATTGATCAAAAATCTCTTCTCTCAAAATTCTCAAAATCACTTCATCCTCTTCTTCTCCAAAACTGTAATCTTGAATAAGGACTTAAGCAAAATGCCATTGCAGTTAAGTTTCTTGCTCCAACGCACTCCATTGTTGTTGTTGCTTTGATTGATTGATTTTCTTCATCGTTTTGTGTTTATGTGCTTTAACTTCATCATTGGAAGCAAATAACCAAACAATTTGCATCTTTTCCTTTACTGTAATTTCGCGAGGGAGTTTGGATAAAGATTTTTTCTTGGCTTAATTTTGATTTTTATCTCCCACACAACTTGTTTTCCACTCTGAATTTGTTTCAAGGGGTTGTAGGGAAGAAATTCAAGAAAATCGGTTTGGGCTCTATGGAAGATACGAAACGGAGTTATTTACGATAATATGACGGCATAGGTTAGGAAAGCAGTGGAGGAGGCGAAGCTTTGGTCGTGGAGGTGGTGGTTAAGCCTAGATAAGTTGTCTACAAATTGTTTACTATATGAATGGCTAGCTTAACCACTGTTGTGTCTAGAAAGAGGTGGATAAGCTTGTAGTCTTTTTTTTCCCTTGTTTTTTTTTTGTTGTTGTCTCGATTTCCTTGTTTGTATGTTTGGTGGCTTTGCTTCTTTTTGTTGTATTTTCGCAGAGATCTTTAGTACTCTTTGTACTAAGAATTTTTTGCATTTCAATTCTAATAAAACTTTGCTGATTCCAACAAACCAAACAGAATTGGATCGTAGTTGACTAGTAGAGAAGCCTAGAAACTCAAATTTTTTGATCCAATTACAATACCATCTTGAAGAATGGTCAATATCCAGTTATATATTTCAGTTTCGAAAGGCTTTGCATAGATTCCCTTTTTCAAACTGGTTGATAATGCATTAGAAGTAGGGGTGTGCAGAAAAAAAGAAACCGACCGAACCCGAAAAAACCGGAAGGTAAAAAACCGAACCGGACCGGTTGAACCGGGTGAACCGGGTTGCGGGTTCAAAAAAACAGTTCTTGATGAGTTGAACCGGTCGAGTCCGGTTTTATTGAAACTGAACCCGTGCTGACCGCACCCAACCGAACTAGTATTCCTATATTATTATTATTAGTTTTACAGCATTGATTTTACACTTTACTCATACAATATATCATACAATGACTAAGCCCACATGTCCAATAGCCCAATTTCAAAGTCCATTTCACACTTAACCCTACATATATAAGCCAACATCAAGCTTTCTCATTCACTAACCCTAATTTGAAGAAGCATTGATTTTTCACACTATTGTTTTGGGATTTTGATTGTCTTCTATTTTCTGTTGTTGAGATTTGTTGTGTTGTTTGAAGTTGAACATCATCATCATCATTTCCAAGTTTCAACATTTCTATAAAAAAAATATGATAATCCATTTTTTTTAAAACCCTAGATCCTTGATTTCACATCATCAAAAAGTTTCTAAAATATGTTAATCCATTTTTTTTTAACCTTAGATCTATTTTTTTGAACGGTTTTATTTATTTATTTATATCTAAATTGATTATTTATTTTATTGTTGGTTTAATTTATTTTTTTATTTTAATTTTTGAAGGAGAAAGAAAGTCATTCAAACCTTCTTCACACATGGACGACATTGACACCACTATGGAAAATGAGATACTTGAAAATGATAAGCTATTCTAACCTTCTATTTTTAGTTTTGTTGTTATTAAGTATAATTTGTTCTTGTTTATTCATGTTTTTTTTTTGTTCTTTTTATTGAAGTTATGTTCTATTTTTGTTCTTTTCAAGATTTAAGATGAATTTGTTCTTTATTTAATTATTTTCAGTTCTGTGTTGTTAACTGTTAAGCATGTTGTTTAGTTTGTTATGTGGGTTTTATTGTTTTGTTGTGTTAAACTTTTTGTTCTGTTTTATAAGTATGCCAATGTTTTTATAGTGTTAATTTTTGTGTGGTCTTGTGTTCATTTATGTATTGTTATGTTCAGTTTTTTGTATGGTTTTAATAATGTTTTCACTTTTCAGCAATTCATGGAGCTAATGGTGATGGAATTCAGCCGTTAAATGCAGCGGTTGGTGATGGAAGTCAGCCCCCAATTGCAGTAGCTATTGCAGTAGTTGGTGATGAAATTCAGCCTTCAAATGCACCTGAAAGCATTCCTGCTGTCGATCCAGCATCTCTTCCACCTAGGCAAACAAAGAAGAGGAAGCCTAATGCTAGTGGGCCTAGGAGCACTTCAGCTGCTTGGGATAGCTTCACAAAACTTCCAGATTCTGGATGTCCAGAGCCAACAGCTGCTTGCAACTATTGTGGCAAGAGGTATCTTTGTGACCCTAAATCTCATGGAACCACAAACATGCTTGTGCATTCTAAAATCTGTCCAAGAAATCCTCAAATCTTAAGTAATGACCCTTCTCAAACTGTTTTAACTTTTGGTCATACTTTAGGGGCAGCAAGCTATAGATTTAATGCTGAAGCTTGCAAAAAGGATGTTACTAAGTTCATCATCTTAGATGAACAGCCTTTCAGGGTAGTTGAGGGGGAGGGCTTCAAACAACTTATTAGAACCTTACACCCACAATTTACAGTCCCTTCAAGGTACACTGTATCTAGGGATTGTTTCAAGTTATACCTAGAAGAAAAGGCTAAGTTGAGGGAATATTTTAAATCTGAATGCTCAAGGGTTGCTCTTACAACCGACTGTTGGACATCTGTCCAAAATCTCAATTACTTGGTTCTCACAGCCCATTTCATAGATAATAATTGGAATTATGTTAAAAAAATTATAAGTTTCAGCGTTGTGCCTAATCATAAAGGTGATACCATTGGTAAACATATTGAGGAGACTTTAAGACAATGGGGACTTAGAAATGTGTCCACAATAACTGTGGACAATGCATCATCAAATGATGTGGCTGTGGGCTTTTTGAAAAGGAGACTTAGTAACATGAATGGGTTAGTTCTAGATGGACAGTGTCTTCACTTTAGGTGCTGTGCTCATATCCTAAACTTAGTTGTGAATGATGGCTTGAAAACAAACCAATTGGGCATATCTAAAATCCGAACAGCTGTGAGGTTTGTGAGATCATCCACTAAAAGACATGACAAATTTGAAGAGTGTGTTGGGTATGCTGGAATTACCTCAAGAAAGAGTCCTTGTTTAGATATGTCTATTAGGTGGAATTCAACCTACCTAATGTTAGAGTCAGCTGAACCTTTCCAAGTCGCATTTGATAAGCTTGATATCGATGACCCTAATTATCTTAAGTACTTTGGGGTAGGTTCTTCTCCACCTACCTTTGATGATTGGGATAAGGCACGTGCCTTTATGAAATTCCTTAAAATATACTATGATGCCACAATGTTTTTTTCAACCTCTACACATGTAACCATACATGCTGCATTTCACCAACTGTACACAATACACAAAGAGTTGAAGCTGGCCATTAATGATTATGATCCTGTTTTGAGTGCTATGGGGAAGGAGATGAAATTGAAATCTGATAAATATTGGAGAAATGTTGTGAACATGAATGATCTTATGTATTTTGGTGTAGTCTTTGATCCATGCTACAAGATGAAGTTTTTTGAGTTTGTTTTACCTAAGATGTACAATGATCAGTCTCAATTAGGAACAGATTTGTTAACCAAAGTGAAAGGTAATTTGGTAAAAAATGTTTTATTGGTATGCTTCAGCCCTTGGCCATCAAAATAGGAATAGACCATCTTCTAGTGGTTCATCATTGGTAGGAAGTAGTGTTTCAGCTGAGCAACCCACTGTTGTTATGCCTGAAAGTGAGTTTAAGAGTTATTTGAAAGAAATAAATTCAATTGATCAGAAAACTGAGCTTGAGAAGTATTTGGATGATCCTGATGTTGATGATGATGGTAAGTTTGATGTACTTTTGTGGTGGAAAGAAAATTCCTTGAAGTATCCGGATCTATCAAAAATGGCTAGGGATATACTTGCTACTCCTGTTTCAACAGTGGCATCTGAAAGTGCCTTTAGTACCGGTGGCAGAATTTTAGATAGTTTTAGGAGCAACCTAAAACCGGAAATGGCTGAGGCATTAATCTGCACTCAAAACCGGTTGATGCCTTCTACTAATCAATGTATGGAGCAAAACATCCAAGAATATCATGAAGCAGTTGAAAAGATTGTAAGAGGTAATGATGTTATATTTAAACTAGCATGTGAAATTTTTATCTATTTTTATATGTTTGGTGAATATTATAAATGTTTGTAACATTTTTCCCACGTTTGTTACTTAGAATTTTCCCACGTTTGTTACTTAGAACTATGTCAATCATTAACTAGAACATCTGTTAGATCAACACCTACTGCATCTGCAACTACACCAGCACCTGATCCATTTGCTGCTGGTCCATCTTCTCAGCCACGACCATTTGGTCGTGATTGAGAACTTTCTGGTATTTTTTAATTTCCTTGTTTACTTCTCATTATATGCTTGATATTTACTTCTCATTATATGCTTGATATTTATTGATTCAATTAATTAATTAATTTTATTTATTCATTGGAGTTGTAATAATTTTTTGCGTTTTTTGGAGTCATTGATAAGACATGACTCAGTAGACCTGCTTGGCTGCTTATTATTTTGGTATCAAATGCATGGTAACTTTTATAACTCTGAATATGGAGTTGTGCTAAGTCTGGAAGAGAATGTGAGTGCAATTTAATTTGTTTATTTCTTTTGTCAACTGATTATTTTTTTTATTAATTATTATATGGAGTGTTTGATTTTTTTACACTCAAACTTTCAGTAACTAAATCTTGTTTATTTGCTGCCATTTGCTGCCTTTTGATTGCTGCAATTACTGCCTTCCTTGTAATTTAAGTGACATTTGTTTTGAAATTGTAAGTAATCTATATCTATATGTAATTACTAGTTAGTAGTTACTGCCTGTGTTCTAGTTCCATTCAACTTTAAGTCACTGCCTATGTGTAATTGTTGCTATTTTCTTTTTTTGAAGGGACTCTGTAAAGCATTAGATGCTTGAGAGACTTGCTGATTTGTTGTAGCCTTTGTATGTAAAATGGTGAAACAACTTAATTGCGGAAGTGGCATCATCGCTTCTAAATTATCTTGGTCTTTCTATGATGTAAGTGTAAGCAATCTAAAACTAAATTGTCCTATTTTTTGTCATTATATTTGACAATAAAGTTCTGTCATCTTAATTTGCTACTTTTTAAGTTTGTATGGTTGAATTCTATTTACTATTTTGTAGGAAACATTTTTAAGATTGATGTTGTGCAACCTTTGGAGTAGATGTTAATTGATGATGTAGGATCTCTGCTACTCAAGGTAAACCATGTTTGCTCAAAATTAGGATTTAAGATGAAATTTCATATTATTAATTTGAACTATTGTTGTTAGTTTTGAAATTTATTTGTAATTACAAATACAAACATCACTAGCAAATTACACTCATTTTTTGTCTATCTCACTTTTATGCAGTAGAAATATGTATTGAGGATGATTAATGGTGGTAATGGATGGGGCAGCAAACAACAATGATGAAGTTCCAATTTCTTTTCTTTAGTAGATTGCCTGTAATATATATTTGCAATGGTTTGTAATATATAAGTAGTACTAAGCTGAACTTGTGAAATGTGATCAAGTCAAACAAAACAAATCATATACCAACCAAACTAAATGTGTGAATGTGAGACAATCATGCATGGTTGGATATGAATGTCTGAAATTGATAGTCAAGCAAGTCAAAACATATGTTAACTACATATGTGAAATATGTTATTAGAAAGCTGATGCTAAAGGGGATGCCATCAAAATGGTTAAGCTTCTAATTGATTATATTTTAAATTATTCTATTATTAGAATTACTTTGGTTTTTCTAAATTTTTGTTACATTATTTTAGTAGATATTTAAACTATATGTGAAATTAAATTACAATAATCCAATTGAGGGGTATTCCAAAAAAAAAATTAATTTTGACGAAGCCCAATATAAATTTATGAATTCAGAAAATGAAATGAAAAAAAAAATGTTCACTAAAATTCTGTTAAAAACAAAATAATTTGGGCCAATTGTGAAGTATTACTACCCGTTTAACCCAACCCGTTACCCACTATATCCATCTGACCCGTAACCCGCCCAAACCGAAGCCCTTTATGGTCAAAATTGGGCCTTCAAGAAGCCCACTCGGTTTCGTTCATCATTGACAAAATGGGCCCGAACCTGCCCGTACCCGCCCGCTGCACACCCCTAATTAGAAGGATGAAGTGATTTTGGAAATTTTGAGAGAAGAGAAGAGATTTTTTATCAATTTGGGGATTTAGGGTTCATATGGGTTAATTTTGCAATCTACCTATTTTTTTGGTTATGGTCTCTATCCCATTTATTAATCCAGTCAGCAACATTAGTTAGCCACGTGGCAGGATCCAAGTGGCAAAACGTTTGTCACTTGGACCAAATTGGACAAAATTTGACGGCAAGGACTAAAGACAAACAAAAATGTATGATACAAGGACTATTTTAGAATAAAATCACATATAGGGACTAAAACCAAAATTATTTTTCTGTTGCGGGGATTTTGAGATTTCCACCACTACATTGACCTTTCATTTCCAAAGAGGGGAAAGTGTCGAAAACCTATAAAAGAGATTCTAAGGTACGCGGGTTAGTTACGCCTAGGGAAGGTTTTAGAACCCTAAACGTTCATAGTATTCTATGATAACCTCTGGTTTATTTTTATTTTTTACTTTTATGTGCTTTAAGAAAATAAGAGAGAAAGTGGTAAGAATTGGAGGGAGAATTTGTTTAAAGAGAATTGTGTGTGTAAGTGGAGAGTATAGATGAGAAAAGAAGGTTATTTCATGAAAGTAAAGCGTTTAGACTTAAATTTCTAATCGTGCGACTAATTGGGTTTTGGACTAAAAGAAGTTGTGATTAAAGAGAGAAGATGATGTTTATTTATTTTTCTAAGTTTTTTCAAAAGAAATTTACTATCGAATGAAAGGTCGCGTTTACTTAGTTATTTAGCGATTGCGGAAAACGGTAAAAAGTAAAATGCATGCGATGCAATTTTCTACATCCTCTTTGGGGTTACATTTTTCCTAAATACATTCTAAGAGTTTTTTGCGACAAAAATAAACATGAATGAATGCAACATTTTAATGCAATGCAATTTTACAAGTTAAAGTGAAATATAGACGGAGCAAAAATAAAGAAAAAACTACACTAAACTAATATTCTAAAGGTTAATGTTCTATTCTTTCTCGTCCGTCTCCAATTAGCATAGGTTTAGATTAAGTCTCAAAGTCACAAACCAAGTACCAATATGCAATAATATGATGACATGAAAATAAATGACTAGAAAGTAAATTGCATAGAAATTTAAATGACATAAATAATAATTAAAAAAATGCATAAAAATAAATGATATGGAAACAAATAAACAAACTAAAAGCATAAAAAAAAATAAAAAAAAAATTAAAGAAAGAACAGAAATAAGAAAAACTGAACAATAAAAGAAAAGAAACAAACGTAATGAAGAAAAAGAAAATAAATGATCAGGGGGGTGTATTAGCAATATAGGGAGTATGGGTAGTAAGGCAGGAAAGAATAAAAGAAAAGGAAATAGAGGCCCAAGGCCCAAAGACGAACTGGATCGGACCGATCCAATTGGGTCAACCATAGGCTGAACCGGGTCAAGGTTCCAGATCCAGTAGACCCTCGCGCGTGTGCGCTCACAGGATGATAGTATTGCAGCCACTTGATCAAGATCAAACAGCTAGAAATTAAAACAGATCTAACGCTTCACATCTAAGTAAACAGATCGAACGGTTAAGATTAAAAGTCACAGAAAACGGTGTATAGCATGATCCTTCTTCTACACGCGGGCGAGTCACTGACTAAATGACTCAGTGACTCGTCCGCCATTACTGAGTCACGAAGAAGCTTCAGATCTTCGTCAAAAAATGCGTTCGAATACTCGATTCGACTCGTTTTCTCACGTAGATCTTGAATCTATGCTTAGTTTTCAAAATAGAGATCTAGATTTTTAAAAACGAACGAAACAAGTTTAGATCTCAAAATATGAAATAGATTTGTACGCAAAATTGATGGAAACTGATATGTACATCAGCTTCCTTATGCTTTTGCGGTTTCAATGAGCCAAGTTTTAACGAAAACGGAATTGTAAATCTCTCAAATCGAGTACCTCAAGTTTTGAGTCCGAAAATGGTTTTTGTTCGTGTTCGGGCGCGTTTTAGGCTTGTTTCTGAGTTGTTTTCATGAATTGAAATGATGAATGAGTTTATAATCAAGTAGGAAGGGATTTGATGAAGGTTTTGTTTGGATTTGTGGGTGAATCGGTGTAGGATATGGAGGAAGGAGATGAGATATGTTGTTGTTGTTGTTACTGCATCTTCCGTTCTTCTTTTTTTCTTTTTCTTTTTCTGTTTTTTCTTTTTGTTTTGATTTTTGTGATTGTGGAATGAGAGAATGAATTTTTTTGAGGAATGGTAGGAATGAATCTCTCCTCCTTTTGAGTGTATAATGTGAGGTTTCTTTTATAGAGAGAAAATTAAGGTAAGGGGTAAAAATGGATTAATGATAAAGAGATAAGATATTTGAGTAATATTGATAGAAAGGGTAATTTGTATTAAATGAGAAAATAAAAAAAAATTAATCAAAAAAAATAAACGTGATGTGGTGTAATTTGATTGGTCTAGGTGAGAAAGATGCTTTGAGGTGGAATATGGTATTTTTGATTTATTTTAAAAGAGATAAGGATGAGATGAGATAGAGCAACTTGTGCTCTACTCTTTCCTCTCTTGGCATATTATTTTTAAAATAAGAAAATAAAATGGAATTAAATAAAATAGATGGAAATAAAATAAAATGCAAATATTTTTGATATTTTTGAAATATAAGAAAATAAAATGCAAAACAAGATTAAAATCAAGTGAAAACTATTTTTTGACATTTTTAGACTTTTACGCTAGTTACGAAACTATTAAAAATGAAATAGACTAAAAGAGTAAAATAGTTGAAAAATATGTAATTATAAAAAGATGAAAATATGAGAAAAAATAGGAAAATATGCACGAAAAAGAAATTAGATCACGTATAATAAAATGCATGTATATTTTTGTATTTATGATGTATGAAATGCAAATTGGATTTGTAGGTCCAAAATTGGGGTACAACAGCTGCCCCTATTTAAGTATCTTCAATTGGAGAAATGAGGATTAAAATCTTTGTTTAGACAGGATTGAAGAGGCTTAAATATAAGATATGCGCCATTTTTGGACCTAAAAATCCTCTAATAATGCTCATGATGCAAATATGAATTCAGGTAATGCATATGATGAATTTTTTTGAATTTTTATGAATGTTGTAGAAGACAGACAAAGGAAGAAAGACATAGTTAAGACTCTATAGGGGAAGAACAAAACATGGTCCGACTGGAAAAAGAAAGCAACAAAAAATTATCTTGAGTCCATTTGGAGAACGAACTCCACTAGGGAACAGAGCAAAACACTGGGGAAAAACGCAAAGCCTACAAAGAGGATTGTAGAAAGAAGACAAAGCCTACAAAGAACAGGAATATTGTCCACCACCTGACAAAGAGGGAATGTAGATAAAAGACAACATTCAGATATTACCAACTACCATTCAAATGATAGCTTAAAGGATAATGAAAAATGATACATCACCTACTACCACACAACAGGTAGCTTAAAGGACAATGATCAAATATTACCGACTATCGCCTGACCGGCAGCTTAAAGGGTAACATGAAAAGATGACATTATCTACTATCGAACACCGACAGCTTAAAGGATAATGTGAAAACATGATACATTACCTACTACCACACGCAAATGGTAACTTAAAGGATAATGATCAGATATTACCGATTATCGCCTGACCGACAGCTTAAAGGGAAATATGAAAAGAGATGAGTTATCTACTATCGAACTGCGACAGCTTAAAGGACAACGACAAGATGATACATCATCTACTGCCATACAAATGACAACTTAAAGGACAATGATCAAAATATTACCGACTATCATACAAATGATAGCTTAAAGGGCAATATAAAAGGAGTGACATCATCTACTACCACACAATTGGTAACTTAAAGGATAATGTGCAAAGAAGATACATTATCTACTGCCATACAAATGACAGCTTAAAGGACAATGATTAAATATTACCAACTACCATATAAATGATAGCTTAATGGAAGGTAATATTTCTCTGTTAGAGGGAAATAACTCTACTAGGAACTTCAAAAGAGGCGCAAGTAGGTTAAACCGTAAAAGTGTATGTATTTGTAGAAAAAACGATTTGTATGACCTTTTGTGAAATGTATCTTGATAAGATTCACTGGGGATAAAACCACCTAAGGAGCTGTAAGGTGTATCTGGTAAAATACAAGCTTCTTGTATGGATAGCTTGTCATCTGCTGTTTTGAATTGATGTCCAATCCGGGAACAAACCGGAGGGAAACTTGTAAAACAAGACTCTGTGTCCAATTGAAGAAGAAATTCAACTGGAATTTTCCTTTTGTTGTAGGAAAAACTGAGACAACCATCATCCACAAGAGAGGAGTCTAGTGGGGAATTTTTGAAACAAGAGGTGTACATTTATCTTCCTAAGCTGACACTCTAATTGGAGAGAACAACATGCCTATCCCGACTCTATTTTGTAGACACGAACAAGACAAAAGAGATAGAAATCTGTATAATGATGCGGTAATGTATGAATGATGTAAATGTATATGACATGTAAATGATATGTATGAATGTTATGTATGTATGAATGTTTGAAAATGTATGCTGTGAATATTTGCTGACAAAATAGACAGGACGAACGAGACTGGAAACAAGTCAACGTCGCAGTACAACTCAGAGTATCTCAACAAGTTGTATATGTTGTTGTAGATAAAACAAGAGAATCTCTTCTTGGGGAAAGAACAACTTCTCTGGAAAATGACTGTTTTAACCGAACGATCTGTACAAAAACTTTATTGTACTCAAGACAACATGATCAACTTTCGTCGGTGATGTACCCTTTTCTTGAGAGGACTGTTGACATTCTCTTAGAGAAACCATGTTAACTGTTGATGAACAACTTTGAGAGAACGAAGACGACTTGCCCCTTGCTTTAGATTATTGCATCAGTCTGATAAATCTTTGAAAGAATCGCTCGAAGAGCATGACTAGTTGACCTTTTACACTTAGCGTACTGCAGTCATTATGCCTTTTATTTATTTTTTTTGAAAATCCCTAACTTTTGCCTGAACCGCTCTTTCGAGTTTTCAGTTCACCGGGATTATACCCTCTTTATTTTTTTACCTAGGCCGCCCTTTCGGGTTTTCAACCTAGCGGGCTTTGTATACTTTTTCTTTTGTCCCTAATTTTTGCCTGGATCGCCTTTTCAGGTTTTCAATCCACCGGGACGCTCTTTTTTGCCTAAGCCGCCTTTTCAGGTTTTCGACTTAGCGAACTCATTTTTTTTTTGTATATTTTTTTTGTAGGCATTATATGTGTTAATTGCAGCAGCATGCATCGAAAGTGAAAACTCTTCTCTATCCAAGTGGTCTTGTCATAGTATGCCCCAAGTGTTTGAAACCTTGAAGGATATGCCCCTGACCAACTGATGTTTGCAGTGTAACCAAATCTTGAACCATTTTCAACCTTGATTAAAAGGATATTCAATTTGTTTGCCCCTGACTGGCATAATCCATATGTAACTTGTCTCAATTCAACTTTACCCTTGATCAGACCATAACTCAAATTTCTTTGATGTCAAGTATTAATTTGAAATTAAAATTATTTCTTTTGAAAAGTATTTTTGATAAAATGCACATGCAAGTTTTTTTGAAATTGAATATTTTTGTATTTTTTTGAATGGAAACACATGATATGTACAAAAGATAATTACTGATTAATCAAACAGGAGGAGTCAGCATAACAATAAATTCGCCGAATATACTTTCATAGTGAACCTAGCTTTAATTAGGTCTTTTGTATGTTATAACGTGGCTTGGCTCACTGTTTTAAAAAAAAGATTGTTAGGCTCAAAATTTATATGGTCCCACCCATTCTTCTTGATGTTCTTCGATCCTAAGTTCAATTAATTCAACTGATGCACTCAGTCGACAAGAGAATCTTTTTGGCAATGATGTTTGAGGTTGATACTTTGGTCGAAGTTTTATTGACATCATTTTTGTTGAACAGACTTTGATGAGATTTCTTGAAGTGGCAGTCACTTTTTGTTTAGGAAGTGGTTCCTATTTTTCTTTGAGTCACTCTTTATTTGTATGGACTAGTTCTTTTGAACTTTGAATTCGTGGTCCATTAGGATGCCCCTCTCCTTTTTTCTTTTTTTTTATGGGCTCTTTTTTTTTTTTTTGAATTTTTTTTTGTAATTGTAGTACCCCAATTTTGGACCTACAAATCTAATTTTGTATTTCTTGCATAAAAATAGACAAAAAAAACATTTTATTTCTTTTTCATGCATTTTTTCTTTCTTTTTTCATATTTTTATCATTTTTTCTTAAATTTTCTTTTATTTCTAAATATTTCATTTTTTATTTTGTTTATTTTAAATAGTTAGTATTTTAGCGTAAAGGTCCAAAAATATCAAAAAAAGTTTCTTTTTTTATTTTACACGCATTTTCTACATATTTCAAATATCAAAAAACATTTACATTTACTTTTTTTTTTATTTCCATCCATTTTAGTTCAATTTATTTTCATTTACAAATATGCCAAGAAGAGAAGGAGTAGAGCACAAGTTGCCCTATCTCATAACTCATCAATATCATCTTTTTATCTCTTTTAAAATAAATAAAAAATAGTTGTCACCACCTCACAAAAAAATCTCTAGCATAGACCAATGACATTGTGCCACCTCATCTCATTCTCATCATAAACCAATTTCCCAATTAAAAATAAATCAAAATATTACCATTTTATCATTTTACCAAATTATCCTATCATTTCTATAATTATTACATCAATACCATTTACCCTAATTTTCATCTATAAATACAACTCTCACATCACTCATTCATCATCCACAATTCACAAAAAAAAAGAAAACACACACATTCCCTTCAATGTTCTTTCCACCAATCAAAAAACAAAAAAAAATAGAAATCACGTTACAGTAAGACTAACTTCATACTCCCTTCCTTCTTCCTTCCAACTCCACAATCAAACGAAATCAAACCACAAATCTCACTTTCTTACAACATAAACACATCCCAGGACCAGAAAATCACTCCAGTAACATTTCAAATCGCAGCAAAACGCGTCCAAAATACCAACCCGGAACCGTTTTTTTCTTCAATCTTGAGGTGACAATTTCTCACGTTTTACAACTCCGTTTACGTTGATTTTTGGCCCATTGAACTCGCAAACGAACGATGAAGCTGATTTACATATCAGTTTTCACTAATTTTTGCGATACATCGTTTTTGATTTTTGACCCGTTTTTCTTTTAAATCGTTTTTGTATTTAGAATGATCTATTGTAAAAAATGAACACATATTCGGAATCTACACGAAAAATCCTATGAAATCGACTATTTACTTGTATGATTTGGTTCGGATTTGAGTTTATGTTGTTTGATTCAAAGCTTCTTGAACTTCCATGGCTTTTTTTTTTTATCACGATGAAGAAGATAGATCATGATATACACTCTCTTTTCCAACTTTTAATAGGGTGTGTTTGATTTTTTTTTAATTTTGATCATATGATTCACAGATTCAATCAGGCTTGTCCGATTTAGATCTAACGAAGATGATCTGTTGGCTTATGATGGTCACTCGCGTCTGAACCGTATGGAATCCAGGACCTGGTTCGGTTCAACCCTGGGGTTGAACCGCCTGAACCGGTCTGGTCCAGGCAAGTGGTCCGGTTCAGTGCCTTGGGCCTCTGTTTCTGTTTTTTTTTTTCCTCTTTATTTTCTGCACCTCCCTTAATACTATTGCACCCCCTCTGTTTTGTTTATTTATTTTCTTTCATGTCATTTTATTTTTATTTTTGCATCTATCTTCTTTATCTTCTTTATTTATTTTATGTCATGCAATTTATTTTATATCATTTTAATTTCTTGCAATTTATTTTTGTTATTTTAGTTATGCAATTTACTTTATGCATTTTTATTTTTAGTCATTTATATTTCATGTCATTGTTGTCATTGCACTATCTCTTGCTCTCTCTTTGATTATTATCATGGTTATGAATTTTGGATTAAAACTATACCTTAGCAATTGGAGGCGGACTTTAGAATTAGAACTTAAACTTTAGGATTTCTCTTAGTTTTAGTTTTTTTTAGATAGTTTTTTTTAGGTAGTTTTTCTTACTTCGTCTATAATTCTCTTTAACTCGTAAATATTGCATAGCATTAAAATGTTGCATTCATTCATGTTTATTTTATCGCAAAACTTTTAGAATGTATTTAGGAGTGATGTAACCCCAAAGTGGAAGTAGAAAATTGCATTGCATGCATCTTTATCTTTTTATCGCTTTCCGCAGTCGCTAAAATAACCAAGTAAACGCGACTTTTCATTTCCAAAGAGGTACGACTAGTAACTTTCTCTAGAAAAATAGAAAAACAACATAAAAACATCTCCTCCCTCTAAATAAATTTCTTTAGTCCAAATACCCATTAGTCGCACGTTTAGACTTAGGTTTATTTTCAAACACTTTACTTTAATGTTATAACCTTCTTTTCTCATCTATACTCTCCACTAATCACACACGATTCTCTCTAAACAAATTCTCCCTCCAATTCTTACCATTTTCACCCTCATTTTCTTAAGCACATTAAAAGCAATAAAAAATAATAAACTAGAGGTTACCATAGAGTACTATGGACGTTTAGGATGCTAATACCTTCCCTAGGCGTAACTAACCCCCGAGCTTAGAATCTCTCTTTTCAAATGGTTTTCGACACTTTCCCCTCTTCGGAAATGAAAGGTCAATGTTAGTGGTGGAAATCCCAAAATCCCCGCAACAGAAAAATGGCGACTTCACTGGGGATGCTCTCCTTAAGAGGGTTGAACCTATCTAGTTTATTGCTTTCCTAAATGCTTAAATGATTTACTTATTTATGTCATGGGTTTCTTGAGTGATTAGACAAGCACAATACCCCTGCTTGAGAAAACAAAATAAGATAGGATTCGTGGTGTCATATCGTTGCGTACCGAGTTAGTTGTTGCGCAAATGCATATGATGCGGCCACGCTCAAGTGGAGGATCTATGGAAGTGGTATAGTTGGCACGAGTCAATTGTGTTGGCATATCATTTCTGTTTATCCCGAGAAGCTTGAGAGCCTCTTAGTTTCATTAACCCACCTTGGCCTTTAGAATGTAGTGCGGTGGTTGAAATCACGAGTCAATTGTGGTTTTGATTGTCACGCGATGCTACGCTCAAACAAGACTTCTCCTTTGGATATTTCATTGAGCCATGAGTCAATTATGTGCGCATGGTATTCAATAGGAAAGTTGACAAGTTTGGGAACCTTTTAGAACCCGTGTTACAAATATGAAGAAAAAACCATAGTTCATACCTTGTGGGTGGTTCACCTTTTGACTCCAACGTTATCTTAACCAACCATGTTTGCTCGTACTTGTGCTTGTTGCATCATTACATCTCATTCATCCATGCATCCATGAAACTTTTTTAATCATCCTTCAAAGGACCTAAGAAGTTGTTGTTGTATCATAGATATGGATCAAAGAACAAGGAACACAAAGAAGTTCACTTTCAGAAATCCGGATTTGAGGAAGTTGATGAAGTTGGGATCTCACATACCTTTCCGCCCTGATTTTCAACGGCAGTATGGAAAACTCTTCAGCATTCTTGAGACCGATATTAAAGATGGGATCCTTAACACTCTTGCCCAGTTCTACGACCCGGTGTACCACTGTTTCACGTTTAGGGATTATCAACTTGTTCCAACTCTAGAAGAATATGCTTACTTTATGGGTTTACCTGTGAATGACAAGCCTCCTTTCAGTGGTCTAGAGAAAGCTCCCGAAATTTCTGACATTGCTGCAGCTCTTTGTCTACCTGTATCAGTCATTCATGACAATTTGACTAGTAATCAAGGACTTCGAGGGTTAAATTCTAATTTTCTGTTCAAAAAAGCTTTTGAGTTTGCCGAAGCATTAAGCATTCCTGCTCTTGAGGCGATATTTGCTGTCTTGGTTTATGGGTTGCTACTTTTTCCTACTGTAGATAATTTTGTTGATCTTCGAGCTATACAAATCTACTTGATGGGAAATCCAGTCCCCACTCTGCTCGGTGATACTCATCATGCTCTGTATACGGCTACCAAGAAGAAAGGAAGAGCGCCAGTTCCTTGTTGTGCGCAGCTACTCTACAAGTGGTATGTTAGTCATTTGCCTAAGGACTTCACTTCTGGACACAATACAAATGATGTCTTATGGTCTCAAAAAATTATGCCTCTCACTTATAAGGATATACATTGGTACGACCGTTGTTCAGATAATGGGGTGGTCATTGACAGTTGTGGGGAATTCACTAACGTGCCTCTTATTGGTACACAAGGAGGCATCACTTACAGTCCAGTGCTTGCTAGACGACAGTTCGGATGCGCGATGATGGAAGCTCCAAAAAATCACTATCTTTCTGGCGAATTCTATGACAACAAAAATGTGGACATACTCCAAAGGAAGAGGTTTGCAAATGCTTGGAAGACAATTGTCAGAAAAGGGAGGAATCATCTTGGGAAGAGAAACTTGGTTGTTGGGCAACCGTATGTTGATTGGGTCATTGATAAAGCTATGAAGCTCAGAATGCCCTACCCTCTTGAAGCGCCTGTACTTCCTCCACCATTACCAGATGATATTTCAAATGTTGGGTCATCTTCAGTTCCTACACCACTTCCAGTTGCTACCCCATCTAATGCTGTGATAATTGACCTCAGAAGATCCTTGGCTAAGATGACAGCTGAAAGAGATAGTTGGAAGAAGAAATATCTGGTAGCCGAACAAGAGAAGAATTTTTGGAAATCGAGATACTACTGTGAAGAAGCTGAGAGGGAATGCTTGCAATCAAAGTGTGGTGATCTCGAATCTGAAGTAGAGAAATTGAGAGAAGAATCAAGAGCCGATAAGCAAATGATCGAACAATATGACACGTGGCTATTTGAGAAGACAGATGAGCTTGAAGGACTCAAGAGGCAGAGACAAGGTGACTAAAGACCAAGTTCAAGAAAGGGACCAATGTCTGTTTATTTATTTATTGTTAGTTTGTGTCAGTTTATGTATTTTGTTCAAAGTTATGGTGGTTGTAATTTTATTTTTTATGTATGTTTCTTTTGTTTCTCTTTTGTATTTCCTATCTTGTAAGCGTCATATGTGCTTCAATCATTTGTAATTTATTCGCTTCTATTAATGAATCAAGGTCCTTGTTCTATGATCACATTCTACTTTAAGGTCCTTTGAAGATGAGAAAATATGATCAAACAAAAACAAAACGATATTCATACCTCTTTTGCTCTTGCATAACATCTCATGCATCATTTGCATTCATATTTCAGTTTTCAAATTTTCTGAGTCTCTCTTTTTCCAGATCCTGGCCCGACGTTCTCGTTTCAAGCCAACACGAACTTACAATACCCGTGCAAACTTCAAGAAAAGAATGGAAGGACTCGAGCAAGAGAATCAACTTCTACAAGAACAGGTTACCTCCCTTCAGGCTAATGTGGCCCATCTGACTGCTTTGGTTGAATCCCTGACTATGGTGAGAGCTCCGCCTCCCCCAACACAGGCTTTGAATGTTTCTGCTCCTGATAGCACCTCAGTTTCTGCTTCATTGTTCTATGTTAGCCAACCAATGCCCACTGCACCAATGAATTACCAATGGGGTATGCCTGCTAATTTTGGTGAAGGGTCTCAACAGAATCATCTCCATACTCAGTTCCAGACCGTTGCTATGCCACAGGTTACAGTTTCTCTTCCACCGACTGCAATGACTGTTGCCCCTCTCACCATGAACGCTATGCCACTAGGGGGAGAACAGCTATATCATGCTCATCCAGCTGAAAGTGTGATATCTTTTGGTCATAATGAAGACGTCCAGAACCAATTTGATGAGATACAGCGAGAAATTCGTGCACTCCGCGGTAAGGAGTTGTTTGGAAAGAGTGCTCATGACATGTGTTTGGTTCCTGATGTTGATTTACCTCCCAAATTCAAAGCGCCTGATTTTGAGAAATACAAGGGGGATTCTTGCCCACAAAGCCATCTGATCATGTATGCTAGGAAGATGGCTGCTCATGCGAGAAATGATCGGTTGTTGATTCATTGTTTTCAAGACAGCCTGACTGGAGCTGCTTTGAAATGGTATGTGGGTTTAGATCGTGAGAAGATTAAGTCTTTTACTGATGTGTGTGAATCATTCATGCAACAATACAAATATAATGTGGATTTGGCCCCTGACAGAGACCAACTTCGTTCTTTGTCTCAAAGGGAACGTGAAAGTTTTAAGGAGTATGCCCAAAGGTGGCGTGGGCTGGCTGCCCAAGTTAACCCACCTTTAGACGAGAAGGAGATGACAAAGACCTTTCTAAAGACGCTTGATCCTTTTTACTTTGATAGAATGATTGTTGGTAATCACCGTAATTTTACTGATGTGGTTGAAACGGGTATACGCATGGAAGAGGCAGTTCGAGAAGGTCGTTTGGTAAAAGATGCCTCCGGTTCTGGTAATAACAAAAGGTATGGTGCTAACTTCGGGAAAAAGAAAGAGCAGGAAGTGGGCATGGTCGCTCATGGTAGACCAAGGAGAAATTATTTTCACCCACCTCAACATCATGTGGCTGCCATTGCAGCACCTTTAAGTGTTGGCTATCATCAAAGGCCACCGAACCAACCACAAAATCAACGATCACCACATCCACCACAAAGTCAGCCACAGAATGACAATAACAACCGCGCACATGTGCCTCCAAGGTTTGATCCAATTCCAATGAAGTACGCTGAATTGTTACCGGCTTTACTTGAAAGTAAATATGTTCAGCTCAAGCCACCCCCAGCAGTGCGTAACCCATTACCATACTGGTATAGGTCTGATCTTACCTGTGCGTATCACTCGGGAGCACCGGGGCATGATGTCGAACACTGTTATGGCTTGAAATGTGAAGTGCAGAATTTGATAAACCTAGGCGCCTTGAAGTTCAAGGACACGAATCCCAATGTGCAAGCAAATCCACTTCCTCCCCATGGTACTGCCAACATTAATATGGTACAGGTGGATTCCAGCTGTTATAGAGTGTTCAACGTTCGTCAGATCAAAGGGTCTTTGGTTCAGATACATGTTGATTTGTGCAAATTGTCTCTGCTCCAACATAATCATGCCGCTTGTATGACATGCCCGAGGAACCCAAGGGGATGCCAAAAGGTGAGAGACGATCTGCAAACTCTGTTGAACAAGAGAGAGCTCGTTATTGCATACAAGAAAAAAGGAGGGGAAGATTCTGATGATGAGTTCGAGTATGATAGTAGTGACGATGATGTGTTTATGATTACTCCGGAATTCCCTGCTTTAAGATGTCTTGAGCTGACCTATAATAGTCAGGAGTCTGTTGTGGAACCTTTAGTGATATGCTTGCCCGGTCCTGTGCCGTATGCTTCTGATAATGCGGTGCCTTATAAATACAATGCCACTATGATGAAAGACAATAAAGAGGTCCCAATTCCTGCCTTATCCTCCGTTGCGAATGTCGTTGGTCTAAGCAAAATGATGAGGAGTGGCCGTGTGTTGCCACCAGTTACTCTGAAGAAGAATGATCCTCCTGTGAGAGAACCTTTGATAGTTGACAATCCTAAGACAACTGATGAGAATGGTAAGAGTTCAAGTTTGACTAACAAGGCTGATGTTGCTTCCGATGTTGAAGAGGTCTTGAAATTAATCAAGAAAAGTGAGTATAAGGTGGTTGATCAGCTCATACAGACACCTGCCAAGATTTCTATCTTGACACTCCTGTTGAATTCTGAGGCACATAGAGATGCTTTGATGAAGGTGTTAGAACAAGCATATGTAGACCACGATGTGACTATTGACCGCTTTGATGGTATAGTGGGGAATATCACTGCTTGTAACAATTTGGGTTTCAGTGATGAAGACCTCCCTAAGGAGGGGAGAAGCCACAACCGTGCCCTCCATATCTCAGTAAATTGTTTATCTGATGCTCTATCTAATGTGCTTATTGATACTGGTTCTTCCCTGAATGTGATGCCAAAGACTACCCTTGATCAGTTAAGCTATAAAGGCGCCCCTATGAGGAGAAGTGGGTTAGTTGTCAAAGCCTTTGATGGGTCAAGAAAGATGGTTATGGGGGAAATTGATTTGCCTATTACTATTGGTCCCCACACTTTTCAGATTACCTTCCAAGTAATGGATGTTAACGCTGCATATAGTTGTCTGTTGGGTCGCCCATGGATTCATGAGGCTGGTGCTGTTACTTCAACCCTACACCAAAAGTTGAAATTTGAGAAGAACGGCAAAATTATAACTGTAGGAGGTGAACAAGCCTTATTTGTGAGCCAGTTATCATCATACTCATGTATCAGTGCTGATGTTACTGATGGGACGCAATTTCAAGGATTGACAATTGATGAGGGGAAGAGTGATAAGAAAGGAAGTGTCTGTATGGCTTCTTTGAAGGATGCACAACAGGCGCTGCTGGATGAATCTACCACAGGTTGGGGAAAACTGTTAGAGTTGACAGACAACAAGGACAGAAAGGGTCTGGGATTTGTCCCAAATGGTAAGGGTTCTAAATCTGATAGTGTTGTTAAGCCTCTTGGTGATATGTTTAAGAGTGCCGGTTTCATTCATCCAACTGTTTCAGATATCCATGCTGTGGATGAAGATGAGCCTGAAGAAGTTGTTGGCTATGTGGTGCGTGGAGGGGTTTGCCGCAATTGGAGTGCTGTGGATGTCCCTTCTGTTGTTTCTCGTTCCACGTAATGATTTACCGTTGTTTTTTTCAAAATCTTTCATTCTGCCCAAGATGAAAGTATGCATGTTTTTAGGGCCGATGTTTAGAAATATAATTCCTGTCGCTCTGCCCAAGGCGAAGGTGGAATAATTGTCGGGCCTCTGTTTTAAGTAAAGTCATCAATAATAAAAGTTATTTTTGTTTCCACTTTTTTTTGTGCATTTAGTTTTTCTTACTTTTTACCCTTTTCTGGAATATGGTAACACAAAGAACATAAAAATAATTTCTCTTTTCAAAAAATCTGCATAATGCTTATTTCTTTCAAGTTTTCTAAAATCAAGCATAAATCATAAATTGCAGATTAATTGTTGATCAACCCGTTGAACACATTGAACCTATGCCCTCTCCCAACTTTGAATTCCCTGTGTTTGAAGCTGAAGAGGAGGATGAGGATGATATCCCTGATGAGATTACCCGGTTGCTCGAGCACGAAGAAAGAGCCATTCAGCCTCATGAAGAGCCTGTTGAGGTGATTAATTTGGGTACGGAGGAAGATAAGAAAGAAGTCAAGATAGGGGCATTGTTAGATGCCAATGTGAAAGAAAGATTGATAGAGCTTCTCAGAGAATATATGGAGGTGTTTGCTTGGTCGTATCAAGATATGCCAGGGTTGGATACCAACATCGTGGAACACCATCTGCCGTTGAAGCCCGAATGTCCGCCAGTCAAGCAGAAGTTGAGAAGAACACATCCTGATATGGCAGTTAAGATTAAGGAGGAAGTTCAAAAGCAGATTGATGCTGGTTTCCTGATTACATCTGAATATCCTCTGTGGCTGGCTAATATAGTACCCGTTCCGAAGAAAGACGGTAAGGTTAGAATGTGTGTCGATTACAGAGATCTGAACAAAGCTAGTCCGAAAGATGACTTTCCTTTACCCCACATTGATATGTTGGTTGATAATACTGCAAAGTTCAAAGTCTTCTCCTTTATGGATGGTTTCTCCGGCTACAATCAGATACGAATGGCTCCGGAGGATAGAGAAAAGACTTCTTTCATTACACCGTGGGGAACTTTCTGTTACAAAGTTATGCCGATTGGTTTAAAGAATGCTGGTGCTACATACCAAAGAGCAATGACTACGCTGTTTCATGACATGATGCACAAAGAGATTGAGGTTTATGTTGATGATATGATTGCCAAGTCTAATACTGAAGAAGAACATATTAATCATCTTTTGAAGCTGTTCAAACGGCTACAGAAATACAAGCTCCGTCTGAATCCTAACAAGTGTACCTTTGGTGTTCGATCTGGAAAGCTGTTGGGGTTTGTGGTTAGTCAGAAAGGTATTGAAGTGGATCCTAACAAAGTAAAAGCCATTCGAGAGATGCCTGCACCAAGAACTGAAAAGCAAGTAAGAGGGTTCCTGGGTCGATTGAATTACATTTCCAGATTCATTTCTCACATGACTGCTACATGTGGACCGATTTTCAAGCTTCTTCGAAAGGATCAAGGAATAGTGTGGACGGAAGACTGCCAGAAAGCATTTGACAGTATTAAGGAGTATCTGTTGGAACCTCCTATTCTGATTCCTCCTGTTGAAGGAAGACCTTTGATCATGTATTTGACTGTGTTAGAAGATTCTATGGGTTGTGTACTTGGGCAACAAGATGAAACTGGTAAGAAAGAACATGCTATTTATTACCTGAGTAAGAAGTTTACAGATTGTGAATCTCGCTACTCCATGCTTGAGAAGACTTGTTGTGCCTTGGCTTGGGCTGCTAAACGTCTGCGGCAGTATATGATTAATCACACTACTTGGTTGATATCTAAAATGGATCCAATCAAGTACATTTTTGAGAAGCCCGCTTTGACAGGAAGGATTGCACGTTGGCAGATGTTGTTATCTGAATATGACATTGAATACCGTACTCAGAAAGCAATTAAAGGAAGTGTCCTTGCTGATCATTTGGCTCACCAGCCAATTGATGATTACCAGTCTATCAAGTTCGATTTCCCTGATGAAGATGTCATGTACTTAAAGATGAAAGATTGTGATGAACCAGTGTTTGGAGAAGGCCCTGATCCAGAATCTAGATGGGGTTTGGTTTTTGATGGAGCTGTTAATGTTTATGGTAATGGAATTGGCGCAGTTCTTATCGCCCCCGAAGGCAATCATATCCCATTCACCGCCAGGTTGCTTTTTGATTGCACAAACAATATAGCAGAATATGAAGCTTGCATTATGGGTATCGAAGAAGCTATTGATTTGAGAATCAAAATTCTAGATATTTATGGAGATTCAGCTCTTGTGGTTAATCAGATCAAAGGAGAATGGGAAACTCGCCACCCTGGCTTGATCCCATACAGAGATTATGCAAGACGTTTGTTGACTTTCTTTAACAAAGTGGAATTACACCATATTCCCCGTGATGAGAATCAGATGGCTGATGCTTTGGCTACTTTATCCTCCATGTTTCAAGTGAGTAGATGGAATGACCTGCCTCGTGTTAATATTGCACGTCTTGAAAGGCCCGCTTATGTGTTTGCAGTTGAAGAAACAGTTGATGACAAACCATGGTATCATGATATCAAGAATTTTTTGCAGCATCAGGACTACCCGCCTGGGGCATCTAAAAAAGACAGGAGAACTTTGAAAAGATTATCTGGCAGTTTCTTTCTGAATAATGATGTTCTTTACAAGAGAAACTTTGACATGGTCTTACTACGCTGTGTGGATAAGCATGAAGCTGATCAGTTGATGTACGAAATACATGAAGGGGCCTTTGGTACTCATGCCAATGGGCATGCTATGGCTAAAAAGATGTTGAGAGCAGGTTACTACTGGTTGACAATGGAGTCCGATTGTTGCAGATATGTGAGGAAATGTCACAAGTGTCAAATCTATGCTGACAAAATACACGTACCGCCAACTCAGTTGAATGTAATGTCTTCTCCATGGCCTTTCTCTATGTGGGGAATCGATATGATTGGGATGATTGAACCAAAAGCTTCAAATGGTCATCGTTTCATCTTAGTGGCCATTGATTACTTCACCAAGTGGGTCGAAGCAGCGTCATATGCTAATGTTACAAAACAAGTGGTTGTCAGATTTATCAAGAATCATATCATTTGTCGATACGGTGTTCCAAGCAAGATTATTACTGATAATGGGTCGAACTTGAACAACAAAATGATGAAGGAACTGTGTGATGAATTCAAGATTGAGCACCACAATTCTTCTCCTTACAGACCTAAGATGAATGGGGCTGTTGAAGCTGCAAACAAGAATATCAAGAAGATTGTGCAGAAGATGGTGGTCACCTACAAAGACTGGCATGAGATGTTGCCTTTTGCTTTATATGGATACCGTACTTCAGTCCGCACATCGACTGGGGCAACTCCGTTTTCTTTGGTATATGGTATGGAAGCAGTACTCCCCGTAGAGGTTGAGATCCCGTCAATGAGAGTTCTGATGGAAGCAAAATTGACAGAGGCTGAATGGTGTCAGAACCGGTATGATCAGTTGAATTTAATCGAAGAGAAACGCATGACGGCTTTGTGTCATGGACAACTCTATCAGAACAGGATGAAACAAGCTTTCGACAGAAAAGTTCGTCCTAGAGAGTTCAAAGAAGGTGATCTTGTGCTCAAGAAGGTTTTGTCTTTTCAACCTGATGCTAGGGGCAAATGGACCCCTAATTACGAAGGCCCATATGTTGTCAAGAAAGCTTTCTCTGGTGGTGCTATGATTCTTACAAACATGGATGGTGACGAACTCCCTCGTCCAGTGAATGCAGATGCAGTCAAGAAATACTTTGTCTAGAAAAAAAAAGAAGAAAAAAGGTGTATATAGCTCGTCAAGCTGAAAACCTGAAAGGGCGGCTTAGTCAAAAAAGAGAGCGTCTTGGTGGATCGAAAACCCGAAAGGGCGGTTCATACAAAAATGAGACAAAAAAAAAAAATATACACTTCCCGGTAGATTGAAAACCTGAAAAGGCGGTCTACGCAAAAGTCAGGGAAAAACAAGACAAAGTAACTGCGTTTATTCAAGTTCAGTCACTTGGGGCACAAGAAGATGGTTGAAGAAAGCTATGATCGAAATCATCTACACTTGGAAGTTGATGACACAGTGGAATTCAAAAGTTGTTAGGGAGAATAGATTTATTGTGTTCAATGTACCTTTTCCATATTAATTACCAATTCCAACTTTGTAATGATCCGTGGAATCTGGCCATTGGCGGATTACCACTCTTATACATGATTTTGAGCCTTTGTCTCATTGTTTGAACTTCTTATTTCTTCTTACAAGATTTCTTTATAGTCATTGATGATTGCATTTAAAATAAAAAAGACATATTTTAAAAGTATTTCAATAAAACAAAACAAAGATTTATTTTGCGCTTTTTGATTAAAATGGCGATTTTCTTTACTTTGAAACGAGATACAAAAAGAAGGGATCTCCCCGGATACTTCAATTTTGGTTAATCCCAATATGCAAAGGTTGGTTCCAGTCTGCACTTTACGTCTGAAAAGAGGGCACATCTTAAATAAAGAGTTGATCGTTGTTATCGTTGAATACAGATCGTTCGGTTAAAACGGTCGTTTCACCAAAGAAGCTGTTCCTTCCCCAAGAAGAGATTCTCTTGCTCCACCTACAATAACATACACCACCTTGTTGAGATATTTTGAGTCATACTCTGATGTTGGCTTGTCTCCAGTCTCATTTTTCATGTCCGTTTTGTCAGCAAATATTCATAACATATATTCATAACATGCATTCATAACATACATTCGTACATTCATGCATACATATCATTTATATGTGCCAAAAGCACTTTCATCATTCACACCTTGTTACATCATATATAGTTGTCTGTCTCTTTCGTTGTCTGTGTCTACAAAATAGAGTCGGGATGGGCATGTTGTTCTCCCCATTTAGAGTGTCAGCTTAGGCAGATAAGGGTACGCCTCTTGGTTCAAAATTCCCCACTAGACTCTTCTCTTGTGGATGATGGTTGTTTAAGTTCTTCCTACAACAAAAGGAAAATCCCAGTTGAATTTGTTCCTCAATTGGACAAAAAGTCTTGTTTTACAGTTTTCCTCCGGTTTGTTCCCGAATTGGACATCATTTCAAAATAACGAATGACAAGTTTCCACACAAGAAGCTTGTATTTTACCAGATACACTTTGCAATTCCTCAGGTGGTTTATCCCCAATGAATCTTATCAAAACATTAGACTAAAAGATCATATAAATCTTTTTCCCTGCAAACACTTTATACAGTGTAATCAGCTCGAATCACTTTTCGAAGTATTCGTCAGAGTTACTTCCTTTTCAGAGGATCATGTTACTAGTGACTGACATGTAGACATCGTCTTTTTATCTGCAACCCGTCTCTTTGTAAGGCGGTGGACGATGCTCTTGTTATCTGTAGAGATTGTCTTTTTATCTGCAACCCGTCTCTTTGTAAGGCGGTGGACAATTCTCTTGTGCTCTGTGGATGTTGTCTTTTTATCTGCAACCCGTCTCTTTGTAAGGCGGTGGACAATATTCACCTAGAGGTCGTCTTTTTATCTGCAACCCGTCTCTTTGTAAGGCGGTGGACGATGCTCTTGTTATCTGTAGAGATTGTCTTTTTATCTGCAACCCGTCTCTTTGTAAGGCGGTGGACAATTCTCTTGTGCTCTGTGGATGTTGTCTTTTTATCTGCAACCCGTCTCTTTGTAAGGCGGTGGACAATATTCACCTAGAGGTCGTTTTTTTATCTGCAACCCGTCTCTTTGTAAGGCGGTGGACAATGATCTGCTCACATTACTGTCATCCATATAACAGTGGGTAATATTCTCCCCAGTGTTTTACTTTGTTCCCCAGTGGAGTTCGTTTTCCAATGGACTCAGGGTACATCTTGCTTTTTTTCTCAGTCGGGCCCTGTTTTGTCCATCCCCTGTAGAGTCTTAACCATGTTTTTCTTCGTTTGTATGTCTTTTACAACATTCATACAAAATTCAAAAAAATCATCATCTGCATTTCCTGCACTCATATTTGCATCATAAGCATTGTTTAAGGATTTTAGGTCCAAAAATGGTGCACGTTTTGTATTTAAGTCCCTTCAATCCCATCTAAACGAATATTTCAATCTTCATTTCTCCGATTGAAGAAACTTAAATAGGGGCAGCTGTAGTACCCCAATTTTGGACCTACAAATCTAATTTTGTATTTCTTGCATAAAAATAGACAAAAAAAACATTTTATTTCTTTTTCATGCATTTTTTCTTTCTTTTTTCATATTTTTATCATTTTTTCTTAAATTTTCTTTTATTTCTAAATATTTCATTTTTTATTTTGTTTATTTTAAATAGTTAGTATTTTAGCGTAAAGGTCCAAAAATATCAAAAAAAGTTTCTTTTTTTATTTTACACGCATTTTCTACATATTTCAAATATCAAAAAACATTTACATTTACTCTTTTTTTTATTTCCATCCATTTTAGTTCAATTTATTTTCATTTACAAATATGCCAAGAAGAGAAGGAGTAGAGCACAAGTTGCCCTATCTCATAACTCATCAATATCATCTTTTTATCTCTTTTAAAATAAATAAAAAATAGTTGTCACCACCTCACAAAAAAATCTCTAGCATAGACCAATGACATTGTGCCACCTCATCTCATTCTCATCATAAACCAATTTCCCAATTAAAAATAAATCAAAATATTACCATTTTATCATTTTACCAAATTATCCTATCATTTCTATAATTATTACATCAATACCATTTACCCTAATTTTCATCTATAAATACAACTCTCACATCACTCATTCATCATCCACAATTCACAAAAAAAAAGAAAACACACACATTCCCTTCAATGTTCTTTCCACCAATCAAAAAACAAAAAAAAATAGAAATCACGTTACAGTAAGACTAACTTCATACTCCCTTCCTTCTTCCTTCCAACTCCACAATCAAACGAAATCAAACCACAAATCTCACTTTCTTACAACATAAACACATCCCAGGACCAGAAAATCACTCCAGAAACATTTCAAATCGCAGCAAAACGCGTCCAAAACACCAACCCGGAACCGTTTTTTTCTTCAATCTTGAGGTGACAATTTCTCACGTTTTACAACTCCGTTTACGTTGATTTTTGGCCCATTGAACTCGCAAACGAACGATGAAGCTGATTTACATATCAGTTTTCACTAATTTTTGCGATACATCGTTTTTGATTTTTGACCCGTTTTTCTTTTAAATCGTTTTTGTATTTAGAATGATCTATTGTAAAAAATGAACACATATTCGGAATCTACACGAAAAATCCTATGAAATCGACTATTTACTTGTATGATTTGGTTCGGATTTGAGTTTATGTTGTTTGATTCAAAGCTTCTTGAACTTCCATGGCTTTTTTTTTTTATCACGATGAAGAAGATAGATCATGATATACACTCTCTTTTCCAACTTTTAATAGGGTGTGTTTGATTTTTTTTTAATTTTGATCATATGATTCACAGATTCAATCAGGCTTGTCCGATTTAGATCTAACGAAGATGATCTGTTGGCTTATGATGGTCACTCGCGTCTGAACCGTATGGAATCCAGGACCTGGTTCGGTTCAACCCTGGGGTTGAACCGCCTGAACCGGTCTGGTCCAGGCAAGTGGTCCGGTTCAGTGCCTTGGGCCTCTGTTTCTGTTTTTTTTTTTCCTCTTTATTTTCTGCACCTCCCTTAATACTATTGCACCCCCTCTGTTTTGTTTATTTATTTTCTTTCATGTCATTTTATTTTTATTTTTGCATCTATCTTCTTTATCTTCTTTATTTATTTTATGTCATGCAATTTATTTTATATCATTTTAATTTCTTGCAATTTATTTTTGTTATTTTAGTTATGCAATTTACTTTATGCATTTTTATTTTTAGTCATTTATATTTCATGTCATTGTTGTCATTGCACTATCTCTTGCTCTCTCTTTGATTATTATCATGGTTATGAATTTTGGATTAAAACTATACCTTAGCAATTGGAGGCGGACTTTAGAATTAGAACTTAAACTTTAGGATTTCTCTTAGTTTTAGTTTTTTTTAGATAGTTTTTTTTAGGTAGTTTTTCTTACTTCGTCTATAATTCTCTTTAACTCGTAAATATTGCATAGCATTAAAATGTTGCATTCATTCATGTTTATTTTATCGCAAAACTTTTAGAATGTATTTAGGAGTGATGTAACCCCAAAGTGGAAGTAGAAAATTGCATTGCATGCATCTTTATCTTTTTATCGCTTTCCGCAGTCGCTAAAATAACCAAGTAAACGCGACTTTTCATTTCCAAAGAGGTACGACTAGTAACTTTCTCTAGAAAAATAGAAAAACAACATAAAAACATCTCCTCCCTCTAAATAAATTTCTTTAGTCCAAATACCCATTAGTCGCACGTTTAGACTTAGGTTTATTTTCAAACACTTTACTTTAATGTTATAACCTTCTTTTCTCATCTATACTCTCCACTAATCACACACGATTCTCTCTAAACAAATTCTCCCTCCAATTCTTACCATTTTCACCCTCATTTTCTTAAGCACATTAAAAGCAATAAAAAATAATAAACTAGAGGTTACCATAGAGTACTATGGACGTTTAGGATGCTAATACCTTCCCTAGGCGTAACTAACCCCCGAGCTTAGAATCTCTCTTTTCAAATGGTTTTCGACACTTTCCCCTCTTCGGAAATGAAAGGTCAATGTTAGTGGTGGAAATCCCAAAATCCCCGCAACAGTAATCACAGTGTTTTTTTTTTGAACAACTCTTGTAATATTTTGATATATAAATATTGTGACTGCTATATGAATTGATGTGAGTCTCATCTCTTGACAGCTTGTTCAGTTTGAGGTAAGCATTGTGCTTAAACCTCTTTCTTGGTATGACCAGACAAATTGATTCTCTTGTATCAGGATGCATCATCAAAATAATTGAAATACTACCCTGTCACAGGTTAAGAATAAGGGTTCAGAAAAGGTAGAAAGAAACACCGACTTCGGGCTCAAAGGGGTTGACTACAGATTATCTCCTTATATCTCCACTATTTGGGAGTTGAAACAATGCCTTACATCTTCAACTAGGTTTTTCACCATTGAAAGCATATATCAGCAAAAATCAGTTATTTGTTTTCATCATCCTCGCTCCAAGTTTGTAAGTAATAAAACAAGAGAAAAGAGTGAATATGAATGGATTAATTTCAAAAACATGCATGTTTATTACATTAAAAGTACTTGACAAAGGATATAATGTTAAAAACAAACAAATACTTGACAAGAAAGAAATAAAAGCCTAGCAATCATAGGGATGAGCTTCCTTGTATCACCGACTTCAATTAGATAAAGAGTAGTAGATGCGACATCAATAACAACCCAAAACAAACCGATCCATGTATCACAGAACTGGGTCCGTACCCTTGAAAGAAAGTTTGTTATCCTCGATCAAATTCCGGACTTCAGCTTTCAAAGGAAAACAATGTTCAATATCATGGCCAGGTGCCCCTCGATGGAAAGCACATAATTGATCAGTGCTTTAGTTTGAACAAAATTATTCTCAAGCAAAATAGGAAGTAAATCTGCATATAACATAGGGATCGGTTCAAACTTAGGCTCTCTCTTTGGAGCAGTATCAGTAACAGGAGTTATAACAGCAACATGATGTTGTTTGTTCTTCTTTTGCTTCCTATGAGCCACCATACTCGCTTCTTGTTCTTTCTTCATATCAAATCTAGACCCAAACTCTCTTGCATCAATGGACAAAGCAGTCTCTCTTGTCAAACGTCCTTCTCGGAGAGCTTCCTCAATGCGCACACCTATGTCTACTATATCGGTGAAATCATGAAGCGCACTGGCAACCATTTTATCATAGTAAAAAGCATCAAGGGTTTTTAGGAAAATTTTAGTCATCTCTTTATCCTCTAAGGGTGGATTAACGTGAGCAGCAAGTCCACGCCATCTCTGAGCATATTCCTTGAAAGTTTCCTTGTTTTTATGAGTCATGGCTTGGAGCTGATCTCTATCAGGGGCCAAATCAGCATTGTACTTGTACTGCTGCACAAATGCTTCACATAAATCATTAAAGGACTTGATCTTCGAACCACCTAAACTCATGTACCATTTCAAAGCGGCACCAGTCAAACTCTCTTGGAAGCAATGAATAAGCATATGATCATCTTTTGCTAGAGAACACATCTTTCTAGCATACATCACAAGATGCATCTGAGGGCAAGAATTCCCTTTATACTTTTCAAACTCAGGTACTTTGAACTTAGGCGGAAACTTAACATCCGGCACTAGACAAAGCTCATGAACACTCTTTCCAAACAAGTCTTCCCCACGGAGAGTACGAATCTCACGTTGTATCTCATCAAACTGATCTTGGTAATTATCTGCAGAATACGCCTCAACATTTTCAGCTTGTTTGGCATTGTAAACAGGGTCATTATCATGTGGTGTAGTGTGATCCACAGGAACTGGAACAGTCAAAACTGGTGACATAACAGGCCTAGTAACTTGATGAACATTCAAAGCAGGAATCCGGATACCAGAAACATTGGGATGTAAACTCTCATTGAAGTTATAAGTCTCTAGAACAGTACTTGTCAAAGCAGGAATTCTCTTGTTCAATTCCTTCCATTCCTTTCCTTTGATTAACACGAATGTTGACTTGTACGTTGACTTTGGACGAGAGCGTCAGACCACTGAGAGAAAGACATGAAACTTAGACTTTTTTGGAGATGATCATGAATGCAAAAATGATGCATGTAAAGAAAGCTTTGTTTTGTTTTTTGATTTTCAAAGGACTTTAGGATATGAATCACAAAAGGCCTCATTTTTGTTTGTAAATGATCAAAAGAATTTTTTTTCAAAACAATCTCCTTTTTCTCTTTCAAGGTCCATGATGATTGTGAAGTTTATTAAAAAAAAATCCTCTACGTCCTTTGAAAACCAATGGAAAGAGATTTTCATGGATGCATGGATGAATGAGATGCGATGATGCAACCATAGTTGTTAATGGCGGATAGCGTAGCGTAGCAGTCGACCCCAAATTTGCTATAGAGGACAGCGGGTAGCGCTATAGCGCGCTATTTCATGTAGTTTATATATATGTTTCAATATTCATTCAACATTCATTAGGGTCCATATTTTACGGCACACTTTTGTATCTCCGGTTATTCCCAATTGATGTCTTCTTGAAGGTAGAACGACGATTGAAGCTTGAAGGTCGATCGATGATGGTGATGACAGTGATGATGATGGAACGGCGATTGAAGTTTGTCGTTCGTCAAACAAGTGAACAACAAAACCCAGCCGTCAAACAAACAACGTAAACTTAGGGTTTGAAGGAAAACAGACCCGAAAATCCAATTTTACCCTTAAAATGTATGGGAAAGTTTCAAATATGCCCTTGAATGAGATAGCGGATCTGAACCGCTATTTTGATCTGCTACCCGCTACGAACCGCCAAACCGCTATAGCGCCGCTAGCAGCCGCTAACGGCAAACGCGCGCTATTCGATAACGCGTAGAGGCGAGGCAGCGCTACGCTACGGCGCTATAGCGCCGCTATAGCGCGCTATTGACATCTATGGATGCAACAACCACAAACATAAGCAAACATGGTTGGTTATGATAACACAAAGTTGGAGTCAAAAGGTAAACCACCCACAAGGTATGAACTATTGGTTTTCTTCTTTTCGTAACACGGGTTCTACAAAGTTCCCAACGTCATCAACTTTCCTTATTGAATACCAATGTCCATAACTGAACTCACGGCCAAATGAAATATCCAAGGGAAAGTCTCGATTGAGCGTGGTATCGCGAAACAATTAATCCAAGAACCTCTCGGCTTAGCCATCGCACCACGTCCTAAAAATGGCCAAGATGGGTTAAAGGTATCTAAAGGTCCACAACATCCTCGGAATACACATCATAGCAACATCTACGTGAGCCTCACGTCGAAAAGAATACTACAACATGACCCCTCCATTGTGCATAGTTTCATCACTTGTGATTATGTGCGAGACTGAACATTCGCCCATTCACTATGATCATACCACAACTATCTTATGGTGCACTCAAGCTCGGGTCAAGCTTATCTCAACTCATGAACCCCCCATAATTATAAAACATGTGAACAATTAAGCACATATGAAAGCAATAAAGAAGCATAAACTAGATAGGTTCAACCCTCTTAATAAGGAGAGTATCTCCAGTGAAGTCGCCATTTTTCTGTTGCGGGGATTTTGGGATTTTCACCACTACATTGACCTTTCATTTTCAAAGAGGGGAAAGTGTCGAAAACCTATAAAAGAGATTTTAAGGTACGGGGGTTAGTTACGCCTAGGGAAGGTTTTAGCACCCTAAACGTTCATAGTATTCTATGATAACCTCTGGTTTATTTTTATTTTTTACTTTTATGTGCTTTAAGAAAATAAGAGAGAAAGTGGTAAGAATTGGAGGGAGAATTTGTTTAGAGAGAATTGTGTGTGTAAGTGGAGAGTATAGATGAGAAAAGAAGGTTATTTCATGAAAGTAAAGCGTTTAGACTTAAATTTCTAATCGTGCGACTAATTGGGTTTTGGACTAAAAGAAGTTGTGATTAAAGAGAGAAGATGATGTTTATTTATTTTTCTAAGTTTTTTCTAAAGAAATTTACTATCGAATGAAAGGTCGCGTTTACTTAGTTATTTAGCGATTGCGGAAAACCGTAAAAAGTAAAATGCATGCGATGCAATTTTCTACATCCACTTTGGGGTTACATTTTTCCTAAATACATTCTAAGAGTTTTTTGCGACAAAAATAAACATGAATGAATGCAACATTTTAATGCAATGCAATTTTACAAGTTAAAGTGAAATATAGACGGAGAAAAAATAAAGAAAAAACTACACTAAACTAATATTCTAAAGGTTAATGTTCTATTCTTACTCGTCCGTCTCCAATTAGCATAGGTTTAGATTACGTCTCAAAGTCACAAACCAAGTAGCAATATGCAATAATATGATGACATGAAAATAAATGACTAGAAAGTAAATTGCATAGAAATTTGAATGACATAAAATAATAATAATAATAATAATAAAAATGCATAAAAATAAATGATATGGAAACAAATAAACTAACTAAAAGCATAAAAAAAAACAATTAAAGAAAGAACATAAATAAGAAAAACTAAACAATAAAAGAAAAGAAACGAACGTAATGAAGAAAAAGAAAATAAATGATCGGGGGGGTATTAGCAATATAGGGAGTATGGGTAGTAAGGCAGGAAAGAATAAAAGAAAAGAAAATAGAGGCCCAAGGCCCAAAGATGAACTGGATCGGACCGATCCAATTGGGTCAACCCATAGGCTGAACCGGGTCAAGGTTCCAGATCCAGTAGACCCTCGCGCGCGTGCGCTCACAGGATGATAGTATTGCAGCCACTTGATCAAGATCAAACAGCTAGAAATTAAAACATATCTAACGCTTCACATCAAAGTAAATAGATCGAACGGTTAAGATTAAAAGTCACAGAAAACGGTGTATAGCATGATCCTTCTTCTACACGCGGGCGAGTCACTGACTTAGTGACTCGTCCGCCATTACTGAGTCAAGAAGAAGCTTCAGATCTTCGTCAAAAAACGCGTTCGAATACTCGATTCGACTCGTTTTCTCACGTAGATCTCGAATCTATGCTTAGTTTTCAAAATAGAGATCTAGATTTTTAAAAACGAACGAAACAAGTTTAGATCTCAAAATATGAAATAGATTTGTACGCAAAATTGATGGAAACTGATATGTACATCAGCTTCCTTGTGCTTTTGCAGTTTCAATGAGCCAAGTTTTAACGAAAACGGAATTGTAAATCTCTCAAATCGAGTACCTCAAGTTTTGAGTCCGAAAATGGTTTTTGTTCGTGTTCGGGCGCGTTTTAGGCTTGTTTCTGAGTTGTTTTCATGAATTGAGATGATGAATGAGTTTATAATCAAGTAGGAAGGGATTTGATGAAGGTTTTGTTTGGATTTGTGGGTGAATCGGTGTAGGATATGGAGGAAGGAGATGAGATATGTTGTTGTTGTTACTGCATCTTCCGTTCTTCTTTTTTTCTTTTTCTTTTTCTGTTTTTTCTTTTTGTTTTGATTTTTGTGATTGTGGAATGAGAGAAGGAATTTTTTTGAGGAATGGTAAGAATGAATCTCTCCTCCTTTTGAGTGTATGATGTGAGGTTTCTTTTATAGAGAGAAAATTAGGGTAAGGGGTAAAAATGGATTAATGATAAAGAGATAAGATATTTGTGTAATATTGATAGAAAGGGTAATTTGTATTAAATGAGAAAATAGAAAGAAAAAAAAGGTGATGTGGTGTAATTTGATTGGTCTAGGTGAGAAAGATGTTTTGAGGTGGAATAGTGTATTTTTGATTTATTTTAAAAGAGATAAAGAGATAAGGATGAGATGAGATAGAGCAACTTGTGCTCTACTCTTTCCTCTCTTGGCATATTATTTTTAAAATAAGAAAATAAAATGGAATTAAATAAAATAGATGGAAATAAAATAAAATGCAAATATTTTTGATATTTTTGAAATATAAGAAAATAAAATGCAAAACAAGATTAAAATCAAGTGAAAACTATTTTTTGACATTTTTAGACTTTTACGCTAATTACGAAACTATTAAAAATGAAATAGACTAAAAGAGTAAAATAGTTGAAAAATATGTAATTATAAAAAGATGAAAATATGAGAAAAAATAGGAAAATATGCACGAAAAAGAAATTAGATCACATATAATAAAATGCATGTATATATTTTTGTATTTATGATGTATGAAATGCAAATTGAATTTGTAGGTCCAAAATTAAAGTACAACAAATATACATACAGGAACTAAAAGGACGTTTAAACATTCTATATCCTTACAATACACCCCTGATCATAACAACTTTATCCTCAAAGTTAATATCTATTATATTCTTCTTATAAGTTTAATATATTGTAAGATGTGTTGACTTTCACTTTCCCTTAATTATATTCTTTAAATATAGTATTGAATAACACAATCATTTATACTTGATTGATGTGAATTCTTGAAGTTATCAAGTATTAATATTTAAGGTAAATGAGTTTTTATCTCCTATTGAGTTTTGTTTTTCTCCTCTATAAATTTTTTTTTGAATTACCTCTCCGTAAAATTATTTTTTTATATTTATGCCCTTTTTGATGATGTAACAGATAAAAATTTAATTTTTGCTTATGTGGCAGTGCACTTTTTGCTGACATGGCAGTTGACTTTATTCTGCCACGTCATCAAAAATCAAAATAGAGGTGTAAATCCAAAAAATTAATTTTAAAGGGGAGTTATCAAAAAAATAATTTTATAGGGGGAAATGAAAAATTCGCCTACTTTGCAGGGGTTAAAAGCATAGTAACCCTTTTTATTTATAATATGAAGTTATCAAGTATTAAAGACTATGATACTCAATCAAATATGTATTTTTGTGTATTCGCTTTTAATTGTGAACTAGACAAAAAATCATATTATTACACAAGTTTTTTATAGATATCTGATAGAATAGAATATATATTATTCTATCATATTAATAATTGGAGTTCAAGATGTTGAATTTATTCAAAATAGTAAAATGCATATATACAAATTACAAAGTGTAAGTCAAAACTAGGAACATATATTATTACACACGATGGAGATTGTTTTTTGAATATAATTATAGTTAAATGGAAAAATATTCTATTTTATCAATATCTTCTAACATATCAAGCGACTTTAAGTATTTTCAATTGACCTCACAAACCAAAACATACGAGTATTTTAAGAATGTTTTAGCTTCACTCACACACTTGTCTTCACTATCACACTTTCTGGCCTAGAAGATCATTCATTCAAAGAATGTTTCAAATCAAAGCACGCTTATATGTAAAGTTCATACGGTATACACAACCGAAAAAAATGCATCTTGTGGTTGTGGTATAGGTGGTACCAATAAATTTTATAAGTCTTCCTTCAACTATGGAGTCCCATACATGCACGACCTCAAGATCCCTCTCAATTCAATATGAGTTTGATTCAATCATGTCTTCTTTTTTAGCCTAGAAGTTATTAGGTGCTGCTCATTGTCTAGGCATTGGTGGTCAAGTTCCTTACATGTTTTTAAGATGATCCTTAGTAGTCTTCTCTCAATTGGACTCACAGTTTCAGAACTTGATCCTACCCGTGACTTGCCGGTAGAATCAAAGTTATCAATACCTTGTGCCTTTGCCGGAACCATGTTACAGAGAGTAAGTTCTACAGTGAGTTGTTGAACTCCAAGCCTCTTTTATGATTTGAAAGTATCTACATAACAATTAATTCATGTCAATTTCACAAACCATCACTACTCATCAATCCTCTAAAATGTCAAACTAAACTACTAAGCATTTTCTTGAATGAGTACACAAACATAAACACTTGATAAGTACATAAACACTTGGTGAACCCTCCTCCCTTAAAAGCTAGCTATTATGATTATCAAGTAGTATGAGATGCTACGGAAAAAAAAATGTTGGACTAGCAAAACATCCCATACTACTTGATAATCATAATCATATATATTGATACCAATACCAACACCAAATCAATTGCTATAGGCAAATCCTTTAATGTGTTATGTTATGCACACTAAAACTCAAACACCACTTTTACAAAGCCAAAGATCTTATACAAGTTAAGCGGTGTTTGGTTTCTGGATTTTTGCTTACTATGATTAATCTAAATTCTAAACTTAGTCACTCGGTGATAAGTTTCATTATTACAACATAATATTCCCTTGGAATCCTTTCTACAATGATTATACTATGGCATGTCAATTATGCAATGTGAACTATGACATGCTTCACATAGTCAAAACTAAACTAAAATGCTAGAAAATAGTATGTTTATTAGATAGGATAAGATGGAACAAATTCTAATAGTATGTTTATTAGATAAGTGCAAGCTTCAATACCATGTCATGTTATAAGTTATTTCAAATGCTAGAAAATGATTTATTGCACATTTAAAAAACTACATAACCATTAGAGCACAATTGAAAAACTACAGGAAAATCAAACCACAAGTTCCTTTAATGGATTGCAACCTTAAAATTCAAGATTGACAAACAACTAAAATAGTAATTAAATAAAGTTAATACTTTTGGATTTGTTTTTCACAGACTTTTTTTTTACAACTTTTTTTTTCTCACGTTTTTTTCTTTTGATTTTTTTTCAAAACTAAAAAAAAGAATAAAATAAAAAAGATAGATGTCACTTGATTTCAAGAGTCAAAGCTCTGATACCATTTGTCAAAAAAAAAAACTCTGATACTAATTGATACGAGATTATAAAGGATCGTCTTGAAAATATGTAAGGAATTTGACCCCAACTGCGACCTGACCATAGAACCAAAGTTATGAAAGAAATAAGGAACTTGACCCTAACCGCGACCCGCCGGTAGAACCAAAGTTATCAAATGAATAAGGAACTTTCACTTTTCTCAACGGCACCGTCCGGTCCCTTTCTCTGAACCGAGGCTCTGTTATACCACTGTTAGAACACCGAGGGGGCAGCTGGGGGATCATCCACACTTGATGATCAAGAGCCAAGTACAAGTGAGTTGGACATCACACTCTTACCCAAAACCTTAAGGCAATGGGTTTATGGGTCCTCCCACTTATAAATGCTCAACTTTCCTCACATTTTTCCAATATGGGACTTCTTTCCCCAACTACTCACACTTGACACTTCTTGAGCTTCAATAATCGTGACCTACCGATAGAACCAAAGTTATCAAGTAAACACTACAAGAAAAACATAATTTCCCGACGGCCATAAACCTTCAAGAAGTAGTCAAATCCGTCAAGAAACATTAACTTCCCGACGGCTAGCTGACGAAAACATTCCGTTGGGAAATGCTCCCTCAGGAAATTTCCTGACGGCCAAAGCATTCAGAAAATGATCAACACGAAACAGACAGATTTCCTGACGGCCAACACCTTCAGGAACGACAAAATAGGTTTGTTAACTTTGTGACGGTTATGGCCGTCAGGAAATAATAACAACAACATCGACAGTCTTGGCCGTCAAGATGTTCGTTCGTTACATTATTTCTTGACAGTTTTAACCATCAGAATATTCCTTCAATTTAAAAAAAAACATTTATATATAAATATAATAAATAAACATTTAATCCATAATATATTCTCTTCATAAATAAAATAACCCATAATATTTTCTGATTGTCATAATATTAAAAATACAAACAAAAAAACTATTATCATACATATATAACAAACCAAAACAAATAAATATTATCATAATATTACAACTGCGCGCAAATAAAAAAAAAATCATGAACGGCCAGCGCAACCTCTTCCTCCTCTTCTTCCGGCGCAATAGTCCTAAAACCACAAACAATACATTAGAATCTGTATGAACTTTGATCTCAGCAGTGATGTTTTTGTTCTTCAGCTGGGTAATAACATCCCCCACAAATAGTTCACCTTTCTTTGTACCGGTTGAAGTTATAGCCTACAGCACAAGACAAAAGCGAGCATAAGACATAACATAAGTTGCTATACAGAGGTTTTAAATCATGTAAATGTAACTGATACAAAACATAACAATCCAACGGAAGCTAAGCATTCAAAACATAAATGGTAACATATAAATATTCGATTAAGGTAACATGAATCTATAAACATTTCCTGCTGACAAACAGAACTTGTGTCACAACATATATAAGTTCATTAGAATATATAAAATGGTATGCTTTGGGTCAGACCAGCATCTTAAATCCTCTGGTACTTAGTCAAAAAATATACAAACTCAAACACAATTCAAATTAGGTGTACTTGTTTGGTTGATATTGAAAATGGAGTTGAGTATTTACAGAATCACAAAATTATTCTCACTTCATAACAACTTGGTGCTATGTTGACATCTCAATCATGAACAAATTACAAGACATATGTATTCTTTATAAAAATAAGTTTCAAATAAATTAGTAGTTTCCAATTGCATTAATTTGTTCTTTTAATGAATTTTTCAATTGCTTTCTTATAACAACTAACTTCCAGCCCCAAATTTTTCAGGGTGGAATCATATTAATGCTTATAAGACTTGTCAGTTTAGTTTTAAATTTGTTAATCATGTACATATTTTTAAGAAAAAAAAGGGTACAGACCCCCCCTTACTACAGACAACACGAAACACCAAAGGCTAAAAATACAAAGCAAAAGGCCATGTGCAAAGCAACAGAACCGAGAACAGGGAGAAAAAAAAGGTCCAACAAAAGCCAAAAGCCAACACCCAGCCGGAGGGAGAGCCCCTACACACAAGAACCGCAGCCTCACCGGATCATACAATCAGACGGATTCCAAACTCATTCATAAAGCATACATGACCCTTTAGCTGACACATGAATAAACCAAGTCCACGAGGTACGTTGTATCAACTCCACCAAGGCCAGCCTATATATAGTTGTAGAAATGAGATGTGAACAACTTTTAAGCACCAAGGCCAGCCTATATATTGTTGAGTGATTGTTTCAATGTGTCATAGGTAAACAGTAAAGACCAAGGCCAAATAATTTTGGAAATGTGCTAATGCCAAATAATCCCAAATTCCCAACCAAATTGAGAGAGAATGAGAGTGAGTGTGAGAGGTAAAAGTGAAAAAGAATAAATTTATCAGTCCTATTGCCAATAAATTCATGTTTCCCATACTCTCAAATTTCCATCACCACTAAGACACATATGGCATAGACAATGACAGTTGCTAACTATATATTATTTGTTGTAATGTAAATATATGTATCTTCATTTCATTGATATCCCATATCATGACAAGTCACATTTTAGAATTTACCATTAGTAATTAATTCATGTACTTTAAAACCATAGACAGAATCAGGCCTTACAAAGCATACCATTTAGTATTATGTGACTGTTTTAAATCTGTTAAGTTATCTAATAACCTCAACTAAAGATTAAAGAACCAATTAAGAATGGAAGCAACAATCTAGTAAATAACAGATTTAGCAGGAAAAAAAACTGATAACAATAGCACTCTAATGACCTTATTTACCATGAGAAAAACAGCAGCAAGTATAAGCAGTAGAGTGCAATCAAACAAACAATAAACAAGTCCCAGACCACATATTAATATGCAATGTTAATAAAGGGATAGCACAACTTATAAGAATTTTCTTCAATTTTACAAGCAAGATGGATTCCACAACAGTTACAAATTAGAAAGGATCATAAACTTCAATTCAAAAATAAACTCGCAGTCAAGCTTGGCACAAAAGAGTGGTAAATGGTTAACCTCTCATGATACAATAATATACTATTTAACCAACTACCACAAATTGTGAATTTATTAAAGTTAAACTAAGCAACTTACCACTGTCGCAATCAAGAATTCACTGAACTTTGAGAGAATCCGGCTCCGGTAGTTTGCAATAGGTGTCCGAAGAGCAGCACAAACAGCCTAATCCAAGTATGTTAGTAACTAGTAAGTATTCTTTACTTGCAAGATGCAAACACGGTATAAAATCGCGTAAAATGACAAATTAGAAAAGACAAATCTAACCTTCAGAATTACACTACATTGCACAGGATTACTGGAAACAGTGTATACGTCAAAGAAGCTGGGTTTGAAATTGATAGTGTGGAAAAGAAGCTGCAACAAATCAAAAACATGGAAATTAATCAACATATTTCTAGGTTTTGATATAAAATACAAATTAATGAAAATTATGGTTCCAAAACCCTAATTCAAAATTGAAGATAAAAATAGAAGTATAAATTGCGATAAGTAAAGTGTTGCTCTGAAGCTGATTCAGCGAAATCAATTTAGAGATAAGTAAAGTGAATGAATTCAATTAAAATCAATTTAGCGATAAGTAAATTGTTACTCTGATTCAGCGATAAGTAAAGTGAATGAGAGTAAGTGTTACCTGAGTGCAAATTCAATCAATTTAGAGATGAACACAGATGAGATGTATAAGTTGCTTCTTGAGAGAAACACAGCCACAGGCGGAGGCAGTGAGAAGGGCTGGAGAAGAGAGTGAATGGAGCGGCGGAGTGAGACGCGACGGAGAAGAGAGTGAGACGAGCTAGAGAAGAGAGTGAGACGAGCCGGAGAAGAGAGTGAGATGCGGCGGAGTGAGAGTGAGAGTGAGGGGTTAGGGTTGGGACTTAGCAGAAGAATGAATCGTTAGCTAAGCTTGGTGAGAAAAACTTTTGTTTCAATACGTGAACATCCCGACGGCCAAAGCACTCGGCAAGTAAAAAATAATTTCCCGACGGCTATTATATATTATTGACGGTCAGGAGTGTCGGGTAATATAAACATCCTGACGGCTTTAGCATTCAGGATAATAATTTTATTGCACGATAACTTCCCGACGGCCAAAGCCGCTAGTTTGTATTTTTCATTTACTTTTAAATGCTTTTAAAATTTTCTGACGGGTTTTTTCTTTTTATGACGGTTAAAGCCTTCAAAATAGTTCCTGACGGCCTAAACCTTCAACCCATAATTTTAAGTTTGGTTGGAAAATGAAGGTTTTCTTGTAGTGAAAGTGTGACTCTAACCGCAACCTGCCGGTAGAGTCAACACTATAAAATTATTATCTCAAGAACAAAAAAAAAACTCTCACAATAAAAATTCTCAAATTGATATTATTCAAGTTGGAACAGTTATTAATTTGCTAAAATAGGAGTCAATTTAGCCGTCTTCAGACCATTGAAACCAAAGAAGAGTCAAGTCAGACACTTTTTAAAACAAAATTATATACTACTAATACTAATAAATCTCATTTTTCTAACTAATTTTTTAAACAACTTTTCATTTTTGGTTATCGTTTTCTAAACAACTTCTAGTCTCTAGATTGCACGCAAAGTTTAAACAACAACTAATATTAAATGAAGTCCATCTACACCACTAATACACTTATTTATTTCTTAAATGAAAAACAAACCAATATCTTTAGATATCTATCTATATGACTATATATCTTATCTTATAATATAATTTAGGACATTTCACTCTTCAACAAGTCATCTCTACAAATTTAGGTCGTCATATATTCTTGATAAATTATTTAAAGTTGAATATTTTGTTTCTTTTTTATTTGACAAAAGGTTGAATATTTTGTTAGTCTCTTTAAATATATATTAATTTTATGCTTGTAAATGGAACAGGGCAATGCAGGTAGTCAAGTTTCTTTTATAAGTAATGTTAGTTTTTTTTACACGGACAAATAATGGTAGTTGTTAGTATATTATTATTACAATGTTAGTCCTTTCTTTGGTGAGGACTTGAATTCTAGTCCTCTTGCTCATTAACTCTTACCTCAATTAATTTAACCAGGTAGTCGATTTCTATGCTACTAACTTTCTTTTTTTTTAAGTAAGTGTTTTTTCACATATTTTTAAGTTTTGTTTGAGTTTTCTTCATTATGATTTCTTCTTCCGGTATTGTTTTACTCCCATAGTGTGGAGTTCATTGATTTCTCATCTTTGTACGATGTTTGTTTTGATTTCCTGTCTATGTACGATGTTTGTTTTCCGTCTTCGTACAATATTTGTTTTGTTTCAGATTTGCAGATTCACTTCAATCCAACTTCAGAGCAAATTCATTGACTTTAGCGTCTTCAATGTTGTAAATTCAGAAGCATGATTACTCCTAACATTTATATTTTATCATATAGGCTTTATCAATTGATTGTTTTATGCTATTAACTCAGATACGGTAAACTTATTCACGGATTCATCTTTTCTAGTTTTTAACGAATTTAAATATTATGTTGTTAATTAATGTATTTTACAAATTTAAACGAAAGAATGTCGTTGTTTTTAGTAAATAAAATTGATGATATTCTCTCTTATTCAAAATATAAAAATTGAATTTTTTTGACTCTTTAAATCTTTTTACTATTAAAAAAACAATTTTGCTAGCTGAATCACATCATGAATATAACAAAGTAACAAATCAACATTTTTTAGGAATATAATTAATTTTCTTTTTTACCCTTAACTTTATAAACTCAAAATAAATATTAAATTATAATTGATATATTACATCAATAACATCTAATGAAATTTTTTTTATACAACCAAAAGAATAATCTAAAGAGTAGAAAACTAAAAAAAAATTTGTTGTAAGAAAAACTTAAAGTTTTAATATTCCAACAAGGATAATTTATAATTTTAATAAAAAAGTGAGGATAATTTTCTCAACATAATAAATTATGTTTTATCTCACTTCACCTTCTTAAAAATTCTTTCCCTCACCTCCCCCTCTCAGTTGAACCAAACACAACTACCGTCTCATCCAAAAGGAGTGGTTATGGTGCATCAGTTTTTTCCTTATGCACCGTGCATAAATAATAAAACTTTATAACACACCCCCTAAATTTCTAGCGCATCTCCAACCAGATTGCTTAGTGCACCCCCCAAATTTCTAGCGCACCCCTCAAATTAGAGGGTGCATTAGAAATTTAGGGGGTGCACTAAGCAATTTATTTGGAAGTGTGTTAGAAATTTGGGGGTGCACTAAGTAATACGATGTATTTATACACGGTGCATAAGCATGGTTTATGCACTATAACTTATGCCCTCATCCAAATGCTTTCTAAGGAATATTTTATTTATGTCAAAAAGGAATATTTTCCTTTTGGCTTAATATTTCTTTTATATACTATTTTCGTTCCTTTTTACTTGTCCTTTTAGAAAATAATATTTATTCATTTTTACTTGTCGTTTTGACAATTTAGGTTATATTTTGCCTAATATACCCTCTTTCATATTTTATTTTATTTACTAAATTTTATATGATATTTTTTTGTTGAAACAATATAATTTTTTTTTTTTGGTTGAGACCGGGGGATCCACCGCCGAACGCAGTGACTATTCTCTCGTTAGATTGGAGGCACCTCGATGGGTGGGATAGCTAACCTAAGGATTTAAAGCTGCTCCATACCCGAGGTGAGGATCGAACCCTCGACCCTTGGTTAAGCGAGGATGAGCCCCAACCGCTCAACCACACCCCTTGGGTTAAACAATATAATCTTTTTATTGTATATAAATTTTGTTTGTTTTTAAATAAAGTTTGTTACAATTTTTTTGAAAATAGATAATGTTTTTTTGGTATAGCGAAAATAGATAATGTTTGTGAAAAAGTATGAATTATTGATGGATTAAAAATATGATATAAAAGGGAATAATAGGAAAATAAGGTGCAAAATCACTCTCCTATTTTGGTCTTTTTTTTTCCTTCTAAAACGACAAGTAAAAAAAGAACAGAGGTTGTTTGGCCCAACTTCTTTTAAGAGTAAAAACTGCTTTAAGTTTAAAAATAATATAAAAAGCTCTACAAATAAATTAAAAGTTGTTTGATAATTTATTTTTTGTATTTAAAAGTATTTATCCTTTTTATTGTATTTTAAACTAAAATATTTTGATACGTACAAAAAGAAAACTAAAATATTTTGATATATCTTGTACTTTGTACTTATCTTCTTTTTAAATAGTGTATTTTGATTTTGATTTTTTTTTTGTCGAAACAAATATCTATATTTTTTTCATTAATATTATTCTACTTTTTTTTTAATAAGAGCTTCATAAAATATGCGTTTGACCTTGACTTAAGCAAAGTAAAACGGAAACTATGTTTTTGTTTGGCTTGACTTTATTTTGACTTTACTTCTCCTTTAAGTCAAAAGTAGGGTCAAACACATATTTTATGAAGCTCTTATTAAAAAAAAAGTAATTTAATATTAATGAAGAAAATATAGATTATCTAAAAAGAAAAATAGAGATTTGTTTCGATAAAAAAAATCAAAATACACTATGTATGAAGAATATATGTACAAAGTATAAACTATATCAAAATATTTTAGTTTAAAATACAAAAAAGAGATAAGTATCAAACAATTTTTACTTTAATTGTAAATTTTTTTTATTACTTTTAAACTTAAAACAACTTAAAATAGTCTCTACCACATTTTAAATATAACAGTAAACTTAAAACTTGATAAATATAAAAAAATGAAAAGTAAAAAAAAAAAAAAAGAAGGCAAGGTGGCTAGTGAAGAAATCAAACTGGCGTACTCTTTTGACGTTATTCACAATTCACATCACATCACATACTTCTTCTTCTTCAACTCTTTACTCCCTCCCTATTCTCACGAAAACTTAACTTCCGCTCTTTCTCTCTCCCTTTTCTCTCTTCTCTTCTCAATTTTCAATTTCAATTTCGATTTCGATCCAAACCCGATCATCAACCAATCACATCACTTCATCTTCCTAACTGGCGATTCAACTTTCCATGGCCACGGAGAAGTTAATGTCTTCCGGCGGCCCTAAATACGTTCAAATGAGATCATCTCCGCCGCCGCCTTCAAATCCTCCTCCGTCGGCGGCTGATATTCTATCACTTCCGTCTTTTCGTTACAGTAGCGGCGAAGTTTATCGGATTTTCGATGAATTGCCTAAAGCTAATATTGTTTCTGTTTCACGTCCTGATGCTAGTGATATTAGCCCTATGCAACTTTCTTATACAATTCAGGTTCAGTATAAACAGGTGCGTGTGTTAATCAATTTCTGTTTAGTGATGATTTTGTAGAATTGTTTAAAAATAGAAGTTGAGAAATTTATGCCAATTGCGTGAATTTAAAGCGATAGAAGAAATTATCACAATTGAATCGTTTATTTTAACCGAACATAGTTGGTTTAGTGGTGATTGATGCTGAACTTGGTAGTGAGGACCACGGTTCGATCCCCGAAATTTGCGCTTGGAAGACTGAAACCACTCTGATGTCAGAACTCTCCCTAAATCGGTTTAATTGGCCAGTGCGCTGGATATTTGTGGTGAACAAAATGAATTCTATATTTAAAAAAACATAGTAATTGCTTATCTACATACTTTGTACATATGTATGATGAAGTTGAGACATTTAACTAATTGCTTGAACTTAAGGCGAGGCAAGAAATCATAACAAATTGAATTCTGTATTTTAACTAAATGTTAGCACGCTGAACCGGATTAGTTGATAATACTAATAGTGGTGAAAACCCAACCAAAAAAAAAAATGAATTCTATATTTAAACATAGTAATTACTTATCTTCATACTTTGGACATGTATGTATTAGGAAGACAGACACGAACACTGGATGCAACACAATCACACCTCTAATGTTTTAAATTGAGCGTGTATAAGGTTTTTGTACAAATATTAAGGAATGCAATCCTGTTGTCAAAAGTAATAACAATTTTACTAAATTAACCCTTTTATATTAGTTTTTTTCCTTGGGAATAGTGTATGAAGTAATAAATAGAGGGTATAACTGGAAAATGTTGCATTGAAAAGTGATAATGACATTCTTTTTAAAACAAAATTTTATTGCTAAAACGACACTTTTTTTGAAACGGAGGGAGTATTAGAAAATGGAATAAGTGAATATTGAATATATACACATGTATGAGTATCGTGTCGGTGTTTGACAACTGATATTTGCAAGATACTGGATACATATCGGACACTGGACATGCCATCGATTAGAAGTGTCAGTGCTAGATAGTGCATGTATGCGTATAGTGTATGTATGTGTAAGCAATTATGTACATGTGTGTCTATTAGCATTAGATAAAGTTTAAATGATGCAACTGTTCTGTAGTTTGTTTGTGTTTTCCAAAAGGGTTGCTACTTTACTTGGTTTCAGCTTTGGACTTTTCTGTTCGAGGGATGGGGTTTTGGAGGGAAAGAGTCTGTCGTTTCGTGTAATATTGTCTAATTTTAGAATTTTTTTGAATGAAAGGAGTAAGATTGTCGGTTATCTAGAAACCAGTTGTTTATTTCTATAAATATTATATAAATCCCTTAATAAGAAAAACATGACAATTTTACTCTCTTTTGCTTTTTCTTTACAATCCTCCATCCAAATATACACTCGGTTTAATTTTACTTTCCTCAAACAAAAATATCTGCTTTTAAATATCTTAGTACTTAATCTGGGATTCACAGTTAGCTCTGCAGTTGTTTAGACTTATAGTACGTGTATGAATTTCTATTGTGAAAGACCAACAATATATAAGTGGAGAGGATTAAAATTTTATACCTTTCGTGACATTGTCTATTTCATTCGGTCTTCCTTCGTACTGGATTATACTCACATCTCCAATTCTCATTCCAGTTCAAGTGGGAGCTAGTGAAGAGAGCTCACCAAGTATTTATTTTGCATTTTGCGTTAAAGAAGCGGGCCTTTATTGAGGAAATTCATGAGAAGCAAGAGCAGGTAAGCAATGTTGTTTATACTTAATTTTGTTTGATTGCTTATGTTTAAATGGTTCTCGTACATTGATCAAAAAAATGGTTCCCGTACGTTTTATGTATTATTTGATGATCATGCATATCTAGAAAACTTTGGATTTTAATATGATGTTCGCTGAAACCTCATATTAAAGGTTAAAGAATGGCTTCAAAATCTAGGAATCGGCGAACACACTACTATAGAGCAAGTTGACGAAGATGGCGACGAAGAAACAGTTCCTTTACAAACTGATGAAAGTTCTAAAAATAGGTGATACTCAATACTCAACTTTTATTGGAGCACTGTTGCAATTAAATTTTGTTAGTCTGTGGTCATAATTTCTTATATGTTGGATTTTGGTACAGAGATGTTCCATCTAGTGCTGCTCTACCAATTATACGACCAGCTTTAGGAAGGCAACATTCTATTGCAGACAGGGCAAAAACCGCAATGCAAGGGTATCTGAATCACTTTTTGGGAAATATTAGTATTGTCAATTCTCCTGAGGTATGCTTGGTGCACGAGTTTCTGAAAATATATTTCTATTATCTTATACAGACATTATTTTTTCTATACAACTGTTGATTCACTATCGTGCTTCAGCCAATGGTCAGATGTACACTTCCGTACTTGCTATATGCTGCTGAAGGCTTTTCCATGGCCAGTACTCATTTACACCCGGTTAAAATATAAATCATATAAATTTGCCTCGGCACTGAACCCTTGCACTTAAAGTCCATGCTTTCTGATTATTGGATTTAGTAGGGCAGCTAACTTCATGAATCTGTTTTGACTTTCACAAGACTGCCATGGTTTTGATTCTGGTTCTAGTCATGAAAATAACTATTAGAAATAATATCATCATTGATATGACCTTTCTTAACAGCTTAATCTTTTGGGATAATCGGTTATTTGACATGGAATCAGAGCCTCCATGACCCAACGGTCACGGGTTCGAACCCTCCTCCCCACACTTTCTAATTAAAAAGTGGAATTAAACAGGGTGGCCGGGCCTATACACTATCCACACTTCAAGCCCAATGGGGTTTTGTGTGAGGGAGCATATTAGAAATAATATAACCATTGATATGACCTTTCTTAACACCTTAAGCTTTTGGAGTAATCGGTTATTTAACAATAACATTTCCACCCACAGTACTATGGTTGCTTATGATAGATCCTTCTCAGACCTCACAATGGTTTAGAAGTCTTTTGGACTGGGCTGTCTAGTGCCCCCATTAAGCATGAAATTTAATGAATTGCTGGCACTTTTTTTGTCTGCTATGTTCAACTAAACGTAATACGTTATATGATATGGACCTTGGAACTTGAACATATTTCCTGTCGAAGTCCATGACTATTTATGTTCTGTTATTAGCTGTTTCTTTGGATTTTTCTGAATTTGTGTTTAATCATGACTGCTAGACAATTTATTTACAATAAGCCATTGTATGCTATAGGTTTGCAAGTTTTTGGAGGTGTCAATGTTATCTTTTTCACCTGAATATGGCCCTAAGCTGAAGGAAGAATCTGTGATGGTGAAGCATCTGCCTAAAATTAAGAAGGACGATGACTCCAGAAAGTGTTGTTTGTCTGACTGTTTTAATTGTTGTAACGACAATTGGCAAAAGGTAATGAATTATTCCATTGAGGTTGGTTAACATGCTTCACTTATCTTGGTTTCTCTTGATTACATGAAAATATTTGTATGTGTGGCAATTACGCAGTGCTTAGGAAGTCAGGTGCAAAATAAATACTTAGGATATTGTATTATATACGTGCTATGAGAAGTAACTCATAAGGTAGCTGTGGAAACTTGTAAAGTATCACCACATATTACCAAACACAGTGCAGCAAACGTAAGTTTAACAAGAGACACATAAGTCCTAGCGTAGAGGTAAGAAATTGGAGAGCATACAGTAGCATAAGTCTCACATTTTAAGTATCTTGGGTTGATCAAACAAAATGGAGAGATAATGTAAGATGTCAACCATAAGATCCAAATAGGGTTGATGAAATGAAAGAAAGTCTCAGTTTTGATTTGATTGAAAAGTACACTCAAGCAGTCGAGCTTAATAAAATTTCACTGCAAAACTGTAAGAGTAATGTTGTATGGGGTTAAGTGTTTGTGATGAAGTGCCAACTGGAAAGTAATTTCAGTGTGTAGGGATTAGTGGTTACACCAGACAATATTAGATTCGGAATAACATTATTAGAGAAAGAATGCTCCTATTATTTACCTGACTTTGACTTTCTCCAGACGATCTGGTATTTTATGACCAGGAAATTTATGGTGTCATTTTGATTTTGATTGAGTAGCTTTTGTTATTTTTGTTTAACTTCAGTTATCACTTTCCTGTTTGTGACAGGTGTGGGCCGTACTGAAACCTGGATTCTTGGCATTGCTGGCACATCCTTTTGATACACAACCTTTGGACATTATTGTTTTTGATGTACTGCCAGCCTCAGATGCTAATGGTGATGGTCGTTTATCCTTAGCGATTGAAATGAAGGAACGAAATCCTTTACGCCATTCATTCAAGGTGTTTATTGTTTCTTCTTAGTCTTGAGCTTGTTCTTAGAAGGCTTTAATGCCAATTGTTATTGTCTGTCTACCTTATGAAAATCTTGAGCAAGTATCCGTTCTGGTCCTTGAAATAGTTTAAGAACATCAATTTTGTTTTGCGACAATTTTTGCGAGATTAGTGACATCAAATTGGTCCTGACGTGATAAATTTGGTGGTGAGTGGTATGATTTTGATCCTAGTAAATGGTAACTTTGGGATTTTTAATGTAAATAATTTCCATTCTGAGAACAAAATCGATCTAATAATTGTTGATCCAAATAATTTTCAAGGACCAAAATGAGGGTTGTTCTAATATTTTTACTAGTTATTAGCTGACTTGTGGATGTTATCTGATATATGGTGATGATATACAGAGAAAGATACTTTCTTAATCATTAATTGAATACTTTAGGTAACTTGTGGAACCCGAAGTATTAGAATCAGAGTTAAAAGTAGTGGTAAAGTTAAAGATTGGGTCGCTGCAATTAATGATGCTGGACTCAGGCCCCCCGAAGGGTGGTGTCATCCTCACCGTTATGGTTCTTTTGCTCCTCCAAGAGGCTTAACTGAAGATGACAGTCATGCCCAATGGTTTGTAGATGGGGAAGCAGCATTTGAGGTGATTGCTTCTTCAATTGAGGATGCCAAATCTGAGGTTTGTTTTTTCGGTGCCATAACATTCAAGGTCACTTTCATGGTGATTTATTCTTACCCAAAAGACAATAATGGTTGTTTTCAAGTTGCTGTTTAATGGTCCCAAGATTCATGCAGATATTTATCTGTGGGTGGTGGCTGTGCCCAGAACTGTATCTACGGCGACCTTTCCAGTCTCATGCTTCATCTAGGCTTGATAATCTGTTGGAAGCAAAAGCTAAGGAAGGGGTTCAGGTAACTTTTAATTGGAACTCTTTTTACAATGTCTACTCTTGTCAATTTTATCCAAGACGCCAATTTACTGAATTACCTTTATTATCAACTTCTTGAAAATTTAAACTGTGAAGAGATAATTATGGCCATCTCAAGGATTTTAGTATGATGTTATTTTTGGCTGAGTTATCTTATTTTCCTCTGTTGTTTCCCTTCTATTTAATTTTGGGTTTTGGCCCAACATATGATCTGACATGAAGCCAATGGTGTGGTTGAAGCGGACAGACTAAGTCAATATTGGGTGCATTTGTTTGTTGAGTTATGAGTAACACTGGTTGAAGTTATACACAGAACTATAAAATTTAGTATTCAATAAATGTGTTAGAAATAATATAAAATCATTGATGTGGCTTTTCCTAACAGCTTAAGCTTTTGGGATAATCGGTCATCTGACATGGTATCAGAGCCTCTATGACTAAGTGGTCTAGAGTTCGATTCCCGCTCCCCACACTTTCTAATTAAAAAAGTGGAATTTAAGCATATGGTAGGTGAGCCTGTGCATTATCCACGCTTCAAGCCCAATGGGCTCTTGCGTGAGGGGGCGTGTTAGAAATAATATAAAATCATTGATGTGGCTTTTCCTAACAGCTTAAGCTTTTGGGATAATCGGTCATCTGACAAAATGCATTTCAAAATTGAGAGAAGCCAAAAGGGAAATAAAACTGAATTGTTTTACTTTAGTCTAGTCCAATTGAAGATCAATTTGTTATTTTTGATATTGAAATGTAGGAATATTCTGTATATATATGAATAGCATATAGCATATTCTATTGTAATTAATGCTGCTGATTGTATATTGATTTACTAAGTCTATATAATAGTATCTCCGCGGGATTGTATAGACACACAGTTTCACCATATGCCTCTCTCATTTTCTTTCATTCAATAGTTATGAAGGTTCTATGTTCCTTGTATGCCCACTTAAATGAAATATAATGAATTGCTTTATTTCCATTGAAGTGTCAAGATTTGCATGAATGCTCTTTTTTGTTTTTTTTTTTTGCAGATTTACATTCTACTCTACAAAGAGGTGGCTCTTGCTTTGAAAATCAACAGTGTTTATAGCAAGAAAAAGCTTCTTAGTATTCATGAGAATGTGAGGGTATTACGCTATCCTGACCACTTTTCTACTGGTGTTTACCTGTGGTATGAAATCACCTAAAACTTCATTTGTCTTTGGTTTTATGAATGTGTGCATGTGTTGTGTTGTTAGAATATGAAAAATATCTCAATATTTCGGTTGTGTCTTGGAGTATTTTTTAAATATCTTGTGTTATCTTTTAAGATTTGCTACCATATTTGTCTATATTTGTTGATTTGACTCCTCATTAAATTAGGATAATTAGTAAGACTAGCTTCCTTATTTAATTGAGGAGGCTATTATTAGTATAAACAAGGTTTATTGTTTAGTCTTTTGTATCATCAAAGAATCATTATCACAATTCAAAGTTATTATTCTTTCTCTTCCCTCTTTTATCTAAGACCATGTAACTTCTACATGATATCAGAGCCGGATCATCCTCCATGACTTATCATGCACTATACGGCTAGCTAACACACTGTCTTAAGTCTAGAAATAAACTATAATAATTTAATGAGGAGTGCTAGCAGCACACCTTCTAACACACTCCTAACATACACTCTTCTATTGGTTGAATTTCAAATGTATTGCATTATTCATGTAGGCTCCACATAAATTTAGTGGGACCCATATAATTTCAACCAATACAAATACAAGATTGTGTATTTATAATAGTGTGTTGCTAGGATAATTCAAATTTTATTATCTCCACGGTTCTTTTCTTCTCTTCAGTGGTTAAAAAATTACAGCCATCTTTTCACTCCCAAGTTCTCTCATTGTTGTATCCTCTCGGCAGCTTTTGGCCGTCTCTGATAAAAATTTTGCGCTATCTTTTATGAAGTTTGGCCCTGGCTATCCTAGAGGAAGTTTGACCTTGGCAATCCCAAATGAAGTTTGAGCCAACTATCATAGATTTAGTTTGGCCTCTGCTATTCTAGATTATTTATGAATAAGTTGTGATTCATACCAGCCTCTCATTGTGAACCACAATGCTTCCAAATGGTGTTCTTGGGGTATATGGAGAAGTTTTAGTTATTGTCAGTTATAATTGCTTGCTAGGAAATGTCGACCGGTGATCATTCTATATCATTTCTTGGTTATGCAACATTCAAACCAATTCTTTACATGATTTGTGGAGCCCATATTGTATTTTTCCTTCCAAGGATTTATTTGGAACAAGCTCAATGCTTAGTAAATTTTCTGGCTTGAGGAGGATTGTTATTTGTTAGACTGCCGGACAAATATCTCATAATCTGAAAAATCATGACCATCCAGCTATAAAAGTTCTGTTCATATTAGTGTCTATATTCAACAATATTTTTATGTTTTAATTCCTTTGCATGGACTGAGTATACGATTGTTATATTTTATAGGCACTAAAAATGAATAGAATTTTTATATGGACTAAAAATGAATGATCATGAATTTATTGGAATTAACATACTTTACCCTTACTTTATTTAGGATTAAGATATTTTAGTATTAGTATGAATTGTGGTTAGCGCATAGTCTCTTGTATCATCAAAAACCATAATCATAATTCAAAGTCATTCTCCTTTATCTTCCTTGTTTAAAATATTTACCTCTGTGGGTATGTTGCCTGTTGGTATGTGTATGTGAGTTAGGTGTGTGTTATTTATCTGCATATATCAATCGTGCTACACTTTTGTGGTTTCTTATTTGTGCTTATGAATATACACAGGTCACACCATGAAAAACTTGTCATTATTGATAATCATATTTGCTTCATCGGGGGACTGGATTTATGCTTTGGTCGATATGACTCACCTGAGCATAAAGTTGGAGATGTCCCTCCGCAAATTTGGCCTGGAAAGGACTATTACAACCCAAGGTAAATTTTATGAATAGAAAATAAAATCATATAGATGCTTCATTTAAAAACATTAATTGTTGCTTCTAAGAAGGAGCTCAAGCAGAAACCTGAAAAATGTTTTTTGAATCAAGTTCTGATTTCTGATCATGTCTTATATAAAAGGGATTCTCAAAAATAATAAAATATTCCCAGAGCAAGTCCCAACTGGCACCAAGTTTCTTTCTATTTGTCAAACTGGAACTACAATATGACAAGTATGAGGATATGAGCGTGTTAAAATTTGTCAGATTTCAGTTCTTAATGCTAAACAAAACAAACATGTAGGGTTAATAACTGGACAAAAAGCCAAAATTGTAATTCAACAAACTATGGGACAACCTTTTGTTTGAAAGACTAAACAATTAAAATACAAAAATGATCCTTTCTATTTATGAACATATTCTCTCACTTATCTCTCCCCTGTTTCTCTGTCTCTCTCCAACATTTTGTCATGTTCATCGTCCACCAAATACAATACAAGACAAAAAGTTGTCATGTATAACATAAAGCTTTATCTCGTTCTGTGTTGCTTGTCTGGTACTCAGTGTGTATCAAACACATACTTAATATTAGTATTAGTTAATTGATTCAATCTTAAAATTAAAAATAAACAACATAAAATCCTAATTTAGATCTGAATATATGTCCTATTGATTATACCATCTATACATGATTTTCTACCATAATTGTTGGATGTCCCAACACTCATCTTCAAGATGATACATGTATATATTGTACCTGGCTTGGTCACATATAATTGACCTGGAGGCCTCTAATAACCTTTATTAAAGTCTCTACGAGTTAGTCATTAGAATTTTCAAATGATTTTGCAAGCTCGCCATACTGTCTTTTGGTCCAAAAGAAGTGCTGCTTGATCTCATTGACTCAAGATTCACTTAGCATAACTTGATTGTCATATATGTCTCACTTTTTGTAATTCAAAATTTCACAAATGTTAAATTCTTTGAGCATATGCTTTGACCATGAGTTCCTTGGTCACAGTCCCTGTTTTTAAATTGTCAACTTTGTTCTTGATTTGGCTTCCACAATTTGCTCATGCTTTTCTACAATATCATTTCTCTTCCAAAAAGAACACGCCTGACACTGTCAATTTCGATAGTAATTTCACAAAGAACGTTGTCAGCTACGAAAATTGTTTAAAAATTTCATTTTTTCTTTGGCTAGCTTCGCCACTGGCTAGGAATGCTCACACTACCAACAATTGATACTAACTCAGACTGATTTATGTTGGAAATTCTGCCTTCATTGCAGTCTGCCCCAGCCACCTAATTGTGGCATTTGGGCTGCCTACATTGCAGCCTCCAACACCTTCATTGTGCTGGGATGAAAGGGTGGATTTAGTCCCACATTAGAGATATTGCCTATGTAGTATTTATATAGCTTAGGCAACCCTCACCTTACATTCCGGTTTTGTAAGGTTGAGTTAGGCCCAATACTCAACTTTAACAATTTGTATAGCAACACATACCCAATTGTCCCCGTTCATTATAGAATGAGAATCTGAGGCCTGCTAGACCACAACCACACATTATGAACTAGTCAGATGAGAACAAAGGATTTTGTTCTACCCAAGTCTTATAGGTGTCCACTGTAGTCATTTTTATAGTTGTAATGCACAAAATACTTACATTGGTTAGGTCTTTAATCCGGCAGGGGCTGAAACAATGGGAACCGTCTTAGAGAAATTCCTAAGATTTCTTCTTAATGATTCTTCCATATTCTCATAATATGCTACAAAAATCAAGAGAGACCATATGAGTTCTTAACTTTTAAGTAGGAAATCCAGGTTCGAACCCTAGAAAGATATTCTAAAGAAAATTATTGTAGGCTTTTGGTTGGTATTTGTTATGACTTAGGATATGTCTATCATCATTACTTGGTTACAGATCAACTCTTGTTGAACATAATTCATATTTTTCATTTCATCTCCAATTTTGATAGAGAATCTGAACCAAATTCATGGGAAGATACAATGAAAGATGAATTGGAACGTGAAAAATATCCTCGTATGCCTTGGCATGATGTTCATTGTGCTCTTTGGGGACCACCTTGTCGTGACATTGCTAGGCACTTTGTTCAGCGATGGAATTACGCCAAGGTTAGACTTATTCTACAGTTGCATTAAAGTCTTGAGGCATTCTGGTCCTTTTCCTATGTTCCTGATAGGAAATAATTTATTTATCTTTTACATCAGAGGAACAAAGCTCCACATGAACAAACAATACCATTACTTATGCCTCAACATCATATGGTTATTCCCCATTACTTGGGAAGCAGTGAGACCCCGATCGAAGATAAGGACAATGTCAATAATAGAGTCTTCAAGAGAGAAGATTCATTTTCCTCATGTTGCCAAGACCAAGATATTCCTCTACTTCTGCCTCAGGAGCCGAGGTTGGATATTCCTGCAGGACTCCCAAAGCCAAATGGGCGAAACTCCCATCAACATCACCATGACAAGCCAAGAAAGAGCAGCAGTGGCCTTCCTTTCTCATTCCGAAGGGCCAAAGTAGCAGCAGTTGGTCCAGATACACCTATGAAGGGCTTTGTAGATGATCTTGACTCTGAGCATTATCACGAGAAAATGGCTCATGATAGACTGTCTCATGTTGATTCACAAAATACAGATCTGGACTGGTGGGATACTCAAGAGCGAGGTGATCAAGGAGCTTTTACTGATGAAACTGGACAAATTGGTCCTCGTGCTTCATGTCGTTGTCAGGTATGCTGTTTTCATAGGGCTGAAGTCTCACCTACTTAAATATAATTGTGTCAATGATTTGTACATGATATAATCAACTCATCAAGAGGTTCTTTAAAGTGTACAAATACTATTTTGTCATAAAAAAAATATATATTGAGAGAAATCAGATATTTTATCGAAGCTCTTGCCTTTGTTTTTTTTTTTTTTACTTAAATTTGCCTTTTGTTCTTTTTTTGTCACTTGTGTCCTGTTATTTTTCTTTTACACCGTTGTATTTTCTACTATTGAAATACTTTAATTAATAGGTTATTAGGAGCGTCAGTCAGTGGTCCGCTGGAACAAGTCAAACTGAAGAGAGCATCCACCATGCCTATTGCTCTCTCATTGAGAAAGCTGAATACTTCATATACATCGAGGTATTGAATAAACTTCTACCTTTAACGGCATGCAGTTTTTGAAGATTGATGGGTGTTGCAAATGGTCATACCAGAAGTGGTTTTGTTTTGTTATTTGTTATAATAACTATAATCATAATTATAACAATAAAACATATTTGGAAGTTGGCAAATAGATTGAAAATAAGTACAAAAGAGCAGGGGTGATTATTACTTGAATGATCATATGTATTTCCCTTGGAACTAAAATGCCATTGTTCTAAACAATTTGAATATCTTGCGAGTTTCTGCATGATGTCACAGTTTATAGGTTTTGGCTCCAGTATCCTTAGATGCTCTTCATGTTGATAATTGCATTTCCTGCTTAAATCATTTCCCTTGGAACTAAAATGCCATTTTTCTAAACAATTTGAATATCTTGCGAGTTTCTGCATGATATCACAGTTTATAGGTTTTGGCTCCAGTATCCTTAGATGCTCTTCATGTTGATAATTGCATTTCCTGCTTAAATGACGTCGCATTTATTATGCTACTTATTTGTTTGTTTCTGCAATTCATTTTAGAAATTAATCAAAGGAAACACCTAACTTCTATTCAGCATTTGTACTTAGATTTAATTGTTTTCATTTGATATAATCATCATATATGATATTCTTTAATGGTATGATGATTATAGAAAGGGTTTGATCTCTCTTAATCTTTACGAAGTTTTGTTTATTATCTTATTATGCTATAATTTTCTTTCTGAGTTGAGATAATTTGTGTTTTAAAATTTATAATACTTTTCTAACTTCTGTTCAGAAGGAAAATTGACCTTTTAACGGTTTAATTGAAGCTGTGATTACATAAATATGTATGTTTGAAAATGTAAGTTAATATTTTTTTAAACAAAATTGGGGAAGGGGTAAATTTTTATTAATCAAAATAACACTAATGGCCATTTTACAAGCTTCTCCAAAGGGATTTGAAATCTGTACCTTGAGATTACAATGCTAAACTCTTACCACTGAGCTAGCACTTCAAGTGTAAATCTCAATTTTATATTTTTATTGAGTTTAGATAATCATAATTGATTATATTTAAGGGAAATTCTTTATTGTTGAACAAACCAAGTTTAAGTTTGAACCTGTTTACTATTTATACGGATTTATGTATTTTGCTGTCTTAAACTGATTTTGAAAGTTGTTAAACACCACATGAGTTTCAGATTTATAAAGAGAAAAGTCTTGTGTCTCAAAATATTTGGACCTTTTCTCTGCCATGCCTTAGTTATGAGAAAGTTGATTTAGATGATCAGCTTTGCTTTTATTTTAAATAATGATTCCAATATTCCTACATCTTGTAATACACGTTGCGTCTTACTCTTAAGAAGCAATAATATATATTCTGCTCCTATCCCCTTTAAATATTTATGCATTTAAAATTTCAAGCAGCTATAAAACAATATCAAGCTTATAAGGATCTAATTTTTTATCTCTTCTTAAATCTGTTCTGGACGTTCTCTGACTGTTCTATTTTATCTTTGGGAACTTGTTTCAGAACCAGTTTTTTATCTCAGGTCTTTCTGGAGATGATATGATACGTAATCGTGTGTCAGAAGCCTTATATCGGCGGATTAAGAGAGCTTATAATGAAAAGAAACCTTTTAGGGTTATAGTCGTCATACCTCTCTTGCCTGGCTTTCAGGTTCTAATGAATTTCTTTTTCTTTTTTCAACAAGAGAAAATATTGCTTTTGCATGAATATTGGACTTACTTCTATGTTATCTAGGGGGGGATTGATGATGGCGGGGCAGCATCTGTGAGAGCCATAATGCATTGGCAGTATCGAACCATTTGCAGAGGGCAGAATTCTATCTTACATAATCTTTATGAGCTTCTTGGTTCGAAAGTACATGATTACATCTCTTTTTACGGCCTTAGGAATTATGGTAGACTCTCTGATGGTGGTCCTGTGGCAACCAGCCAGGTATTTGTTACATCTATGGTCTTTTGTTTAAGTAGCTCTGGTCAGCTTAATGACATATACATTTTTGCAGGTGTATGTTCATAGTAAAATCATGATTGTTGATGATTGTATAAGTTTGATTGGATCTGCTAATATTAATGATAGAAGCTTACTCGGCTCCAGGGACTCTGAGGTACAGTTCCAAGCCTCATTCCTTTCACATGCTGTACACACGACACTTATTTCTTGCGCCCTTGTAACATTTTTTATCAATGATAATTCTTATATCATTGAAAGTATCTGATATCTAGTAAACTTTTTCTCTTTTCTGCAAACTTATTTGTGTTCATATATAACTTTGAATATCTTTGACTAAATTACTCACTCCATTACATTTTGAGTGCCACTTTAGAAAATGTAAAAAGTGAGTGTCATTTTACCTTTGCAATGCAACATTAATTTTTCTCTTCAATTTGTCCCTTAAATAAATAGTATGTGCGGCATTTTCAAGTCATATATTTCACTATGCATTTATAACAATAACTAACAGTCTAATAGATATAATAAAGACAAATCAGTAAACTTGTTCCACTCATTGAGTCATTTATTCTTTTTCTTAAAACTTTGTGAAGAAACCTTAAACGAGACTCGATTAGTATTAGTTTTCTTACAGGATATTAATTCATCAGTACAAAATCTGTTTGTAAGGCAAGTGTTGGAAATTCCGCCTTCATTGCGGTCCGCCCCTAGCCTCCCTTAATTGCGGCATTTGGCTTGCCTTCATTGCAGCCTCCAACACCTTCATTGTGTTGGGTGTGAAGGGGTGGATTTAGTCCCACATTGCTAAGAGATATGGCCTGTGTAGTGCTTATACAGCATGGGCAACCCTCACCTTACAAGCAGGTTTTGTGAGGATGAGTTAGGCCATATCTCTTTTCATTGTGGGACTTGAGTTTTCTCCAAACACCCTCTCACGTCACGCCCATCACTATTGAGCTTAGTGCATGGATAATTGTGTCGGTGGTCCGAGCGGATAAGCTTTGATACCGTATTAGGTTTTTATATTGAGCCTAACTTATATTTACAAAACCGACTTGTAAGGTGAGGGGTGCCACTAAAATTATTTTTTAGGCTTGAGTTTTTTTTTTCCAGTAATTACTAATTAGTAATGGAGGGAATATCAGTTTGGTATATTTGTGATGTTAAAAACTTTTTCAGAAACACCTTGATATAAAACATAATGAAAGAATAATTTCAACCAAATAGCAATCATTATTTATAGCCAGCTTTCTTTCTCTCACCTTAAAAACTGTGTCATGGTTTGTGAACCCGTCGACTGATCTGTTTATTATTTAAATACAACAACTTTAGCCTCTTTTCCCACCAAGTGCTGTTAATTATTATTTGAACATTTGGAAATATTTAATTTGACTCTTTAAATTATATATGAATTCGTAACTGTTGTATCACCTTCTGTCCCTTTAACTGTCCCACATGGATTTCAGATCGGTGTAGTTATAGAAGATAAAGAGTTGGTTGATTCTTATATGGATGGAAAGCCTTGGAAGGCAGGGAAGTTTTCTTTGTCTCTTCGATTATCATTATGGTCTGAACACTTGGGTCTCCCGGCAGGAGAGGTTAGTAATTTTCCATTTTTGGAGAGTAGTTGTTGCACTTGCATGTGCTTGATTTGTAATGACTACTTTTATATATTTTCCTCAGGTCAATAAAATAATGGACCCAATTGTTGATTCTACATACAAGGATATTTGGATGACAATAGCAAAGGTAATAAGAAAGATTAAGGGTGAATGTTTATTACTAATTTGACTTATAATAGATTTGTAATGAGTCCTGGATCATGTATGGTATGAAGTCTATAGCACTAAGTTTTAAGCACAATTATTAGATGAACCATTCCTTGCGTAAAACTCTTTTTATTTATAGTAATTCATAACTAGTTTTCCTTTCATTCCCAGCTTGGATGAAAACTTTGCCCTTTTTGTTGGAACTAAGCTAATTGTTGTTCTGATGGAACATAGGACATACACACCAGACCTTCATCTAAATGTTCTTTAATGAAATGCCCTATCAATACTCAGTCGGAATATATGTTTATCTAAATGTTCATCTAATGCCTATCGTCTAAATGGAATATATGTTTTTTCCTACAACGCTGTGTAGGAAAATAAGCTATATTGGTAGCTGCCTTGTCACAGTTGAGCTTTATAGGGCCCTCCAATGTGATTCTTAAATCATCTAGAATAAACTTCAGCCAGTAGCCCTCATATACAACATCCTCATACACAACATTCTGCTTCCTTCTCCCCTATGTTACTAACCCCCAAGAAAGGTGCAATACTCCGGTGTTAATCTTGTATCCACTAGGAAACCTGCATATATGATGGCTAGAGTAACCCTCCTCTCGAACAAAATTCCTTTCCCAAGGCTGCTCTATAGGTTATGCAGCATTCTATAAGCAGATTGAATATGAGATTCTTTTGGATCCCATGAATTGTCAAATGTCAGCTGGGTACGAGTTTACCAACCAACCTTCATTCATTCTTTTGTCAACAGCTGGTTCTTCTCTAGGTTCTCTTGACTTATTATTAGGACTCCTTAATATTTGCTTGTAATGGGGGGCACAGTCATTTTGCAGTTCCCTATACTTTCTCCCAAAATCCTTGTAGGGTGCATCGCTTGCTTCACGAGTATGGCATTTTTACAATAACCACCACAATGAAGCCGTATCCTTTTGCTAATCTTGCATTCTATAAGCTGTCTTGCTTCTACTCAGGTGGAAACACCATACGCTTCTAAGGCTTTACTCCAAGCCCCTAATCTCGCATTTAATTTCTCCCTCGTTCCTCTAAGTAGGATATATCATTTGAAAAAAATGTGCATCTTGGTGTTTGGCTCTTGCCGTTGGGAAGTTTCTTAAATTGCTTGACAAAATGATAAGAGATCTATGGCTGTATATGGCAACTTTTATATGTTTAGTCATGTTGACAATTCAGATATACCAGTGCCATCTTTCCTTTCTGTTTATGCAATGTGAAATTAACAAGCAAAGAAACATCTGTAAATGAATTCTTTTACCTAATGTACTTCAGATTACTGAATACCTGTCGGATCTTAATGTTTCTGTATAACCGAATAAGAAACAACACTGATTATTATCCTTACGTTTTACAGACAAATACTGCAATCTATCAAGATGTCTTTTCCTGTGTACCTAATGATCTAATACACACCAGGTATATTGATGTAATTGTTGTACATTTGTTATATCCAGGTTTATCTTTCCGTTGTATTGTCCTAACATACATCATAAACCTTTTGTTTCTGCAGACTCGCTTTCAGACAAAACATGGCTTTATGGAAAGAAAAAATTGGACACACTACGATTGATTTAGGAATAGCCCCAGAAAAACTAGAGTCGTATCAGGATGGAGACATCAAGAACACTCATCCTATGGAGAGATTAGCATCAGTAAACGGTCATCTTGTTTCTTTTCCCTTGGAGTTCATGAGTCAAGAAAGTCTAAGACCTACATTTAGTGAAGGTGAATACTACGCCACTCAAGTTTTCCATTGAGAACGATGTCCAGTATACGAAAACATCACAATTCTTTTATACGGGGGATTTGTAATTAATTACGTGCAGAGTTTCTTTTTGTTACAATTCTGCAAATGAGTTGGGAAATTGGGGTAGAGGGATCACATTGTGCAGATGACAGAGTTGGGATTTAGGAAGGAGAGAGGATGCCGGAGAACACGAGAGAAGTTATAAGAGAGAGGCGGAGAGGATAGAGGTCGGAGAGAAGTGAGTGCTTGAAAGATACAAATCCATATTCTTGTAAATGTATTTAACTGGTTCACTGTAAAAATCCATGAGATCACAATTTATATAGGAAAATAAATCAAATCAGCAATATATGCTTATTACTTTCCATTATGTTTGTTTCGTTTGTTCACTTTTTTTTTGGTTTTCACCCTCTGGTTCCTAGAGGAAGGGTCCCTAGTAGCTCAGAGTTTGGTCACGAGGTAAGTAAAACCTGGCCAAAAAAATTTCTTTTGCTTGGTAGTTGTCGTGCCATTTCTTTTGACGTGGAAATTTTCTTAGTCTATGGACTCGAATGCCAAATGTTGTACTCATATTCCCAATAGGTGCAAGGATGACTCATGGAAATATTATAAACCATTTATATTGATTACTTATAGGAAAAAAGATAATCTCTACAAGTGGTTAATCGTGAATTAATACTTTCGTATAGATTAGTGTTTTCGTGATTTTTTACTTTTAAAGAGTATTGTCATATTAGTTAAATTTTTTTATTATTTTAAGCACTAGTCCGCGGTAAAAAGGTTGTAACGCTAATATAGAGAATATTATACTTACATTTTGGTGAGTTTAATTATATTTTACTAGAGAATTCTATGGTACTTTTGTTAAAATCCATTGTAATTGGTACTATAAAAATTTTAACCAATAAAAATATAAACTTTGTCCAAATCAGCATTTATATTTTATATTTTAATAATTTTATTAATAAGAATATGACACGTAAAATAATTATTGGTCAACATGTTTAATGTACCGGTACATGACAATTTCTCTATTGTACCGTAGCATTCCCCTAATTATTATTGTCTTTCGCATAAGCATAATTAAATTTCTAATAATTCTTAAACACCTCTTCAAGCATATATATTCTAAATTTATTGCCCATATATAATCAAACATGGACTATCAATGATTTTGTGAAGATATCTATCTTTTAAACATTTGTATGTTGTAATTTGTACTTATATAAAATATTCTCTGCGTTCAACTATAAAAATTAATTATAGTCTCTGAGATCTAAATAAACGACAAACTTTCTAAATTTTTTAATATTGTTACATGTCTAAGCAAGGGATCAAAATCCCTTTTATGTCATGATTTTTATAAATTATATCGTGATGTCTTTCATAAGATATTACTTTTAAATTCTAATATACTACTACTTCTGTTCCTTATTATAAGGAATAAACCACTTTTTAGATATATTGAATAATTAATGTATCTGGTCAATATATAAATTAGATACATTAATTATTCAATAAATCTAAAAAATGATTTGTTTTTTATAATAAGAAACGGAGGTAGTGCTAGATTTGATGATATGCAAGAGACACTTTGCTCTTTTAAAATGAACTATTGGTTTAAAGGTAAATAAATTAAGACATCCCAACCATTAAATTCTAACACTGAATGATTTGTTAAGCATGTGTCCATACTATAAATCATTGATTTATTCACCAATTGTACATATGTCATACTTTATCTATTAAATGTAGGAGTTATGACACTTTATATGCAACCATGTGTGTGTCACATGGAACAAGGACGAGCCAGCAACCCTTAGCAATGGAAAGATGAATTGGAAATGCACTCAAACGTGCATAGCTAGGAAGCATGCAGCTATAACTCAATAAAAGACGTGTGTGAGCACGTCTTCAATATTTTGGTCCTAAAAACTTTTGACACTTGAATTTGGTTTTTAATTAACTATGGGTAACCTACACGTACGAGGAGCTTGACAACACATATAGGGTGAGTATTGTTCGGTTATGGAGGGAAACTGAACTAAACTAAATTGTTTTTAGAATTAATAGTAACCGAATCGAATTAAACTGTTTATATATCTAGGGTATTCACTTTTATTAACAAGTGAGGACAACCTGAAGCTAACTAAAAATTTTGTGGTGGAAGAATTCAAAGAAGCACTTTTCAGCATGCACTCAGACAAGGCTCCGGGACCGGATGGATTAAATCCGGCTTTTTATAAACATTTTTGGGACTTATGTGGAAAGGAAATTTACAATACAAGCATGCAGTGGTTACAGAGAGGGAGATTTCCGGATCACCTTAACGACACCAACATTGTGCTCATCCCCAAAGTGGATAATCCTACCTCCATGAAAGATCTCAGACCAATATCGTTATGTAATGTGATCTACAAAATTCTGTCAAAAGTGTTGGCTAACAGACTTAAACCGCTTCTTAACAGGTATATTTCTGTTGAACAGTCTGCTTTTATTGCTGATAGGTCTATCCTTGATAATGTAATGGTTGCCATGGAAACACTCCACCATATGAAATGTAAAGTTAAAGGAAAAGTAGGTGAGGTCGCTTTGAAAATTGATATAAGCAAAGCGTATGATAGAGTAGAGTGGAGATATTTGTTGAATATTATGAGAAAGATGGGATTTTGTGAGAAATGGGTTAATTGGATTCAAATGTGTCTTAATTCTATTCAGTACAATGTTTTAGTTAATGGTGAGAGTGTAGGGCCTATTACTCCAGGAAGAGGCCTTAGACAGGGTGATCCGTTGTCACTGTACCTGTTCATTTTGTGTGCTGAGGGGTTAACCACATTGATTAAAAAATTCGAAGGAAGAGGAAATATCCATGGCGTGAAAGTGTGTAGAGGTGCTCCTAGTCTCTCACACCTTCTTTTTGCTGATGATTGCTTCCTTTTTTTCAGGGCCGATGTTAAAGAAGCTCAATGTATGAAAGGGATTCTAAATAATTATGAAAAGGCTTCTGGTCAGGCGATTAACTATGCTAAATCAGAGGTCTACTTTAGCAGAAATACACCTAGTAATATCAAGAATCAAATATCAAATATATTAGGAGTCACAGAGGTTATGGGTACTGGTCGTTATTTAGGAATGCCCTCTATGATTGGTAGAAACAAGAAGGCTATGTTCGGATACCTTCGAGACCGAATGTGGAAGAAGGTACAAAGTTGGTCAGGGAAACATCTCTCGAAGGCTGGGAGAGAAGTGTTAGTGAAATCCGTTGCTCAAGCCATCCCAACTTATTGTATGAGCATTATTTTGTTACCGGAGTCTTTAGGTGAAGAGTTGGAAAAAATGATCAACTCTTTTTGGTGGGGTTCGAATAAATCTTCTGGCCGAGGAATTAATTGGCTAAGATGGGAGAAGCTAGCTATGAGAAAAGAACATGGAGGAATGGGATTTCGTCACTTTTATGGCTTTAATTTGGCGATGCTAGGGAAGCAAGGTTGGCACTTATTAACCAACCATGATACTATATTATCTAGAGTTTTCAAAGCTAAATATTATCCTAAAGAAGGATTTCTTGATGCGAAGTTGGGTCACAACCCAAGTTATGTTTAGCGTAGTATCCATGCGTCCCAGGTAGTTGTCAGAAGTGGGCTGAGATGGAGAATTGGTAATGGTAATAGCATAAATGTTTGGAAACAACCTTGGCTACGTGGCAGCAACCAAACATATATAACTACTATGATGGTTACAGGTAGGGAGGACATGACAGTAGCTGAGCTCATCAATCATAATACTAGCAAGTGGAACCATGATTATATTCAACAAATTTTCAATCAAATAGATGCACGTGAGATTGCTAAGATACCACTCAATTTAACATGCCAAGATGATGCTCCAATGTGGAAGTTTAGTAAGAACGGTATGTATTCTGTGCGCTCTGCTTATTACCAGCTGATGGAGAACATTATTGATAATAATCACCTCAAAGAGAATGGAAATTGGAAGAAACTATGGAAGATGCAAGTTCCCAACAAGGTAAAAATCTTTGTGTGGCGTGTTCTGAGAGGATGTTTACCTGTCCGTAGCCGGCTAGTTCAAAAAGGTGTGCAGTGCGATAATAAATGTCCTCATTGTACTAGTTATGAGGAGAACGAATGGCACTGTTTTTTTGGGTGTGTAGCATCACAAGAAGTTTGGAAAGAAACTACCATATGGCAACAGGTTCAAGACTTCACAACAAATGCTATAGGTATAGTTCCTATGTTGTTTCAAATGTTGGAAGCGTTTAATGGCAGTGACTTTTCCCATTTAGCTATGCTTCTTTGGACATTATGGTGGAGGAGAAATCAAAAGTGTTGGCATGATAAATTTCCAACAGTTTATGAAGTGATTCGAAGAGCTAGAGATATGTTAAGTGATTGGGAAAAAGCACAGCAACATCGCAATAACAACATCAGCAACAATACAAGTTTGCCAAATCAGCCATGGACCAAACCACCTGCTGGAACTTTGAAATGTAACATTGATACTGCTTGTTATATCGACCAGAACATATACTGTGTAGGAGCTTGTATTCGTGACGCGCAGGGAAGGTTTGTGCGAGCATATGCAAAGAGATTTGAAGGCAGTCCGGAAATTGCAGAGGCCGAAGCTATAGGTGTTTTGGAAGCACTCAAGTGGATAAATAATAATCACATGCCTATGGTTCATGTTGAAACTGATTGTTTACAAGTAGTGCATGCTATCAGAACAAATACTAGAAATAACACGGAGTTTGGTAATATTATTGAAATGTGTCGTAGTCTAATAAATATGAATCAGAACTGTAAGGTCAGTCATATTAGGAGACAAGCCAACCGAGTAGCTCATGAATTAGCTCAGGCAACTCGTTTTATTGCTAGTCCCCAAGTCTTTGAATATGTTCCACCTTGTATTGAAACAATTATTATGAATGAAATGCACTAAGTTTGCTTTTGTCAAAAAAAAATTAAAGCGAACCGAACCAAACTGATGATCTTTCAGTTCAGTTTCAAAACTATTAGTTGTGGTTTAGTTTTTTTAGATTTGGTTCGGTTTAGTTCGGTAATTCAGTTTAATTTTTTGGTTTTTTTTTTCCACCTGGTATAATGGGAAATCAGAAGTGAAATGTGACTTTTTATGACAAAACTGTCATATATGTGATGATAGACAATGTGGGAATAAAAAATATAGTTGTTAAGACTGGGTATCTACTGTTGTGACCAATAATGTAGTCAAATACGAGATCTTAAGTAAGATCGGTAGGCAAAAAAAAGATCAAAACACGAGGATCGTAACACGACACGTAAAAATTATAATATATATATATATACAAAAATATAAAAATTATAATATATATAAACAAAATAACATAAATCACAACATTTAAACAAAGTTCATTAATATTTCATGACAAAGGTGTACAAGGTTATGGGAAAGAGGAACGATATGAAACAGAGTTGGGGGAAAGGTAAAAACAAACCAAATGAACGAAACAATGGAGAAAAGGAAACAGGGGATGAAACGAAAAAGGGAAGAGCATGAAATAGGGTCGTCAGAATTGAGGTAGTTTATGGTCGTCGTCGGAATCAAAGTAGTTTAGGTCGTCGTGAAGCTAGTGTGTGGTCATCGCCGCCGCCGCCGGAAAAGCAAGGATAGGCGATTAGGGTTTAGGGTTTCTTTCTACTACTCATCAAATCAAATTAGATACAATTTGAGGTTTAAAATTGGGTTTTATTGCAACCCGACCCGGTTTCACAAGCCCAAAAATACAAAACAGCCCAGCACGGTGAAAACACGTTACGATCTCGCGTGAAAACACTCGATCTTGTCTACAAAAAGCTTTGTGACGATCTTGAATAAAATTGCAGCACGTTTTCCTGGCAAAAGATCGAAGATCGTACGATCCTACGTGCTAGATCGCGATCTTGACTACCTTGGCTGTGACTAATCTCTCACTGGATTGAAGGCACTTTAAATGATGGAATAGCTGGCACGAATATTATTTAAAACTACTCCATACTTAAGGAGAGATCAAACTCTCGACTCTTGTTTAAGAGAGGATCAGCCTTAACTGTTCAACTATAATCCCTGTTTAATTCTTTATTTTTCTAGTCCCACCTAATTATCTCTAAGTATCTAACTAGATAAGATTTGATTTTTTAAAAAAAAGTAAAATAAAAAAACTAGATACGATTTTATTTGAGTAAGAAAAAAAATAGATATGATTTGATTTGAGTAAGAAAAAAATATAGATATGATTGAAGCTGTCTATTACGCTATACCAATACATATAGAAGTGTAGTCCGGTATCTAACTTGGGTACAGTATTATAGACAAAAATTTCTACTATATATTAATTTTTTTAACTTTAAAATGAACTTCTATTATGATTGAGGTTGGTAATATTGTTGTCAAAATCTGTATGAATTATTCTAAATACGAATCTTAACGTCCAAATCATACATCTGACCCGTCATTTTCTTGTTCAAAAACACGAATTATTAATTATGTAGCAATTTTTATTTCTTTAGTTTCCTTTAGTTAATATTATATATAACAACTAAATGTTAGTTAGTATTATGCTGGGCATGATAAAGAGGACTATAATTTAATTCTTACAACTATATTTTAGAGGAGATTGAATCTACTTATTCTAATAACTCATTCAGAATTCTAAATTATTAATTAATTCCCACTCAAATATAGATAACCCGACTGCCACCTCACGAACTTCTCTATTCTCTTCTCTATAGAGTTGTTGCCATCTGTGAAAATCAAACCATCTTTATCTTTATCTTTATTAATATAATCCAAGTAAAGTTTGTAACTATATTAGCAAACCCTAATTGTTCCAAGTCAGCATAATTAGGCGCCAACCCATGTTGGCTTAGTATGGTTAAGTGGCTTACTATGGTTAAGTAATAGTAATTACATTAGGAGTAGTTAGGCTTAGAAACTAGAGGCTGCTCTATTATTAATTAGGAGTAATTATGAGTATATAGAAACTAGGCGCGTATATAGAAAGGCATTGCCTTTCCAAAGCAAGATGCAAGGTCATTATATTGGGCAGTTCATATTACTGTAATTTTTGAGAATTGACTCTTAATTGTTGCTTCATCTAAAGTTCAAAATACATTAGTCTAAAATGAAAAGACTTGGATTTTTTACCATAGTCATCTGAATTCTACAAGTAGTTATATTTGCAAAATATGTGTTTAACAATATTTGCAACAAAGTTCATTTAGGAATGGCTTCAATCATTATACTCCCTTTGAAGAAGGTTGTAAATATGTTGGTGGCACTTAATGATTCAAACAAGATAAGTATGTTGGTAAGTTACATATTTATAAAATTTAACTTTTTTTTTTGTTTTTGACAGAAAATTTAACTATAATTATTTAGAAGTTAAATGCATTTTTGTATGATTCTAATTACGTGTTCTATCGAATATCTACAGACATTATTGGACATGTTGAAAAAGATACCTTAAAGGAAACAAATAAGAATGGAAGGAAGAAAAAGCTTATTGACGTTACTCTAGAAGATGCAGAGTAAGAAAAGAAGTGCTAATTAGAAGTCTGGATTCATGTTATTTCAATAGTCACTATAATGCATATGTTAAATGATTTTTATATTTTGTTATGTCTTGGAGAGGAGTCAGAATCCATAGTACTCTTTAGAATCATTGTGCAGAAAAAATGCTAGATTTTCTTGCAAGTTATGAATCAAGTTCTCCCATCATTTTATTTTGGAACTGCTAAATTTTTATTAAAAGGCTAAGAGAGTACAAGCATTAGCCAAAGTTAGGCAACAAACGAGCAACAACCAAAACATAAGGCCACCAGTCCTATCATTATTGTTATAATTATGGCCATGCTTCATATGAGCCTATCATGAGCTATATTCTATGTACATTTAGTTTACACAAGGCTCTATGTTCCTTAAAGATGTTTTTAACCATCAATTATATTTCGTTAATTTTGATTTTATAATATGTTTTAACCACGTGTGATGGGTGTCTCAAATGATTTTTATGGTGACTTTCAATGGTTCTTCTTGCTCAATTTGAATTTGGTTTGTTATTTTTTTATTTCGGTGTTGTTTCGAACACTAATGTTTATCCGACTTTGGAACAAGTCTGATCTGTTTACTCCTCAAATTTCACTCATTTCTTTACTTTGCTTTCAAATTAATTACTACTTCTGATCACTCACTACTTCACTTCAACTCTCATACTAACTAATACTTTTCACTGACTTATTTGTTTCACTCACATACTACTAATCACTTCCTCACACTTACTACTTCACTTGAATTCTTATATTAGCTATTATTATTTTTTTTGACAAAATATTAACCATTACTTCTCACTCACTCAAATTCCAAATAATATCATTTACACATATATGACCCGTGCATCGCACGGGTATGCGATCTAGTTAATATATTAAAGCACAAAACACTTTCCCTCCTAAACTTCCCAACAGCCCGCCTAATTAATTTGCCTCTTAAACTTCTTTTATTAATTTATTTATTTATTAACAGCCTGCCTAAATGCCTAATTACTTTGTCACCAAAAAAATAAAAATTACTTTGTCTCTTAAACTTCCTTTGTTTATTCAACAAAGTGTTCTCTTTTTAATATTTTTAACACACATAAATTAACTAATGTCAATTTTAATTAAATTTATGATTCTATATGTTTTTCGATCTTATAAACATTTCAATTTTCTACTTTTAGTATCTTTAAATTATTTTAGCACTGTTCACCAAAAAAAATAAATTATTTTAGCACTTTTTGGTCCTTTAAATTTTTAATAGTACTAAACATGATTGCAATACATAATTCAAATTTTTTAAGTAATACACATGAATTTACTTAAAAGTAGAGATCAAAAGTCACGTTAGAGAATTTTTTAGGAACCAAAAAGTGAAAAAAAATTTAAAGATTAAAAATAAAATAAAAGATTCAAATATTTATATGAACCAAACACATATTTAACCTTTAAATTTAAATTAAGCTTATAAAAGCATTTTAATTTCTCATTCTTTTTTGTTTGATGACAGAATTAATTTCTTATTCTTATCAACTTTATCATTCAAATTCATTTACTATAAATATTTTTCTAGACTCTTCTCTTTTCCCCGTGTACTTTATAATAAATTTTTGAGTTAATATAAGAGCATATAGTTAGGACATTCTTAACTTAAGAATGTTAAATCTATTGTGCCAAAAAAAAAAAGGAATGTTAAATTTAAATATGTGCAACTCCTATTTAACAAACCTCTATTTTAATTTTTCTTGAACATTTTTTTTATAAATTTTCCTGCAACGGACATCTCTTAAAAACTTATTTTATTGAGAAAATATGCACACTGTATTTCTAATTATATGATCTTTTTACAACAATTTTTTCTCCATAATTGTAAGATCCTGATCAAAATTTTAAATATATTTCAAATATATTCTTCATTAATATCATCAATTTTATTTTATTTTTGTGACTAAATCATCAATTTTAATTTTATTTTATTTCGAATTGGCTATTCTCAGCGCAACTGCAGAGATTAACACTCAAGTCAGATAGAACCACAAAGGTGTTAAAATCGTCAATTTTAATTGAAATAAGAAAAAACAACATTGTGTTTGTCCAAAAAAAAAAACCAACATTGAATATTTTTAACATAAAGGGTAAGTTATAAATAATATAAACAATTCAAACAAATTTATTACTCTAACAAGACATATAGGATGAATTATTCAGGAGAATCCACGTCCGATTCTTCAGAGTTATGTTTTTTGATAGAGGTTTATATATTTATAGACAAAAAAAGTATTAGACTATAGGCCTCTTTGGTAAGGCAAAAAAAACTACTCCTACACTATTTATAACATTGATTTTTCCTTTTTTTATCCCTTAAAGTAATCATTAGGTCAGCAAAAAATTATACTCGAAGATCTACTTTTTAGTATTTTAATGTCTTACTATCAATTAAAAGAGGAGATATATTAGTAAAAGTCATATTTTCTCTCTTTCATTTACACATTTTTTTTAAATGTGTGATTTGGTCAACTGTGACAGTTAAAATGAGATAAAGAGAGTATCTTATAAGCTAAAAGACATGTTCGGCAACAACCTTTTCATAAAGAATTTATAACTTACTCCCTCCGTCCCAATTCTATAAGAGAAAAAAACTCATTTTTTGTCTTATAATATAAGAGAAAAAACACAACCATTTACCTTTTCAAAATAAGTTTACTTTTTCTCTCTTTTTCTATAATCAGTAACCAATAAAAATTATTTTTAAATAAGCCATACAACTTTTTTCAAAAAAATATATTTGCTAGAGCTGTCAAAACGGGCGGCCCGGACGGACAACAAATTTCATCGGCCGGACTAAAAAGCTCGGGATAAAGTATAAGCTGAAAAATTAATGCCCGATCCTTTACGGGCTAGCGGGCTTTCTGGTAAGTCCGGCCTGATTCGATTAATTTTTTTCTTTTTTATTTTGACGTCTCTACATATTTCTAATCATTATACTTAACTTTTTTTTAATCAGTGTGATTTTTATTTTTTTTCTTTTTTAATATAAGATGGAGGGAGTATTTTATTATCTTATTTGTAACTTATTTTGCAGACTCTCTGAAGCTTATAACTCTTCAACTATATTTTTTTCATACTATATATAGTCATTGTTTCTAAGAGAAACACAAGACAACTAAAGTTTTTGTGGTTACATCATATGAATTTTGGTTAAAAACATTTTTTTATTACAAATTTTTATTTTAAATTGAAATTTTAAATAATATATTAGCACTTCGCTTATTATTTGCCCCGTGCAATGCACGGGTGAATGGACTAGTATACTATGAGATTAAAGTGCATGTTCAATCTATTCCCAGTATCAATCGAGTATATGGCATGTGGCATCATATATTTTGAGTTTCCCACCCGAAGCAACCGTGGCCATGAATTTGTGATCGTTTGTTAATCAAGTTTATTTTGAGTAATAAATTAATCTTATCGGCACCCACTTGTTTGACCTTGACATAATCACATCCTCCTTAAACAATTAGCCAAATAACAATTGATATTCTAATTTTACCAAATCAATTTATGTGTATGATTTGTTGGGGTGTACGGGGAGACAACAGGTAACAACAGATATTCTATGTGTGCAACTCAACTGTGGTAATTAATTTCTAAAATTGTATCACAACTTATTGAAATTTGTTAAACCACATGTTATTAGGTTTCTACAATCGGATTAATCGAGTCACGATCATATATTAAATCGTAAGTATGAGGGGATGTTAATAAGTCTCACAACGGATGATATATGGTTTGTCAATGTGTTTATAATTGTACAAAATATAGGACAAAATTGTTGTAGTGGATGGCAGAAAAATTATAAGATTTGTGCAACTCTCACCGAATACAACTGATTCTTAATGATACATTAATTTAAAGTGACTTAGTAGAGTTAACTTTGTAGAAAACTACCTGGTTGGTAAAAGAGAGAGTTATCATTCGTGTTTCATATCTATCACACGACATAGCTATTTCGTTCTCATATATTGGCTCTAAACCGTTCCAAATTAGCTTATAATGTAACGAGCTAGCACATTTTTTAGTGGACGAGTTATAATTATAACGTGAATAAATAGACGTACAAGATTCAAACTTCAAGTTTTTATATATAATTACAATGTCTCTAGTTAAATTCACCAGACCAAATTAGCTTAGCTATTTCCACTACAAGAAAATGTAGGATTTGCTACTAAATATTTACTACAAATTTGGTTCGTAGTTAATCTGAATTAAAAAGCCTTCCAATTAACCGGCTCAAATCATTTTTCAATTACATTTTTTTATCTGTTTCATTATTCACTATTTCTTTTCCTTTTTAATATTTTTGTGTTTCAACTCCATCTCTCAAAATCACTTCCTCAAAATCACTTCTGCACAAATCACTTCTTCCTCGATCTCATCATCGCTTCCTCAAAATCACTTCTTCTTTCAAAATCGCTTTTCTCAAAATCGCTTATCTCAAAATCGCTTCCTCGATCTCTCATCATAATCGCTTCCTCACAAATCACATCTCTCAGAATCGCTTCCTCGATCTCTCAGCAGAATCGCTTCGTCACAAATCGCATCTCTCAAAATCACTTCCTCAAATCATCTCAGAATCGCTTCCTAATTCAGTCAGACTTGCTTCCTCAAAAACCTAGAGACGGAGGTTCCTAATTCACATTTGAATCACTTCTAAATGCAACAGATTCGTTCTCTAATTGATTTGGAACGGATTTTGATCCTTCGCCGCCTTTTCCCTAATCTACACTGTTTATCTAAGGTAATTGATTTATTCAATCGCTCATAGCATTTTTTATTCAATCGTTCATTGCAATTTCTTCAATCAACATTTAGCTTCTTCGCTCTCTGTAGTATATGCACACATTTAGCTTCTTTTCCTTTCGATGTGATGTTCAAATTTGGAATATAGTTGCAAACTCAAAGAAACATCAATTCCAGCTTATCATATGTGCTTTCTAGGTTCTAGCTTTTATTGAATCATGTTTCTATTGAGAATGCTAATGACTAATGACTAATGAGTGAATGAATTTAGGGTAATGAGGCAACAAAGGGGCACAAATATTATATGCTTGTACAATTGTCATTTCGCTTACTAATGAGTGATTTATGTTTAGTTCTTTTGTGCTTTTTTATTTTCTTATTGATTGGTTAATTTGTTGAAAATTTATTTGTTGTTTCCCTAAGTTTCTTGTTGCTTTAGGGCTTTACAAGAGCATAGAGGAGGCTTCCAAGATGATAGACTTTCATAAATAGTTATTTTTCCTCTTCAAAGGTTGGTTAGTTTGTCTCAGTTAGTTTTCCTTTAACATAGTTGTTACATGCTTTCGATATGAAAAAATCAGAATTACCTAATTAGATGTTTTGTTGTGTTATTTATTGAGATTGAGAGGTGGGAACTATGGAATCACCTAATAATTCCTTGCATATTGAGAGGTGGGAAATATGGAACTATTCAGGAAGTGGACGAGTAAACAGTTTTTCCGTAGTGATATTTTCCACATTGAATCGATCATGAGATAATTTCCTTTTTTGATATGATTTCCTTTTAATGGTTTTTAAGCTTGCATTGCATAAATTGTCATATCTTTGCCTTCTTACATTTACTTATCTTAAGCAAAAAAGTAGTTCACAGTTGTAAGCTTAAGCACCACCTGTATTCGTTTAGTTTAACACTGGCATTGCTTCTTACTTCTTGTCGAGAATACTAAGTTGTGACTTGTAAATCCTCACTCTGTATTTCCTATCCAGTTATGAGGATTCACCCTTAAGTGTACAAATATATATTGGATGCATGATGGCCTTGGAAATGTTTTTTATGATACTAGAAAATAATTATATTGTAAAATTTTCCTGTAGAATACTACTTGAATTAATGTTGAAAGGATGGTTGAATTTGTTTTCCCATGGTGTCCTCTCTTATGATGAAGTACCTTATTGTATCAGGACATATTTTGAGTCAGCTGAGACGGAAATTGGGCTTCAACTTTCAGTTACCTGGGTACTTGGTTTCCGTATCGTGCATCAGGTAAACACAGTAAACTACATCGTCGGCATGTTTCATTTATGGTACTTACCTTACCTTTTAATACATTATTCTTTAATGAGTTTGATTTTTCAATTTAACATGTGTGTGATTGATTTTCATAAAGAGATTATGAATGTGGATGAGTTGAAGCTTTTTGCTAGATTTGATTTTCAGTTGCAATATTTACAATTTCTTGCGTTGATCTTGTTCTTGAATACATTCAAAATGATGACATGAAATGCATTCAAAATTGTTTGGTTATATTTTTTGGTCTCTGGTTACATTTGACTTAGTTATGTGCATTCTTTGTAGGAACTAGAATCAAATTTAATAGAGAATAAACGCATATTTAATCCTTATGTGAATAATTTCTTAGTATGGTAGATTAATTGATTGTGTTAGGTAACTCCCTTACTTAGATTTAGTTCGAGAGTAAGACATGATATGTGTTTTAAATAGAGGAAGAGAATGCACAGTTGCCAGCTAGTATTAGGTTAGAGAATTCTCTTCAATTTGCAATAGCTGAGTACTTACAGTTAGAGTTAGTATTGGCAAAATGATTTGTGAATTTTGAGTTGGAGAAACACCACTCACGCGTATAGATTCAGACTCTTCTTTCTTGGGTCCTACTAATAGAGGAGGAAAAGAATGTATGCTCTATATAGACTTCTCTGTTTCTTCTTTCTGTTTACATTACATTACATTATATTATATTATATTATATTATATTATATTATATTATATTATATTATAATCCAGTACCTTCCAATGAGCTGTTAAAATATCTCTGTATAAATTTTGTATTCTTGTTTTTGTTAGAAATTTCTGATATTTATTTGTGCAATGTATGCGTGATTGGTATTGGCAGGGACTTTGAATGGTAATCATTTGTGGATTTTCTTATCACAAGAGATGGAAGTTCGTGTAATTTCTGAAATTGTCTTCTGAACTCAACATCTATTTTTTCAAGTTTATGATAATATGGGGGCTGTGAGCGTGCGTGATATACAAGAGAATAGCTTTTACAAATTATAAGGTAATTGGTAATTTGTTCGCACTGTTGTGTTTTCTTTTTGGAAGCCAAAATCTTTTGTACTAGAATTATTCTTTTATTACCTCTTATTTTGTTGTGTTTCCTATTGTTAATTTAAGTTGGGCCTCGAGTCATGTGGTGTGTGTCTTCATCTAAAAGCTTAAGCTTGATGGTTTGTTCATGACAGCTCCAATGGGGGTGTTGAATGATTTATGTTTCATTTATAGTTATCTTGGCGGTATCCTGAATTTTCAGGTTCATGCATCTACTGTGATCACTTTGTTGCAATCTGACATAAAAACATATTTAAAGTCGGCATTCTCCAATTTGGAAGGACCCTTCTCTGTGACTAGTTGGTGAAAAGGACCAACTATGAATTGTTATTTCCTATGCATGCCTTGCACAAGATAACATTTTATGTCTGTATAGTTTCTCATTGTTATTGATTGTCTATTGCAGGAAATAGTTGGTCTTAAAAACTATGATCCCCAAAAGGATAAGTTAAGTTGCCTCACATGTCTTGATCCGAGATGAAAATCTGCATGCTTGATGACGCTCAACATGTTTAGGAGGTAACAATTTGTTGTTATAGTAAAAAAGTTATGTTAGATTGACACTTACATGTGATCACTTGTAACCCTACTCTATTTATATAATATAAATATTTTATATAAATATGATAGTAGCAATTCTTCGATATCCAAAAGTGTAATAATCTTTTTTCATTTTCTTTTTGGATTCGACAGTGTTGTTCATTATTGATGCCTTTAATGAAACATGTTTTTGATACCTTTGTTTGTTTCTGTTAGATTAAGTTTTTTTTTGTTTTTATCTGTTGTTAGATATTTTGGCTTTGATAACTAGATTTGCTAAAGATAATAGATAGTTATTAGAGCATGAATGTCCTTTTGTGCAATGTTTTAAAAACCGGACATCGAATCAACGGGACATGTGGATCATGGTTCAATGTGTGAGCTGTTCAAGTTTCAACATGTTCAACCGGCCAATTTGATTTGGTTTTTAAAACATTGCTTTTGTGTTTGAAGACTTGATTGTTGGCATGGTATGCTTGCTGGTTTGAGATTCTAGTGAGAATATATGATGCATTTATTTCCCTAAATATCTGACATGTGGTATGTTGATGATGTTGTCCATGATTTGCACATTATAGTTGAGTTAACGGTCTTGTTTGTTATTCATGTGATGCAGCTGGCAAGTTAGAGAACAACAAGATAAGTTGGAGAGGGGATTCAGGTCTTAAGGATGGAAAGCAAGCAAATTTAGATCTGTCAAAAGGAATGTATGATGCCGGGGATCACATGAAGTTTGGTTTTCCAATGGCTTTTACTGCCACAGTGCTATCGTGGTCGATTCTTGAATATGGAGATCAAATGGATGCTGTTGGCCAGTTGGAACCAGCACAAGATTCACTCAAGTGGATCACTGATTATCTCGTCAATGCCCACCCTTCTGAGAATGTTCTGTATATTCAGGTTAGCTAACGGGATTACAAAAATTTGTTGTTATATATTCTTAAAGGGTTGCAGCTAAGGTCGGAGATCCTGTTGCGGATCACAAGTGTTGGGATATGATCAATCTATGTCTCTGGATAATATCTTAATTACAGAAGATTATTAGGATAAAGGTTATTTTGATATGAAGGGTAGTTATATTTTTTATGAGCAATTCATGTCTTTGGTAAAGATTATTAGGATAATAATGACTTAATTAAGATGAGGTTAGTTCTGACTTATACTTATTACTTCTTAGTTGATCAATGCTTATGGGGAAACATGTGGCAATGGTTGATTTGAAGATGGTAGAGATGATGAAGTTTTCAAAGGGGTTGGTTGGTTTGGAGAATTGTTATGAAAACTTGTGATTGTGCGGATACACTGTTGATTTTTTGCTGGATGATAACTAGATTCAATTGAATATTTTACATTTTTAATGTTAGTTTTTGGTTAAGTTTGTTCAATAATGAGTAATATTGATACTTTGAAATTGTTCTTTAGTTGTGTTCATATTTTATTCACCAATGTTTAATCTTCAACAATTAAGAAACCTTCAAAATGTGTTTTATGTGAATAGTTGATTATACTTTAACCCAATCAGTTTTGATTAGAATTAGAAAGAGTTTTTTTAATTATTAAAAAAAATAAAAAGCTTGGATATGGCTGTCAAATTGCTAGGAAACTTTAGCTAGAGATTTATTGCAAAATTGTTGCGACAATTCCTAGCAATTTAGTTAGGAAACATAAACTTTAGAACACTGTATAGCTACGCATTTGTTGGTAATTAACTGGGATTTACTTTATCTTAGTTGCAGATTAGCTAGGAAAATTTTGGGTAGATAATTTGCCGCCCAATCCATGCTACGATCGTCATGGCAACTAATTCCCAACAAATCTGTAGCTAACTCTGTTTTACTGCAGATTAGCTACGAATTAGCTACAATTTGTTTCGTAGCTAAAGCCGAATTTTCTTGTAGTGTTCCTTTTGGTACATAAAGAGGAAAAATAGCTTAATTAGCTCTAATAATGCACATTTTCCTTCCAACATTAAATAAATTTTCGGATAAAAAAAAAGTAGAAAAATAAATTTGAAACACAATATACTTGAACTTTTGAAATATACTCAAAATTTCCAACAATATTTAGTAACATTTTCTTTGATGCTTTTAATACGATTCTTAACTAAATTATCTGTAATTTTTTTTTATTATAATCACAAAAGACCTTTTAATTTTCTGGAATGCTACGGTACAATGGAGAAATTATCATATACCGGTACACTAAACATGTTAACCAATAACTATTTGACATGTGTCATATTATATTATTAATATATAAAATATAAGTGATGACTTGGATAAATAGTACATTTTTATTAGTTAAGTACCAATACAATGAGTTTTGGCAAAAGTACCATAAAATTTTCCTTTATTTTTTTTTACTAAAATAAACCTTTTTAATTAATAACCATATATATATAGCTAAAGTTTTGTCCAACTTTCATAGGAAGAGAATTTATTCCAGCAATGGATCCAACTAGCATGTTTTTTAGCTTTTTAGGCTTTGTTTGCGAGTTTGGAGAGGAAAGGAGGGGAGGGCTTTGGAGGGAGAGAAATAGAGAGAAAAATAGAGAAATCATTAACATTTTTTGAGAAATATTTTTTATAGAGAATGACAAATAAATACTTATGATTAATATATTATGAATTTAAGAATATTATAACAACATTAATTAAATTTGAAGAATTCATATAAACCCTCCAAACCCCCATCCAACACAATTTTTGAGTTCCACCAAATTGGGAGGTTTTTGTGTTATGAAGAAAAAATAATCCTCCAAACTCCTCCCCTCTCAAACTACTCTATTCCTTCTACTTGTTTCTTCCTTTTTTTCAAAATCATTCCCTCCCCTCCCCTCCAAACTCGCAAACAAAGCCTTAGTCTCCAGTTCTTATGAAAAGGGAACTCTAGTAGTTTACAGGTGAGTTCTGACATTAAATGATTATATTTTCCTCCAAACGCAATTGTGGAATCGAATCATTGTCATTTCTATCAAATTTAAACATTAATTAACACTGAACCAACTAACGATATACACGTAGTTATCACATATGATTGGGTCTAATGATTAGAATATCCGGTCAATTAAAGTTAGTCTAATTAAGATTAGAGATAATTTATTTAATTTAAAGCCAACAACTAAAAGACAATCTGATTTAATTTCATCCACACAAATTATTAATTTATTGTTCATTACTTACTTGTCAAGTTGCCATGCTATTGCTCAGGTATATTATATTTAACTCATTAAGATAAATACTGACCTCGTATCAAAATAGACCTTGTAAGCTCTAAATAATTATTAATCATACCCCTAAAGTTTGGTAACCATGTATGATGGTAACCATGACATTTTCAATCACTTTTTAATTACCTAAAAAGCCCTTATATTTTGTATCTTATAAAACCTACCATTAACAGTCACCACCGTACATTTGCAACGTTACAACTTACAAGAAATAGGGGCAGTATGTGCTCGCATTTTGGGAATTATCTTTAAATAAAGATTTGTTCTTGGTCATTGTCATACCAGGTATGTAAGTTGTAATTTATCCTTTTATTATGTTTTCATTTATTCAAAATCAAAATCTTGATCATATTTTGATATAACTACATTTTTATTTTTATTTATCTTTTCATAAACAGCATAACAATGAAACTCACATACTAAACGTTGAGAAGTGGAGAATTGCAGGTAGGAACTTGTACCCTGTTATCAAATATTAATTATAAAATTATTTTATTATGATAAAATTTATGTATATATTTAGGTCAATTTAGATTACTTTTATTTGAGCATGATCTACTTGCATAAACACTTATGAGATCGTTTGAGTTTATGAAAATAACTTATGATATGTCATAAGATGTTTTTAACTTTGTTTTCATAAGTTTTTCAGGATAACTTATTAATATAACTTATGTACATAAATATTTAGTACATCTAATAATAAGAGTGTTAAGTTGTGTAGCAAAGTAGAGCCTTATTTTATTATTACTTTTTGTGTGAATAAAGAACTAAGTTGTTATCCAATCTTTGAATCTCTAATCTGCCAAGAATAATACAGGTTCAACTTTCTCTTTTTGGTGGTGTTTGTTTTGATATTGCTCATTGGTGTTCCGCTTATATACGACACTTTTATTTTGTGGTTTCTTTTCTACTGATCTCTGTTCGTCTTGTGCGGAGGTTTAGTTTATATTAATAATATATTTTCTGTTAAAAAAAAAAAGGTTCAACTTTCTAGCTATGTATATATAATCTGTCACTTTAATTTGCAGTGTAGTTGCCATGGTTTATTTTCCATCTCTTGTGAAAGTAATTGCAAGAACAATATCTTTAAAGAAAGACAAGAGTAATGAAAAAGATGATGATAATGATGGTGATGCAAGAAAAGATGTTGAAACAATGGCAATGGAAGCAAGGAAGAATGATATGTTATTAAGTTCATCTGGAATTGTTAAGTCTAAAAAATCCAGCAATTTTTCATGTCTTTTCACAAAGAAAGGTCAGAAAGGATTCAATCAAGATCGCCTTATCGTTTGGGAGGTATATGCCAACACTTTTTTTGTTACAGAAATAGCTTATACATAAGCACTTACATGATAACATTATGTTATAAGACACGACCTTAGTTCTTATCTCTAATCAACACGAGACTTGCACTTTTCATAATATCTTGTTCGGAAAAAGTGGGACAAAAACCTTAAAAGAGTTTGTTTATGATGTTAGGAATTTGGAGGCCAAGAAGACATTATTTTGTGTGGAGTTTTTGATGGACATGGACATTGGGGACACTTTGTAGCAGAAAGGGTCAGAAAGATGTTACCTACATTTTTGTTCAACAATTGGCAAGAAAATCTAGTAGAAAAATCACTTGACCATAAGTATGATATATGGAACAAGTCATATATAAAGACATTTGCAGCAATTGATGAGGATCTAAAGCAACATACAAGAATTGATTCATTTCAAAGTGGAACTACAGCTTTGACAGCTATCAAACAGGTTATTTAATTTATCCATCATACTATATGATACTACTTTTGTTCTTTATTACAAGGGACAAGTCAGTTTTTAGATACATTGAATAATTAATGTATCTGGTCAATATATAGACTAAGTACATTAATATAGACTAAGCTATTTCCTTATCGTTTGTAGTAATTTGTATCTACAAATATTCATATTTTGTTTATTTTGATACTTCATGGATAAATAAATGTTGGTGTTATTAAATTTTCAGGGTGAATATTTATTTATAGGAAATGTTGGTGATTCTAGAGCTGTTTTGGCAACCACTTCAGAGAATGGCACATTAACTCCTATTCAGCTTACCACTGACTTCAAGCCAAATTTACCAAGTATATATACTCTCTCTATTTTTTTACACACCTTGACATAAGGAACTATATCACAATTTTTATCTTAAACTTCTGATTTCAAATTAACAGTCAAAATTGTTTTAGACTTATTTTGTTATTGTGTAATATGAACCATATGGTATGAAATCAACATATAAATCAAGAAATGCTTGTAAACTGTCATTTTGGTCCTTGAATGTATGAGGCGTTGTCACTATTATCTCTGAATATATCGAAATCACAAACAAATTTTCAATATTTCTTTTGTTAATAATTTTACTAACTAAAGACATGTTCAAACACTAAAAATGACAAATAAAAGAGAAAATTGTATGTGTTTAAATTTTAAAATTTTGATATATTCAGATACAAGATACAGTAAGGACATCGGCTCACACATTCAGGGACTAAAATGACTATTTACTCTCTAAAAATGCCTGTAATTGTGTCTTTTAAGATCCGGACATAAAATTTGTTGTTCTTATTGATTTCAGATGAAGCAAAGCGCATAATGGAATCAAAAGGGATAGTATTATGTATGGAAGATGAACAAGGAGTATATAGGGTATGGAATCCAAATGGTCAGTCACCAGGACTAGCAGTATCAAGAGCATTTGGTGATTATTGTCTAAAGAAATTTGGACTAACCTCTTTGCCTGATGTCACACAAAGAAAACTCACCACTATGGATCAATTTCTCATCTTGGCAACAGATGGGGTATGCATCTTATTTTCTCACAACTCGAAACAAAATTGTACTCAATTTGAATATGAATCTCATTTTGAATCCCGATTCATTATGACGAGTTCTGATTCACTATGATGAACGATTATATTATAACTCGGATCACCATTATAAACATAGTTGAAGCCATCACAATATGAAGTTTTTGATGTAATTTTTTGTTTTTTCATCTCAGGTTTGGGATGTTATTTCTAACCAAGAAGCTATCAACATTGTTGCTTCAACACTAAATAGAGAAAAAGCAGCTAGTAGATTAGTGAAATGTGCTAAACATGAATGGAAACGTAAGAGAAAAGGCATTCCAATTGATGATATATCAGCTATTTGTCTCTTCTTTCACTCTCCCTCTTCACATGCAACCATTGAAGTTGTTGAATAAGAATGATGCATGGTTTTGCTTCCTTTGTTACACAATGCATAGCATAGGCCTTCATCTTTTAGATTTAGTCTTTGACTATTTTATATGTTTCTTTTAGCAAAAACTTTTTTTTTTCGACCTAATTAGTGGCATCGCTCTTCTGAGGTATTGTTTGTTTTGAATCTTTTATGTAAATTACAATTTTGTACTTAAAAAAGATTTTAATATATAGAAATAAAAGTGAGATGTTTTGAATGCCGGAACACTTTTGAAGGATAAATGTAAATATATTTATAACAAAACGTAATTTGTACAAGTTACTTAATATTGCGTGATTAAATTTTTTATACATTTCATTTGTGTATGTGCGCCTAAATAATTTAAGTTTAAATTTGTGATATGAAAAGTGTTTAATCTCATTAAATGTGAGATGTATTTCTCAACAAACCATTCTAGAGAGAGCATTTATTTATTAATTCAGGAGTTTTAAATTCTCAAGACTTTTGATGTTAAATGTAATCCCCCTCTGGCTTCTAAAATAATTCAAGTGAATTGGTCTGGTCCTCCTCTTTCTTGGGTGAAGGGTAACATTGACGGTGCTTCTAGAGGCTGTTTTGGGATTTCTTCGCTGTGGAGGGATCTTCAGAGGTCATGGTGGTAATTTTCTTGGCGGCTTCTCTGAATTTTTGGGAATTTCTGATGCTTTTCAAGCTGAAATTAAAGGTGTTATGCGTGCTATTCAGTTTGCCTCTAGCAAAGGTTGGACGAACTTTTGGCTTGAATGCGATTCTTCTTTGACTATTCAAACTTTTAGCAATCCTGTTTTGCTTCCTTAGAGGCTTCAAAAAAATCGTTGGTTTAATTGTCTTAATTTGATCAGAGAATTTTGTTTTCGAGTTTCTCATATTTTTCGCGAAGGAAATAGTTAAGCAGATAAATTGGCTAACCATGGTTTTCGAGTCACAGGTGTGTTGTGGTGGGATTCCATCCCAAATTTCATCTCTGACGATTTTGCGCGCAACAAGAATGATCTACTTTTTTTCGTTTTTGCTAATACCATTTATGGTATTGTTCTCTTTGTGTATTATGATATTATCGTTGTTTTCCCTTGTTATTTTGCTCTGCACTCTTTTCTCCTTCACCAGGTTTTATCCCATAGAAGTTTTCCTGGTAAGGTTTTTAATAAAACAACTGTTGTTCATTATGTTGTTTCCTTGTATTTTGGTCTAGTCACCCCAAACATCTTTATCTTTATTTATTTAATGTTTTTTTTTTACGCATCTATTTATTTAATGTTAATTAAGACATATGTTGTTTATTTAATGTTAATTATTTAATGATGCAAATGATGGTGATAGTTGTGGGGTGCCAACATAGTTGGGATGTCATGTCTATCATGTGATGTCTTTGCACTCTAATTTTGTTTAAAAAGAATCTAAGTTTTTGATTCCGACCACACAAACATTAATTTAATGAAGTAATATAAATATAATTATATAAAATTAATTCATATAGATTGATAAATCTTCTGTACTCATGTACTCGATCAAATTAATTCATAAATGACTTTAGCGACATTAATTCGATCAAGTGCAGATTAAATCAATGACTTTAGCGTCGTCAACGTTGCAGAACTAGAAATATGTATTACAGACATTTTATGCTCGTCATATTTGTAGACATTTTGCCGTTGTAAGATATTAACTTGATTTTTGTGAGTTTGTTCGCAAATTCATTCTTTTTAATTTTTAGTAGTTTTGAATTTGTACTATGTATTATATTCTATAATTTTGAAAGAATGAATTTTGCTTTTAGTAAAATAAATCATATATTAATGTTAATATTAAAATATCTTTACAAATATATTTGACATTATATGATTAAGGGGCTGCTAACTTAGACCATGTAAGTCAAAGTTAGTAATGTTGACCCATATAAAATTATTTAGCGTAAAAAGTCGAGGGACACGCGAGAAGGTCAACATTACTTAACTTTGACCCATAAGTCGAAATTACCAATCTCCATATGATTAGATACATACACGCGTAAAAAAATTCACATTATCGATAAATAGAAATTTATATGGTAATTAAAACAAATTTGAAAGACAAAGGATTGTCTCAAAAAATTGATATATGAACCATTTTATTTCAAATCATCGGTTGAGATGTTGTAGACGACATACTATGTGCTTTTACCAGGTTGCGTTTACTTGGGAAATATATTCTCTCTTTATTAACAAGAGAGAAATAGTGAAATCTTACCATTGAAATAAAATAAGATATCAAATAAAAAAATGAGAGAAAAATGTAGTGTGACGGCATGTATATAATTTGTCACTCTACTTTGCATAATTAGTTTTTGTTTATGTTTAACCTCCCAATTTAATTTGTATAATTCTTCAGTACATATATACATTATAAATTAGTGTTTGTTTATGTTTATTTTAATTTCACTTAATTTGTTTAAGTTTAATTTATTTCAATTGGTTTTTTTATGTTGGTTTATTGAAAAAACATAATTAGATGTACCCAATTACACAAAGCATATTCGCAATAGAATTGTAAAAAAACCAAATTCATTTAATAAGCATACTTGCAAAGCTTTGGTTCATAGGTGACATATCCAAAAGAAAACTATCATTCTTTATGGAAATGGTTTTAACGGATGCTAATGTGAGTTATTGTTGAATTTTGTATTTGTCTTTTTTCAATGTTTACTTATAACACATATTCTAACATTTATATTTAATCAAAAATTTTCAGGGTGACCTCATACATGTACTGCGTGTTGAACTCTAATCTACAAATTTCAAAGTGAAATAAAAGATTACAATGTGTATACCACAACTCATTTTGGTTTAGCTGCCAATATCGGAAAATATAGAACGACCAAACACGAGATTAAAATAATTTTTCCGCTCTCACCTACAATAAATAGACATAGGAAAGAAATGACATCCAATAAAAAATGATTGTGATAGTGCTTGACCACGATGGGTAAACATATATTTTTTTTGTGAGTTTTGTTTTAATATTATAAATTTGAAAAGTATTAATATTCTATTCAAATGTAAGTATCGTTTCAAGTGTATTTTATTTGGCCAATTTATGAACATGATGCATTTATTTCTTCAGGTGAGACAGATAATGTGATTGTGTTTGTGCTCTTAACTAAGGTTAAGAACTTCCAAAGTAATAATTATTTTTTTATAATTTTATTGAATTTGAAATATTTATAATTATTTAAAAAATGTTGATTGATGTTTTTTTACACTATAGGAAATACATCAATACAAACACAACAAAAATGTCGGTTCCCCAAGTCTAAGATTATGTGTAGCATCGTTTGAAAATGGGAATTATGTCATAGCCCTTTCTTGGTGGCAGTGCAATTCAGAGGCACTAGAAAAGCTCAATATCACAATCTTAATTAATAAAGTTTCAACTTACGTTTTTCTTTTTTGTTTGAAAGCTCTCATACGAGTTCATGTAGTTATGATAACTCTTTACACAAAGATATTATTCATTTGTTATAAAGTCAAAGAAAAAATTATGATAAATTTTGCAATAAAATGCCCTTAGCTTACCATTGAAACAATATCAATATTAGGAAAGTCTCTTGAAGTTTGTTGAGAAATAAATCTTTTATCCTCAAAAGATAAAATATTATTTTTGTAACTTCTTTAGGCTCTTCTAAAAATCCTAGCGCGTGCAAACAAATAATTTTCTAATTTATTATTTGTTTGTTTGAACTGATGATCTTGTAACAAACAATATTTGTTTGAATATTTGAATTTAAATCTTCTACAAACAAAAATGCGCCATAACAAACTTACTTAAGAGATATACTTCAACTAGAACGTTGGCGTATTGTTTCTTCATCTCTAAGTAATTATCAAACTGAAACTTGAGATACTGTGAAAGTAATTCAACATACTTTGAATTTCTTGAACTGATATGCTTCAGCAGAAGCAACATGTCACAGTCATCTGTTGGCAAGATGTCAAGGCATCTTGCTCAACATGTTTGATAAAAATGTATGACAACATATGGAACAACATCAAATAAGATATCAAATAAAAATGTATAGTGAAATCTTATGGAATATATTATCTCTCTATTAACATGATAGTTTAGTACACGGCGCAAACAAATAATACTGCAATGAATCCGCCACCATATTTTATTTACCCCGGGAGGAAAAAGGAAAATAATGATAAAAAATTTTAAGAGATGGATTCGGGAGTTGGTTACATGGGGGGAAGACTTTAACACCCCCTCATATCCGTTGTACTCAACGGGAACATTTGAGGAACAAGGTTTACTTTTATTGAAATAACCTTATAAAATAGATTACCGCACATTGAACAAAGAAAACAAAAAAAGGAGTTTTTTATTATTTGGCTTGACATGAGAGACTCTCGATCCTATGTATCCCCAAAGTGCGATGAGGAATTCAAAGCTCATGTTGTTCTTCCCGAAAATTGTTTTTGGTGTGAGTTGTTTTTAGTGAACAATGCTTAGATCGCAATCCACTGATACAATAGTTGCTTGTATGCTCGCTCTTCGGAGGCTTAATTATTGTATTGTATCAGGGGAATGGATAAAGCATTATCCATTTAAGAAAATAGTTGAAAAAGGTCTAACTGCGCAAAGCCAGTTGAAAAAGAGTTGACTTCGCAAGGGCAGGAAAAGAGTTGAGTGAGATGTGTGTTTTTAAGAGTTTTTTTTGAAATTATTCAGTGGATGAGGAATTCCACCTCCTGAGACATATGTCATAGAAGGTCCTATCTGAGCCGAGCAAAACGTACGTCACGCTCCCTCTTTTTCATTCAGTTTTTAAAGTTTATTAATTAAAGTGAGGATAGTCCATCATCTGAGACATACGTCACAGACTGCACTATCCGAACCGAGCGAAACGTACGTCATCGTCCCTCTTTTTACTTTAATAAACTAACTGGAGACTATTTTCCGATGTACCAAAAAAAAAACTAACTGTAGACTTGTCGATTAAAGCGAGGATAGTCCACCATCTAAGACGTACGTCACAGACTGTCCTATCCGAGCCGAGTGAGACCTACGTCACACTCTCTCTTTGTCACTTTATTAAATTAGTCAGTTTTAATTTCTTGAGAAAGAAAACGAAGTTCAAAAACCAAGTCCAAACAGTTTATAGTTTAATATTCATACAGTTAAACAACTGAGAAATAAAATTGTATAAATATACCGAATGATAAATGAATTTATCGAACGATAAATAAGTTTATTGACTGATAAATAAATTTATCAAAGGACATATAAATTTATCGTAGGATAAATAAATTTATTAAAGGATAAATAAACTTATCAAAAGATAAATAAAGTTATCGAATGATAAATTAATTCATCGTTGAACATAGGGGTGCAAACCTGAAAATTGGGGTAGCAAACAATAAGAAATATATTCAACAAAGCTGGCCCAAGGCCCATTATAATTCAGCCCAGGAGGGGGTGTATAAAGTATAACGCGCGTGCAAAAGCAAAGAAGGAACTGGCCTAAATGCCCAGCTAGGCCCATATCCACATATGAATTGGATCGAACCGGTTTAACCCATTAGGTGAACCAAATCCTATTCAAGAATCCGGTACGCAACAAAAAAACTTTAAGCACGCTTTCAACGCAAAGTTTCGCGAATTTGGTTAATGAGAAATGTTCTAACATGTTCTAGGAGTGAAAATCAACACTTATTCACCTTCATTTGTGCTTTTTTTTTTTTGCCATATCAACCATAATTTATTGATTAATCCATCAAAAACATAGAAATTCATTGCATAGAATTAAAAAGTGCTAACATAAGCATAAACCATCGTACTAACAACAATTATCTAAGTTTAAAACATTGTGCAAAGTATCATAAACATAAACAATCTAACTTATTATATGAAAGAGTGCTAACAGAAACAAATCAAATGAATTAGTACTAACATCAACCAGCTAAGTTGAAAAGCATCTTCAAATGATCATACATGGCATTTCCTGCTCCTTCAAAAGTGTTTTCCTGGGCCTCCTTACCCTCCTTCTTCTTCTCTTCAAGCACTCCTCGGACCGCTTCCATGCAATGATCGAATTGTTCATCAATTGCACTCGGCTTAAACTGGCAATAATTTGCATAATAAATGTTTGTTTATGTTTAATCTGCCAATAATTTTCCAATGTATATTTACATTACATATTAGGGTTTATTTATGTTTATTTTTATTTCAATTAATTTGTTTATGTTTAATTTCAATTAATTTATTTTTATGTTAATTTATATTGGTTTATTTAAAAACATAAATAGATATACTCTTCCACACACTAAGCATACGCACAATAGAATCGTTAAAAAATAGTCCATTCAATAAGAGTACCTTGACTTATTTTCATTAAAAGAATATATCCCGATCGTTTTTTGATAAATGTTGGAGAAATTCATAATTCAAGGATAAAATGTATGTTAGATGACTTAGCCTTCTACACTACAACAACATATTTATTTGTATATCAACAGATAAATTCATCAATTCATGCATGTTAATAACCAAAATACATGTTAGATGACCTTGTTATTATTAAGAATGTAATTATGGTGTTTCAAAATTTAATCTAAGAAAGAATATTTCATACCTATGAACTATATTAAAATTAAAGATTATTGTATGAAAAGAATGTTACAAAGATAATAAACATTTACATCCTTACAACGTGACAAAAAACATCATTTACATAAGAGAAAACACACTCAATCCTACTTTCAGATCAATCATATGGCTTTTGAGTTAAATTAATCATTTTAATTTGACATGAATCAATTGATAAACATTTTAGGACAATATAATTAAAAATTACATCATATAAAGGGGATTTGTTAATTGAGCTTCAAACCCAATTTTTCCTGGGATAGGTACCTCAATATTTCCATCAATTACTGGAAAAAAAAAAACACACAGTCAGTCCACAAATGATTCAAAACCACACCTAAAAGGGGATTTATGAAATAAAAGATAAGCATCCTCCAATAACAAACACTACTACATTATACAATTTAAAAACAAAAGAACCTGACTCATACTATAAGCTTTTAGTGTGCTTTTGAATCAATACGAACACATTCTTTCTAGATGAAAATGGACATCTTAGTGTCACTACAAAAAGTCGAACCCAAACTATCAACCATAAAAGCATCTAGAACAAAAAATGATTAAATTGAAAAGCATATATCAAGTTAGTCAAAAGAACTATAGAAATAGAAGAAAAAATAACATACCGCCCATAAAAGCAGAAAAAACCTATGAGATTGTTGGTGACAGAGTGAGAATCGCATTTGAAAATCTCTCTAATCGACGGGATCTGGAGGACGTGAATAAACGTTTGAAAAGTTAGGGTTAATGATGGTGATTTCAGAGTTGCGTTTGTCGATTGCAATCTTCAAAAAGCAAAAAATGATGTACAATGTTCACAATCAACAAAGAATCAAATACTAAAAAATAACTCACCAACACGTTTGAGGATCGCATTTTCACGGCAAGGCGTTGTTTGACGATGACAGAAACACGTTTTCCTTTGACAAAATCAAGTTTTCATGGCAACGCTTTAGACCATGACAAAATTGCGTTTTCATTTGACAGATAGAGATGCGTTTCACATTTGGAGCGATTAAGGTTATAGATGGGTTTCTGATTTGATATGTGAAGGTTAGATTTGAGATGCATTTCTGAAGGTTCGGTGGATTTGAGATGCGTTTCACCTTTGAAGTTTTGAACCCTAACTTTTCTTTTTGTGATTAAAAATCAACAGGGAAAGTAAAAAGAATGACAATAAACTTTGGTGACTCATGGAAAAAATAAAGTATATTTTATTTTTTTGTCTTTTTTTTTTTATACCCAAAAAATTATTTATAGTCGGATGGGCATAGTCAAAATAATTAGAAAATGAGAGTCGGCCTCTGATCACTATAGCCTCGGCCCAACCCACTCTAAATTTTTTCAAAACAAAAAAGAAAAAGAAAAAGATGAGTAGCGTCTGCTTAGTGTCGGTGTCGGTGGCTAACGCTAAATTTTGACGCTAAAACACCATTTTCTTGTAGTGAATGTAGTGTGAACGAGTATGTATAATTTGCTCAATTAATGTTTATTTACGTTTAATCTGCCAATAATTTTCCAATGTATATATATACATTACAAAAAGGTTTGTTTATGTTTATTTTTATTTTAATTAATTTGTTTATGTTTAATATCAATTAATTTGTTTTTATGCTAATTTATGTTGGTTTATTTAAAAAACATAATTAGATATACACATCCACACAAAGCATACGCGCAATAGAATTGAAAAAAAAAATCCATTCAGTAAGCATACTTGAAATGTTTTGGAATAATAGAAATTATGTTGAAACCTTGACTTATTTTCCTTAAAAAGAATCTATCCCAATTTGCAAGACCAAAATAAAAAACATTTCAACTTACCTCTGCTAAATACCCATTTGCAATAATTGTTTGAATGAAATGTTTTGTTGTATATCCCTTACTTACAGTTCTATGTGGGGTTTCTTTCTTTAATGAAATGTTTTGCTGTATATCCCTTACTTGCAGTTAATCGTTGAGACAAATCATCATATATATATCCAGCAACAAAAATGTAATAATTTGAAACACAAGCCTATGTAAAAAATTTGAAGCACAGACCTTTGAAAGCAGTTGATGTGCCATTTCTTTTAACTTCGTCAACTATGATATCTACTTTTAAACAATTATCATAGTTGCAAGAACTCTTATGATAACTTTCAAACAAAAAAGAAAATGTAAACTCTTGTTTTTTAAAACTTTTACAATGTTTGTTTCTCGTACATCGCACAAGTTTCCACACTAGGGACACTAAGAAATGAACAGACATAAAACTGACCGGAAAGTTTTAAAAATTGACCGGAAAGTAATTAATTTTTGGCAAATATTTCATTGGAATTTGAGTTTTCTCACACAATACAACTATTTTAAACTGCTTGAAAGTTCAAGAAACCGCAAATGACTTAAATAACCGAACAATAGAAAGTGCTTTGTACGTATTTTTGGTATTAGGTCAATTGACGATTGGGGAGAGATGAAATATTGTAGCAATTTCTAAATCCCAATTTTGGATTGTTACCATTCCCGCCGTCATGGCCCTCAGCTGTGCCGCTGTCGTGCTCAACAGTGCCGCCAAAACAATCTTCTGAAGCATTTCTCTTCATCTTCTTCTTGGCTCTTGCTTTCATCTGTCACTATTACTACGACAACATCTTTTTGCGGTTCCTGGTTGTCATGTTTTGGCTTTGTCGCTACATTGTTCTGCTAGTTTGGTTTGTTTTTATTTCTGTATACATTTAGCGAGCTTATTCTGCTTGAGCCTGCTCGTTCATGCCATGGCCTCCACTGGTGTTGTTTGTCCTTGGAGTTTTTTTGGGTGTTCATGAAACCCCTAAATCTGATGTCATTATCAACCTGTCTATCAACCGATTGAGCTTTGCACAAGCTCAGAAATCAATAAGCCGTTGGAAATCCTCCCCGAGTGTCTGCCACAACCTTGCTTTAAGGGTGAGTAAATTTCAATCAAAATTCCATAAGAGGAATATGCTAAGGTTTTGACAGTTGCAAGAACAATCTTCACGGTCGCCGCATTCTTAAAAAAGGAGAAAAAACTTCCTCTTGTCGAGAACTTGGAAATCTATATCGGCTTGGAGAATGATCCCACTCGGTAAAGGCTATTTCAAGTTTGAACTCTCATCATTGGCAGACCTAAGGTGCATTTGGGCAGCCAGTGCTCTGAACATTAAACCGGGAGTGCAAAGATTTTCTCTATGGACTCAAGATTTTAATCTAGGAACTCAAAATGCTCAGGTATGGGTTATATTTTGTGAATAACCACAAGAATATTGGCTACAAAAAAACACTTTTTGAAATTGCTTGTGCTATTGGAATCCCAATCTCTCTTGATGGACCGACATAAAACTGTGTTTTTGGACATTATGCTAGAATTTTAGTTGATGTCGATCTAGATATATATTGCATTAATCTGTTTTGGTTGAGAGGGAAGTTTATGCCTTTCATGTGGGAGTGATATATGAAATTTTTTTGACATACTGTACTAATTGTCAAGTTATTGGACATCAAATCTTTAATTGCAACAAATTGATGCCAATGAAATTTTAGATGAACCATTGAAGAAAAACAAGGCACAAAATAATAATAGGCATCAAACACATAAAGATTCTTGGAGGAGTATTCATGCTCCTTCAAAGGTTGATAATATTGACGATATTGTTGATGTTGCATAGGACCTTGAAAAAGAAATGACCCAGTCTTTGTAGAAGAAGATCCCCTTACTATTAATATCATAAGGTCTAAAGAGGTTATAAATAGTGAGGTTGTGGCGGGAGCTTTAAATCATAAGGAAGATATTCCTAATATTTCTGCTGGAATTGATTATGTGCAGCAAGTAGAGACACTTAGAGATGCTCATGAGAGCAACAAACTTCTAGATATGCGTATTATTGGCCCTTGGGAGGATGCCACTCACTGAGCTAGATTATATTCAAGATTCCGCTTTTTCTGAAGAGGCTTTGAATTCCAATGTTGCTCATGACTTGGATATTTTGAAGCAATTCTGGTAGGGGAATAGTAATAACAACATTAGGCATATGATATATACCGATGAGGAAGAAAGAAAGGCAGCTATCGATTTCTTGAAGAACCGCAATGCTTCTACGGAAGAGCCTTTCACTGAGGTTGTGTCTAAGAAGAAGAAAAATAATTTAAAGAAAGGTTTTCAAGTTCATAATACCTGTTCTAAGGGTAGACTACCAGATTAAGTTTCTCTTGCTACTTTTTTTCTTTCTTTTTTTGGTTTGTTTTACTTTTTCCTATTTTTTTTTCTTCTGGATTTGGCTTTGGCTCCCAAGCTTTTTTTGTGTTTTTTTGCTGGAGAAGATTTTGGTTCATGTTTTCTTTTTATATTTGCTGTTTTTTTATTTATTTATCTAGGACGGTAGTTTTCATCTACAACTTTTTTGCTTAAAAAAAAAGTTTACGTTTTAAAAAGTTGAACTGTCTGATTTTTTTGATTTGCAAAATAAAAAAATATGTTTGATTAAATATCAATTAATTGCTTTTTATATCAATTTCTCTGTTGGTTTGATTGTGGATGTGTGTCTAAATAATTTGAACTTATAATTCCGACCGCAGAAATATTTATTTAGTGAACTAGTATAAACATAATTAACTAACATTTGCATATAAAAAATTCATTTATTTACATTGATAAATCTTCTTTACTTATGTACTCAATCAAATTACTTCATAAAATATGACTTTTTAATGTTAATCTTAAAATACTTTTACAAATATATATTTGACGTAACATAAATATATGTGTAAAAAATATTTACATCGTCGATACATGAAGGGTGCGTTTAATCTACTGAAAAATAATGGACTGAACAAGACACCTTCAGATTAATTGAGTTTAATTTTAAAACTTCTCGAGACTGGAAAAACTGCAGGTCAAAGTACTTGACAAAACATATATTTTTGTCCTCCATTGAACCACGAGACAACATTTTGTCCTCAACACAAATTATCTAGAACACCAAAATAATATTTTCTTCACCAAATATCGAATAAGATAAAATTTATTCAATACCTTGACGTTTTTCCTGTCGTCTAATGTTCAGTCTAGTATTTATATTTCACATATCAAACAAACTATTAAAATTTGGAAATAGACAAATAATCTCATGAAATTGTAAAACGTCAATCAAATTGCTCCATGCTTTATTTACTCTGTTTATTTTGATGACATAGTCGTTAGCTGCATACGTGACAACTGTCAACGTGGCGCCACGTCACATGAGAAATGGTTAATTGACTAAAATTTGCAAAACTAGAGAGCTAGTTGATCAGGGTACCGTTAAATTTAGCTCTTGCTTTTGTAAATTTGAGTCAATTACCTCTTATGTTACGTGTATCCTGATCAATTAATCCTCCCTTCACGTGATGTGCACCACGTTAGCAAGTGTCACGTAATGTATGCAGTTAACGACCATGTCATCAAAATAGACTGAATAAACTTAGTAGAAGATAATTTGATTGACGTTTTACAATTTCAGAGGGTATTTGTCTATTTTGAAATTTCAAGAGATTACTACCACCATCCTTAAATATAAGACATTCTTTGACCACTGCACGTACGTCAACACACAATTTTGATCGCTAATATATTTAATTGTGTAGCAGTAAAAATTAAAAAAAAAAATTAATATTTTGAAAATTTCATGAAAACAAATCAAACAAGATCTCATATTCTAATATTTGCATCTATATGTTATTAAAAAAATAGAGTTAAAACAAAATACATAAATAATACAATTTAATCAAACAAAGTTTCATATTTAAAAACAGAAATATTATTTGACTAATTTTGAAATTTAAAGGAGATATTTGACATTATGCTATATGGTACGATGCGGCATTTCGTTCAAATTGTACGAACATGTATCATTTGCAACATAAACATGTCATTGAACATTATTATTAAGTGTGTTAAATTAAATTAAATTGCACTGGTAAGAAACATAACTTAGTGTAAGTGGTAAGAACAATAACTTTATACAGACAAATATAAATTAAATTCATAAAAGTTTAATTATTATACACTGTCAGTTCGGATCCAAACCGAGTATAATATTCGATCCAAACCTATCAGTTTAGATCAGATTCAATTTTAAAATTGAACCAAACCGATCTAATCGAATCAAATAAAAATTTATTGATTCAGACATCAGATTCACTCGAAACCAATCCAGTCCAATTACACCTCTACATACCCCATATAAATATAGATAGTGGTCTTAGTGCATTTAGACGACTGTATAGGGTCTGTTTGGCAAAAATAGCGGATAGCTGATAAGCTAGCTGATAGCTGATGGCTGATAGCTTATAACTTATAGCTGATAGCTGATAAGCTAATTGAAGTGTTTGGTAAAATTAGCGGTTCAACTGGCTGATAAATGTAAAATGACATAAAAGGACATTCTTAATTAAAAGACTCATATTAAAAAACTTAATATAAATTTATTAATTTAATATATACTAAATTATCAAATAAATTATAGATCTTGTCAAAATAAATTTTATAGATAATTGATTTTAAATGAACAAATAATAATTTTTATAACAAATATACTATATCATAAATTAAAAGACTAAAAGAGAAGGGTTTTATATGATTTAGATAGTCAGCCATTAAGCAACTTAAAAAATAAAGCATAGTATATACGGAGACGTACAAAAAAACATTAAATAGTCAACATAAAAATTAATAGGTTATAAAATTGGAAGAAACGACTGACCAAAATTTTTTTTGGAAGAAATGAAGAGTATCGTAACACACGAGCCTATACAATATACATACATACAGTAATTGTTTTGTTTAAATTATTTAAGGATAAAATGAGATTTTTAGTAAAATAATAAGGGTAAAATTGGAAGAAAAGATGATAAACTATAAGCTATAAGCTAAAACGCTACTTGAAATAGCGTCTGAAAAATAAACTATAAACTAGCTTATAAACTATAAGCTCACAGTTACCAAACAGAGCTTTTTTTTCTCAAATGAGCTTATAAACTATAAGCTTATTTTTTGGTCATGCCAAACAGACCCACAGTGTGTCGTGCTTTTCAGCATTTTCCTAATAAAAGACACTAATGTGAGCATCAGCACCAAATCCAGCAGCGTGCTATGAGCATCAGCACCTACAACTATCTGTTACCCGTTATCCCACGCGCGTCCCATCAACGCGCCACCATCTCCCACTCTTCAACTCCCTTTCTCTCTCTTTCCAAAACCCGCCACCATCTCTCTCTATCCGCCATGTCTTCTTCTCCTCCAACCTTCACCGAACTCATCGACGACTCTCACTTCGATTCTCTCCTCTCTCCGGACAATCACATCTCCATTTGCGGTTTCGGTTCTCTCCTCTCCGGTACTGTAACTACCTTCATTTTCCTCTGTATAAGCGCTTATTTAAATAAGTGCTTATTTGTTCTTTCATCTTCTTCGCTTAATGATTTCTGAATTGCAGAGCGAAGTGCGAGAAGCACTTTTCCTGATTTGATCAATTTCAGAATGGCGAAGTTGAATCATTTCCGTCGTGTTTTTGCTCATGCTGCTCCTATTTTCTTCGAACGCGGCATTGCAAAACCTGAAACTATGGTTTGTTCATAATTTCAATTCATAATATTGAAGAAAAAATTGATGATTCAATTTGAATTTTTTTTTCTTATTTTTACTTTGTGTTGATTGAAAATTTATTAGGAAATTTCAAGCTTGAGTGTGGAACCATTTGAAGGAGAAACTCTTGTAGTAACAGTTTTTGAAATAAGAAAATCTGAGGTATAGTGATATATATAGCTTTGAGTTTTTCAATTTTAGATTCTATTCATGTTTTTGAGTGATTGTTTTCTTAAGCTTATGTGTGGTATAGGACGATATCTCATAATCACGGTGTGATTTTGCAGAAGTTACAATTTGTAGGTTCTGCAAAATCACATTGGGCCGCCGTGATTATGGCATATTCACCGTAATACCAAACATAGGCAACATTGCTAGAATATAAAAATCACGATGGATCAGCATGATTCTGATTTCAGTACATAAATACCAAATATGCACTAAATTAGTTGAGATGTTGAGCACTTGAGCTAATGTTTTATTGATTTGATTGTAACAGATTCCAGATTTTATCAAGAGGGAAGTTGAATTTCGGTTTCTTGCTGTAAGCTAATAGATAATTGTAGATTTTCAGCTTTTTTGTTATGTTTTTTTTCTTCTTCTTGATATATGGTTTGAAATGTTCAATTATTTGTTTGTCATTTAGGTTCATCCTGAAACTCTTGATGGCAAGTCTTTTGATTTTCCAGCGGTATGTGATGATCAATTTTGTTGGCTATAACTATAAGCAATTAAGCATAGATTCTATGGTTATTGCATTATAATGAACATTTGGTTATTTTCTTTAATTTGCAAATGTATATTTTTCTTCAGGTTCTTTGTGCACGTTATAGTGATGAGGAATTTTTCAACAATAGATGTAAAGGTAACTCTCTGTTCTTCAATGTACTGTTGATGATTATTTTGTTTAACAGAGAAAGTTATTGTGAAAATCTTTTCAAGGATACCCTTCGTTATACCTAGATAGTCTCTTTTTGATAGTGTCTTTTGTTTTCAATTTATATAAGCTTGTATTTCGATTCTGTTCAGGAAACAAGGAAATTTTATTCCAGCAATATGGACGGTGGAATATTGATAAAATCTGGAGAGATGATGTTTTTCCTTGCCGAGTCTATCTTCGACACTGGTAAACACTTTACTAGACACAGTCTATGGTGACAAAAGTTGATTTTAAGAAGCACTCATAGTAACCAGTGGTTACTAACCACTTTGATATGTTGATTGAAGAGAAGAATTAGTATAGAATTACCATATTTCTTATTGATTTCTTGTTAGCTTTTTCTCCTATGATTTAGAATCCAGAATCATGCATGCAACTGGCAGAATTTTCTTCACACAAATTACACATTCTCATGCAACATTGTCTTCTTTTGAGTTTTTATTGTGTTTCTGGAAGATACTTATACTATTTTCCTCTTGATAACATTTACACACCCTCTTCCCAATCTGATAATCAATAATAAAAATCTTTCTATTATCAGTTTCAATGAAACCTAGTACCATGTCTGAGCAAACCATTTTTTTGTAGTGTACTGGCAGCAAAGAATCTTGGTGATACAGCCTACAACAACTTTCTGGATCATACCTACCTTGCCGACCGGAAAACAACCATTCGCGAGTATTTGGCAACCGCAGGTTCTGGTATAATGGAAGAGGAGCCCCCTGAGTCCCTCAAGTTCCGCTATGGTGGTTGAAATATTGATAATTTCAACAGTCAGTTTTTGCTGTCATTTTATATCCCAATGTCAAGGAATTGAAGATGAGCTTAAACATTTTCATGTCAATAGTATAAAATAAAATAAAATATATATACATTCATGATATTCCTCTGACTTGTAAGTTTTGATTATCAAGCTTAAGAATAACATTAAACAGAAACCACAAGGGTGTGTACAACTTTCTTTTTAAGAAATAAATATCCATCTCGGCTTCTATAATTCGTTGTGTGTATATACAGAAGGAAATATCCTATCAAGACTCTCGACGAGGGAAGCATTGAGATTAATATTTAATAAAAAAAAAAAACTGAAGTCTGTATTCACTAATAACTTTCAAAAGGAACTTGTTTGTTCCATTAAACTATTAGAACTGCTATCTTTCTCTAGATCTCGGATTAATAATTCCATCATCTTCTTATAGAATGGCATGTAATGGTCATTTATCATTGTTTTCGAAAGTCTGAGTTTGCTGTACAGCCCTCTCGGTGTTTCATATAAGCGGACATGTTCTTCTATAGGATCATCAGAATTTGAATCTGAGTTATCGGAAGGCATAGATACGATATGCATGATTCTGCCTGGGGGATAAAATCGATGGTTATCTAAGTTATCAGACGTTGTGATTGAATTGCTGCATTCTGCAGCATCGGCAAGTTGATTTTCTTCCTCGGTGATCTCTTTTGCTGCTGCTGCCTCTTCTTCCTGATCATGAATGTCAATGGTATCATCCTGTTTTTTTAGCTTCTTCTCCAGTTCATACCATAACTCGCCTTCTGTTATGTCATCTACAGTGGATGTGGTAATGTCTTGGTTAGAAGCAATGAGCTGTTCCTCCTCGTCTGTGTCATCATGGCCTGATCCTCCGCTTGAGGAACTGTGTTCATCTGTAAGAACAGACATTGTTGCTGTCTCTTCGGTCAAAAGAGACCCAGATATTCTCTCAGATAATAGAGAAACTTCAGTTAGGTCTTCTGTATCAGAGTTTGATGACGGACCAACATTTCGGCGGCGGGCACTCATGCAAGACCATGAAGACAGCGATGAGCGAGTTCTGACAACAGCTTCTGCAACACTTTGTGCACGCTTCATCATAACCTGCTAGAATAAAACAGAGCTTTCAGAAGATCAAATCGCATTATATATAAAATAATTGCAAGACGCAAGATAGATAACTACAAATCCCACATAAACATGCAACCATCGTGATCAATTGATCAATCATCTCTTCATATTACGCACAGATGGATAAAATCCAAATTCAAAGTTGTATCCCAAAGACTACTACGTGATGCATGCCGTGAATGTCAATTAGAGATCAGAGAGTATGGAGATGAAGTTACCTGAGTGCCAGTGGTTACGGGCCACAGAATAGCACCAGCACCAGCTACCCTAGCTTTTGCACTAGATATAGTCGGCAGGCGAGATCCAAGTGCAGTTGCAGAGCGGTAGACAACATTGAGGACCTTTGTATGTTCCACCTGTTCCCGTAAATCATTCAACCAAGATGATGCAGTGACCTGATGAAAACCAACTTATGTATGAGAAAGACAAATTACATCAAACATTATGTCTCTATTGTCACTGACTGCTAGAGACTAACATGAAAAGCATATAATAAGTCAAGGATCTTTACTCGTATCTCTGCAGTGTAGGGAATAATATAAAAAATCATACAGATTAGGGCTGAAAATGAAAATTGTTAATAATTAATGTTCATTAAAACCATCTCACGATGGAAGCGCAGGTACAGTACCTCAGATCGGAGATCATCAATAGAGGAAGTTGAAAATGTAGGCACCAAGTCAGAACCATTTATGATGGTAGTGATAAAATGTTTTCCCGATTCTGCTAACTCCCATGTCATACAAGCAGCTGGAAATATGACAATTATGATATTAGGAATTAGTAATGGTACTACGACAAGACAAGAAACGATATTAAAGAAAATTCAATGTCTTTTATAAATTAGAATCATCGACTAATATTATGGTAGCCCGAGATTTTAAAATTAAAGTATCATTGCATGAACAAAATTCTTCATTCATCTCCCGTTCAGAATGTTTTTGAAAACAAAACTAGTCACTTAATTTAAAATTTACAATAATCAACCAGGCCAAAGTAGACATCCTTGCTTTTAAATGTTAAATATGTAACAGAAAATCATCACTTTTGTCATCAAACAATTAAGAATATAGATATCAACTGCATGAGCACAGTTCATATCATGCTTCACAATAAGAATGCGCTGAAGTATTTTGAAATCTACATCACCATTCAGAAAAAATCATAGAACTTGTACAAAGCACAATTACATGCACAAAGTACATCTCGTGTTTCACAATTAGAATGTCCTACAATAATTTGAAATACTAAGAAAAAGTCAAAGTAATTGCACAAAGCACAATTAGTCAAGATCGTGTGATAGACATAAAAATAACATAACTTTTTTTAATGAATTGTGTAATTAGTCCACTGAATAAAGCAGTATAATGGCTTGCCTGGCGCAAATGTGACACAAGTGCTTGTGGAAAACTCTTTCTGCTCTCTAAGAATATATGTTAAGAGTGCAGCGGTACCACCACCAAGTGAGTGCCCAACAATCTATGAAAAAATAGATATTACAATTATTTAGTAAACATACTTATACAGACACATATATATGTTAGTCACAAGATAAAACAAAAGATAAAATGAGTTTTTGAATTGAAAAATTAATTTTAAAAGAAAATGGGATATGAAGTAACATGGCATAATGTAAGAAATACGACTATATGAGCAATTTCTTATATATAAAAAAGAATATAAGAGCAATACCTTGACACTGAAGTCTGGACATTCACCAAGAGCTTTAAGCAGGGTAGGAGTACAGAGCTTTGCAATCCACCGAGCAGCAGCAACCATACCACAATGCGCATATCCTAAAACTAAGTTGCTTATTCCACCATCATTTACAACCGAATGATGGAATGGTACGACCGCACCAGTTGCAGCTGTCAGTGTGTCTTTTATGCTATGAGTGCCCCGGATCAATAGAAGTAAACATTTTGACTGTTTATCACGTATAATTGTGAAAGCTGGCTTCAGAAGCTGCAGAAATATGTCATACCATAGGATCAAATTGCTGAAAAACTGATGAAAACATGCTGATATACTTTAGTGGTTGAAAGTGGAATTTAACACGGTAAAACTTGAGAGAACATTTAACAGTCATATAACCACCAATATCATACATGACTAAATGCTGGGTTGGTATTGCACATATGAGGATGATACGATGAATGAGTGGTCACATATCCTCATATGAGGATAGCATAATATGAATATATCGGAAAAAAATTGACAGGAAATTTACAACATTTTAAGTCCACATGTTTTTGCCTGATATAAAGATGTCTGGCTTTCTAAGTAAAAAATTGATTCCAAGTTGAAGCTCCTATATATATGTAGCTTCCATGGTGGCTTGGAATCGATTCTAAACTTTGTCAGTAGCTTCTATGGGTTGCCCCCGTATAAAGATGTTTCATGTTTGGCTTCCTAAGTCAATAATTGATTCTAAGTTGAAGCTTCATTGTAATGTGATAGGTATCTTCCCACTATTTCTATGGTAATTGCATACTAAAAGCAATATTGGTCCAAACTTTTCAAACAAACAATTGATAAAAATAACCTCTTTCGTAAATTATCCAAACATAAATCACGATTATCACGATATGTTCAACTCACTTTTAACCAACCCAATTTTACATAATCAATTCTCTTAAAATCAATTTTTGTCACATAAAAATCATAGTAAATCACAGATTAGACTACGCCCCGTTCAAGATTTTCCTCATTACAAACCGAAGAGTGAACAAGATAGCAGACACCCAAAAAACATAAGTTTCAGCAAAGGAAGTAGAAACAAGGTAAAGATAAGAAAACAGGGTAACCATGTTTCGTATAAAAACCTACATCCTATGGACTCAACTTTGTTAAACTATATCTAATATATATTCCATTCAAAACTCAGGCCCCGAAGGCCGAAACCCCGTCCTTTTAGTTACCGATTTCATTGCAAGTATTTCACTTCAGAGACTAATTTAAAATATTGTCTTGACTAAAAATAACCAACAATTTCAAAATATGTTTTTTGATAATTAAGGAACCAACAAGAAAATTAACTCCTTTTGTTAGTACAAGAGCATACCCAATTCCACTATCAAACACCTCTACTTTATATATAACATTTTGTATATTCCCATAAAGGGAAAAAAATAGTGGTCAAAACTCAAAATTAAGAAGCAAATGTCATTTTCATTAGTACTTCTTTCTTAACCTTGGTGAAAATGAGTCCACAATGTTAAAACCTATGAATGAGCCTATGATTTTGTCTTACTCTTGTCTCTACCCCTCATCCCAAAAAACATAAACTAGACAGACTAAATAAATAGACGCATAAAAACAAAAGTAGTATAAAGACATAGAAAATAACCTAATCTATGAAGCACAAACACGCGGACACTAACACATCGACACAGATAAAAATTTGAAAAAAATGATATAATTTGTAAGTGTAGGTGTCTTATTGGACACCGGGACAGACCTAATCCGAGGATTGTTCGTGCATCATAGAATATAATTATTACAAACAAAATCATACCGCAGCTTTAGGCTTCTGCATAAGAACATCATCAAGAGTGAATCCAGCTGAATCTAAAAACACAGGAAATGGCTTCTTGGAAAAAAGCATACACAATGTCAAAAGCCTCAAAAGCTCATATAATTCAGCAATAATTTCATCTCCTTTAAGTTGCACACAATCACTTCCAGCATATACACTAGCAACTGCTAAATTACCCTGCAATTCAATTCAACCAATCATCATTAATCACTCAAATTTCAACAATAATCATGCCAGAACTCGCTCCGAACCAGATTAGTCGGCCCAGTAAGCCGAACAGAAAAAATTCAACAATAATCCAAAAAAAATAAACTAATCTTTACACAAACCCAAAAATTCAAAATCACATAAACACAAAAAAAAAAAACTTAAATTTAAGAAATTGAACCTGTTTTCTCATGAAGTAATTGATCCCAAAAGCTAAATCACCAATAGGCCATTTTCCAAGGGTTTCAGAATAAGTAAACCTTAAAGTCTCCGACAAGGTAACAATCGATTCAAGCAAAGTCGCCGGAGCCTGAGCAGGTCGCCGGGAAATTCTTCTCCGACGAATCGATCTACTCGATTTCGACACATCTCCATCGGCGTGATCATCTTCTTCTTCCTCCTTCTTTGTCAATCTCCGACTCACATAGTACAACATCACCGCAGCTCCGGCCGCCGTCGCCATTGTTCCCGCCGCCATTAAAAAAACCGGCGACGACGTTTCAGATCAATAAATCAAGAACAAAACAACCCCAATTGAATTTTCTTAGATAGAAATAATGGGTTTTTGATAAAGATTACGAATTTGGGGTTTTGGAATTTTGGGTTTGTGAGAGAAAATCGGAAAAAGCAAAAGAGAATGGTTTTTTGGTTTTTCGCTTTTATGTGAAGATTAACACTTTAGAAGAAGGAACACGACAATGTGAATGAACAGAAGAAACTTGGTGTCATAGTGGTTATATGTAATGACTATTTTGCCCTTGGAAGTTTGCATAATTTGGAATTACGGTGAGGGTAAATTGGGTAGAAAATTATCATTATGAAGTGAGAGAGTGTGCACGCTAGGGATGATGACAATAGAATAACAAGTAAAGAATTTGGTGTTTTGGACAAAAAAAGTAAAGAATTTGTTAATAAATCTTTTTTTTTGTTACAATGTTTTGTTTTTAGAAAAGAAATTTGAAATTAATGACGTAAGTACATTATTTTTTATTTTTTTTGACGAAAGTTAGTAGTTAGTACATTATCTTATATCAACAGATATTGAGATCATGTTTGAATATTATCAATAGTTAGTTGTTAGATACTAATAGCAAAAAATAATTTTTTTGTTACTTTAATTTTAGTAGATTGTTGTTAAGTACATTATCAAAAAAATTTGTATATTTTGCAAATGTGTTTAAAGTATCAAAATTTCTCTCTATGATATATTTAGAGAAGAGAATTAATGTACAAATTTTTTTGCTAAATTTTGAACTTCATTAGATGTCGACTTCTTGACTTATATCTCTTCTTTAGAAGATTTTTGCGATCTTCTTTTAAATGTTGCAATGAGAACTTTTTTTTTTGTGAATAATTTTCAATTTATTTTTGTTTTTCTTTCTTTTTAACTTCCTTACACAAGAAAAAAAAAACAATTATATAGTGCACTGCAAAAGGATCTATTGATTCAGTGGATCCAACCCATGAGACATTTAACGGCTTGGAAACCATTTTAGAAGTCTACGACAATGGTTTTTTCATATTTTACAACAGTTTTTTTGACATTGTTGTAGAACGAAAATGTTGAATTGTTAAATGATTTTGACGTTATTTGACGGACAAATATGATTAAAAAAATCTTGAAAATACAATTCAAACACTTATAATTAAATAAGAAATTGTACATTTCAAATAAAAGTAGTCTTTTTAGGGCATTTATTAACACTTTTTAAGAGAATAGATCATCTCATGAGTAAATTATTTTTTGGTTACCATGAATCCATTATCCATGATATATCTTTGTATAATTTATACATTAAAGAATATAATGTAATCTTTCATCATTGATCGTGAGAGAGACATATGAAAATTTGAGATGAGAAGAGTTTTCGCTTTTTAAAAGGAGGAATGCTAGGTCACACCCACTATTCACTAACACACTCATTTTGACACACTACTATTTATTGGCCCACTCATTTAGATTGCAACCAAATTTAATCGATTTTTTAGGTTCCCTTTTCTCTTACACGGATTCTTAATCGATTTTTTTTCGGAGAAAGCTTAATTTAAATTTCAATTTCAATGAAAAAGCTTAATATTTCAATTTCAATGGCAAAGCATCACAGATGGTGGAAAGACTTGAGTGACAGTAACAACGGGATTCTGGTGAGGTGAATTCGAGAAATGTGAAGTGATGAGAGAGAAAGTTGTAATAAAGGCGAAGCTTAATTTCAATGGCAAAACATCAAAGATGGTGAAAGACTGGTTTTAGGATTGAATTTGTACATTTTATAAATTCTTTATTTTAACATTTGAGTTTTGAGTAGGGATGTCAATTTGCATCCGTTAGTGCGGATCCCCGCGGATATTGCCCCGTTTAGAGTTCCGTGACCGGGATTTTTCTCCCGTGGTGACGGGAATGGAGGAGAAAACTCTCCCGCGGGCACTTCGGGGCGGGGATCGGGGAAGAATCATCCGTCTCCGCGGATTCCCTTCGTCCTTTATACTTAATTATATATATAATTATAATTAAATGTTGATTCTTTGTAAAAATAAAATAATAAATGCTGATTATTTAATTAATATTACATTTTTTTAATGAACAAATATATTATAATATATAATCCTAAGTATAAGAAATACCCTTACCAAAAAAAAAGAATATAAGAAATACATATTATGATAAATAGTACAATGATAAATAGTACAAAAGGATAAAAAAATACATAATACTTTATTATTAGTAGATCGTTGTTAAATACATTGTCAAAGTTTTTTTTTTTTATATTTTTATGTATGTATACCAAAGTTACTCTCTTTCGCACACTTAGAGAAGTCCTAATAAAAAAAAAAAACACTTAGAAAAGAAAACTAATGGATGGATTATTTTGGATAAAAACCATTGATATGATTTTTGTTTTTTTATTGCAGAATTGGGTGGGATATTATTTTTATGTGAAGAAGAATATAATTCTTTTTTTCTTATTCTTATTCATACTATAAGATTCTATATTTGGGCTAGTTAATCTATCCCATCATTCGAGGTCCCTCCAATATAGCGAGGGAATAGTCACTGCGTTCGGCGGTGATACCCCGGTCTCGACCAAAAAAAACACTATAAGGGGGGTTATTCAATCAAGACTTTTTTTGTTTTTTTTCAATCGCACAAAATCCGTTGTTATTCAATTAAGATTTTTAATCAAAACTTCTTTTTTTTTTAATGCCACAAAATATGTTGTTATCTAATCAAGATTTTTAATCAAGACTTTTTTTTTTCCACGCCACGAAATCTGTTGGTATTCAAAAGTATAAATAGGTTACATATCCAAATAATCTCATAAACTTCCAAAAACTTTTTGTGGTGGCTAGAAAAATAAAAGGTTTGTTTTTTCTTTGTTACGTAAGAATCTTGATTGTTTTTGTCAAAAAAATAATAATCTTGATTGTAAAATATCTTTTAAAAAAAGTCTCTCAAAATCTCACAAAATCAATATAATCCCACGAAGTCTTTTAAAATCTTCAAGACTTTTTTGTCAAAATAATCCCTCGAAATCTCTCAAAATCCCAATCCAATAACCCCCCCTAAGATTCTATGTATATAGCTACAAAAATATATTTCTAGATCATATATATCTTAAATAACAAACAAATCCTAAATATTCTAAACAAAAAAATATAAATCTTAAAACATTTTAAATATAAATATAAAATATATTTTAAATATAAAATATTCTCAACACTAATGTGCAGATTTCTTCGTTAAACTTGAAGTTTCTTCAAATGCCAACTTTTTCATTCATACCTAAGTATAGATACACTTTGAGACCAACTATGGCCTTGATTTTTTTAATTTTTTTTTTCATATAGACACTACTAGAAATATGCTCTTTTCCCACAGATTTTTCTACATAATTGGACCTAAAATCTGTAGGAAACACGTTTCTTGCGGGTTTTCTGTGGATTTTGGCTTCCAGCTAATACCTTTATGGATATTTATTTCCTCCGATTTTCAGAATCCTCAAGAAACGTTCCTGCGGATATTTCTGCCGAAAATGAGGAAACATCCGCAGTAAACTTTCCAAAACATAAAACATATTTCCGCAGAAAATTATATATTTTCGAAAGTAAATCTACAGGAAATATGCTTTTTCTTTCTAAATTAATTTGTTTTGTTATATTTTATTTCTTTATTAAATACAAAAGGCATATTAAAAATCACTTCTTTCAACCATCGAGGTGCCTCCAATATAGCGAGGGATTAGTCACTGCGTTCGGCAGTGGATACTCCGGTCTCGACCAAAAAAAAATCACTTCATTCAAAGGATATTATATTCAATATGTTAGAAATACTACGATCAAATTATTGAGTACTACCATTCAAAGTTGATATCATGTTCACAAACATAAAAAAAAATATAAATCAAAAGTATAAACTACATGGTTAATATCACAATAAAATTATAAATAAATAAAAAAACAAAATAACATCTCAAATCAGGTTAATATTAAAGTTTGAGTGTTGTTAAAGTTATGTTAAAGTTTTCCAATCTTGTTTTAATCCATTGTTTGGTGCACCAATAGAAAATGATACATTTAACTTACCATTAAGCTTATCCAATTACTTTTTGTTATTTTAATCCTTATTTTCGGCTAGGTTATCCAATTACTCTTTTTTATTTTTCTTATCATGTGTGCACCAAACACATGACATAATATGTGCTAATCTTGTCACTATCATATCGTATATTATTCAGCTTCTAATCATATCTTGTCTCTATCTATCCTGCACACCAAACGGGCCCATAGCTCCTAAATATGTCTCATTGATCTCATACACGGTTCTTACACTTTATTTGCGAAATGAAAATAAACAAAAAAATGTCAAGACATAATCAATATAAAATCACACCTCATGATATGAATCTGAATTAAAGAAAATACACACAGAATAATACCATAACTTCAAAGGGCTTCTCTTTGGAGTTAATGTTTTTCTTATCTTTTGGTAGAATACTACCTGTATTTATCCTACTGGTGTAGGTTAAGTACCTCTTGTACTTTTTTCACCTGTCATTATAAATATATTTTCCGTTAAAAAAAAAAATTGCAAACAGAGAACAAATCCTGCATTTTGAATCAAAATAGAAAAACTTCTAATGCATGTATTTCCATCTTAAGTTGTTACTCGGTAATAAGTTTCAGAAGGGAATATTATTGGTATTGATATAACATCTCCAATCAACTCTTTTTGTATCAAGTACACACCAGAGACTCAAGAAAGTTCTTATAACCACACTGTAAAAGGGTATAAATTCAATATTTGAATAAATTGTTTCAATACTATTTTTACCCAAAAGAAGTAATAGTGTAATACAATATACTCACATGAACTTTGGCAGATGAACTTTACATGTATCTATAAAGTCCATCATCAAATCAACCAAATCAGAGAACGGACTATCTAAAACACTCCTTGCAATTGAAGGATCCTCAGCTCCATACATAAGGCTGCAAGGTATAACATCATTATCACATCGAAAAAACCATTTAATTTAGCCAAAATGGTGGTCGGAATGGCTACATAACCAGAGATCGTTGATAAATTGAGTGCACTAAACATGGAGGAACATTTAAATCATAAGGGATTTAAGATATAAACAAGTTTCTATACCTAAAATACATAGCCACAAGTCTAGACAAATGCAGAACTCTCAATTTCCAAGTTAAAAAACGCACACATGAATATATGATCAGATTCATCGTTCTCAGGTTTAAAACTAGTTATATAAATTATCTAATTTAAGAGTGGCAATGTTAGATAACTTAGGTGTGATATTGTAATAATCAATAAATTATGCAAAAAATTGCTAAGCGAGTATTTACTTCATTCCAGCCTAGAGTAACATGCTCCCCTCCAGAAAGTCTAGATCCCGAGAAATCCAGAGTGAAAACTATAATATTTGAATGAAGTAAAATTATAGCAGCTTCACTGGCATCAACCCTACATCCACTGTCAATAAACATCGCAACCAATCAGCACGGCCGTATAAAATTGAAATCAATAAACTGTAATCTATTTCATAATTGAATTTGAAAGACTAAATTTTCATTCAAGACTGCTGAAAACTTAAAACTTAGAAGTAAATAAAAGGAACTATTAAGTCGTCCATATAACATACAAGGCAACTCACAAGATTCTTCAGTCTCTACTAATCTATATCAGAACCTAGTTAACTATTCTTCAGTCTCTAATTTTTTAACCTTACCTCTACATCTTTTCGTTGATACCACTTCCCTTCGCAGCAAGAACTCTTGATCAAATAAATCACTTCTGGTGTCATATTCATCTCTGCATCGAAGTAATGGATACGGACAAAATATCACTATATTTAAAACTTAAAAGTTGAAATTAAAGTAGTGCAAATAAATTAGAGAGGCAATAAACAATATCAAGCCAACTCGGCTTTAGGCAATTATTGACTATAATATGCAAAGTAGAATATCAACTCGATGCGTATATTGAAACCGGGCATCCTCTAATATCCACGAAATTTTAAGGATTGTTCCTTTTCATTATAATTATAACTTTGTTATCAAATTTAACACAAAAGAAAATCATAAGATACTAGCCTTACAAAGTGAGTGTGAATGTGAGACAAAAACCAACACTAAGAGAGATGAAAATCAAAGCAATTGAAGAGAAAGTGCAAAGCCGCATTCTGTAAGGTCTCGGATTTGGTAAGAGCAACAATCTACAAAAGAAAATGCAGATATTACAGAATAAAGACACTCCAGAAAACTTTTCAGCCTATTAATTCAGTTCAAATCAGATTATAGGTAGAGTACACATTAACTTATATCTATATCCTATACATAATCATTTCAAGTATTAACATAAAGCTTTCAACTACAGCGTCAGTGTCATAGTAAACTCTAGTAACTATCTGCAATGGTGAAATGTAAGTAACATAATTATCAAAGAAAATAGCAGGACACAATAACTAGCAGCAACTAGAAGCAGAGAGACCATCAGTAAAATTTGTGATATCTCAGTAACAAACACAAAAACTAAGTAGGCAACATTTCTAGTCAAACAATTATTAACAATCTAGTTCACTTTGGCAAAGGATCATTCTTAGAGACACATAAGGCATAGAATAATGGCACATGATATAAACAATAACAATAAGTGAAGTAAAAGGATGTAGAATCATGACAAGAATAAGCAATTGAAAGAAAAACATGATACAAAAGCATCCATCATAGAATAGTAAGATAAACTCATGTATCAACCCTCTCTTTAACTCCTCAGATTAAAGGATAAAAATAACCGAATTGCTATTAATACAATAAAATTGATTAACTAATTATATAAAAATAATATTAGAACTTTAAAATAAATTAAGAGATAAAAATTACAACACAAGCATCTGTCCTCTTGGATTTCTTTTCCTAATATCAGCAACTCAGCATCAAAAGTAACAAGATGAGATTTGGTGCTTGAAATATTTTAGGTCAATCCATTAAGGACCTTAAGGGCAACCTCAGGACTAAGTAGAGGATCCTTTAATCCTTTAGCTTCAATCTTAGACATGGATGCTCTCAAAGAACCATAGGCTTCCTCATAACCCAAACTACATCTTGTTTGTTCCGTTATAGCTAGCAAATCAAAGCAGTCACGAGGATCCTTGATACATAGTGGCGCAAAATAATGACCATCTTGTGCCTGAAGATCCTCAAGCTGAATCATCTTACAAATTCTGCTTCGTCTCTCCTCCTCTCTAATGCCATCTGTTTTCATATCTAAAGTTTTTCCTTCGAGAACTACTGCACCTTGTCTGTTAAGATCTTGTAACAATGTTCTCCTATACAATGGATGTTGAGCTTCACGTATTTCCTTGCTACCATCGTGGAAGATCCCATGATCAGGAAGATGAATGTAATCATCTCCTTGGTCAGTTTCCATGTTTAAAGTTGGATCAACCCATCGAACCTTCTTTCGCGCTTCAACTTCTAGTATCTCATCATCTTTCAAAAAAACAGCAAGATCTTCATCTTCAGCAGCCTCAGCAGCTGCTGCAATAGTATCTTTGGTACTATATAGGTATTCAGCTCTGAAGTATTTGTTCCAGAAATCAACGTCGCTCATTTTCTCAGGAACAAAATTAAGAAAAGCTTGGTGAACAGCTGGTTTAAGGGCAAAAATCTGATATATTATCTCTGGTGTCCATTGAAATTTAACCTGGTTTATCCGACTATCAATAGTAGGCTTTGTGTCAAAGATCAGAGAATTTTTAAAACCAATCCGTTGTTTGCTAAGGACATTACCCACAAATTCGCGACAAACTTGTAGATCTTGAAAGCTTTCTAACTCGAAGATGTATCCTCCGTGTGCATGGACAAGGTTATGTGACGGAGGGTCATTTGAATCGGGTTTGGAGACTCTAAGACCTTTTATAAATCTGAAATCCACGTTGAGCTTGTTTTTTTTTTTTTGATAGGCAATGTTTGTTGTTAATAAATAATATATTACAATCTCTTTTGCCAGGAATTGAACCCTGGACCTCCCGTAGCTCCTTAACCCTTAACTCAACCCATCCCCCCCCCCCCCACCCCCCCACCACGTTGAGCTTGTTGTTTGAGGTAAGATCATTAGGGTTGAAAACAAAGTTTATTTGAGTTAATATGAGAATGCCGGAAATACCAGGGTCTTTCTTCGGGGAAGTTTTGTATTTGGCACGTTTTGATCGAGCGAGAGAGAGATGTTGTTGTTAGTAGAGATGCAGAAAAAGGAAAGTTATGCACAACAACACAACATCAGCAGCAACAGAGATGAGGACGACTCTCAGTGCAACGCGGAGAAGATCGCAGCAACCATCAGCGAGCGATGTTTGAGAGCGAACTTGTTTTTTCTTTTTTTTGGTGCAAAGAGAGAACGTGTATTTAGTGACATCGAATGAGAGATTTGATTTGGTTATTAATAACACAAGAATGGAACGATGTACAAAAAATAAACAAGATGAATGGAACAATTCTAAAACCTAAGCCTATTTATACTCAAAAAAAGAATCCTAACCCTTGTAATAAAAAAAAAAACCCTAAGTCCCTCCTATTTGCCAACTTATTCATGCCGTTTTTTTGTGGTTGAGACCGGGATATCAGTATATCACCCAAGGTGAGGATCGAACCCTCACCCTGTTTGGTTCGGGGTTTTTGGAGGGGAGAGGAGGGGAGGGAATATTTTAAATTTTTGTGTTTGGTTCAACTTTTTAACGAGGGGAGGGGAGCGAATAATGAATTTACTTTTTTATCCTTAATCATATAAACTCAAAATAAGGATTAAATTATAATGGATATGTTAGGCCAAAAAACAATCTAAAGGATATATAACAAAAAAAAAATCTAATATTCTAACAAAGATAATTTAGGATTTTAATAAAAAAATGTGGGTAATTTTGTCAACATAATAAGTTATATTTTCTCTTACTTTACCTCCTTAAAAATTCTTCCCCTCACCTCCCCTCCCCTCCCACTCAGTTGAACCAAACCAAAGGGAGGATGAGCCCCAACCACACCGCTTGGGTTACTTATTCATGCCGTTTATTTATATATGTTTTTTTTTTACTAATAAATATATTCATTCAACCTTTCAAAAAAAAATTATTTAAATTATTAGTAGAATCCATAATGAAAGTATTGCAAATGTTTTGACCGGTTTTCTTGACTATTACAACTTCAATTAATTTCATTAAGCAAAAAGTTGTCAATACAACGAAGAATTGACACAAAAATACAATGTTTAGTTCTAAAATACGCCGCCCTAGCTAGAGTATAGACAACTATATTTACTTGACGCTCGACAAACTTAACCTCGAAATTCTAATTGGGTTTTATATACATTCAATTATCAATTAATTGTTTGAACACTTTCATTCGAATTTAAACATAAAACCTCATAATCGTGTGAGTTTCAATAATATCTATCACTTTGTGTACAGATATAAAATTTTTTTTTTTTTTGACGGTAGATATAAAAAATCTTGTTTGTCACATTTTGGGAGTCTAGTCGCTACACCCAACCCTTTGTTACATCATCCCACTTTAATTAAATACATCTTAAAAGTAGTGATATAAAATTATAAAAACAATGAACTCCTATTTGAATTTCATATAAAATGAGTTTACAGTCCTTTTAATTTAAGCTATGTTTTTGTGAAAATGCAATAGGGGTAGAAGTTTGCATAAATGTCTACAAAGTTTCATTTGTTGAAGGAGATGATGGCTTTGTTGCCTTGCTAGGTCCTCCAACTTCAAATAGAGGACGGTACCTGAAAGTTTCGATATGAAGTTACTCAAAAGAGCATTTCAAGTTTATTAATCATGAAGAAATTGTGCTAACTTTATATACGTTTTGGAAAATTTAGGCTTTATGATGTTACAAACATTACCATAAGTGCTGAAAATGTTAAGTACTAAAAATTTCTAGAGTTAATAGGTTTTTACCCCTGCAATATGTGACAATGAACTTTTGCTGACGTGACAATTGATTTTTTGCCTGCCACGTCAACAAAAAGTCAACAAATAGGGTAAATGATGAAATCTTTACATTACAGAGGTAATCAAATATTTTTTTTTACAGGGTAAACAAAAACCCGCCCACTTTTTAAGGGGTAAAAGTCTATTAACCCAAATTGGTAAAAGTCTATTAACCCAAATTTCTATAACTACTTATAACTGTTTTTGAAATATCAATTTTAAAAACAGAACTTGTAATATTGTAAGTAAGTTTTGTATAAAAGGTAATTGAAAATGTGAAGATTGTCCAAACCTCATAAGAATTACTTGGCATACTTGATTGGTTTTTTCCACAATGCTTCTTATTAGACACAATTTATTTTTGATATATTGCATTATTTTGATTTTTAAAATAATTTTTATCTTTGTCTTAGAGAAATTGTAACGATTCTGCAGTATACTGAAATTACAGTACTTACCGTTGGCGAAAATTGGAGGATTGCATACGAAAACGAAGCAAGGCAGAGCTCCAACAGGAACCAGTGAAATTAGTAGCATTCTCAGGTATGTTCATGCTTGACTGCTTGTAATGGTTGTGATATAAGGCAAAGGAGCACGGTTACAAAATGGAAAAGAAACGATTAATTATGCAGAAAAATGAGACTCGCATAAAGTAGCAAAGGTAATGAATTTCAACTAATAATAAAGAGTATTAGAAAGAACAAAAATATTGTTGCTTTGTGCACTTACAGTTTGTCCTTGCGAACTTTGATCAGTAGATGGCTCCGAAGTCATTTTCTCGCGGTTTCTTCTTTCATGCACAAGGAGAATTGCACATTTGCAAGTGAAATATAGAAGCAATAATCCAAGAGAGAAAATGATTATGAATTCAATTACAATAATTGATCCCAAGGCTGTTACACAAACAAAAAGAGCTTGTAAGGCACATAACAAAACACCTGTACACTTCTATTTTATATTGAACTAAATGACAGTTTTTAATTAGCATAATCGCGTTAAATAAGTTTTGGTCGCTATAATCATTGCAGATTTTGTTTCCAATCTTTGCAGCTACTGTACAAAACCGCGTGCTTTTAGTTAGTTCCTCTTTAGGGACTAAAAGAAAAGAAGAATGTGATTCTGTAATTTGCAGGGACGATAAAGTAGGTACAAATGCTAAAAACAAAAGATGTAAATTTTATCAAAACTAAAAGTTTATTTAACCCTTTTAATTAAGAATATATCTAACTAAACTCAAAATGATTATGAAATCTGCAACTTACTATGAGCAAGAATTGAACCCATTGGTTGCTTTCTCATCAAGTTAACCATGGCCTCGGTATATAATGGCATTGACATTCTCTCTTCACAATCCGGATAACATCCATAATTTCCCATGTCATTCAATGTCAATGTTAATGTAGCTCCATGTTCATCTCCCTGGACAAAAAGAGCGAAACACATCGATACTTAAAGTTCTCAGATTCTATAAGTTCTACTGCATTAAACATTAACTGTGTAAACACACAGTAATGCTTCTGTAACAAGTCATTAACTTTTGTATATGATTTTTATGTAATCGGCTATGAGACATAATGAAAACTAGTGATTTCTCTTCAAACCTCGAGGTAAAAGAACATCGCTCACATGATAATAGAGTTGCTGCATAACGGTATTACAGTCATTTATTGTGCCTTGGAATCTGATTCCACTAGCTTTGGCCATAAAGTGCTTTGAAATAGTTACATATGTTTGAAGAGGCTGCCACTGATAATTATTCCGCTGCTTCAGTTCCGTTGTGTTGATCAAATGAGACGGAAGATTTGTTGCTAATAATCCATCATTTACTTCCATAGAAAACGTCACCAGAAAATGAGCCTCGCCCCCTGACAATCATTCATCATATACTGATAAGCGTTAACGACTAGAAAATATTTGTCGAGAGTAATGTATTACTTTACATGTTTTATCTTGTAAATCTTACATTTGACATTAGACATAAACTATAGAACATCACCTTAAGACTTATTTTGAGTCATACCAGGGAAGGTAACAAGATCGGGATCTCCGATGTAAAAATCAAACTTGTCTTTATCTTTGTCAAATATAAGGGTCTCATCTTCATGACTCTTCAATATGATGAAGTAAGGTACTTTTATAAACGGAGGATCATTGATAGGATCAACAAAAATCGGAACACCCAATGAATTTACCCCATTCTTATTCTTCGCGGAGACTTGAATGGTATTTGCACCGTAAAAATTCTCGTTTCTGGAAAAAATAATAATAAGAGAATTATTACTTCTATAAATTTAAACAGATTACATTATCACAAATATAAAAATTACCCAAGGTACTGAATTGACTGAAGCGCGATATTAATAACTTCCACGGAGCCTTCTAGTATTAAACTGGTTTCTGTTTCATTTCCTGCATAAATTGTAAGTTCACTCCATATCGGTTCTCCAAATTGCATCAACATTGGAGATAGAAATATACGTCCAGATATCGCACTCAGATTAACAGAAATATTCTCTAATAGATTTGAATATGTTATCTCAAACCCTGAAAACCCACTGCAAGAGGGAATAATAATAATAAGATAATGTAGAGAAAGACTAATTAATTAATTAAGTAAATATTATTGCATAATATCTTTGTAAAAATTTATATATATTGCAGATACAGACCCGAATCTCGGGTTTATCAAATCTTCTGTTGCTTGCAGTTGACTTGGAACAGAAGCAAACTCAGGTGGGATATTGAGAACAGAAATGTACACAGAAGCTGTAGCAAGATTTCCATTTATATCAGATATTGTATACCAAAATGAATCATTTCCATAATAATTTTCGTAGGGTGTGTAGCGAAAGACCCTTCCATTCTGTATAAGCGAACCATGATCTAACTGACAAAGTACCAAAAAAAGGGTATTTGTCATAACAGGAAAAAGAAGGCTAAGGAAGTGTTTCGGAATCACGGAACGAATTGACAATGTATCTTACTTTTGAGAATTCAACTATACTTGCATTATCACCAGCAAAATAATCATTTTCCAAGGCATCAAAGGCAATAGATTGACCCTCCCAAATAGATAATGTATCATCATTGGCTTTCGGAAAATATTCATCTGTATGTCATCCAATCGAAAAATCTGTAAGCACACAAAGCAGAATATTTCACCAAAACTAGAATAATAAATAATACATCGTTTGAACTTACTACTATACACATTGATGCTGAGGGGACATGGCAAGACATGCTTGCCATCAAACGATGCACAAATCTCATAAGTGCCGACATCTTTAATCATATAGCTACAAGTGTATGACCCATCCTTATTATCCATGGTGTCCCAAGTTGAAAATCCAGAACTATTAACCGAAGTAATCTCTAACTTCAACCTTGATTGTTGAGAGATGACAGGGTTTAAATAGGAATCTAGAAGCTGCACAAATATTTCATTTTTTGACATCTTTGGCACCTTTGAAGAAAATCTCACAACACTTGACATAGAGATATTTACTTCGCCTGCAGCAAACTAAAGGCACATGGAAAATGGTTGCAAGTAATAACTAGTGTATGAAAAAATTTGCATAACAACCTGAGATAAACGGACCTTATGATAAAAATTAAACAAATATTTTGTAGCTTAACAATGTTGTCAATCGCAGATTGCGAAAAAGAGCCCTTTGTTCAAATTCAGCTATGGTACAGTGCTATAGGCATCTATTTGACCATATTTTTTTTCTATATTGTGTACCGCAGAACAATTGCTATTTGTTCAAATCCGCTAGCTATAGTGCTAGCCACTATCGAACAACACTGTTGAAAATTTAGAAGAAATAAACATTTAATTGCCAAACATCCTTCTCTATTATCTATGATATTGCCAACCTTATGAAACCTTTTTTTTTAAATCATGTAAAACATTTTGGTACTTGGTTTTACCTCTTTTCTGAATGAATGACCCTCATTCAATAATATGTTTCCACAATACACATTAATATCATAAAATCCACTTTTCTCTGGTGTGTATTCCACTTGAAATGCACTGGTAATTATAGAGCTCCCACTTACATTAGACTGAAACCAATATAAAATCTTATTAGGGTCTCAAGTTATTAACATTGTACATCAAAAAATCATGTTTGTATTTCTCACATTATTTCCTTGATCTATCGAAGGTGATGGGGCGATATCCATGCGACCGATACCATCATATCTCACTCTTGAGTCCACTCTACTCACTATATATCAAAATAAATGTATTGTAATTAACAAGCAAACACTTATCAAATGCAGAAGGGAAATGTAATAAAAAAGTTTATCCATTAAAATACCAGTTTTGTTTATCATTGGATATATGATCGGCGAAACACTGTAAGAGTCATTATCTCTTAAGATTTGTACTTGAAGTATGCCTTCTTCAACAGGAGATGGATATTGATACATGTCATTCAAATAAACAGAGAATTCTTCCCTTGTCCCAACAACTGAATTATTTAAACCAGATCCATTGATAACACTTTTTACACCATCACAATAACCTGATCAGAAAAAGAAAAAAAATGAAACGAAAATTATTATTACTATACTATTATTTCGGTTTTCACCACTAGTATCCGGTTCACTGGACCGACTAATCTGATTCGGGGCGAGTTATGGCTTCAATTTATTTCAGTCTCCTACCAATTCTAGCGGAAATCACCACCGACCAACTAATGTTTGGTGAATGAAATGAAAATTATATTTACAAAAAGTAAATGAATATGGCATGAAATTTTACCTACAAAAACAGTATAAACATATGGCATATTGGAAATGGTTTTATTATGTTTAGCATCATATATTGTTAATATGAAGTTCCCTGGTTCCCAATTTCCAAAGGAAAACAACTGAATTCCAGCTTCTACTTCTTGAAAATGAAGATCTGCTATCGGTATTGTCAAATTTGTGTCTCGTTCAACAACTTCAGCATCGAATGGATACAGTCCGGAAACCAGATTTTCATATTGATCCAACTGATGTATAAAGATTTCCATCTTTGAAGATAATTGCCACGCATGATGTTCAATTTTCCATTTAGCAAAGCATTTAGACACATTTATAAGTCCTGGAGTTTGAGGGAGAAATAATTCAAAGACATAAAACATCATGTATGTTACAAGATTTAAATTTTGATGAACTATCGGCGTAAAAAGTCTTACACAACATGTGTGACTTTAAAAATTGTTATGATACAGTCAAATGTTTTTAATGAACAAAATCGTTTTGCGGTGTATATTGTATACGAATAAAATCATTTTGTGAAATTTGATCCAACAGTACAAACTGAAAGAAGCTGATCATAATGTCAAAGCTACTATCTATTGAAGCAAAAAGTGTGAAACCTGGATTAACTTTTAAGGGTAAGGGAGAACCATTCAAGGTTAGATTTCCTCCTTCGATGCGCAAAGAGAAATTTCCAGCTTTGGTCGCTATAAACTCAATGACTATATAATCAAACTCGTTCCATCCCATGTTGGAGATCTCGGGCTCATTTACAATAGAACCATTTTCGCTCAACAAAAACAACTTAAAATCAGGCATATACGATACTTGAGTTGTCTTCGATATGCCATTGCCAAATGCATCTTTAAGGAGAACCATAATTGTAGCTTTTGAACCATATTTCACTCCCTTCCATGATGCAACACACACATATGGATACATGTTTCCTTCAATCAAACAATAGCAACATCCATCATCAATTAACTAATAAACACATGCGAAAACTGAATGTACCTACATTATGTACTCCCTCCGGCCTTATTTATAAGCAAAAATGAACTTTTTAGATTTATTGAATAACTAATGTATCATGATATTCAGTTATTCAATGAATCTAACATCATGATATACACTAACTATGTCAACTTAGTTCATCCATTCATATACATCATACTATAAAATCGCCAAAATGTACACTAAAGAAAATACAGTACACACAATGAAAATGCAGACAGACACATTGGTACTCATTTTTACGCTAGTTAAGTAAGGGTTTCGGTGAAACCTGGTTCAACTTGGAAATGCAACGATGAATCATAAACTTTGTAACAATCTTCATTAATGAGAACATTGAACAATCCAACCTTGATAACAGTGAAGGAAATCTTCCAATTATCAAAGTCTCCTTCAAAATTTGACAACACAGTAGATACATAAGAACTATTTCCTTCCTTTCCATTGACATTAAGTATGGGATTGAAAGCAATTTTATCAATCTTATCACCATTTTCAAGTACTTTAACTTTAATGGTTGCAGTTTCACCAGCCATAAATGTGCCCTTATCATCCCACCAACTAAAAGCAATCATAGGCAATTGTGATCTATCTGTAAAGAAACAAGAAACAAACACGAAAAAATGATGAAAATTTTGCATAACATGTTAGAATATTTTTAACACAAAGCATAGTGCTTCTTCTTCTTAATTAATAACCTGTAGAATATGATATTGGTGAGAAAAAGAGAGCAAAGAGTGAAATAACAATGGATAGAATCTTCATTTTTTCTGCAAGAATTTACATGATTATGATATTCATTGAAACTGTGTCAAAAGAAATATGATATTAATCGAAATATCATAAACCATAATAGTGCAATGATATGTTATGCTCTGTTGAAAGTGAGAGCGGTTAGTGGCAGTTACAATTTTACAAAATTGATTCAAATACATACGGTGTATAAATTGTTGGAAGCATATACGCTAACTTTATTGAAGGAACTGTACCTTGCCTTTCAGTTGTTTTGGACCGTCAGATTAATTAATCCAAGGATCCCTATTATGCCAGGGTCCCCTATAACAAATGATGCATTTCCTCTATTAATCCATGTAGGATATATCTGAAATTTTATGAATTATATCTCTCCCTACCACTAGTCTGTATTGTATAATCAGTGACATTGCACATTTAGTTAGTTACTCAATTTTGTTTGGTAGTTATTACTTGACAGTAGTTTGTAGTTAGGGAGTGTATGATAGTTTATAGAATACCACATTCCCTATCAACTTGCATCAAAGTTATGATAGTTAGGGACTATATATCAAGCACAGACACGGACATGGGACTCGACACGAATCAAAATTTGAGAAATTGATATAATTGTAATTGTAATTGTAAGTGTCAAGGATGGAATCAGAAAAGATAATCGAGGGTGGCGAAAAATTTAGTGGTCATTTTTCCTATATCTTTCTCAAATATAAATAATTAAATTATATGCAAGAAAATCATCGTCAATTTTGTCAAAAAAAAATCGTCATTTATTTTATTGTGAAGTCTGGTTTTCACAAAACTTCATGACTAAAAAAGTATTTGAGAGTGTAAAATTATTTTACACGTGCATTGAATAATATATTGACATATTATATATTGTGTTTAAAAAACACACGACGTATCATATTCATTAAATGATGCGACAATATATTATTGGATGCATGTGTAAAATAATTTTACACTGACGGTGCGTAGCAATTAAACTTTAATTATTATTATTATTAATTTAATTTGTATACTAAATCGGTGTACGATTATTTTATATAAAAAAAGGTAGAATCCAACCCAAAAACAATTACTAGTAGCTGAGTACATCAAATACTCATATATGTAAAAAAAAAAGTACATCAAATAAAAATTCAACATCACTATAAATAATGGATGAATTTACGAACCAACTCACTAATAATTACGCCCTCCTTTATATACTATTCCAAAGTAATTAAAATAATATATTTTTTTATATTTTTTTTTATTAAAAAAATATAGTTTTTTGAACGACAAATATATTATTAATAAGACCAGATCTTTGCACAAGACGAACAGAGATCGATAAAAGAAGAGCTACAAAACAAAGATGTTGTAGATAAGCGAAATACCAATAAAAATATCAAAACCTACACTACCTAAAAGAGGGTCAATTAGTTAAAATACTATTATTTTTTACATCATAATTACATTCCGTAATATATATGTACAAATCTTAAACGATATTCATTTTGAAACCGAGGGTTTCAAACAAACTTCACCAACTTCTCTATCAGTACTTTATAGTCAAAATTAATTATAAATGTGAATTTCTTAAATATAAATTTATATGAAAATATTTTCTCTGTCCCAAAATATAAGGAAAAAAAAATAATCTCACTTATAAAAATATTTTATGGAATTTTTCTTGAAATAAGTTACACAGGAAGGTGTAAAATCATTTTTTATTGGTTAGTGTTTATTGAAAAAAGGAGAGAAGAAAAATTAAATGCAATTTACATTTAATTTTATGAGAATAAGGAAAAACAAATTCTTGAAAATAATTTTTTCCTTATATTTTAGGATATAAAAAGTGCTTATTTCCCTTATATTTCAGGACGGAGGGAGTATTTAATATGACTTTAAATTTTGTGAAAATATAAAACCAAAAAAGTAAATGAATATTCCGATATATGTGATTCAATATATGTGATGAATCTCTCCGTTTGATAGCTCAAATGATAAGAGTTGAAGGACATATGAGTTGGATAAAGGAAGGTCTACGGATCAATTTCTAGCAGAAACAATTTTTTTTTTTGATGTAACAAAAAAATAGTGATGAATGAATTTTCTCATATGCAATTATGCAATTGAAAGTCTAGAATTATTTAGATATTCGTTGTGTTATGCTTTTCATATTTTGGCCATTTATGAATTGAATATAATAAATAATTCTCTACTAACAGTAGGTTTTGTTTCGAACATTAGTTGGTCTAGTGGTGATTAGCATTAGACTTAGTAGAGAGGACTGCGATTCGATCCTTCGCAACTGCATTTGGGAGGAGACTAAAATTACTTGATACCATAATTTATTCCGAACTCTAAACAACTACGGCCACTTCCCCTAGAGATCAATTTCTAGCGAAAGCAATATTTTTTTTTGTTGTAACAAAAATATATATGTGATGAATGAGTTTTCTCATATGCAATTGAAAGTCTAGAATTATTCAGTTATTCGTTGTGTTATGCTTTTCATATTTTGGCCATCTATGAATTTAATCTAATAAATAATTCTCTACGTGCTAACGATAGGTTTTGTACCGAATGTTTGTTGGTCTAGTGGTGATTAGCATTAGATTGATAGGGAGAACTACGATTCCATCCCTCCCATTTGAGAGGAAACTAAAATCACTTTATGCCATAATTTACTCCGAATTCTGAACTACTATACCACCACTTCCCCTAAAAATTAGATGGTAAAAGTAAAAAAAATAAAATAAATAAACATTAGGTTTTGTGATTTTTTTTTTGAACGGAAAATTTATTATTATTAATAATAATAAATCAATATTACACCTATATCTATAATTATTCATGTGACTATATCTATAATAAGAGACATTTCTATGTTAACACTAATCTATAACTTAAACACATCCAATCAATATTACACCTCATCTACATAATAAGAAAGTGACAACTTGTGTACCCCCTACAAGATTTGAGGGTATATACCCCCAACCACTATAAAAAGTTTTAAGTGATATAATTTTTTATAAAATATATCGTTGGATTGAAAGTTTATATCATATAAATTATTTGTGTAAAATTTCAGACAAATCTAAAATTATTTGATATGTTATTGAGACACAGAGATTAACGGTGTTTAAGATATCACAGAAACAATTAATTAATTTTGATGCGTTTCAATAACATATCAAATGATTTTAAATTTATCTAAAATTTTACACAAATGATCAAATGCATCGTTTTAGAAATATTCATGTTAATGTGATTTTGAGAAATTTTCGTCATTCTTGAGTTTTTGTTGTTCTCTCACCTTGTGAGGGGTGATTTTAAGTCATTTTTGGCCTAAAATCACCCCTTTGCATTTTTTTCTCCCATTTTTAATCTAAATAAGTGATTTACAGTTTTACACATAGATTGAGTTTTTTAGTTGTTTTTTTATTTTGATTTCGTTGTCTAGTGCGGTGTTGTGTTGTTCGTTGTCTTTGTATGACGTTTGATTTTCTGTCATGTTGCAGTGATGTGTTGTTCGTTGTCTTTGTACGACATTTGATTTTCTCATTTGTTGCAGTGTTCGTTTAGTTTATATTGAAAGTTCAACCTCAATCAATTATAAGCTCAATCAACGATTTGAGCATCATCGTTGTAGTTTGGAAGCATGGACATTCCGGTGACTTTGATTTTTTATCATATTTATAGGCATTTTGCCGTTGTATGCTATTAGTCTAGATGCTATGAGTTTGTTCGCAAATTTATCCTTTTTGTTTTTAACAATCTTGAATTTGTATTTGCATCTAATGTACTCTATCAATTATTTAAATGAATGAATACTATTATTTTTAGTAAATAAAAAGAAGAGAAATTAGCCTCATTAAATTTTTTGATAATCTTAATTAGTTCACCTAATTAAGACATTAGGGATATATGTTAGATAAAAGGATTATGATCTGGTCTAGTGGTGATTGGTGTTGGTCTTGATAAGGAGGACCGCGGTTCAATCTCTCACAACTGTATTTGGGAAGAGATTGAAACTTCTTAATGTCAGAACTCGTTCCGAACTCTGAATTACTAGAGTCCCCTTCTCTTAAAAATCAGAAGGTGAAAGAAAAAAAAAAACAGTTAATTTTTATTTATTTTTAATCTAAATTAATTCTACTGAATTTAATTTATTTGTCAAAGACAAATGATTTCTAATTTAACGTGCCTTATAAATAGAGAAATATATATATGTGTGTGTGTGTGTGGTTTGGTTCGGTTTGAATCGATTTTGAAAAATCAATCCAAAATTCGATCCAATCCAGCTGTTTTCACAAAAGAACATCCATATACATCCAAAAAAAATTGGTTTTATACGGTTTTCGGATTTTTTGGATCAATTTTCAGTTTTAATTCAGTTTTATTAATGTAGTTTTAATTTTCGATTTTCGGGTTTTCGGTTTTTTTTTGAGCACCCGTATACGATGTCAGAAATTGCGTGTCCATGTAATAAAAAAAAATTGTGTGTCCAAATAATATAATTGTTCATTTTTTGTCAAAATTAAACAAAACTTATACAGTTACAAACACTTGAGAATCCATTAATCTGAAAACTAGAAACACACAAAATGTGACTCTTTCTGCATATACCAACATACATACAGAACTATCACAAATCCATTTATTTAATTCACAACATTCCACCACACTTCTTACCTACTTGTCACCAAAACCACCATGGTTGAAGCTCAATGGAACTTGAAAAGGATTAACATCAAAAGGTCTCTGACCAATATAATTACCAGGTGGATCATAGTTACAACTAATAATCGTACTCCGACCATCATCACACTTTACCTTAGCACATCCAACGCGAACCGAATCGCGCCAAACAACTTGAGTATAATGTCCACATTTATAACCCGCAGCACATGTGTTACTGTTGTAATCATAGTATTGTTTTTCGTCAGTCCACATTTTAACTGCAGATGTTCCTGTAATATCACCACTGCTCCATGCTAAATTTTCACCATATGGACCCTTTGAGTGTACCATTTTACAATTTGCTTTTAATTGGTTTGCATAGTTTTGTGCATAAGAAGCAACTTTTTCATCCCAATATATTGGGCCAACACCAACTTCAGAACGTGCTCTGTTGTGAATTTTGAGGTAGTCTTGTGGTGAGTTTTGAGCTTGCGAGATTTGTGTTAATGTGGTTAGTAGTAGGATGGTTATGAGAGCAGGGAGAAGTGAGATAATTGGAGCTTCCATGTTGATGATAAGTTTGGTTTTGGATGGTGCTATGTCATTAGAGACAATATACAAGCCTATTTATATGCAATAAAATTTAGAGTATGATACAACAATGAATTGGTCTAAGTAGTAAGGGTTTTGACCCCCTAAAGCATGTGATTAGGGGTTTGATTTTTGATTCATGTGTATGAAAATAAATTTGGTTGGCAGGGGAGAACCCACTTTTGTGTGCCCCAAAGGTTTCCTTAGATATTAGTCATCGCTAGCGGCGGTGAAAGCTTCGTGCCATATCATGGTAATAAAAAAATAGAAGTAAGATATACTTTTTTTTTCCTTCTTTTAATATAAATAAATGATTTTCACATTGATCAAGTTTATATTTTTTTTTATTTTGTGTTTTTTTGTAATTTTGTCGTCTGAATGTGGCGTTGTGTTGTTGGTCATCTTGTGCAGCGTTATTTGATTTCCCGTATTGTTGTAGTGTTTGTTTGATTATTAATGGAAGTTCGACTTCAAGCAATTATACATATTCAATCAATGATTTGACATCAACGTTGTAGATGCATGGTTTTTCCGGTCACTTTAATTTTGTTATATTATTTGCAGTAGACATTTTGTCGTTGTATGTTATTAACTTTGATGTTGTGAGTTTGTTTGTAAATTCATCTTTTACGTTTTTAACGATGTTGAACAGATATGGTTATATTTTTATTTTTTTATTTTTTTTGGATACAAGATATGGTTATATTTGATGTATCAATTTGAATGAATTAATATAGTTTTGTTCGTCAAAAAAAAGAAGACATATATATTATTTTGTCCATGCAATTTTTCTTAATAATGTATACATAAGAGACTAATTCTTCAAGTGGAATAGGATAAAACTGGTGACAAAATTCTTCAAGAAAATTAATCCTACATATTGTATTCTCATGATTCAATTCAAACACATGACCTTATAAAGGTGAAAGAAATTTAAGCTATCTCATCCAAACACTCTCTCATATGATATAAAATTTATGTGGAAGCTCAGTAATTTAGATTACTTAATTTAGTGTATTTTTAGATCGAGAGTGTATATATAAAAAATTACAAGACACAGTAATTTTGTTAAAATTATACTATAAGTTGTATTAAAGAAACATTGACATATAATACTGCATAAAAAGCTTTTAGTTGTTGAATTAAACAAAAATGTGGAATTACCAATTGGGCATTAAACTAATGTGGCGGCTAACAGTGGAAGTACGACACAATTAGAGGCTGCTAAGGGTTTATATGACATAATTGTAAGAGCCATGGGATCATAATTCAAACAAGTTGCAAGAGCCATCACCTTTCATGATGATTTTTTTTAATGCACCTTTCATTATGACTTTGGCAAGAAAGCTTTCCACTTGTTGTATCTAACTATGTCAAATAATAATAACTTTGTGAAATAATAGGGACAAAATGCAAACAGTTTGGTTGATTTATGAGGCTTATTTAGAACAAAAATCGATATAAGGACTAAAATTAAAATTTCGCGTTCATACATCGACGAAAATGATATTTAAACTTTTTTTAAAAGACTTTTTACAATCAAGATTCTTAACACAGGATTTTGTAAGATTATAACACAAATTTTTTAAGATTTCAAATTACATTACAATTTTTTACAAATTCTAAGGATTAAATATATTCAAAATTCAAAAGCACTTGAATGAGATGGTAAGGGATCTCTTCCGGCTTAACCAAAGATTTTGGGATCGAAATCAGCTCTAAAAATACAGCAGTGTTAAATTCTCTTGAGGAAGAGCTTTGACCACCTTTTGTTGCCCTACTCGACTCGAACGATTAGTCTCTCCAATTGCGCAGATGATACCAGATTCAAATCAAAAAATTGAATTAAAAAAAATCAAATCTTTGAATAAAAAGAATCAGTAACAAGTAACGGTATAAATTTCAAATCTTTTAACAACAAAATGATTCTATCTTCATACATTTATAAATTTAGCATTTCTCCACAAATCTGAACTTATACTAGTCTTCCATAAATTAGCATATGTTCGTTCATGCTCATCTTGTGTTTGAACATTGGGTTTATAAATATTATATTCCCAATTTAGTAGCATTGAAGATGAACATGAAGGCTCGTCAGAAAGTTTAACTGAAAATTCATCTGAACGACATTCTTTGCAAAGAAAATTATGAAGTCATGCACATGCCAAAACAAGCTCTGCTTCTGTCCTAAATAGAAATGGAGATGGTGACTTAAGTTGGGGTAGTGTTAACCGTTCTACTCCCTTCGTCCTATAATATAACAGAAAAAATTCATTTTTTTTGTCTCATATTTAAGAGAAAAGACAGAAACATTTATTTTTTCAAGAAAAGTTTACATTCTCTCCTACTTTTTCTATAACCAATAACCAATAACAATTAGTTTTACATCTTTCCATACAACCTTTTTCAAAAAAACATACTTCCAATCATTATATTTTACTTTTTCTTAATAAGTGTGTTTTTTAATTTTTTTCTTATAATCATACAATATAATAAAGCAAGAGTAGTTATTTGGCAAGTTTGACATTTGTCAACTAATAAGAGTACTTGCTTTTTATAATCTTTCTAATAGTAGAAACATTTCTATTAATGTTTTTAATTTATTTTATAATGTATATTTAACTTTTGATTATTCTTTATTTTAAATATTGGTAATTAATGTTTTCAAAATGTTCTTGGGAGTAATCATGTATTTATCCTTTCAAAACTATTTTTTACATATTCCCAATTATGTTTGGCCAATCTTATTCCCCACACACCTAAATTAGTGTTTTCAAAATATTTTTTTCTTGATGGCTTCATTGGCTTTTATCATTTCCATGAGATCAATTTCTTTTTCATTTTTTTTTGAACGGACAATTTCTTCATAATCTTTTTCTCATTGTTTTAGTTTTTTGTCTTCTCAATTTTTCTCTCATCTACATATTTAACTTCAATTCCAATGTTTAAGAATTTCATCTCCTTTAGTTGCTAATGCTTTTCCTCTATACACAGAGTGAAAATGGAATGGTGGTGGTGTTCGGCTTGCTTTTCTTCGGTGTAAACATGTATACTATTCTTCAACCATTATGTTCTATTTTAGTGAGTAAAGTTTTCAATTAAGTTGTTGATTTATTTTTCACATTTTTTATCATTCTGAATATTTGACTATTTATAGAAATTCTACTTTTTCATGATATGAGTTAGTTCTCATATTTCTCATACAATTTCTTCTCATTTCTCATTTTGTATATTATGTTTTAATTTGAATCTCTATGTTTTTGTTTTCATGCATGTGTTAGAGATATTAAGAATTTCTAACATTTTTAAGGTTGGTTGTTTAATGTTTATTTGTAAATTTTTTCTTCTTATTTTGTTATTTGGGCCTGCATTGCATTATTGAAATATTATGTGTTTTTACAACAATAGCAACAACAACAACAACAATAATAATATTAATAATATCAAGGTGTAGTGTAGTTTTTTTTGGCAATTTTGTCATGTTTGCAAGAATTTCAGGCATTGAGTATTGAGTGTTCTTCAAATAAAAATTTCCTTGTGCACGACACAGGTACGCACACTAGTATGGAATAGAGGGAGTACATTATGTTTGCTAAGTGACCCGTTAGCAATCCTCTATTCATAACATCTACTAAGAGGTGCAACAACTCATTGATATCCTCTATATATAGTCTAAGATACATAATTATCTTTGTTTCTAAGAGCTGTATGTTAAAACAGACTATCTAACTCTAAACGGGTTTTGATTTTTATCGGGTCAGACTAAACCCCCAACTAAAGTATGGACTCTAAAAATTAAGTTCGAGTCTGGCATTACATGGGTTGTGGGATAAAAAATGAAAATTTAACTTTTTTTGGCCAATATCATTTTTTTCTTCCTTGTTTATTTTTCATGCGGACAATAAATTTTTTTAATAACTAATTATATTATTTCGTTACAATTTTAAATGATATATCAAACAAAATAAAAATATGAAAAATGAATGATATAAAAAACCATTTGCAAAATTGAAAAGTAATATTCAATATAAAAGAAAAATAAATAGTAGAGTTTTATCTCAATCAAATAATGTTGGCATTTGGCAAAATTCAAATATAACACATATCACCCCCGTAAATTGAGTGAAAAATTCGTAACCTCGTATATTTAATCGTTAAATTACAGAGGTTCTTAAACCGCCGCAAATAGACTTAGTAAACCCCCTAAAATATAGCGCTCATCTAGATATTTCTTTTTCCATCTTTCCACTTTCATTTTCCCACTTCTACTTTCAATCAATTTTAGGGTTTACTTTCGCGACCAAAACCCTTTCCATTCGCTTCTTCCAATTCCTTTTCCCCTTCACTTGCAATTCGTGAGAGAGATCTTAGATGCATAGCCATGGATTCCGAGTTTCAAATTTGAAATTCTTTATCTCTTCTCACACACAATCACGATTCGATTTCAAATCACGATCCAGAGAGTTTTTGGCGTCAAAAAGAACAAGGAACCTCCTCCTTTCATCGAAGATGCCAACAATAGGGTAATCTTCATCTTTCCCTTTTCAATTTCATTCTTTCATCGCTAGGGTTTGTTAATTCACTCGCGGATCTGTATAACTTCGGATTTTGAAGTTAATTAGTTCAATATAAGAACAAGTCTATGTTGTAAATTTGTATAATTGTAGATAAATGTATGTTTCACTACATAGGTTTCAATTTTTTGATTTAGGTTTTTTTAATTCATAATATTTTATCTTCCTATATAGGTTCATTTGGTGATTTTGAGTTATCTATTTGGTGAAGTACAACTGTTGTATATACATTGTTCTATTTGGTGAAGTATAATTGTTGTATATATATTGTTGTAGATTACCAAACGAGGTGATACGGTGGATGAGAAGATTAAGAAGTTTGATGTTGAACTTAATAGATACAGAGAACAGATTAAGAAAACAAGACATGGTCCTGCTCAGGAAGCTGTTAAAGCTAGAGCCATGTGAGTTCTTAAACAGAAGCGAATGTGAGTAGAGAGTTCTTTGTTTGCTTAGTTTATTTGCTATAGTTTAATTGTCATAATAGATCAATGATGGGGTTTATTGCATGATTTGAGTTTGTTGTCTTATATAAGAATAGAATATGTGTGTCCACGTGAGCTAGCTTAGTTGATAGGGACATTGCTATATGTATGGGTCGGGATTTGAACACTAGGCTAATTGATCAAAAAATAGAAGAAGAATAGGATATGTGTTTGCATAATATGTAACATCTTGTATAGATATCAAAATCGGTGGTCTATTATTATACTATATGTATGGCTTATTGTTAGACTTAGATTGGTTTCATAAGGGCCTTGTAATAATTGGTGTCTTACTAACTTGTGGAGTTTCATTTATAGGTAAAGAGATCTTTGATAAAGGAATCACAGCTTCTTGAAATGGTTAGTCATTTTGTACTATGACGGCATTTAAAGCTTATAATAAGTAAACAATTGGTATTAATTAAGGAGGAAACTGCTACCTGATGGAAACTGCTACATGATGTTGAACCAAAATATTACTAAAATTGATAAGATAAGAATAAGGATTATCTTATGGTACATGATGGAAACTGGAACCAGGAGTATCTATAAGCATAAGATAAGATACATGTGTTACATATATGGAAACTGCTACTCAATTTTAGTAATTTTTGGTAATTTTAATTAATTGTGTCATATGGAAGAATCAACACGGAAATGAATTGCATACTATGTCACATGCATTAGAGCTTCTAAAAATATCATACATGTGTTTTTGAAGTATATTTTTAGATGTAGAATAATTGTGTTTTATTCCTATTATCTTATAAGTACTACTTAGTCGATAGTTGTATGTTAAAATGTAGAAGTATGAGTTGCACTACAATTGGTATTGCTTATAAGTATCAAAATATAGTCATGAAATAAATAATAAGTTTTGATAACTTGAAGATTCTCAACAGTTTCACCTTCCTAAATCTGATAAGATATAAGAAACTAGCAGACCTTTCAGTAAAGTAGAAGACTTCTCCTACACCATCCCCATGGTGCACATCTATATCAATGTATAAAATACATGGATGACATTTCATAAGCTCTAAGATCCCTAAAACTTGTCATTGATGTAACAAAATCCAGAGGCTTCGCATTTCTTGGCATGATGGAGTCCACCAGTCCAGTTTATAGCAATATCACACAGTTGATTGTTCAATCGACATGCAGCATCTGCAGGGACATGTTAGTCAGCATAAATTAGGCAAAAAGGACAAGACCAAATTCAAGGGAATCACAGATATAATTTTAGGAATATTTGAAAAATATATAATCATATATTCATTGTACGATGGAGATAACAGAGAGAATGTTGAGTGGTAAGAATTGATAAGGTCTATTGATTGTTGCTATGGTTGTTTTTATTTTCTTCATGTCCTGTAATTAATCTCATGCTGTGGCAAATTTCAAATAGGTATGGTTCACGAACTTACAAATGGAAGCTATATAGTCAGATACCACGCAGATGGGGTTGATAAGGATCCTATTGAAAGAGACTTCACTCCACCCTTCAGGTGCACTGTAAATTTGTCCTTGTCAGTCATGAATTGTGATTATAAAATCTGTTATATTTTGGAATGACTGATTTTGTATTTTTTTATTGTTACAGGAGGATTGATATGATTGAGGAACTAGAGAATATGGCAGGACTTAGTATTCCCAAGGACTTGACCAGTGAGGAAGCTAATCAATATCTGAAGAATGCATGCTTGAAGTATGATATCAAATGCTCTCCCCCTCAAACAACAGCTCGGTTGTTGGATAAAGTAATATACGTTCTGTTTCTTCGTTGGCCTATAATATACTCTCTTTTTTATCCAAAAGCATGTTGTATTGTATCCTCTTTTCCCTTGTTGAAATTGCGCAAAAATATTTGTTACCATGGTTGCAGTTGAAAAAGTTCAGATATTATGGATTAAAATGCGATTTGAGATTCTTCGCATAGAATTCTGTGACATTCTTTTCTTTCCTTTGCCAGGGCAGTCAAAAACTATTAACAGTTTATCCTCTCTGACACAGCTGATAACAGTTCCACTGATATAGCTATATTTTCCTGTTATGAGCTTTTTCTACTCTAAAGTTTTTTTTGAATCACTTTCTACTCTAAAATTAGAATTGTAATCTTAGTCATGTGGCTTGGTTGCAGCTATGGTCTACTATATTCTTCAGTTGTGTTTATTACCTGCATTTCTTCTATTGGAACTTAATCAAGGGTGTTTGGCTGGGTTTAAATGTTCTCAGTTTTAGCCATTTGATTAATAAGCTTTGATGTATGATGCAATGTTGTTCATATTGCAGCTTGTAGGCCACTTTTTGGAAGAAACATGTGTCAATCCTACATTCATCATAAATCATCCTGAGATAATGAGTCCTTTGGCAAAATGGCACAGATATAAACCAGGCCTGACTGAACGTTTTGAATTATTTGTTAATAAGCATGAAGTAAGTTCGTGAAACTTAAGGGATTTTTATTATTAAAAGCAAGTTAGAAACTTTTATTATTGTTGTCACTGTTTTCCTGTTGCTTTTCAGCTTTGCAATGCATATACTGAATTGAATGATCCTATTGTGCAACGTCAGAGATTTGCTGAACAACTCAAGGTATGATATAAAGATTAGCTTACTAAAATAATTCTCTGCTCTAATCATTTGATGTATTTGAAAAATAATTCTCTGCTCTAATCATAATGATGCGAATGTGTTTGCGGTTAACCTTGCTCAATTGCAACTTTTTGATTATTTAATTTGTACGACGAGTGTCAATTCTGGTTTTTCGTGATTACTGTATTCTGCTTTTCGTGGACATTGTTAACCACATTGACATATTCAGCATTTGATGTCTTTGCTTTATAATAAAATCGAATCCTCTGCATTTGATGCCTTGTCTTGTCATGAACATTTGTTTTTCAGTATTTCTGTTCTGGGACAGTGGTTGCCTTCCCTCAATCTATGCTCCATTTTATCATTTTGATTTCTGCAACTTGTATTCCACTTTGTGGCATTTTTAAGAGTCTAATAGTCGTTGTGACGACATTTTGTTCATGTGTTTCCTTCCTTGTGTCTTGGTTCATATTTTTATTGAGATATTTTATCTTATTTAAAATAAAAAATCACAATTAATTAGGTTTATGCATTTGCTTTTTCAGGCTAAGTTCTTGGAGGAGACAGATGAAAAGGAAGACCCTGAAATTGATGAAGCTCGAAACACCATAGCAGAAGCTGAAATGGTAGGACAGTTTTACTAATGGCTTAGGTAGAGGATTTTTTTTTGACAGCCTTAGGTAGAGGATATTGTGTCTTTATTATGTAGTTCCTCCTTGATCTTCGATATTTGATCCTTGCTGAAAAAGGTTATGAAACTTGTGACATTTAATCTTATATAGTTAATGTTGTCGTGGAAATGATATCAATTTACTATATTATATTAAGCTTTTTTTTTTTTTGAGGAAATATTATTATATTAAGCTTGATAACATATTATTTATTTGTGAAGTCAAAAAAACATATTTATTTGTGTATTATAAAAAAAAAATCAGTATTGATTTACGGAGGTTGAAAACCCCCACAAAATAAGATTATAAAAGATATCCAACACAGGTTTTAAGGAGGTTTAAAACCCCTGCAAAGCGTAAGCACTAAACTGCGGCGGTTTCAAAGGATGATACCAGAGGTTCAAAAAACCGCCGCAAACAATTTATGGGAATCGATTAAGCGGGAGTTTTAAAAACTGCCGCTAAATGGGTCCAAAACCGCCTCTAAATAGCGCGTTTTTTTGTAGTGTATATTGCGCATGGCACGGGGCACTATACTAGTTAATAAAAACACAACCAATTTTATATGGTTTTGACTAATTAAATAGTTAAGAGTATAATAAACAAAATATATTAAATTATTCATTGATAATGTAAAATTAAATATATTTCAATACAGAGAAAGTAACATACTTAGATTTGATTTAATTGAGTCAAAAAATAAAATTGACTTTTTTTTTTGACACAAAAAATATATTTGACTTAATTGTATATATTTCCATGATTAATAAAAATATAATCAATTTGTCCAGAAATTCTAACTCAATTGAAGAAAAAATGTCAAAATTGTTTGACCGAGCTTCTATGATAGGGATCTCTAATCACTCCACTTTGTATATGTGTGTTTATGATGACTTTGTCATCTCATCTATATACCAAAAATAAATACAACCAATTTTATATGGTTTTGACTAATTAAGGCATACTCACAACAATATTAATGCATTATATGATAATGTAATAAAGTGACATATACTAATTGTAGATTTAAAAAAAAAAAAAAAACAGTTAAAGATATAATTAGTCCTTATGAGTCTAGTACAATTGATAAAGAACATTTTACATTTATATAGGGACCGGAGTTCGAATCCAGTATGTCCACTTATTCATCTTTAAGGGGTGAATTTTTAGCTGCTAGACTACCTGACCAAAACAAATAATTTAAAAAGACTTAAATAATGTTCAGGTCCCCGTAAGTTCGCACTTTTTTGATATAAGTCCCTGAAGTTTTTTTGTTTTAAATAAGTCTCTGCAATTATATGTTTTTTTGAAATTAGTCCCTAAAGGTCAAAATCCACAGGAAAATTTGAAGGAAAATCTGCTCGAAAACTACAGATTTTCGTGCGGATTTTGACTTTAGGGACTAATTTCGAAAAAACATATAATTGTAGAGTCTTACTTAAAACAAAAAAACTTGTAGGGACTTATACAAAAAAAACGCAAACTTACAGAGACTTGAACATTATTTAAGCCCATCAAAAAAGTGCATTAAATATTTTATTGATAATGTACTGTGATATATTTTGATACAGAAGGAGCAATATACTAGATTTGATTTAATTGAGTCAAAAAATAAATTTGACATTTTTGACCAAAGAAATAGATTTGACTAAATTATATTTATTTCCATTATTAATAAAAATACAACCAACTTTATATGGTTTTGACTAATTAAGGCATACTCCCAACAACAGTAAATGCATTAAATGATTTTTTTTATAAGTAATGTTAGTTGTTAATTAGTAAATAATATATTACAATTTTTTTTGTCATGATTTGAACTCTGTACCTCCAGTAGCTCATTGACCCTTAGTTCAACTGGTCAGCTTAACTAGTTGAGCTACCCATCCCCCCGTAAATGCATTAAATGATAATGTAAAGTGATATATACTACCTTCGTACAAAAATAATATATGACTTTTTAACAAAATTATATATATAAATTAAGAAATATGTTATATGGAAAAGAGAAATTATGTGTTAGTTTACAAAATTATCCTTCATAAATTGTATGGAAAGAGCATTAAATATTTTATTGCTAATGTAAAGTGACTTATATTTTGGTACAATAATTTTTTTCCTAAACGACATATATTTTTGTACGGAGGGAATACTAATTGTATAGATTTGAGAAAAGAAAGAGAAATAAATAATTAAGAATATAATCAGAAAAGTGCATTAAATGTTTCATTGTTAATATAAAGTGGCATATATTTTGGTACAGAGAGAGTAACATACTCCTCTAACCTTAAATATAAGCAACATTCACTTTATACATTAAATAACTAATATATCTAATGTGTCTAAAAAAGTGAAAGTCGGTTATATTTAAGATCGAAAAGAATACTAAATTTGATTTAATTGAGTCAACAAATATATTTGACTATTTTGACCCAAAAAATAGATTTGACTAAATCATTTTTATTTGCATTATTAACAAAAATACAACTAACTTTAAATGGTTTGTCTGCTATATATATATGTGCATACTCACAACATCAGAATTTGTGAAGCTTGAAAAGAAAAATAAAAAATAACAATACAAGTATACATCATGAAATTTCAATCCCTTATGTATATCCTTATTGTTCTATTTGCCTTAGTGGCCACAAGTGAAGCTACAGAAGATGATCCAGATCCACGTAGTCCACATAATCCACATGTGATTGACATTGCAAAATTTTCTGTTATCGAGCACAACAAGCTTCCTAATGTGAAGAAGTTAGAGTTGATGAAAATCATGCTCGTTTCATACACAACTAAGAACCAAGTGATCACATGGCGTATGGAGCTTACAGCAAGCAATGGTTTGAGGACTGATTCTTATTTAGCCGTTGTGAAGGAGTACCCTGGATTGCATTACGTACTAATCCGTTTCATGGCACTTTAAGCAGATTAAAATTAATAAATAATGTTGCTTATTATACAATAATGAAGGAATAAAGTTTATATTTTCTATATCAAAATGGATTTTGGATTTAAATAATGTACTATTTGATATGTTTAACTATGTTTAAACTTCCTTTTGATAATAGTTTTCTCGAAAGTTCATTTTTTTTTTTTACTTTGAGTGTATGAGAGCATTTAGGAGTGAAAATTGTTAATATTTTTGAAATGGGGTAAAATACATTTTTTTAAGAAGTCAAATAGTACAATATAAAGGAAAAGGGTAAATTAACCAAGCAAACAAAAAATCCAAAAAAGGCAAAGGGTAAAAAAAAGAAAAAGATTTTTTTTTTTTGACGAATCTTGCATTCACATCTACTATCAATATAATAAAGTTAATTACCAATAAATTTCCATAATTGCCCTCAATAATCTTAATCAAATCTCTAATTTCATGGTCTTTATTGTCTTTTTCAATTAAATTATTATATTTTAAAATTCAAATTAATTAATTTAATGACTTTCACGTTTTTTTAAGTCTGACTAATCATTTATTGTATTGATTAATTGTATTGAGTGAACAAAACATTATGACAAACCCTTTATTACATAGGTTACACAACCCTTTATCAAAAAAATTCTAAAATGATGTACGAGAGCTGGCCTTTCATATTCTACTATACTCATGAACAAAGAAAAGATAATGAAACTCCTTCTTATTCATTCCAAATGTATGCTCTACAATTTTGTTTTTTTTTTTTTTTTAAATTTGCTCTACAATTTTGATTGACCTGAATGTTTAATTCCAACTTTCATTTTCTTACAATTTAGTTTTAGATTACCTAACTCAAATTTATAAGAGTACATAGCAATCATTTATATTACTAAAATCCAACTCTTTAAAATATCATAAAAAGGATAAATTTAAATAATATTTAATTATTTTCAAGTATGATAACATTATAGTTTAGAAAAAAAAATGATAAGTTATAAGTTAATTAAATTATCATCTTATTATAATAAATTATTATTATAAATTAGTAAAAATAAACTATAAACTAGCAAACGGATTTTTTTATAATTGAGTTTATATACTATAAACTAACTTCTGAATATTTAGCCACAATTTTCTTTTCATGTTATCGTAATGAGAATTCGTAATGGAAAATAAGGGGTACAATAAAGAAATGGGAATGAGAGTAATCCAAGTTGGTGGATTGTCATTTCAAAAATATTAACGAGTTTTTAAATCATATCAACTTATATTAAATTGAGATATAAAATTTTCTTACCGTAGATATAAGTATGTGAAACTTGCAACAAGCACGGTTCAAATAATTGACAAATTTTTGTATGTAAAATAAATTTTTATCATATCGATTTTACAAAAATTTGTTTATGTAGATTCAAATATATAAAATCTACAAGTGCGGTGCAAATAACTTACGGGTTTTATATGTCAAAAAAAGTTAACTTACGGGCTTCTGTATATAAAATAAGGGTCTTTATCATATTTGGACAATAAAAATTCTTTCTGAAAATGTAAATACATAAATTTGTAACAGTGCGTTGTACAAAATTGACGATTTTTCACAAATGTTGGGACATAAAAATTTGTTTATACAAATATAAGTAAATAAATTTGCAAGTGTAGTGCAAATATTTATCAAAATTTTCAATATAAAATTTACAAGTGTTTTATAGAAATACTACATTAATATTGATATATTGAAAATATTCATGTTTTTAAACTTTATCATATCAAGACATACAAATTTATTTTGTAAACACATAAAATTTACAACGAGCAGAGGACGATATTTAAATGGGTTTTGTTCTTTACATACAAAAGATTGGCAGCTAATTTTGACTCATATATAAAACCAACACAGAATAAATGTTTGTCATTTATAAAAATATATGAGATATAAAAATCATATCCACACATATATAAACATATAAAATCTACAACTAATTGACAAATATTTTTAGTCCCTATAAACTTTAAACATGCCTATTAAAACTAATGACAACTAAACAGATATAATTTTAGCATGGACTAAAACTATGTGCAAGATAAATTTATAGAAACTAAAAATATAATAAAAATTAAGTAAAAACTACACTCTAAATTTAGAAAGTCTCCATTTTATAGAGACCAAAAATATATTTAATCATTTAAGATATTTTAACAAAACAAGTAATTTGTGTATCAATTCACATGAAATTTATATTTTATTATCTTTATGTTGTTTCAAATCAATTTCTTTAAATTTGATATTTATATTTTCTTATTTTTATGTTGTTTCAAATTAATTTCTTTAAATTTGATTTGAAATGAATCTCTTTAGTTGTTTAAAAAAAAAAAATTGATTTGAAATTAGTTATTATTGTAATGTTACGCGACCCGTGCGTATGCACGGGTTTTTTGCTAGTTTATTTACCTATACATTGTAGTCCTTCTTGTTGCCTTTCTCTCCCTCTCCTTGTCAGCTCTAGTGTCACAAAAGCTTTCTTCTTAGTTTTGTTTTAAAAAGAGGTGATTTTAGGTCTTTTCTTGATCCAAAATCACTCATGTGTATTTTTTTCTTCTCCTTTTAATCCAAATAAGTGATTATCACATCGATTAGTTTTTCTTTTGGGTTTTTATCGTCTCAGTGCGATGCTTGTTGGTTTTCCCGTCTTGTGCGATGTTTTGTTTTCCCGTCTTGTACGGTGTTTTGTCTCCTTGTCTTGTGTGGTGTTTATTGGTTCGGATAGAAAGATCAATATTGATAGGCTACAGATTCAGCCAGTGACCAGTTCCTCAAAGATGCAGATCCGGAAGCATAGGTATTCTGGTTACTTTATGATTATCACACTATTTGTAGGCAAGATTATGCAGTTTTAGGCTATTAACTTGTATGTTGTGAGTTTGTTTGCAGATTCATCCTTTTTAGTTTTAGCGGTGTTGAATTTGTATCAGTATTTTTTTTTTTGATAAGCAGTATTTGATTTATAAGGAGTACAAGGGGCACTCAACCCTTACAAATCAATAGAAATCAAGAGAAACTAAACCACTATAGGCTTAAATAACAAGCTACAGGGTTACTACGCCAATCGGAAAAAACTACATTTACATTTTTTCCTACTCGACCTATAAACCAAAACCAAGATAGATGTATAACTTGTTCCACCAATTGATCCCCTCTAGCAATAGCTCCATTGAACACCACTTTATTTCGCCAATGCCATAAACACCACGTTGTAGCAATCCAAATGAGGTACCGGAATTTAGCCTTATTCCTCCCTTGAGCTATTTTACCAAACAACAAAAAATGTTTCCCAACATCCTCAAACACAATGTCGCCTACACCCAACCAAATACAAATTCTATGCTAGATTTGCACCGAAAAACTACACTTGAAAAAAATATGAGCAACATCTTCACTCTCTGTAATGCAAAAAGCACAAGCTTTATCTTCCATGTTGTGAAGGATCCCTCTATCATATAAAGCTACTCTTGTTGGTAATTTGTGCAACAATAAACGCCACCCAAAAATTTTGATTTTGGAAGGTACACCGGTTAACCATAACTTTTTCAAAACCCGCACCGTTTGTTCCGATACAATGTCCCTACAAAAATGTTGTTGCAAAAAACAATAACAAGAATCAATCGTAAAAATCCCTGCCACATGTGGTATCCACCGTCGCTTGTCCGACCGCGACATACTTGGAACTATATCCCCCATTAACATTAATAACTCATCTCTCTGTACAATGAGATCAGCCGTCAAGTCTTGTATCCATTGCAAATGCCATTGCCACTTAGAATTAACCCACTGTCCTACATTCCTAATGGTGTTTTGTTGTTGTGATGACATATGATACAAAAGTGGAAATTGGTCACATAAAGGAACTAAGCCTATCCATTTCTCTTCCCAGAATCTTAGTTCGCTGCCATCACCTAAGATGTTGCTAATATTACTAACAAACCAATCACCTTCAAAAACACTCCCAAGGTTCCAGATATCACGCCACCAAATTGAAGCTTTCTTAAGCCTCACCGTACCTTCCCCACAGAGAAAATTATGAGCGAGAAATCCATACTGATAACTTAAAAGTTGATACCACGGCGCTTGCGCTTCATTCAAACATCTCCACTTCCACTTGCATAACAAAGAAGAATTAAACAATTCTAAATTTCGAACACCCAACCCTCCTCTTTCTTTTGGTTGACATACTTGCTCCCAACTAACCCAACACATCTTCTTTCTCTCCATACCTCCCCCCCATAAAAAAGATCGTTGAAGCTGAACCAATTCTTTTAAGACACACTTGGGTGCTTTAAAAAAGGAGAAGAAGTATAAAGGCAAACTAGAGAGAACTGAATTGATAAGAGTTACTCGACCTCCTATCGATAAATTATGGCCATTCCATACTCCAAGTCTTTTCCTCATAGGCTCAATAATCGGTGTCCAAGTTGTCTTTCGTCTTGGGTTCGCTCCCACCGGAATGCCCAAAAAACGGAACGGTGCTGAATCCACACCACAGTGAAGAAAAGACGAAGAAGCATTTAAAAATCCCTCCTCCAAATTGATACCATCAAGTTTGCTCTTGTGAAAATTAACCTTTAAGCCCGAGATCAACTCAAAGCTTCTTAGCACCGTTTTAATAGTCCACAAATTCCTCCAAGACCCTTCCCCAACAAAAATAGTGTCATCCGCAAACTGAAGTGTGTGAAAGACCGTAATGTCATCGACCTTATAACCTTGAAAAAGACCATTTTCAACCCCCATGTTCATGAGACCCGTCAACCCCTCGGCAACTATGAGAAAGAAAAAAGGAGATAGGGGATCACCCTGCCTCAACCCCTTTTGAACATTAAAGTCCGCCGTGGGTCTACCATTAACCAAAACAGACATAGAGCTTTGGAAAACACAAGCTCTAATCCATTTTCTCCAACCCTCCGCAAATCCCATTCTAGCCATCATGTATTCTAAAAACTTCCAATTCACCGTATCATACGCCCTTTCAAAGTCAACCTTAAACAACAAACACGGGTCTTTCCTACGCTTCGCTAAATCTAACAATTCATTCACAATAAGGACACCATCTAAAATTTGACGGTTTGGCAAAAAGGCTGATTGAACCTTCGAAATTAATCGACCCAACACCAATTTCAGTCTTGACGCCAAAACTTTAGATAAAATCTTGTATAAACTATGCACCAAACAAATAGGACGGTAATCCGATAACGCCTGCGGATGGTCTTTTTTTGGGATCAGACCCAAAAAAGAGGCTGTTATCGCCTTTGGAAGTGTTGCCCTTCTATAGAACTCATGGAAAGAATTCATAATATCAACTTTTACAATATGCCAACAAGCTTTAATAAAATTGAAATTAAAGCCGTCAGGTCCTGGGCACTTGTTACCGTCACAACTCAAAATTGCCTCCCGAACTTCATCCTCTGAGAACGGTTCCATCAAAGATAAATTGTCCCCATCAGACAGAGACTCAAACATAATACCATCTAACCGCGGTCTACTCAACCACGCCTCACGAAAATTATTCTCAAAAAATTTTGACACATGCCCCTTAACCTCCTCCACCCCCGTCAACCACCTATCACCCTCTTGTAAAGCTAACAATTTATTTCGTCTCCTTCTATATTTAATTGTTTCATGAAAATAACGAGTATTGGAATCTCCCTCCCTAACCCATCGTTCCCTAGACTTTTGTTTTAGCAAGCTTTCTTTTAAGTGAAGTTGCCGCCAAAACTCATTGTTCAAACCTTCAAGCCGTGTGATCTCCACCGAGTCTCCCTCATCCCCACCTAAACATCCCTCAATGGCATTATTATCTCTCACCGTTGTGTCAATATTGAGATCTAAAATACCAAACACCTCCCGATTCCACTTCCGTAGGCACTCCTTCAAAAGCTTGAACTTTTCCTTGACCACAAAAGATTTACTCCCATGCACAACAAAACTTTTCCTTGCTGCTTCCACAAATGGAATAAAGTCCGGATGATCAAGCCAACCATTAATCACACAGAATGGTTTAGGCCCCCAATTGATGGTAGAGGCCATTAACCAAATATGACAATGATCGGAAATGTCCCGATCACCAATCCATTGACTAGTAACACCAAAAATAGCAATAAACCCATCGGACAAAAGAAACCTGTCAAGTCGACTCATAGCCTTGTCATCTGCACTAAGTCTATTTGAATGAATGAACATCCTTTTATTTTTGTCAAAAAAAATTTTATTTACATATATATGTTGCATTCACGTTTATAATTTGGGACGGAGAGAGTACAACATATATGTAAATAAATGTGAATGCAAGATTCTTTTTCTTTTGTTAAGAAAACATAATCATAAGAATTTGAAATACGATATTGTGGAGTTTTTTCTTGAAATAAGTTGCATGGAAAGATGTAAAAACAATTTTTATTGGTTGTTGTTTATTGAGAAAAGGAGAGAGATTTAATTTTATGAGAATAAGTAAAAATCATTCTTGAAAGTAGTTTTTTCCCTTATATTTTGGGACAAAAAAAAGAGTCATTTTCCCTTATATTTTGAGACAGAGGGAGTAAAATATACGGCAACAATTTCTTCTTCTTAGGTTTTCTCTATGATTTCGTTGGAAGGGGTGATTTTGGGTCTCTTTTGATCCAAAGGCATCCTGTACGCTTCTTTTTTTTCTCCTTCTGATCTAAATAAGTCGTTTTTCACATCAAATACAATTTTCGTTTGAGTTTTATTTGTGATTTCATCATCTTAGGGCGAAGGTTGTTTTTTCCGTCTTGTGCGGTGTTCTTTGTTTGTTTTCCGTCTTGTTGCGGTGTTCGATTGGTTCATATTGACAGATCAACTTTGCTCATCTACTGATTCAACCAGTGACCAAGCTCGTCAACGATGCAAATCCGATAGCATAGGTATTCCAGTTACTTTAGTTTTAATACATTATTTGTAGGTATGAGTATGCCGTTTTATGACTTGGTTGCTGTAAATTTGTTCACAGATTCATGTTTTTCATTTTTAGCAGTGTTTAATTTGTACTTATATCTAATATACTCTACCATAAGTTTCAATCAGACATAACACTGTTTCTTAATTTTAATCCACTACCAAACTCTAACTTTATCTTTATCCAAAAAATAGTATTTGAGACAATTTCTTATCCCCAAATATTCATGACTTCCTTTCTTTTAGAATAACCCAACTAGAGCGGTTAAAATGGACTAATATACATAGGCCGGCCTGTTAAACCTGTTAAAATGTAGGACTTAGACCTTTAAATATGTATCTGAATTGTCGTCCAGGTTTTTAAGCTCGACCTATTTACACCCTTTTAAAATATGGGCTTATCCATATAAACCGCGGGCTGCCCACTAGCACACATAAATGTTTTCATTTTTTGCCGAACCCACTAGAACTAATGGAGGAGAAAAAAAATATTCTTTCACTTTTATTATTTATGGGAACCTCACTCATTGAACGTCCAATTCTCCAAAAATTGTTAGTTTACTCATACTTAAACTTAGTTTGTTTTGAAAAATTATTTGAACTTAATTTATATTATTTTAGTTGATCGGTAACAATTTATCTAGACAAAACTATAGAAAGATATAGCTGAATTCTTTTGTGGGGTGAAAGTCAAAAAATAAAAGGTTAAAATTGGAAATTACTTGTTTTATGTAGGGGTGAAGGTACAAATATATGGGTGAGAAGGAAAATTTTATCGCTGAGTCAATATAGCTTTTTCATCACAAATGAATAGTACATGAGACTTAATTTGTTCAACTATAATTGAAGATATTTAAAAATTTTGAACACTGATTCTTCATTTAATAAGAGTTTAATTTCTTCTGTTTAATTCAACTATTTCTGTATACGACACCTCTGTATTTTATCCTCCTATACCAATCTCGGTTCTTCTTGTGTTGTGACTGATCTTATTAATAATATTTTATCGTTTAACAAAAAAAATTCAACTATGTTTGTTTTGTGCTCCTCTTTATTAATACTATGTTGATGGAGGCAAGGGTTAATATGCATAAGGAAAATCCTTATGCATGGTGCATAATAATAAAATTACTCGTGTGTTCCCCATGTGTGCTCGCACGCCCCAGCTCCCATCGCTAACCACACCCCCTTTCTACTTATGCGCTCGCATTTTAATTTTATTTTTAACCTACTGGGTCTGAAGGCCCAATTCCTTTTTATTTTTTTGTTGGTTTTGTTTTTTAACCCAGTTTCATACTTACACCCAGTTTTTTATGTTTGCGCTCCAATTTAATTATTTTTTTTTATGCATTTTGAATAACAAAATTTAATTTTTTATTTTATTTTTTGTATTTGTTCTATTGAAGTAAATACTATAAGAATCTATTTTCGATGATTATATAGCCATATTTAATTTAAAATTACTTACTAAAATATATACTATAATTATGGTTTAATTTATGACATTTAACATAATAACCATTAAGTACATCAAATAGTTTGGAAGTACAATCCTCTGAAACCATTCTACAACAAAAATGGTTTCAAGATGTTAGACCATCTCCAATGGTGAGTGCTTATCATATAGTACCTAATAAGAACCAGTACTTATTAAGTACTACCATTGGAGCACATGCAAAAATGGTACCTATTAAGTACCTATGCTTAAATAAGCACTCTCTCTTTCATAGTACTTAATAGGTCCCACACACTTTAATATATTATTTTATTTTCCACCACACTTCAATATATTAAATTAAATGATATATATTTATTAGTGGGACCCCTTAAGAACTTTTTAAAGAGGTGTTGGGTTGGAGGAAGTGAGTGCTTATTAGGTACTATTATTAAAAAATTATAAATAAATGATGTGTACAAGTGGGACCCTATAAGTACTCAAAAATGGAGTTCTCCATTAGAGATGGTCTTATACACTGAAATCATTAGTATTGTTAAATGGTTTCAAGATGTTATACACTGAAACTATTAGTATTGTTAAATGGTTTTCAAATGTTATACACTGAAATCATTAGTATGGTTAAATGGTTTCAAGATGTTATACACTGAAACCATTAGTATTGTTAAATGGTTTCAAGATGTTATACACTAAAATCATTAATATTGTTAAATGGTTTCATATAATCATAGGTATTGTTAAAAAATTTTTTAGAACCATTAGTATTGTGATAAACAATTAAAACCATTATTCACAACAAAAAAAATTTAAAAAAATTTCATAAAATATTTTTGAACTGGGCATTTAGGCCTAGTAAACAAAAAAAAAAAACTGGACCTTCAAAATAAACAAACAAAAAACCAAACAAAAAAAATGAAATGAACTTTCAAGCCCAATATGCAAAAAAAGAAAAACATACAACATAAAAGAGTGGGGATAGCGAGGGGTCTGGGGCGCACGCGAGTACATCGGGGCGCGCGAGCAATTCTTTGTTTATGAATGATGCATAAAATAATTCTTATGTACAATAATCAATCGCGTTGATGGTGGGTTTATTTTGTTTTTGATTTGTTAAAGAATCTTGTGTGATTCCTTCATTATTATTATCTTTATCTTTAAAACAAATTAGGATAAAGTTGAGACTTTTATTTTTAATTTTATAATTTTTGCAAATGGGCCTAAATATGGGCCACAACTAAAACGAAACACTTAAATAGGCAAGACACCAACATTTAATTTTGTTGATATATAATTTCGATTGTCGGTCAAAATTTGCAATGTAAGACCCACATGTAATTATTTAGCGTCTCTCTATTGTCTCCGCACACTCCCAACTACTCATATTCCCTTACATGCGCTCCCCACCACTTATAATTACATGTAGGTCATATTTACTAACTTTGACTCACATGGTCAAAGTTAGCAGCCCGTATATATTGAATTGATTTGAGAGTTGGAAAAAACTCATCTATAATGTTTTCATTGGATTTTGAATTCCATCGTATTATTATTATATTGATATATCTGTATATTAGGCTCTAAGAGATTCATATATGTAAACAAAGTTTGACAATATTCGTACCCTCTTACACCCTTCAAGAATTTATTTGTCCCATTCATAAAACAAAGTCTATTTCAGATGCTGTTGCCGGCTTCCTAATCCAAAAACAAAATTTGTGTTACCCGTGCATATATAAAATACTACTAACAAACAGAACTTTTTTATTCAAAATTTCACACTTTCATATGATATGAACAAAATAATTCTAATTACTAAGAATCTCAATGCTACGAACAACACTTGATTTTAGCATGAGATAATTATATTTAAATTTTTTCATTCTCTAAACATAGACAAAATGACAAGTCATTAGAAACTAACACATAAAATAAAGTGATTGAGGTTGAAATCCTAATAATGAATATTTAACTTAATAACTTCAGTTTAGTCAAAAAATTTTTTTTTAATAATTTCAGTATTTTTTATCCGTTGAATTAGGGTAGAAATTTAAAATATTTTAAATGTAGTTGATATATTTATTTATTTTTTTGGTACAATATATTTTTTTTTTACTAAACTAAATAAAAACATAAAGACAAATTACCACGTACCACACAAGACTTATGTTTGACCAACGATATCGTGGCGACAATAAACTTTCAATCAACCTTTTTAATTGTTTGATATTGGACAATAAACTTGAAATGGTGCCAAAGGGGGCTTGTCCTTCTTAAATGGTGCCATATGGAGAAATTAACATTAAACCTTCCATTCCATCTTTCTCTGTTTGTTTGTTCCCACCAACTAAACCACTTCAAAATATCTATCTAATCAACTCCTTAATATTTGCTCTTCATTCTTTTAATTCTGAAATAAATAAATCCTTTTTTTTAGTTCCAGTCTTTGTGAAAGTCTTCAACTTAATATGTAAAAAAATGAGTCAAAAAGAAATGATTAATTTTATGTAAAAAAATGTAAATTTTTAAATTTCAAAGCATTTTAAAATCTCAATATAAATTTTTTTCTTTTAAACATTTTTACATGCACTTTTTAAACTATTTTTTACTTAAATATGGTAAATCTGCCTGTGCAAACACTAGCCTTGTGGGACTCAAATAGATGGCAAATTCTCCTAAAAGTTTTAATTCCAATCTAAAGGTCGAACTTAGAACTTTTGTTAAATTAAAATAAACCCGTGTCATCTCATCTAAAAGTAGATAAAATTTGACCAAAAATTGTTTCATCTAGAAATCAAATCCGAATTCTCTCAAAATTCATCTTTTAGTGATACTCATTAAACACTCGAATACAATGTCTTTTTTTTGGGTTACCATATATTAGTACGAAGTTTTCACCATCGTTAGCGATGACTAATCTCCTTCTGAGAACCTGTAAGGCACACAAGGTGGGTTTTCTCTTCCCAACTGAATTTTCTACATGCGCATGAATTAATAATCAAACTTTTGACCACATGTTTAAGCGGACAAAATTTTTTACCACTTGAACTAATTCATTATTAATTAAATACAAAGTGTTTTTCTTTTAACATCATTCCCTAATAAATATAATCAAACCGTTCCACTTCCGTTACTATTAGTTCAACAAAAAACAAAGAAAATCAAACACAAACTTCTAGGACTATTTATTTAACAATAACCCCTTTTCACGTTTTCTATATTGTTGTTGTACACTTGAAATGAGAAGAATCAAGAATGGGACAAGAATCAAATTACAAAACACAGTTGGTATTAGATATATGTTCCATTTCCAACCGTTCAATTCTTTGTGTTCATACACTTTTCTCTAATGCACCTTTCATTGATTGGTACTGCATTCTTGGAGTAAGTAGTAGTTTTTTTTTTAATTTCTCTGTTTTTTTTATATGATATGATATGAATATGATTCTATAAACTTCTTCATATATTGGAATCTTATAGGTGGAAGAAAATGTAGGGGTTAATACCATTCGTAAGAAATACCATAAACTTGGTATGTTTCATTTTTCATTTTTATGCTTTTATGCAATTTACATTGGTTTTGTTTCTTTTGAGTTTTGACTATTAATTTTTTGGTGCAGCTTTGCAACTTCATCCAGATAAGAATAAACATCCTAAGGCTGAAATTGCATTTAAGCTTGTCTATGAGGTTAGTTTCTCAGATAAATTTTACACCTTTTCTTTATCGTTTAGCATGGAATACTTTCAAACATATTTGGATTGAGTCTGAGTTTGATGAAATCACGGTAGTATGATGATTTCGCAGAAACTCAAAAGTGTAACTTTTGTCAAAATTATTATAGGACACTGACACCATGATTCCAATGAGACTAAGTCCGAACACATTGATTCTATGAAACTCACCGTGAATTCAAACATGCACTTAGTAATTAGTACTATGCTATGAATGTAAGGTGACTCGTTTTTTCAATGCGTAACTTTTTGGTCAAAGTAATAATTTCATAGTGATTTCATCACTTTCCAAATTTACACTTTAGAAATGAATACTATATTCTTTTTATTTGGTGTATAGATGAAGTGACAAAACCATCGTATATCACAACAAATCTATATTCTAGAGGCAAAGAATACTATATTCTAATTGAAATGAAATTATATTTAGTTTAGAATAGCTTCTCAACAAATATAAATTTATGATTCTTCACTTGAGTAAAAATCCTTATTAACTATAGCTTTAAATAAGAAAAAAAAATGGGCTTAAATGCAGTTTTGACCCTTCTATTTCGACGAATTCAACCCTCCTATTTTAGTTCCAACTAAATCCTTCCATTTTTTCTTTCTTTCTTTAGGCATATACATGTCTATCTGATGCTGCAAAAAGAAAAGCTTTTAACTTAGAGAGACAAAAGAGCTTTTGCATTAAGTGCAACAGAATCCCATATACATCCACCATTGTTCCAACCAATTCTAATGGTTCAAGTTTCAAGGCATGGAACATTATAAGCAAATCAATATCCAGCAAAGTTAGAAGAAACATTAAGGACATGAGAGAAAGATTGAAGGAAGAAGCTAAGGTTATAGAGATTTGTCTAAGAACAAATTCTGTGACAAAGAAAGAATCTCAACATAGAGTTGAGAAAGAAAGTCCTGTTTTCAATCCATCAAATTGCAAATACCAAAATTACCCTCATTCTAGGAACAATGTTAACATGAATTCCAAGACATTTTGGTATTTGCAGACAGAAAATACGGTGCACAGTGATAAGGGAGGTGTTAAAAGTAAAGCTAAGTATACCTCCCCAGTTTTTGAGGTCAAATCAAGTAGTATGATGAACACAAGAAAATTTGCTTGTGTTTCATCTTAAATTTTTTTACAGTGTTGTTAAATAGCGGCACTATAGTGCTTTTAGCGGAATTTGAACAAAGTGATATTATTCCGTGATACACTATTTAGTATTTATCAAATAGTGGATATGGCGGAGCTTGCTATAACTGTAGCGTATCAGAATTTGAACAAACTTCTATTTTCCGCAATATTGCAATTGACAACACCACAGTTTTACAATTTCAATTCATGTAATGTGATTGACATATTCTTGCTTCTTTAAAGGACTATGCATTGCATTGTGATATTTGTCATGAGCTATATATTTGTTTATTTGAAACACCAAGAATTGGTCTTTTTTCGGACTCTAAAATAGTCTACTAGACGCATAAAGGTTTATCTCAAACTACTTTTATCTTCCATCTAAGTCAAGCATGCTAGTCTGCATAATTACCGAGGATTACTTTGATAAGGATGTTCGAATGTTTGGTTGCGCCGAGCGTAAAAATACCACTTTGATACCCTTCAACTTCTTGTCACTAAAGTCAATTTTCAAAGTTTATATCAAAGAGCATACATAGCAGCATTTTGAAGTCCCCAAAAAAGAGAAGATGGAATATCTTATCAGTGAGTGAAGGTATAGATGAAATACCAGCATAATTAGGATATTGCTAAGACATAGTTTAATATGGTATCACAATCTTCTCTAAGATATATTGGACCACCTGTTATCAAGTTTCTTACCAATTTTAAGAATATTCAAAAATAGGTACTTTAATTTAGGTTGGACTATAATATTTTTATTTCACATAACAAATGTAACATGTTTTATTGTATATGCAGAAAAATTAGGCACATACCAAAAAACCTGCATTGAAGGTTTTGAAGATACAAAACAAGAACTTAAAACAAATGTAGTAAGCTAGCTTAAAAATTCTACAGAGTACACAAGCAACAGTCTTGCCATAATCATTAATCACATGGATTAACAAAGTTGCAAGCACTCTCAATTTGAGGCGTTTAATGAGTTTATCTGATGAAAATAAATCACCAAAATGGCTTCATTCAAAAGATAGGAAACTTCTTGTGACAAGAGTAAGAACAAGACTCTGAAGCACTTAAACATATATCTGAACTCTGAAGCACTTAAACATGTTCCTGATAAGAGTAAGAACAGGACTTTGATTTATGTGAAGAAAGGGATTTACTATGAGAATGTTAGAGTAGAGAAGACAAAATGGAATGTATGATTGTTGGTAATGGGTATGACTGCTTCTGTTGTTTCTGCTTGAACCACTGGTACTCCATTTTGGCCAAAGTACCAGTACCAGGTAGTGCATGGGTACCGGTACATGTACGGTACTGCATCTCTACGTACCTGACAAGTACCTCTTTTTTATTTTTGAACATTTCGGTACTGTAGCGGTACGGCCGCGGAACTGTTCACATTTTTTTTCTTCTGTGAGATATTAGTGGAGATCAATGGAATATGTCCGATGGTGCTGGTATTCTTATAGATGCTAGACTTTCTCTTGATGAATCCGATTTGGAAGTTGATCTTTTGGATGATGATGATGATTGATGAGGAAGAAAACAGTGATGTTTACACTATTAGAGCGCTTTTTTCATTTCATGCTTAGATTTTAAGTTTTATTTCAAACTAATAACTTTTTAATTTTGATTTTTTCAATATTTTGTTTTGTGGTAGAATATTTTGTTGTCGTTTGAACAACATGCTTTAATTAAGTTTTTTTTTTATGGTAACGTACTCGTATTGGGTACCTTACCCGTATCTGTGCAACATATAGGCTTAATGTTGTTGATGGCACACCGACATTTTCATATGCAACATTTCTGGTTAAATTTTCATCTGCAACTACTAGAGCATGTTTGGTCCATTACGTTTATTTGATTCTATCGACCAAATTTTTTTACCGTTAGTCTTTGCCGTCCAATTTCGTCCAAGTAGAAAACATTTTGCCACCTGGATATTATGACATGGCATGCTGACTGAATTAATGAACTAAGAGGGATCAAAACCAAAAAAATTGTACATTAAGGGACCAAATCCTAAATTCTGAAAAAAAAAATTAAAAACTTAATCCCCAATTCTTTCATTCTCAAATTTTATTCAATTAACCAAAAATTGAATACTTATTAATTAATGAAAATGGTATTTTACTCAAGACAAATAACTAGGTTAGTGGTAGTTCGATCGGTAATCCTGGCATATCTGACTTTGGAGGTCTTATCAAAAATTGAATTGGTGTTGGATTCTTAGTTTTGCATCGAGTGGGGTCATACTATTGTACTCATCGAGTGGGGGTCATATTCATGAATTCTTAAAATAAACCCCGAAAATTTCAAACTTGCAACTTCTGGAAACAAATCCACCCTATCAAGTAGTGAACATTGTACTCATCATCTTCTCTTCTCTTTCTAAATCTGTTATTATTTTAAATATTGGAATCATCAACAACAATAGATCTCTCTTCTCCTCGTCACAACCTTAATTGTAACTAACCTCATTTCATCTTTCATAATCCCCAAATCTGGATTTGTCCTTCATTTTCATCACCATCTTCATCATATTCATAAAATATTCAGAATTTTTTCTTCAAAATTCAAAAAATCATCACCTACAAATATCAGCTTTCAATTTTGATCTCCCCAACATTTACCTTTCAATTTCGATTACTCCATTTTTGTTGCCATTAAATCTAAAATTGGGATTAGAAATATGGGTTTAGGGTGTAACAAAAATAAAAGAGATTTAGGGATTTGGAGGTTTGATTTTAACCCCTCTCAAGTTTCAATACATCAGTGACCAGACCTCCCAAATTTAAAAAAACCCATAACTCTAAACATCACTCAAGCTTTGAAGAATAATAAGAAGAAGAGAATCAGATCTAGGATTGAATTTGTTTTCTTCAATCTCTCTCGTACGAACTACGCACAAATCTTCTTCCATTCTTCAGATTTTTTTATTTTGTTTTTTCAAAGGCTAAGATGTGGTTTATTGATAGTGGTTCTTAACATGAGAAAAGATTGAAATATGAAGAAGGAAGAACATAAACCAAAACAAAGAAACAATAGAAGATAAAGAAGAATAGAAGATGAAGGAAAATAGAAATGGGTATTGATTTCTTCTAAAAAAAATTTGGGTTTGTGTTGAAGTTATGGATCAAGATGAAGAACAATGATATTGGCCCTATGAAGCCCAGACACGGACACGAACACCGGACACGACACTAACACGTCGACACGGATAATTTTTTTGAAAAAGTGATAATTTTCAATGTAATTGTAAGTGTCGGTGTCGTGTCCGTGTCAGACACGACACATGTCCGACACCGGACACGCCTAATATAAGGAGTGTCGGAGCTTCATAGTATTGGCCGCCTACCACCAGACTTAATGTTTTTTAAAATTTTTTAACAATTAAGACTAACTTAATTAATAAATTATTAATTATAGAAAAAAGAGGGATATGGCTCTGGTAGGGTTTCTGAAGAGTGGTCATCGTTTTCCTTACCGGGAAACTCCATTCAAACGAAAATCTTATCATGGTCATCGTGAGGAAAACACTGGGGGGGTTAGGGATCATCAAGGGGAGAGATTTGTTGAAGATCGCAACGAGGTTCATGGTGAATGGACTGAGGTGCGCGCAAGGAATCGGAAAGCAAGGGTACCGGGGTTTCAGAGACAAGGCAGCGGCGAGGGGTTCCGACATGGCTACAACAGGGATCGTTATCAGGCTTCTAGGGCACAGGGTAGATTCACTCGACAACTGGGTTCTGGTAGTGCAACTTCGTATTATTTCACGAATTTTCCGAACGACTTGCATCAAGATGATTTGTGGAAGGAATTTTGTTCGTTGGGAAAGGTTGTGGATGTTTATGTGGCTCTTAAAAGAAATCCTCGTGGTAAACGTTTTGGTTTTGTCCGGTTTGATGAGGTCCGAGATGAATATGCCATGCTTGCATCCTTGAACGAGGTATGGTTTGACACATATAAGCTTTGGGCCAATATTGCTCGATTTGACAGGAAACTTTCGGATGTTCATGGCAATACAGCGGCTGAGTTGCCGAATCAGGAGAAGGTGATGGCTGATGTGGTGAAAGGGAAGGCGGTTAATGCTATTGTTGCACCAAGGGGTGATCAACGCATTGCTTCTAATTCATATGTTGCAGTGATTCGCAAGTCTGTTACTAATAATGGAGCGGTGACAGTGGCTAATAATGTAAAAGCTGTCGGGGGGACAGCAGCTGAGGTGCACCGCATGTGCATTAGTTATGATACAAAACCAGATGATCGGCTATGGGTAAACAAAGGCTTGGTTGCGACATTGTTAGACGCTAGTGTGGTATTTACGCTACAACAAACAGTGCATGATGCGGGGTTTGATGATTTTCGTGTTATTCCACTTGGGGGTGATAAGGTTTTTTTGTACTCTCCTTTGGCGGATGTTGATATTAAATTAATTATTGCCGGTGCATTGAAGTTTTTCGAACAATTTCTTAAGAATGTTGCGGTGTGGAATTCTAATTTGTCTAAAGGAGATTCTTGTTCTTGGGTTCGTGTATGTGGGATTCCTCCTCATGCATGGAATAATGCATTTTTTAGGAGAATTGGTGCGACGGTTGGTCGGTTTTTGCGGGTGGATTTTGCTACGGAAAAAAGATTAAGGATGGATTATGCTAGAATCTTAGTATCTCGTCCTTCTAATAGTGATTTAAATGTGTCGTTGGTGGCTAAAATCGATGGTGAGCTGTTCTCACTTCGCATGGTGGAAGATCTTCAATTTGATCCGTATATTGATTTTATTAAGGCGTTCTTGGATAAAGGGGAACCGGGCACACCGGTATCTGATACTAGTTTTTATCATAATTCTAATGTGTCTATCGAATGTAGAAATTTGAGTAGCAATGCTATCATTAATGGGCTTGCTCACGACTTGAATGAGGAGTGGGAAAATTTTCGTTTGGTCAATTGTGAGGGGGAAGCGAAAGTATCTTCAAAAAATGTGTCAAGTTCCAATAACCAAGGGGGGTATACATCAGTGGAGGAGGTTGGGGAGAGCATAGAATTATCAAGAAATGGGAAAAGGGATAGTGTGTTGCGGGATTTTTGAGACATACCCCACTACAGTTTTATTTTTCATTTCCAAAGGAGGAGAAAAATTGAAAACCTTTAAAAGAAAGAGATTCTAGGTACGGGGGTTAGTTGCACTTGAGGAAGGTATTAGCACCTCAAGCGCCCATGGTACTCCATGGTAACCTCTTATATGTTCTTTGTGCTTTTGTACATGCTTAAAGAATGGAGGGAGAACTTGTATAGAAGAAAAAGAAAGTGGATAAAAATTAAGGAAATTTTATTTCGTAAAGTAAATAAAAGAAAAGAAGTGTAAATGTTTTTTTTGTTTGTAAAAAAAAAATTTGAGAGAAGTGTAATTGTTGAGAGAAAGAGGTTGTACGAAAAGATGTTGTAAAGAAAAAGTTGTTGTTTGAAAACGAAAGTGTATTCGTTTTTTGTTATTGAAAAAGTGTGTTGTAAAGAAAAGAAGTTCTTGTTGCCAAAAATGTAAGAAAAGATGTTGTAAAAAATGTTGTGATAAAAGCATGTTAAAATGATTGTAGTGACGTTGAGATTAAGGTGAACTTGCGTTTGTCTTATAAAAAGATCGTACGTTTGTTTTTTTAAAAAAAGGTTTTTTGGTTTTAAAAAAAGTCTCGTAATTAATTTGAAATTTAACTACGAGTCATCTCCTTTGGAAATGAATTTTTGGCGTTTGTGTGTGATGTGTGAGCTAGGAAAGCAGTAAAAGCAATAAATAAAATTCTACGCTATTACAACCCAATCGAATAATTAATTTACAACCATATCGAATTAGAATGAATAAATAATAATAATAATAAGCAATAGATAAATAAATAAATAAATAGCAATGCATAAAATAAAATGCAAATGCGAAAAATAAATATGGCAATGAATATGTACACAAACAATTAAGAAGAGAAATCATAGCAAGATATTATATTCTAACTTAAAGGTGAAGTGTGTGAAAAAAGGGTGTGGGAGGCAAAGACATGATAATAGAAATTTTGAAAGCCACTCACAAAAACAAATAATTCTAACCTAGACACACAAGCAATAACAAACAATTCTAACTAAAACACAAGCAAAATAGTAATTTTATTTAGCAAAAGAATTTTTTTTTATGTTTTTTATGAGAATGAATTTAGACCAAAAAAGGTCCTTCACTATTAATGCCAATGTTAGAGCTCAATGATTTTATAAATTAAAATATTGTCTCTAACATGCATTTTTGAAATGATGCATTGTCCTAATCTAAATGCAATGCATGTAGGAAAAATGTGGAGTAAAATTGTAATGTGAGATTGTAGTGTGATGCAAAAATTAGTGTCAAATGTCATGTGAAATGCAAAATGTAGATTATGATGTAATGTAATGTAGAAGTGTAAAAAAGAAATGTGTAGTGTAAATGTAATGAAAAATGTGATATGATGTAGAATTTTTGTAAAAAAAAGTTATGTGACATGAAAAATGCATAAATGTGATGTAGTGTAAAAATGTAAGATTTTTAAATGCATGTATGCATGAAAATTTTAATAAAAGCATGTTATATATTCCATAAAATGAAATTAACAAAGACATAATCAATCATCACAAAAAAAGAATTCAAATATAGCATATTTAAATTTCTCTAATATTTTTGTTGTTTTTATATTTTTTGCATGCTAAATAAATAAAAAGCAATAACTAACAAGCTAATTTTGCTTTTTGACATCAAAAATAATTAGAAAAGAAAGTTTTTTTTTTTATTTAGAGAAGTGTTTTTTTGAATTAGAAGTTTTTTGAAATTTTTTTTGTATTCTAAATGACTAAAAAAAAAGTGAAGTCCTAACAAATAAACAAATATTTTTTCATTTTTCATAATGGTAAGAACTAAATTAAAGGAAACAAAGATGGTACAAATAGCAAGATAAGGAGTGCATACATCAAAAGCATAGACTCAAAGGGTTAATCCTAAACCCAAACCAAAACAAAACCAAAGGAGTCAAACTAAGCCATCTGATCATGGATCAGAGGCTGGTAAAAGTGAGGGAGCACGGTAAGCCTCATAAGCGCGCGCACACTGAACCAAAAACCAAGCTAAGCCATCTGATCGTGGATCAGAGGCTAGGAAGAGGAGGGAGCACGCTAAGCAACATAGGCGCGCGCGCACTGGATCAGGAGGGGTATATAAACGTTTTTCTTCACAAACACATTCATTTTTCACATTCTCTTCTCTCTCTTCTCTCAAACTTTCTGATTTTTCTCTCAAAGAACTCAAGAACATTCATTCACGTTCTTCATCGCCGCTCCAAATGCCAGATTCCGGCGCGGCGGCCGACCAGCAAGGTGGCGGCGCCGCCGCCGGAAAGTCACCAAAATAAAAAACCAACAACACAAACCCCCTCTATTTTTCTCCTAAACCCAAATCTATGGTCAAAATCAACAAAAACTCAACCACCTGGCCGGATCGGAAGGGGGCCGCAAACCCTAATTTTCAAATCATGAAATTGAAACATGTGCTAAACCTTAATCGAACAGCAACAAATTCAAACACCAGAAAAGCTTTCAAAAGAACGAGTATATCATTCAGATCTATGTTTTTGTAAAGAAAATCATGCAAGCAACAACAACAACAACAAAAAACCGTAAATACAAAGAAGGGGGAGAATCGACCTCTACTGCAGTGTAAGTTCTTCTGTTCTCTTCCTCTGACTCGTAGCCTCTCTTTCTTTGCTTCTGTTCTTTACTGATTCTTCGTTTCTGCTTTTGTATCTGACCCACTCTCCCTTTTCGGCTTGCGAGGTTTGTTACTGGAGGAGGAAGATTCGGTTTTGATTTATGATGGTTGAGGGTTAGGTTTTTTTGATTTTTTTTGTTTGTGATGTAAAAGTTTCTTTTTACTGTGTTTTAGTTGTAAAAACGAATGAATAATGGTGGAGAAAAGAGTTTCCGTATGAAGGCTAGGGTTTTTGATTTGGTTTTTTTTTTTTTAATAAGAAGAGGTTTTATGATGGTGATATGAAGTTGGAGGCTGTTTTTTTTTGTTTTAGGTTTGATTCTGTGTTTGTGATGTTTTTTTTTCGGTTGTGTAAGCTTTTGTGTTTGTAAGCTTCAGATTAGGTTTTTTTTTCTCTCCAAAATCGCCTCCCTTTGTTCTGTGAATTTGGTTCTGTTATATAGATGGGATTTAGGGTTTTTTAGATCATAGAAGGAAATGGAGCAGAATAGCTTTGTTGTATCAGATTTGAAGTTTGAAAATTGGTAATGAAATGGAAAAAGAACAAAGCTGTCACTATTGGTGCTGGAAAAACAATCAGAAAATGGCCTTGGATCCTACTGTGTTCTCTTTTGTTCTGTGTTCTGTTGGTGTTTCTTTTGGTGATCGAAAAAAAGGAAAAAAAAAAGAAAAAACTATTCTGTTTTTTTTTTATAATAATAATAATAATAGGTAAAATATGACCAAAAATATAAAAAGAGGAGAAGGTAAAATAAAATCATTTTTTTTATTTTTTGTACGATTATATGTATTTTTTTATGAATAAATGAGCAAAGATTGAAATTTTGAATTAATGATAATAATAAATAAAGAAGTAAAAGGAAAATAAATAATTAAAGTAAAAACTCTCTTTTTTTTGAAAAGGATTTTTTTGGATAATAATAATAATAAAAGGGAAAAAAGAAGAATGATGATTAATAATAATGATAAAAGATAAGAGAAAAAGATGATAAATAGGCGGGACATAAAAGTACGAAGACACAAAAAGTGATTAAAACGAACATAAACAACATGACGGACGCGATGATATATTTTGACATTTTATAACGCAAAAAGTGGACAATGGATTTTAGGTCCAAAATTGGGGTACAACATAGTGGGCCTGTGATTGAGCCCATAATGGCTATGTGTGAAGATCCAAGTGCTGTGCCTATACTAGGAGGGACGGGTAAGGAGCTACCTGTTGAATTAGGAAGTGGGAGTGTGACTGCTCCTAAGATACAAAACAACATTGCTGTGCCGGTAACAGCACCATCTGCTCACGCGTTTAATTCTAAATCACAAATGAGAACTATTGTGCAAAGTCATCCGAATGAAGATGGGGAGGAGGTACATGTGTCTAGCTGCAATTATGTAACCACTAGACAGCAGGGATTTGATTCATTTATGTCACTAACTGATCTTTGTAAATTGGTGGAGGGTGTGGCTAATACACCAACTCGATCTCACTCTTTTAATGGGGTGAATAATGCTACTAATTTCAAGGCTGCGGAAGTTGTGTTGGGGGCGGATGCAGTGGTTTCGTCGGCATCTATGCCCATTCGTAAAGGAAGATCATGCTTATCTATTAAATCTTTAGCTCGCATGAATAGTCAGAAACGTGTTGAGGCTCTAAAATTGAATTTTCCAGGTGATAGGAAGGGAGTTGAATCTCATGTACATGACGTGGTGATGTCTAAACAAGATCAGACGAAGGGAGGGGGGGCTGCGGCCGATAGTGGTGTAGTGTTTTGGTGGTTTTTGTTTGTGCTATATTGTTACTTATGAAGATAATTTCTTATAATTGTAGAGGGCTGGGAGGTAGTTTTAAAAGATCTGAGATTCGGAAGCTTATTTATGAGTTTTGTCCTGACATTTTGTGCATTCAAGAGACACAGTTGACAGAGATTGATGTTTTTGTTTGTCAAGCTGTTTGGGGTACTGCAGATTTTGCCTTTTCTTTTCGTTCGTCAGTTGGAGCATCCGGTGGTATTTTAACTATTTGGAATACGCGTTCTATTGAGATGGTTTCATCATTTTTTTTGATCATTGTTTGCTGGTCCGTGGTAATTGCTTATTAACTGGTGTCTCTTTTGCGGTTGTGAATGTTTATGCACCATGTGATTCGAGGGGGAAGGTTCTGTTGTGGTCATGATTGGAGAGTCTGCTTAATTCTGATGTTGGCGGATGCTGGTGTGTCTGCAGTGATTTTAATTCGGGTCGGACTAGTGGGGAAAGGCGTGGGAGAGGTTATGCAGGTGCGGAGGCTGATGTAGGTCGGTTTAATGATTTTATTGTTGCGATAGATTTGATTGACTTACCACTTTTGGGGCGAAAATATACATGGTATAGAACAGATGGATCGGCCATGAGTCGTCTTGATCGGTTTTTGTTGTCAGAAAATTGGGCTATTGCATGGCCTAATTGTGTTCAATTAGCTCTTGTTAGGGGGTTATCCGACCATTGTGCTTTGGTTTTACGCGATGAAGTGGAAGATTGGGGTGCTAGACCTCGATGAATGTTAAAGTGTTGGTCAGACTTCCCGGGTTACTGTAACTTTGTACATAATACTTTGAGCTCATTTTCAGTTGCAGGGTGGGATGGATTTGTTCTGAAGGAAAAATTGAAGGGTCTAAAGGGTGCTTTAAAGAACTGGCATGCGCAACATGTGCGAAATCTTCCTAGTCGCATTTCTATAATAAAAGACAGGTTAGGTGTACTAGACTTAAAGGCTGAAGTGTCGTTGTTGAATGAACTCGAGATTCTTAAGGCGTAATCTCTCGAACTCCTTGTTTTCTTTGTCCCGGGCTGAGTGTAGTATTTCATGGCAACATTCACGGTCTCGGTGGCTTCGTGAGGGAGATGCAAATACTCGATTTTTTCATAATTTAGCAAATTATCAGAAGAAAAAGAAATTGATCGTTATTCTGCAAGTGGGTGATAATCAGATAGAAGGGGTTCAACAGTTATAAGAGTACGGGTCCGGACGGGGTACACCTTGGTTTTTTCAAGGAATTTTGGAATGATTTGAAGTCAGATTTGTTGCGTTTTTTTCATGAATTCCATGTGCACAGCCGTCTTGTTAAAGGGCTTAATTGCACTTTTATGGTGCTTATTCCTAAAGTTGATGATCCACAACGAGTTTCTGATTACCGTCCTATATCTCTTATCAGTAGCGTTTATAAAGTGTTGGCGAAGGTTTTGGCCAACCGGTTGAGTCAGGTGATTGGAAGTGTTATATCGGATACTCAGTCTGCTTTTGTGAAGGGACGACAAATTTTAGATGGGATCTTAATTGCAAATGAATTGGTAGATGAGGCGAAAAAGAATAGAAAGGAATTGCTTATGTTTAAAGTGGATTTCGAAAAAGCGTTTGATTCTGTGGAATAGACATATTTGTTTTCTGTTATGGCTAGTATGAACTTTCCTACGCAGTGGTGCAGATGGATTTCTGAGTGTGTTAGTACAGCATCAACTTCAGTGTTGGTTAACGGTAGTCCCACTGATGAATTCTGTTTTGAGCGTGGACTTAGGCAAGGGGACCCCTTGTCACCGTTTCTGTTTCTTATTGCGGCAGAAGGACTTAGTAGTATGATGACATCGTCGGTTCAGTCTGGTTTATTCTCTGGGTATTCTATCGGTTCGGTGGATCAGTTATCTGTCTCACATCTACAGTTTGCTGATGATACACTGTTGACTGGGGTTAAGAGTTGGGCCAATATTCGTGCTATTAAATCAAGTCTCCTGTTGTTTGAAATGATGTCCGGATTAAAAGTGAATTTTCATAAAAGTATGTTGATTGGTGTGAACGTGTCTGAGTCTTGGTTGGGGGAGCCAGCTAGTATATTGAATTGCAAAATTGGATCTATCCCGTTTGTTTATTTGGGTCTCCCGATTGGGGGGAATTCTCGACGACATATTTTTTGGAGATCGGTTGTAGAAAAAATTAAAGCCCGACTTTCTATTTGGAAATGTAAAAATCTTTCGATGGGTGGTCGGTTGGTTCTACTCAAAGCTGCCTTGTCTTCGATTCCGGTGTACTTCCTTTCCTTTTTCAAGGCCCCCTTAGGTATTATTTCTACCATTAAATCTCTTTTTAAGTCTTTTTTATGGGGTGGTAGTGGAGAGGCGCGTAAGGTGCATTGGGTTTTATGGGACAAAGTATGCCGTGATAAAAGTCAGGGTGGGTTGGGGGTGAGAAGGGTGAGGGAGTTTAATTTGGCATTGATTGGGAAATGGGGTTGGAGGGTGAAAACAAAAGTAGGGGGGTTGTGGCGTCGTGTATTAGTCCATAAATATGGGGAAAGTCGAGGAGTTATTGGGGACGGTGGCTCTCGGGCGTCTTGTTGGTGGCAGGATGTTGTGGGTGTGTGTCGTGGTTCCGTTAATGGGTTGAATAGATGGTTTGAGCATTTTCTATCGCGTAAGGTGGGGGATGGGGAAACAACATCTTTTTGGGATGACCCTTGGTTAGGTCGGGGAATTATTTTACGGGAGAGATATTCGCGGTTAGCGGGTCTTGTTATGGAATCTCAAGTGTCGGTCGGTGAGATGTGTCGGAGGGGATGGGAGGTGGGAGGAGCGGGATGGGTTTGGAGGCGAAGGTTGTTTGTTTGGGAAGAGGAGTTGTTGGCTGAGTGTTGTGCTATATTTCATAATATTGTTTTGCTGCCTATTCAGTCTGACAGGTGGCAGTGGCATGGTGGAATCTCTGATGTGTACACGGTTAAAGAGGCATATTTGACTTTGACCAGACAGGATACTGGAGTGGCTAATCATCATCAGCTGACATTGTTACCTTGGAAAAAATTGGTTCCTTTGAAGGTTTCCGTGTTTGCGTGGCGCTTTTTACCAAAACCGTCTTCCGACGAGAGATAATTTACTTCATAGAGGCATTATTACTCAGGGATCTCACTTGTGCAGTTTTGGTTGTTTGTCACCTGAATCTTTATCTCATTTGTTTTTGGATGTAATAAGTCTCATTTGGTTTGGAGTGGCGTGTTAGAATGGCTCAGCGTTCAAAGTGTATTGCCAATAGAGACTGTTTCGCATGCTATACAATTTGCGGCTCTTCAGGTCCATCCGTTGAGACCAAGACACTGTTTTCAGATCATTTGGTTGGCAACAATTTGGCGTATTTGGCAAGCTCGTAATTCGAGTCTTTTTCAGAATCAAGTGTTTACTGTGTCTCAGGTACTTGATCAAATCAAAATTCATCTTTGGTGGTGGCTAAAGGATACTCTTACACATTTGTCTGTTGACTTTAGTTTATGGTACTCACAGCCATTGGCTTGCCTAGGATGGCGTTTTGGTTGATATTGAATTACTTTACTGTATTTGTATAACCCCTATTATATATTAAGCACACCTTGTGCTAATCTAAGTTAATAAATAAATTTCTTTGCTGCTTCAAAAAAAAAGACTAACTTAATTAACGGAAGGAAATTTAAATGACCAATTCAGAACAAAAAATAGTTAGAGGACCAAAGTGAAACTTTGAAAATAATTAGAGGACCAAAAGTGTATTTAAACCTAATATATATACATGAACTGACATATATATAGTCGACGGAGGAAACAGATTCAGCGGCGGCTAGATAGTCGTTCTGATTTTCTCAACGACGACTGTTTTTGATTAAAAGACTAAGATCAATTTCATATGATACATCAGAAAAAATTTTATCAACGGAGGAAATAGATTGTGCCTTTGTCTAGAGGTGAAATACGATTCCACATCCAGTAGAGAATTCGATTGTTAATAGATTGAGTAAAATACCATTTCCATTAATTAATAAAGATTGTATTCAATTTTTGGTTAATTGAATAAAATTTGAGAATGAACCAGGTGGAAGTTTAGGTTAAATCTTCCTTCGACCAGTAATACAAAAAAAAAAAACCTTTAGACCAAGATAGAGTAGAGGGTAAACATGACAATGATTTCTTTATCTCAATGACACCATATTTAAAGAACCAAAGAAATACAATCAGAAGAAGAAAAAAAATATAGAACAACACTTTTAATCGTTGAGAGTTTCATTTTTACAAATTCACTATAAAAAGAGCTGAATTTGTTGTAGCTCAACTACAAGAGTATTTGAAAAGAGAGTCTTTTGTTCTAATGCAAAAAAGAATGTAGTATTGGTATACATGTTTTGGTTCTTAATTTACATCATGGAGTCTCAAATTTACATGATGTAGATGCCTCCAACATGTTTCTTGATGGGGTGTTAACCCATTATAGAATGTATCAAGCTCAAAACAGACAAGAAGTCTATGATGAGGACATTGCCTTAACAAATCCATAAATCTTTCTCAATCTCAATCATCAAACAATGATTCATCCTCTCCTTGTTTAAATAAAGTGATCTTATTCCTCATATCATTCTTCATCTTTGCATTCCTCAATATATGTAATACAAAAATTTTCCATTAAAGAGTTGATCCAACTTTTAGCCCGACCCCCAAGTTAGTAGGGAAATAATTTGAGTCTTAAAGCATCATAAATAATTCCAAGAATCTTGAAGTTACTTGCCATCTCAAAAAATTGCCTAAGTTGTAAGTGTAGATTCTCAGTTGCATCACTAGAAAACTGCCCATAGTCTGCAGTATTTGAAACATTATAGGTTTGAATTCGAACTGGGTAGCAGTAATTGATGGGTATTTTTGGTATACCACTGATGGAGTTTTTGTTTATGGAGAAACGAGATATAATGGTACATGGAAAATACTCCAAATATATTATTGAAGACGAGAATTTATATGATTTTTTTACCAGAATTTTAGTATAGTTTTTTTTGTATAATTAGTACTCTTTAGATAGCCAAATTACATAAAAACTTATAAGGAATCTAGTACCTTGTTGAAGAATCAAGAAATGAGAAAATTGGGTCAAGAGGAGCAAAAACCATAAATATTCGCTCAAGACCCATCGTACCACAATAAACCTATCGTGCCACAATGGAAGAGGGTTTTCAGAACTGGGGCAAAAGCGTAAAATTTAAATACATCGTGTGCATTGTACAAGATACATCCTGTAACGGTGAGCTCATCGTAACATAATGGACTCAATGCAGTACAATATGCCTAGTGTAATACAATGCCACACAATGAGCATAATGAAAAAACGCGTTCCATTATAACATGATGTTCTCATTGTGGCACGATGACACACTGATCGGACCCGTTTGAAATCTATAAATAGAGCTCTGCTCCTCATTCTTCAAACATCTCAGAATTCTCATCTAATAACACAACTCAAGGGAGACATACTTTTCTAAAGGAGTCAAAGGGAGCTAAGGGCACTCCAAGAGGAAGGTCATCTCTCAATCATAGAAGGTGCTCTCTTCGACTAAGGTACTTAGGGTATTTCTATGTTTAGTCTTCTTGTCTTAGATAGAATATGACTATGAGTAGCTAGAGACCTTAGATGTTAGGTCAAGTATATTAACTCCTCAGGCACTATTTGAAACATGTAATCCTGATTTGAAAAAGAGTATATTTATTGCATTCCTATCTATATCTATATAATATACTATTTACGAATCCACTATAAGAAAATTATTTTAGGAAACAATTAAATACTCTTCTCACATTCATCGAGTATTTATTACTGCATAAGACACATTAATGATATTTAATTGAGAAGATTTTTTTGAAAAAATTATTTGATTAATTGTAAAAAACATTTACGTAATTAATTTAATACTTTAATTTGTGAAAAGATTTATTTTTAATACTCTTTGAATCTTCCTTCCTGCCTGAGGAGTTAAATAATTTAATATTTAATTGAGAAGATGTTAGGTTTAGACATTCTTCCTTCCTGAATCTTTTCCTCTAGCACTTGTTAAATGCTCAGCCTTTAGAGGCCGGGCTCTGATGCCAATTGAAGTAGCAAAGTTTCACAAGAAAGGGGGGTTTGAATTGTGACCCTTTTAAAATTAAACTTCTAAAACAAACAACTTTGTTAGTTTAAAAACAATTTAAACAGTGAGAGTTAGAACGTTCTGAGATCGTTCTCGTTAGTGCAGACAGATTAATAAACAAAACAATATAAATGTGTTGTGTGTGTGTAAATGAAAAGGAGCAAGGGAAGAGAGAATAACACACAGCAATTTATCCTGGTTCACCCAAATGTTGGGCTAGTCCAGTCCCCACTCATGTGAGATTTATCACTAGTATGAATGAGATACTACCGATCTCTCAATACTATTTCTTCTTCTATGATCTAGACCAAGATCAAATCAATTCTGCCTCTAGTCAATCCTGACTATCCAAGGACTTTGCCTCTAGCCAATCCTGACTATCCAAGGCCACTCAATCAATAGTTACGTATTGACTTGAGGAGTTCTTTCTTTTTCAAGAAGGGTTTGTTTCTGGATCTAAGCTTATACAATGACTCAAACTAGAGATTGATAGGCTTTCTGTAAACTACTCAAGACACTCTAAATTTGTGATCCTAGATTGATAGCAGAGCTGGAGTGTGAGTAAAAACAAACTGGTAAGAGCTTTGATTGCTTGAGAACTAAACTTGTTGTATGCAAACTTGTAACTAAACTTCTTGCTCTTCCAATGCACCATGGGGTGCTATTTATAGATGCCAAATACGCTCCTGATGCTTAGTCATCATGTAAGTACATTAGAGAGCCGTTGCATCCTTCAAATGACAGCTCATAGAGAGTTTGCTGCATAATTCAAATTACTTAGAACGTTCTGCAAACACTCTCTCAGTTTCTTCATATCACCAAGAAAAGGTGATGAGCTGTAAACAGTTGTATCTGGCTGTATGAAGCTTGATCTTCAAGTAAGGACGTTGGAAATAGCCGTTGTGCATCAAATCAAAGTACATTGAACAGCTGGATATGAGTTTGAATGTTCAAGTAGATAAACTGCCTGGGTAAGAGATCATTCTGGCAACGTTCTCCCCTTACTGGGCTGATGCAAAAATTCATGAGTGGGTTTTTATTGCTTGATCATGAACAACTGTAGTGGAGCGTCTCAAACAGCTGGGACTAATGTAGGTAGCTGTTCATGTTGTCCTTTGCAAGTACAAACCTCCTTGTCTTATATGAGAGAAGCCTTGGAGAATGTTCTTTTGAAGTACATGTGCAAGTACAATGCCAACTATGAGTTCAGTAGCTTGTTGCTGCATTGTGATTGGTCTATGAAACACCATCAGATCCAAAAACCAGTAGAAACACTAGTTCACACTTGCTTGTCTTCATTGTGCATTGATTCCTTTCCTTAAACATGTCATACAAGGAATGTCTTCATGCACATGGTCTTGTTTGGCCTTAAATGACTTATCCACTGTTGTGATACTGATTTGAAGTCTAATGATAAAGTGGAATAATGTCTTGTAGCCTGATGAATCATTATTAAGCGCTTATGACAAGAATCTCTTTTGAAGCCTGTGCTGACTGTTACTCAGATAGCTTTCTCTGATCGTTCTCTGTAGTAGTGTTCATTTCTTTCACAAAGAGTGATGATTGATTATGATATTGCAATTTGATCTAGCTTATTAAAATCACTCAAAAGCACAGGTTAGATCACAATATGATCAGAATATAAATGAAAATATAATTGAAGATGTTTGTTATCTTTAAAACATCATTTAGGGATTTTGCTTCAACAACAAACACACTTAAAAACATATTTAATTTAAAATACTACATTAGTAATTTTTATTTAAAAAAAGACAACGGGGCTAGGAAATACAAAACGTGGTAAACTTGGGGGCCAAAATTGAACAATTGAAATTTAGGTTACTAAAATTGAACAATTGTCAAATTTAGGAAGTTAAAATCAAATAATTGAATTATCAATGCAAAACCTCTGTAAAAAATCACACAGGATAGACACACTGTCAATATACCATTCAATATAATTATTTTTTTCTTAAAAAATTATAAGAAAATACACGGGGTACAAACAAATTTAAAAGATAGGATAATTAAAAATAATATTAATTAAAAAAAGTCAATAGAACTAGGAAATGCAAAATAGGGTAAATTTGAAGGCCAAAAAAGAACAATTGAAATTTAGGTGACTAAAATCGAACAATTGTGAAACTTATGGAGTTAAAATCAAGTAATTGAGTTAAAATCTCTTTAATCAATAAAGTTTTTCTTCTTCTTCTTCTCTGTTATTTAAAATATCACTCTGAAAATTTTTTATCAGTTGCATTATCGATGAAAAATTATATATAGATTTCAGTTAACCTAATATTCATTTTATATGGTTAAAATGTTAAAATAAATGGACAAGGTAAAAATTAAATTAATTCTAGAAATTAAATATTGTGCACGAATTTTATTTTTCTTTCTTGCCAAGTAGTTTAGTGGTAAAAAATTACCTCTTAAAATAATTAGGCAGGGTATCTTAATTTCAAACTCTGATTGGGACGTCTCGACTCTTACCAAATAAATTATTTTCGTAGGAATTATTGTACAAAAAAATCTAACTAATCAAAATATGATGATTTTTATATTATTATTAAAATCAATACAAAGAAATACAACGTCAATTATATATGAGACAAGTGGTAGATACTCAAGTACCTAAATTTTCTCTATGGATACAGTATCCAACAATATAAGTTGGACACCAAATTTTTTTCCAAAATATTATATACACATATAAAAATAAATATATTTAAATTTAATTATTATTAAAATAATTTAAAAAAAAACTTATATCATAATCAAACAATTTATATTTTTATAAGTAAGAATTAACCCGTGCTTTGCACGGGTAACTTATACTAGTTATATATATGTGATAGACCAATCTGTTTTATAACAATTTATTAGGAAGACGTATTTAATGAATTGTATTTGAGCAATAATGAATGTAGTAACAGAGTCATTAATCCAGACTTGTGGTTATGAAATGCAACCAAAAATAGTTAAGGGTAAAGTCGAATACCTTGAGATCGAAATGGAGAAAATAGGGTTAACGTTCACTCATTTAAATTCCGCAAATATTGATAAGTACTTAATTCTTAAGTGAAACTAGTAATCTTAACACGGTCCCTGTGGAGACAATATCTTTTATACTTTTATGTGATGAATTACTAGTGCACTTGCTAGAACCCAGTTAAATTAAATATTATTTTATTTTCTATGCAATGTTGATTAATTTATCCTAATGTTACCCCACAGTAATTAATATCATAAAATAATTTTCAAGTTTTGTTTTGACAGTGACATAATTTTTAAGTTACTATATTCTACTATGCATTGCTTCAAAAAAGTATACTATTCGTTGAGTTTATTAAATCAATAAATTCATCAAACATTAGTTGATCTGATGGTGATTGGCGTTAGATTTAGTATGGAGAACCATAGTTCGACCAAATTGGTCTGATGGTGATGGTGCAATGGAAAGGAATCTGGAACCCCTTGATGCTAGAACTGACTTAGACTAAATTAAATCGGTAGTGAATTATTTTTATAACTTCCAAACAAAGATTTACCTCTCCACAAACCTTTCCTTTTCTTCTTCTTCTTCCCTTCAAAACCTAACTCCCAAACAAGCCTAAGTCCCAACGCCTCTTTTCACTTTGTTCATGTACTAACAATCGTTTTTTAAAAATGAAGCACTTAAAGCTTATGATTGACCCCTTTGACTTCTATAGTCTACCTTGTATTAAAGCACTCCTCCTATTCCCTCATCGTTTCTTCCCCTTTTTGGATCTTTTGGGTTGGTGTTTTCATTTTGTAAACTGGGATGTGAATTCTTTGCACAATTCGTCCCATGACACACAACTACAATACTTGGGTTCAAACTTGGTTTCTACACCTTTTCAATGGAAGTAGTAAATGGTATATTAGAAAACCCAAATCATATTATGTTTTGAATAAAATTATATATAATATTAATTAATTAATTTTTTAACTCATATGGCCAAACCTAAAATGAAAATGAAATACAACGGCTATCGTAAAAAAAAGATTTAGTGCCAATATTTGATTATAAAGATGCCAGAGACAACGACATATTTATGAAGTATGAAAATTATTTATTAAATGTTTCGAAAGAGCAATTTCTATGCAGATTATTTAGTTAAATTTGAAGCTAGTAATCATGAGTAGTATTTTATTTTAGTTGTGCCGCCCATTGGCAACAACCTTCTCCTTCTAGCCGATGCTAGTGGGACTCTTTTTTTTAAATAACTAGTTTTTGTTTAGTTTTTTTTTCTCCTGCTTTGTACCAAAAAAAAAATCATATGGATATTTTCATACATAAGGAAATATTTTTTGTTAAAAAAAAATATATAAGGAAATATTTATTATTTTCAAGTTTGATAATCACTTTGTAATTTATTTCTCAACATGGATTTTTACATCAAAATGAAACTATGGTCGATTCCTTCCGGTGCAATGGCAAACTCCACCAATGCAAATTCCACCAAGATCAAATTTCTTACATTTTGCAATGCATTTATAGAGGTCGCATCCAGGGCCGACTCTGATTTTTTGCTGTCCCTGTTTGAAAATAAAAAATGATCCTTAAATAAAAAACATAAAACTTTCCATTTTTAATTGTAAATAATAAAAAATAGTCATAGTAAAAAAAATAAAATCAAATAACCATGTTTATTTGCAATATTGTTTTATAGTATGCATTGTTACTTATAAAATTAAAATATATCTTTTAAATCTAGTTATAATTTTAAGAATTCTTTTTAAATAGAAATTTGTTAGTATGTTATTTATTATATTATATTGGTTTATATATGTAACCAACAAAAATGTTATGTTAGTTTTTCTCTAATGTAAGACTTGAATCCTATTCTCCAACCACATAACCATTAGTTCAACTAGTTGAGCTACCCACTCTATCCAATAAAAAATTATTTTAATGCAAATGTGTAAAAAAAATTGGCCTTTAATTGTTTGATCAATTCTATGCAATGGCTCACCTTGCCCATCCCATAGTGATTGATCTGGTCCAATGTATCAGTAACCATAGTTGGTTCTCCAGAACTAGAAACTTTATGCTGAGCTATTACCTCTTCATTTGTACTACATAAAGTAAAATTCATTAATAAATAAAAGACAAAAACCTTGTGAATAAGATTAAAGATAAAAAATTATTATAGTAATAGAAAGCAAAAATTGCTTATGTACCATAGCAACATTATGATGAGGGAAAGAATAGAGAGAAACATGATATTTTGATTTCTCATTTTGCTTAGCTTGAAATGGTTTGTGACAAATTGTTTGATTATGAGGAAGTTGGTGTTTATATAAATGTAAAAACAATTGCATATTTGGTAATAAGGAAATATTTAATTGAGATACCAAAAATATATTTTAAACTAATTGGGTCAAATTTTTACAATCAATTTGAATTAACTATTAGAAAAATTATTTTTTTAATTAATTGGGTCAAATTTTTAATTGAGATAAGAAATTGTTAATTAGACTTCCAAGTTTTAATAGTCAATTTGAATTGACTAATACGAAAGATTTGACCCAATTAATTTATAGTCATTGTTATGTAAATACCCTTACAAAAAAATTAATTCATTGGGTAAATTTTTTTTCTAATTTCAATTAAGTATATATGAGGATTTGAAAAAAAATTCTATTTCAGTTAACTATTTTTTTTTTTGACAAATTCAATGAACTATTAAAGACTATACGATATATTTGTATGTAAAAAATCTGATTGAGAGGAAAGAATTCACCTTGTGTGTTGCACTAATTCTCCAACAGAGAATAATCATTGCTAACGGCGGTGGAAACTTCATACCAATATCTTGGTGTAATACTCTAATTTTACACTTTTTAAATAAATATTTTATTTCGAAAATTATTCCTTATTTTTATAAGAAATATCAAAAAGAGTTTTAAAAAAATATGTGCTTGTATTTTCTTTCTTTTCTTTTTATTTTAGTTAATACAATTTATCTCTTTTTACAAGAAAAATAACACAAAATAACAAAAAATAAGTTTAATTGCATTTATGTTGTTTTTGCATTTCAAGACACAAATAATAATTGGACATGTCATCCACTCTAGACCAATCTCTTAGTGACACCTCAGTTTCTCCACCTCATCATAATTATTTTTCATTTATTTTTATTACCATCTTTCATAATAATCTATCCCCTTAACCTCAAAAATACACCATATTACATCAATGTCACTCACTTAATCCTACCACTATATATATTATTTGATTCACACATTCACACACATCCTAATAAATGGCCCTTTTAAACAATGTATTTTTCAAAAAAGTTTTCAAAAGGGAATGCGCGGAAGTCCCACCGGATTGGTAGTCTCTTTCCACCCACTTGATCAAAGGAAATATAGTATAGCCTTGGATCGAATGATGATAAGGTAAATGCTTTGAATTCAATTCATCTAAAACAAGTTCCACACAAGTTGCACAATCAACTCTAAAGCAATCACAATTCAAGTTTTATACAATTGAATATTTATGAACACTTACGATCACAAAAACTCAATTGATTCGAAATTAAAAGCAATTGCGTAAAGTAAAAGGATAAAGGAAGAGAATACACAAACGATTGATTAGGAGTTCCCAACGGCTTTCGTGTCGTCCTCGCGGTCGGCCGGGTACATCTCCCCCCAAATAACCAAACGGGTTATTTGAGCGTTTATTATTAAAAACGTTTGATACTAGTGCACAATTTACAAAGACTCCAATAATGCTATATCGAATCTAATGCAAATTGAACGATTCAACCTCAACATGTCGGGGAGCTTCTACCTCTGATTTCAATGATCAATCCTTGCGTCGTCTTCAACCCAAAAACCCTCGCAATGATCGTCCAGCTGATTACCTCGCTCCCTAGATGTTGATCCTTCAAGAATTACTCAATCTTGAATGCTTGATGAGAACCCAAACCTTCAACGCAAATCAACCCGATCGTAATTCTGATTCACCGCGAGTTACACCGAACATTATCGACCAATTGTACTACCAATCTTCAATTGATCTCATACTCAATTTCAGTTGAGTATACAAGCAAACTGTTGTCTTAGTGGAATGCAACCTAAGCATCGTTCACTAAAAACAACCAACAAACAAAACAATTTTTGGGAAGAACTACGTGAGCTTTGTCTTCCTCATTGTACTTGGGGGATACGTAGGAGCGAGAGCGTTTCTCGTCAAGCCAAATAATAAAAAAAAATCTTTTTTCCTTTTCTTTGTTTAATATGCGGTAATGTGATCTTTTTATGCGGTTAATTCTTTTTAAGCAAACCAAATTCCTCAAATGGTTCTCGTTGAGTACAACGTAACGGATGTGAGGGGGTGTTAAGGTCTTCCCCTCATGTAACCAACTCCTGAACCCAACTCTTAAAGGTTTTGTCATTATTTTCCTTTCCCCTCACAGGATAAATAAAATATGGTGGCGGTTTCATTGTGTTACATTTGCATTGCATTTTGCATCTGTTTCTCTTTTTGCGCCGGCCGGGTGTTACATAGTTGGCGACTTCACTGGGGAAAATTGTGTAGAGAGTTAAGCCTAATTTAATGCTTTTGGTTTGCTGATTCCAGGTTAGCCGTATCTGTCCTATCTTTTGTAAGTGCACCAGTTCACTCCCATGTTTTAATAATTGTCAAAACCCATGAAAATAGTGTAGAACATATTTTGGCAACATTATAAAAGACTTGACAGCGAAAAACTATTTTTAAACTTTGAAAAATAGATTTTAAGATATTTTGTATCGATACATACTTATTTGTATCGATACAAATGTCCTGAAAATCCTTCAGGCTGATTCTGTGCATTTTGTATCGATACATATCTCATTTGTATCGATACAAATCAGGGCTCTCAGGGGCAGAGAGTCTCCTGTTTATAGAATCATGCTTGCATATAACGATACACATCAAACTCTCACAAAAGACCAGAGAATGCATTGTGTATCGAATCATGCTTCCATATATTGATACATATTAGTCAGATTTTCAATATACTGGTGTATGTATCGATACAAACACGTTTTTGTATCGATACATAGTTCGATTTTTTCAAATTTTGTATGCTGTCAAGAGTGTGTATCGATACACACCAACATTTGTATCGATACACTTATGTTACGTTTTACCTAAATTTGCTCAATTCTATTTTCTCTATAAATAGCAATATGAGGTTTTGTTGTAAGGGTGAGAAACCATTGGGAAAACACTTGTGATCAGAATTTAGAAGGAATTTTGGATGAAAGCTTCATTCAACACAAGAACATCATCTTCCATCAATTCGCTATCAATTGAAGATTGAGTATAGCATCAACTGAAGGTTGTTAGTGCGATTGGTCTATAATGTTAGGTGCAATTCGAGGTGAATAAAAATTGCGATCGGGTTAATTTGCGTTGAAGGTTTGGTTTCTCATCAAGCATTCAAGATTGTGAAATTCTTGAAGGATCAACACTTTGAGAGCAAGGTAATCAGCTGGACGATCATTACAAGGGTTTTCGGGTTGAAGACGGTGTAAGGATTTATCGTTGGAATCAAAGGTAGAAGCTCCGCGACGTGTTGAGGTTATTCGCTCAATTTGCATAGATTCGGTATAGGTGAAGAGAGAAGGTTGTTTCTTATAGTCTTGTACTTTGGAATCTTGTAAATTGTGCACTAGTATCTGATGACACGAAATCATATCGTATTTTTAGCTTAATTTACATGAACTTTAGTTGCATTTTCATATGTTTTTATTTCATTTGTCTTTTTTTATGCTGTTATTTGTTTCCTTTTCAGAATCGTTGAATAAAATAGGTCGGAGAAGAGAATTGAGCAAAAAAAGTCAAAAATGGAGCAAAAAGGGGGTGCAAAACACAAATTTCACGCAGCCCACAAGTGGCGCCCGCCACAGAGTCCAAATTTAGCAAAAACAACTTTTTCCGCTACGTGGGGAGCTGGCAACTGCACGATGCATTTTGTTCTCCTAATCATACGACACTCATGAAACAAACTAAGAGCTTATCTTTTCCTATTTTTGAGGATCGTACAAGACAAAAAATCTCTATAAATAGAGGACCACACAAATTAGAAAGTCTCTTCTTTTTCACGTCCTTTTCCTTTGTTTTTCCAGTTAGTTTTATATTTCAGTACAATAAACTATAACGGTATTTCCACACCGGAAATCCGTTACGAATTTTAATTACATATTTGTATCAAGAATTTCGTACCGATTATTTCCAGCAAGTTTAATTCAAGTTTTCCAGATTTTCTATTTTCAGGTTTTTTATGCGTTTATTTATTTAATATGTCTAAATTAGATTTTCTACCATGTCTAGCTAAATTAGTTGATATCGGTATGTAATTTAATTCTCCGAAGGGGATTTAGTAATGATTTAGCGCGCAACTATTTAAACTATTTTCTTGATTCGAATTCCTAATTTAATTCTTAAGCATTTGAACGAAAGTAAAATAAAGCGACTAAGGTTAAAATCAATAGAGTGGGAGTTTGAGGTTTTAACTAGATAGTAGGAATTTGATATTAGTTTTTGAACGAGCGAGAGTCACGTTAGAATTAATTAGGACTTATTGATTTTCAAAATACACTTTCGAAATTACGGTGGTAGAAAAGTGACAGTAAAACTCCTAGCCTAGAAAGTATGATTTTTATCAATAAAACGAGAGTGTGAGGTTTACCAAATCCTTTTTCGTGCGCCATTAATTTACCAAATCCCCGAAGGTTAATTAGTTACATACCGATATCCCGCTTTTTAATTAATTTAATTCTTCTTTTAAAATTCTTTAATCTAAAAATTTCTAAATCTCTAAAATATTCATTAGCCTTAGATTTACACCGTAACGACAGAAATATGGTAGTTAGATATCATTTAAAACTCAACGACGAGACTATGCACTTGCGGTCATAAAATATTTTTGATACACAAATCGTCGATCAGTATCAAGAACCATTTTTAATAAAAACGCCCAAATAACCCGCTTTGTTATTTAGGGGGAGACGTACCCGGCCGACCGCGAGGACGACACAAAAGCAGTTGGGAACTCCCTAATCAATTGTTTGCGTCTTTCTCTCCTTTAAACTCATTTACTTTTCGTTTTGATTAATTTGAGTTAATTGAATTTTGTGATCGTAGCTGTTCATCAAAATTCAATTGAACATTGCTTGAATTGTGATTGTGTATTACTTGATTGATTGAAACTTGTTGAGTAGTTATCTTACATAATTTGATTACGAAACGTTTGCCTTAATCAATTTATTATCATACGATCCAAAGGCTTATACTACTTTTCCTTTGATCAAGTGGGTGCAAAGAGACTACCGATCCAGTGGCACTTCCGCGCATTCGTTTGACAAGTTTTTTGAAAAACACATTGCTTAAAAGGGTCACTTATTCAACCCCCCTTCTAAGTGAAAGCAAAGTAGTCTAACATCTTTTACTTTTCCGCAAATATTGAACTGTCTGGATTTGGTGGATTTGTCTTCTCTTCTTCTCCTCTTTTTTTTTTTTTTTTTTCTTTTTGCCTTCATGGCTTGGTTCTTGGCTATTGTGTGCTTGGTTCATCACCGGAACTGAGAGAAACTTAGGATTAATTGAGGGTTTTTTGCATTGGGCTCTCTGACATATGACTTTGAGTTCTGGTGTAGAAATTCCGCTCAGAGTAGATTCCCTTGGAAAGGTTGGGCTCCCTGCCGGATGGCTTCGAGTTCAGTTTTTTCCTCGTGGGGTCCATGAATTTGGGGGCCTATTTATCCAATCTAGGTATCCAAAACTTTTGTCTAGGGACCACCGTTTAGAACCAGTGTCGAAGTTATGATGTTGACTCACATAGTTGGCATTATAATTTCACTCAGATGAGGTTGCTTTTTGGGAAAAAGTGATCAATGATTTTGGGAACCGTGTCAACCTAGAACAACATGTGAGAGGGATGGGTTACATATGACCTTCGACTTTTGGCCTCAGAATTCCATTTTGAAAAGAACCAAATTGTTGTGAATGTGAAAAAAGTTGTGACTTTGAGATCAAATTCGCCGAATGATACAATGATGCAACTGTGGATCCATACATTCATTAATCCATGCATTCATGAAAATAATCATACATATTCATCTTGCATACATTTACACACAAAAAATGAGAAAAGTTTTGAAAAAAAATCATGCATTTTCAATCATGGACAATTGGACAAGGAAAGTTTCTCATTTCATCATGGATAATTGGCATGAAAAACACGACGCCTTGCAAGGCGAAGTGAATCAGATGGGTGGAAAGTTGGACAGAGTTCTAGAAATGTTGTCCGGTTTGAACCTGCCGCAAAGAACGGTTGTGAATGAGGTCTTTGCACCTACAGCTGAGGTCCCACAAGAGAATGCACCTACACCTGGCCACCTCATGGTTTACCAATTAGGTTTAGTTTACCTGAATATACACCAATTGTGTTTGATGTTTCATCCGGTTCCCACGTTGTCGAGAATCAGAATAGAGAACCTCCGGTTCATCAAGGACTCAATCTGTCACAACGGAATTTGAGTGACCCTATGATTGCTCACCAAGGTCCTGAGATACATGTTGACGTGTCAAAAGTTGATTCTGCTATCCATCAGTTAGAAGAGACCAATCTGAAATTTTAGGCTTTAGAGGAAAGGTTGAATCTAGTGGAGGGAAGCAATGATCCTTTAGATCTCACGAAAATGTGCTTGGTGCCAGACTTGGTACTCACAGCAAAATTCAAAGTGCTAGATTTTGTAAAGTACAATTGTCTGAGCTGTCCTAAAAGTCACTTGGTGGTGTCCATGAGAAAAATGACTTCCTATACCAATGATGATAAGCTTATGATACATTGCTTTCAAGACAGTCTCTCTGGTGCGTCTCTCAACTGGTACATGCAACTCGAGAGTAGTCACATCCAGTCATGGAGAGATTTGGCTAACACTTTCGTTAAGCAATACCAATATAATTCAGACATAGCTCCGAGTCGTACTCAACTTCTGAATATGACTCAAAATGAGGGTGAATCCTTCAAGGTTTATGCTCACAGATGGAGAGCATTGGCTTCACAAGTACGTTCACCACTTCTTGAAACAAAACTTGTGGACATGTTCACCAATACTCTGCAAGGGGCATACTTTGAAAGGATGATTGGTAGTATTTTCTCTAACTTCTCTGATCTGGTCCGAATTAGGGAAATAATTGAGATGGGGATAAAAAGTGGCAAGATTCAGCTCACTACTAGTTCTCAAAACAGTACAAGTGAGCCATCTGATAGCTTCAAAGAAAAAGAACAGGAGGAAACTGATGTTGTTACTTCCGAAAATGACAAGACTTCGCCAATGATGTCTGTTCAGTTCCCATACTTTCCATATGTGGCGACAACCCAAAATCAGCAGTTTCCTTGGTACCGATTTCAGATGCAAATGAATCACGTTCCTCAACAAACTAAAAAGGAGTGACAGACTCAGCAACAACCCAAGAAGGTCTTTGATCTGATTCCTATGTCATACAGTCAACTTTTCCCTTATCTGGTACATAATGGAATGATAACTCCCATGGCCATAAAGCCCTTGACTGCACCATTCCGAGCTTGGTATGACATCAATGCTAGATGTGAGTTCCATGATGGTATAGGAAGTCATTCCCTTGAAAACTGTAGAGTGCTCAAGCGAAAAGTATAAGAGCTTATTGATCAAGGATCGTTGTCCTTCGAGGAAGGTGAGCATGTTATGAAAGATAAACAATAAGTGGGGCATTCAACAAGTTTCTCGAGTCTTGGTTTCCAGTGATGAACAAATTGCCATGCCAAAAGTTGAAGAGAATAATAGAAATAGTCAAGATAGGCTGCACCTGTGTTCATCAGACACAATCTTTGCAAACTATGAAGCTCATCCCTATGATCGCTAGGCTTTTTATTTCTTTCTTGTCAAGCATTTGTTTGCTTTTAAGATTATGTATTTTGTCAAGTACTTTTAATATAATAAACATGCATGTTTTTGGAATCAATCCATTTGTATTCACCTCTTTTCTCTTATTTTATTACTTACAAATTTGGAGCGAGGATGATGATAACAAATAACTGATCTTTGCTGATATATGCTTTCAATGGTAAAAAACCTAGTTGATGATGTAAGGCGTTCTTTCACTTTCTTTCATTATTTCATATAAAAAAATATTTTGAATTGAGCCATTCTTGCAAATGTTTTGTTGTTATTTGATTCTCTTAGTTTCTTGAGATATATCTTTTTTAGAGAAAAAAAAAACAATTTTGGTTTGATACTTGACATGGCACTTTAAGAGTATGTAGGTTGTTTTGCACTTTAGGCTATATCATGAAGGTTCAGTAATGATTCAATAAAATCGGTACTGTCTTAACACCTTAGACTCCTAGAAGTATGTAAGATCAATTTGAGTACTAATTTTGACGAAGACCTGAATATAAAAGTAACCCTTAGTAGCTTAGTAGCTTATCTTAGCAATCGGCACCATCTTGAGCACAAACTAAGTAGGAAATCGATGAACATAAGTGAATGATCCAGAAATGAAAATTTGCATACTTTGGTTGATTTTAAAAGTGGGAATGCACTTTTTGAGTTAGATGACCCTCACTCGGTTGTTTAATCCAACAATTGTTGAACATACAAAGAAACACCATAGTAAATATACCCATTTAGTAGTTGGTTCAGAGGAGTCTCGTTCTAAACTTGGTAGGGCGAGTTACGATCCGATCCCCCACAACTGCATTTGGAAGGGGAAAAAGGGGTTTACCAAGCTTATATTATCAGCTCCCCTCGTTATATGATCATAATCACTAATAGATTTTTCTACCATGAGCGTGTACAAGATAATGGGCTTAATGTGATTGCGCTTGAATGAAAAAAGTAATAAAATTTAAGGAAAAGTTAGAGTCACAATAAAATACTTCAGATGTGTCTTCATATGATGAGAGTCTTTGGCTGAAATTTGTGGGTTTATGCTACTACGGTACTTTTGGTATTGATATCTATTACTTGATTTTCCTATCTAGCCGCCAACCACGTATGATTAGAGTTGTCGTGTCCTGTTTCAAACCTATGCTAAAAAGAGTTACTATTTTTATGCTAAAAGGACAAGCAATGGTACAAGTATGGGGGAATTTGATAACACAAATTGACATCATTTTCGACTTGATTTACATGATTTTTTGTTGCACATTATAACCCTCAAAAGACGTAATTGAAGCTACGTTCACTATGAAAGCATACTCGGCAAATTTATTGTTAAGCTGACTCCTCTTGTCTGTTGAGTAATTAATAATTGTCATTCTTTTCTTCACATCAAATGTGTTTCCATAAAAAAAAATCGCATGTGCATTATATCAAAAATACTTTTCAAAAGAAATTATTTTACTTGCAAATTAAAAATGGCATTAAAGAAATATGAGCTATGGTCTGATCATGGGCAAAGTTGATTTGAGACGCTCTAATATAGGGGCAAGTTATCTATGGATTGTGCCAATCAAAGGAAAATAAGTTGAATACCCTGCTTATCAAGGTCGAATTGGTACAAGAATTAGTTACACTACAAATATCAGTTGATCGGGGGCATACCCTTCAAGGATTCAAGTACTTGGGGCATACTATGTCAAGGTTACATCTTCCTGAAAAGTTACATGTGGTGAAGAGTTTCCACTCTTAGTGCACATTGCTGTAGTCAATAAATACCGTGCCTAAAGAAGAAAGAGAGAGAAAACCTCGCTAAGTTGAAAGCCCGAAAGAGCGGCTTAGGCAATAGAGTGTCCGGGTAGGCTGAAAACCTGAAAAGGCGGTCTAGGCAAAAGTTAGGGGCATCAAAAAAGGAAAAATGAAACCCGCTAAGTCAAGACTCGAAAGATGGCTTAAGCAAAAAAAGGGTATAAAAAAACAAGGAAATGAAAAGGCATAGGACTGCAATACTTGACACTGCATGAAAATGAAACTTCAGACATAAAAGATTGGCTCAGTCTCCTTTCTCCAAAGTGAGGCCATGTAAACTCGAGATCATGAAGAAGGATGGCATTGTTATGATTAAGTGGAATTCGTTTGTTTTCATTGCCATTATCTTAGCTTCAATTTGCAACTACCTACTTCTAACGGACATCGTTTCATCCTAGTTGCCATTGACTATTTCACTAAATGGGTCGAAGCCGCGTCTTATGCAAATGTGACAAAGCTAGTGGTTACCCGCTTCATCAAGAAAGAGATAATTTGCCGGTACGACGTCCCCAACAAAATTATCACAGATAATGGGTTGAACCTGAACAACAAGATGATGAAAGAATTGTGCGAGGACTTTAAAATTGAACATCATAACTCCTCGCCATTTCGAACCAAAATGAACGGTGTTTTAGAGGCAACTAACAAGAATATCAAGAAAATCGTTTAGAAGATGGTAAAGACCTACAAGGACTGGCATGAAATGCTACCATTTGCACTGCATGACTATCGAACGATAATGCGCACCTCTACAGGGGCAACTCCTTTCTCCTTGGTGTATGACATGGACGTAGTGCTGCCTATTGATTGACGATTTGTGTATAAAAATATATTTTAACCGGTAATTGTACAGTCTCGTAGTGTAGTTTTAAAAGATATCGAACCACAGGGACCAACAGTCGACCTACCATATTTCTATCGTGACGATGTAATCTAAGGCTAATAAATATTTTAGGATTTTTAGAGAGATTTAGAAATTTTAAATTTAATTAAATTAGAGAACTTTAAAATAAGAATTAAATGAATTATAAGGCGGGATATTAGTATGTAACTAATTAACCTTCGGGGATTGCGTAAATTAACGGCGCGCAAGAAGAGTATTTATTTTTCAGAAGAACGTTCTTGATTTAAAAGTCTAGACCTCACACTCTCGTTGTATTGATTAAGACCATACTTTCGAGATTAGAAGTTTTACCGTGACTTTTCTACCACCTAATTTCGAAAGTATATTTTGAAAACCAATAAGTTTTAATTAATTTTAACGTGGCTCTCGCTCGTTCAAAAATTAATATGAAGTTTCTACTATCTGGTTAAATTCTCAAACTCTCGCTCTATTGACTTTAACCTTAATTGCTTTATTTTATTCTCGTTCAAAAGATTAGGAGTTTTAAAATTAGAAACCCGAATCAGAAAAATAGTTTAATAAATGACGCGCTGAATCATTACTAAATCCCCTACGATGTATTAAGATTACATATCGATATAAAGGTATTTAGCCGGACATGGAGAAGTAATTAAACAAACCAAAGCAGAAAATTAAACAAAGCATAATAAATAAACAAGAAATTAAATGCATAAAACCTGGTAAATTACTGAATGAAATAGACTTGAATAAATTGCTTGAATAAACCGGTACAGAATTCTGAATTAAAAATTGGAATTTACATGCGTAGTAGTTTCCTGATGTGGAAAAACTACTACGTTTTATTAAACTGAAAACAGCCTAAAAACTATGTACAAGGCCGAAAAAGAGAGAGAAGAGCAGTTTTTGTTTTTGTCTTCCTATTTATAGACTTCCAAAAATCTGCTAACTTTTTTACGATGCAAAATAATAGAAAAAGATAAGGATTTGCTGCAGTTGTGCGATAAGGAGGACAAAACTGATCAGACTGTTGCCAGCTCCCCACGTATCAGGAAAATTAGTTTTGTTGGATTTGGGACTCTTTGGCGGGCACCACAGATGCTTCTGGGGGAAATGCCCCTTTTGATGGGATTTGCTGATTTTGTGCTTTGCAACCCCCTTTTTGCTTCATTTTTAGTGTTTTTTGCTCAATTCTCTTCTCCGACCTATTTTATTTAACAAATCCGAAATAGAAACAAATACCGGCATAAAAAGAGTCAAATGAAATAAAATCATATGAAATGCAACTAAAAGTTCATGTAAATTAAGCTAAAAATAAGATATAAATTTATGTCATCACTTATCGAAGTCGATATCCCTCCACTAAGGCTTTTGATGGAAACCAAGTTAGAAGAGGAAAAATGGATACATGCAAGATGTGATCAACTAAACCTCATAGAAGAGAAGCGACTGACGACATTATGTCACGGGCAATTATATCAAAGGAGACTCTAGAAGGCATTCGATAAAAAGGTTCGACCTCGAGTATTCAAAGAAGGGGATCTAGTGTTGAAAAAGATATTACCCATCCACAAGGATTCACGCGGAAAATGGACACGTAACTATTAAGGGCCATACGTCCTGAAGAAAGCTTTCTCCGGTGCAGTTAAAATTATTATGCCTAAAAAAAAAGGGGCTCGCTAAGTCGAAAACCTGAAAGGGCGGCTTAAGCAATAAGAGCGTCCCGGTGGACTGAAAAACCTGAAAAGGCGGTATAGGCAAAATTAGGGACACCAAAAAAGGAAAATAACCCCATGGGCTGAAAACTCGAAAGAGCAGTCTAGGAAAAAGTTAGGGATGTAATATAAAGGCAAATAACTGCAGCACATAGACCCAATAAAGAACTCGAACGGAACAGAGTGATCGAATTGCCTTCTTCAGAGCAAAGTATCGCGATTCAAAAGTCAAGGGGAAAGTAGCATGTGTTGTATTTCAGTGAATCTCAAATAAATTTGGTTGCCATTTTATCTTTTCTAGTAACTTCCTCTTATAGGAGTTGCATCCTCAATGTACTTTCTACCCATTCACGGGCCTAAATTCATCAATAAAATTTCTTGTTGCCTTCCATTATTTATTCTTTCACATTTGTTCACAGAATGGTGATTTGTTTTTGAAAAATAATGCATTGCAAGCACTAAAAATGATAAAAAGAAGTTTTCAAAGCATATTTTACTTCGATTTATAAAATGTTGAAAGAATAACCATGGCTCAAGGGTTGCATAAGATGTTCGAAACTAGGCGTTTTTCATCAGTGTCACAATTCGCATATCAAATCTATGTCTAAATTGTGCGCATCAAGACTGACCTTCCAAAGGCATTTCAAAATATACAGACATGATTCAAGCTATGTCTAATTGTCTCGCATGAAAGAGCTTCTCACTTCTTCAGCAAAGGGCTAGATTTCGACGGGTTATCATATATTGCCAATACATGCACAAAATCATGTGTCCCCGGCATTTCATTTAATGCACCACTGAACATATCATGCATTACGCATGCATTTCAATATTAATCAGTAAAACAAAAGTCCAATCTTCATCGGCAAATCCAAATCAAGCTCAGGCTCCCTCATTATTTCACCTCATGCATCAATCATGCATGACATCACCATGCACAAAACACAGCATACATTTACATGCACATGCAACATAACCAAAAGTCAAATTCAAAGTTTCCTTAGGGATCAACTCCAGCATAAGGCTGCTAAATGGGTACTCCATATCCCCAGCAAGTCAGGGTTGCCCGGCTACAAGCCGACAACAATAATTCTTGCTTATTTCTAGGATCTAGATCCTTGCGGGGAGATGGCCTAACTCTTTTAAGTACCCCGCGGGGTAATGGTTTCGTACCATTAAGATCTAAGCACCCTGCGGGGAAAAACGATCTAACCCTTTAGATGAAGCACCCTACGGGGCAATGAATTCTTCTTAGCTTAATCACCTTGCGGGGATATGACAACCTTTCAAATTTAGGAACCCCACGGGGCAATGCCTACCTTTAGTTGAAGCACCCTGCGGGGCAACAACTTCTTCTTAGTTTAATCACCCTACGGGGCAATGATTACCATTTAGATATTGGCACCCCAAGGGGCAATGCCTACCTTTAACTGAGGTCCGCTGCGGGGCAATGACCTTCTTTTTCACCTTGAGGGGCAATGATTACCGTTTTAGTTTAAGCACCCTACAAGGCGATTACTATCCTTTTGGCACCTTGCGAGGTGATGCCTACCTTTAGTTTAAGCACCCTGCGGGGTAATAACTATCCCCCAAGATCCAAACATCGTCAAGGCGATAACCGATCTTTCACCTTCACAAAGCAAAATTTTGGGGTCTTCTTATATTTAACTATCTTTCAAAAGCAATTAAAGATATTTAAATAGGGGCAGCTGTCATACCCCAAATTTTACCCTATAGTTTTGGTATATATATTTTTTAACTGATTTCCTTTTCAAAATGAATACTTGGTTGAGATGGCAAAGGGGATAATGTGGAGAATCCAGTGAGCTTAATGGAAGGGGTTTGATCCCTGCTCAGGCCTTTTTGTATTTTTTTGATAAACTTTTTTCCCTTCATTTAATTCATATTTTCTGATTATTTTTTTTTGGTCGAGACCGGGGTATCCACCGCCGAACGCAGTGACTATTCCCTCGCTAGATTGGAGGCCCCTCGATGGATGGGATAGTTGGCCCAAGGATTTAAATTAATATTTTTTTTGTTGAGATATTTTCTAATTATATAAATACACTTTTTTTTTGGTATTTCATAAGTCATTAAATTGTGAGTGTATTTTATTTTTATCATATTTTATTTATTATTGTCCAAGGGTTTTGTGACCGAATATATATATATATATTTTTTTTTTTTGAAGAAAATCTCCCACCGTGTGCATCAAGACATAAAAAACGCAGCAAGATATATTTTTGAGCCAAATTTTTGGTCTTAGGCTGCAAGCAAACATAATTGCACTAAATTATATTTTTACAGCAACTCAAACACAAACATTGAGCAAATCTCTCACAACAATTAACAAACAAATCCACAAAGATTCAGAATAATTTTACAAACCTAATTTTGAAGGCTATAAATAGAGCCTTCATACATACACTGACACACGAAAAAATTTAAAGAGCATAGTCTGAGTAAAAACCACAATGCATATGCTCACTGCCCCCCCTCAAAAACCCTAGTTAATTTTTCTACACTCTGTAGAAAACTAGCACCGAAATTAGCCTCCAACGCCAGTAGCAGCATGACCTTGCACAAGCAGAAAAGGGAGAAGCCAGAATCGAAACGGAGCAAGAACGAAAACAGAAACGAAAGGAACAAACACTTACATGCGGGGAATTCACGGCACACCAAGTAGGTTCCTCTAATCTTTCTAAACATGTAAAGCATTATATAGAGATTTTTATGCTTGCTTGCTGTTCCAAATTTATTGTTTGTTCCATATTGATTTTTTCTGCCCTCTTTTGAATTTTGGTGTTTGTTTATGAAGAAATAAATTAGCCTTTGTGTGTGCAAGAACATGTAGTTTTAGAGGTTTAAAAAAACAGATTTAAGGAGTAGGAAATAAAAAAAAAACAGAGTTTTGATCGAAAAATTTTCGGGCTAAAATTTGTGGGTGTTTGATTTTCGGTTTTCTAAGTTTAGTTTGTGTTTGGAAGTGGTTTAATTTGTGTTTAAAAGTGTAAAAAATGAAATTTTGATTGATTTTGGGGTTAAAAAAAGTTTGGAAAAAGTATGAATGTATGAGTTTTCCGATTGAAACTCAACCGAAAAACTCATCGGAAACTGGAAAAGGCGGTGGCGGTACAGTGGCGCGCGACTGCGAAGCCGCCGGAAATTGGGCGTGCGCTGTGGCTATGGTTGAAGCACAACCGGAGTTCTTCATTTATGAAGAACACCAAGAACACTCATGAATATTCATGAGAGAGAAGAGAGAGAAGGGAGAGTGTTGGAGAGTGAAGTGAAAGAAAATTTCTGATGAAATGAGGAGAAAGTGTGAAAAAAACAAATTTATAGGCCTCCTGGATCCAGCACGCGTGCTCACTGTAAGTACCGTGTTCCCTTTGTTGATCAGTGATCAAACAACTACTGCCCTCTCTCCGCACGCTGGGCCTTCTTGTGTGGGTTGGGCCTAGTTCCTTCCATTGCTCAAACCATTCAGACTACTAACTGCGCCCCCTGACGCTATTTACACTTTTGTCATATTTATCTAATTTATTTAATTGATTTAATTCATTCAATTTATTTAATTATTTAGTTTAGATGTATTATAAAATATCAGAGATAATAATGTAAATTTTTTGCTATAAATTAAGTGGGTTAAAAAATAGAGGACAAATGTACATTCGTTTTTCTCTAGAATTATTGGTGGTTTTGTGTACACTTTGCTTACCAATAGTTTGTAATCCACTAAAAAAATTATCCTAAGTCTTGGATTAAAAAAGAGAGGATGAATGTACATTCATTTTTCTCTCGGATAATTGGTCGCCTAGTGCACACTAGGTTTACCAATATTCGTCTTCCGCTTTAATAATTAAAAAATTATTTCAAAAGAAAACATTAAAAAACCTCAGCACATCAAATTAAATTTTTGCCTTCGGGCCAATTAAAAATCAACAACAAGAATCTTTTTTCATAAACGAACATGTTTGCAATCAAAGTTTAAGCCTCCACCGTGCGAACATACAAGCGGCGTTTAACCACAAGAATGCGAATAAAATATCGTTCACTAACATTAACAAACAACTTATACCCAGAACTACGTATCTTTGAATTCCTCATCACACTAGAGGATACGTAGGAGCAAGATTCAACATCTTGTCAAGCATAATAATAAAAAAACCTAATTTTCCCCTCTTGTAAATAAATTCAAATAATAAAAAATATGTAAACAAACCGTAAAAGCCTTAAACCCTAGAATTGATTAGGAGGTTCCCATTGAGTACAACGGATGTGAGGGGTGCTAATACATTCCCCTTGCATAACCAACTCTCGAACTCAAAGATGGTTGCGATGACCATCGTACCCTTAAGGTTTTATCGACGTTTCCCTTTAAAAATAAACTTCGAAGGGGATTCTGTGTCATTCTGAGTGTCCCAAACGCTCGGGCGATTTTTGCGGCACAACATGCTAGAAATTTCAGTAACTTTTGTATGAAAAATCACACTTTACTAATATAGATTTAACCTGCCCAGAGAATAACAATCCAGAGATTTCTGAATATATTTCCATATACCAAATAGGACTAGCGGATGGACCTAACGCCTAACCACAAATTTTATTATTTGTTTTGATTGAAGTAACATCAATCAAACTTTTACAACCTACAAAGCAAACACAATTTTACGTTCTGTCATTTATTTGATGTCATTTGAATTCAACTATATAGGTTAATAAGTATTTAAATTCCTAAGTGAACTTGTTAACTTTGCACGATTCTTGTGGAAACGATATTTTTTATACTATGACTAGACGAGGAACTGGTACACTTGCCAGAACCCAGTCAGCCATCTACCGGCATCAACCTTCTCTTTCTAGCCGATTGGGAGTATTTTTTCAAAATAGCTAGTTTTTGTTTAGTTTTCTTTTTTTGTCCCACTTTGTACCATAAAAAAACCCAAACCATATGGATGTATTTTTGTAAGGAAATATTTATTATTTTCATGGCTTGATATTTAATACATGATCACCTTTCTAATTTATTTCTCAACATGGACTTTTACATAAAATTAAAACTATGGTTTATTCCTTCCATTGCAACGACAAACTCCATCAACACAAGTTCCACCAAGATTAAATTTTTGACAATGTACAATGCATTTATAGAGGTCGCATCCAGGGCCAACTCTGATTTTTTGTTGTACCTGTTTGGAAATAAAAAATGATCCTTAGTAAAAAATCATAAAACTTTCAAAATAAAACCCGTTTCCCATTTATATCGTAAATGACATAAAAATAGCCTTAGTAAGAAAACACAATAAATCAACCATTAACTAATATGCAAAGTTACTTTTTTGTGTTGACTAATATGCTAAGTTACTTATAAAATTAAAATATGTCTATAAATCTAAATTATATTTTTAAGAATTTTTTTTTGAATGGCAATTGTTGGTATGTCATTTATGGTATTAGTTTATGTAACCAAAAAAATTGCTATGTTCTTGTTAAAATAAAATAAAATTGTTAAGTTAGTTTTTCTCTCATGCTAAGACTCGAACCTTATACTCCAACTTTTTAACCATTAGCTCAATCAACCAATTGAGCTACGTAACCACTCTGTCCAACAAAAAAAATTTAATACACAGATATAAAAAATTTAGTCTTTTAATTGTTTGAGGCTCTATGCACTGGCTCACCTTGTCCACCCCAGAGTGACGGCTCTGGTCCAATGTATTAGTCACCATGGTTGGTTCTGGAGAACTAGAAACTTTATACTCAGCTATTAACTTACCATTTGCACTGCATCAAGTAAAATCCATTGATAAATAAAAGACAAAAGTCTTGTTTTAATAAGATTAAAGATAACTAATTATTATAGTAAATGGAGAGAAAAAATTGCTTATATATGTACCATAACAACATTATGATGAGAGATAGAATAGAGAGAAAAAATATATTTTGATTTCTCATTTTACTTAGTTTGAAATGGATTGTCACTGCATTGTTTGAATATGAGCAAGTTGGTGTTTATATCATGAGAAATAGTTTCATATTTAGTAGTAATTAAAGACTATGATTTATCTTGACCAGAAAAAACAAGACCATGCTTTACAAAAGATATTTTTAATTAAATGGGTCAAGATTTTATAATTTAAAGCGGCCTTTCATTTTTACAATAATTTGAATTGACTAAAATAAATACGGAATAATTTTCAATCTTGGATGTGTACGATTGGCTCAACTTGGGTACTACAGATGCACATGCTTTCACTTTCTCAATTGTTGTTTGGTGGTCTTGGAGACACCGTAATTTAATGTGTCTGCACAATGAGACTTGACCCTTAAGTCACTCTCTTTCGACATTCGACCTATGGTAGAAAAATTGTTTCTTTCCCCCTTCTAACGAAGAGTTAGTAGTTAGACATATCAGATGGAACAATGATAACTATACTCGTACCATTTTAAATGTGGATGGAAGTTGTCTCGATTATCATGTTCGAGCTGGATTTGGTGGGATTATTAAAAATATCTTTGGTCATTATCTTGCAAGTTTCTCAAGCTTCATCGAAGGGTCTTCTAAAATTTTGCTCGCCAAATTATCTACTATCTAGAAGGGTCTCGTGCTGGCTAAAGACATGAATAATGATGAACTTTTCAGTTATTTTAACAGTTTAAACTGTGTCAACCTCATCAAAGGCCCACAGGTTAAGTATCTTATTCATTCTGTGTTGATCGAGGATATAAAAGATTTTCTCTCTCAGCAATATTTCTCTCTGTCACACACTTAGAGAAGGGAACCAATAATGTGTAGAAATTTTCGCTAAACTCGGTGCAATGATGCAATGGGAACCTTCTTCTCTCGTGATTAATTTTTTCTTTTTAGTCTTTGTTTTTTCCTTTTTTAGATTCCTTACAAAACAAAACTGACTAATAGAAAAGGAAATATTTAATTGAGATACGAAATATTTTTTTAATTAATTGGGTCAAATTTTTACAATCAATTTGAATTAATTATTAGAATCATTACCAAAAATAATTAACTATTAGAAAAATAAAATTTTAATTAATTGGGTCAAATATTTAATTGAGATAAGCCTCAATTAGTCAAAAATAAAGAGATAAGCCTCAATTTGAATTTCAAGTTGTGTAGTTAATTTGTATAGACTAATACGAAAATTTTGACCCAATTAATTTAAAGTGGTCTATTAAGTGGAAACCCTTAAAAATTATTTTTAATTATTTGGCTAAACTTATTTTCTAATTTCAATTAATTATTAGGATACGAAATATTTTTTTTATCTCAAAATATAAGTGAAAAAACACAAATATTTTACATTTTTTCATACAACTTTCTTCAAAAAAATATAAAATAACATACTTCAAATTATTATGTTTGACTTTTTCTTAATAAATGTGTATTTTTTTTCTTATAATATGGGACGGAAGGATTATTAGTTTTGTGTCAGTGTTAAAGACTAGGATTTACAAAACGTATCACAATATACCTTTATAAAATCCATTTTTAATCAATTAGGTCAATTGCTTTATTTTAATTATTAGAATAACAAATATGTAATTTAGATATGATCTTTTGGCAAAAATAAAAGATATTCATTCATTCAAATCAGCTGAGTACACCAGATAGAAATTAGATAGAATATGCGAAAATAACTCCCAACATCCAATTTAATAGCCATCAAATAAAGTTGATCTGTCAATTTCTACAAAAAAAAAAGTAGATCAGTCAATATGAATCAAAGAAACACCGCAACTGTAAGACCATGATTCTATAATACCTAATATGTCAGGATTTTTGTTTAGCAACTAAGAAATTAGTGTTTTAATTATGTTTTTCGCGTATAACATATCTAACGAGAACAAGTTTACTGGGATCGAGTCTAGTCGTTACTCGAGCTTCAAATAGAGTCAGGCAATGAATCCCTAGTCCTTATTTATGTATAAGAACGTTCCTGTTGCGGAGAATTTTCAAAATATATTTTTGGCTATTTATTGAGAAAATGCACAAAAGTGCACTACTGTTTAATTTTTATGAACTCCAATTTACGACAATAATAAATATAAAATTCTTATATATCGACTGGATTGAGAATCCAACCTCGTTATATTTTTCAAGCAATGGATAATCAAATTTAAGAGGTAAAATGAAATTAGCGAGAAAATTTAGAAAGAGAATGTTGAACTTATATTAACTATATTTTTGTATTTTCTTAAACCTTGTCTGTAAACAAATGACGACTCTACTGTGAACGTACGCGAAAGTTGAGGGTTTGAGGTGACACAATGTAGAAAGAATCCCATCATGATGTTTTTATCGAAGGGTTGTGAGTTAATTTTGGTAATTTACACTTTTCATCCAATGGTGAGGATTTCTTGGCTTGTACTATATATAAGGATTGGCGCTTAGAAAAAATTGGATCCACTCTTTTTCTCTCTTCATCAGCCGAAGCCTCTTTCTCATAGAACTCTCATTTCCCCACCAAATCACTTCATTTTGAGCTTTGTAGGACAAAGGAATAGCAAGGATCATCTCATTGAAGGTAAATAAACTCCCTCTTAGAAAGTTTCATGAGTTTGATTATGTGTTCTTGAGTAAAATTTCTTCATTTTAATCATGAAAGTTAATATATTTTAGGCTATTTATTGAGAAAATGCACAAAAGTACACTGCTGTTTAATTTTTAGAACTCCGATTTACGACAAAAACTAAATAGAATATTCTTATATATCGACTGGATTGAGAATCCAACCTCGTTATATTTTTTCAAGCAACGGATAACGAATTTAAAGAGGTGAAATGAAATTAGCGAGAAAATTTAGGAAGAGAATGTTGAACTTATATTAAGTATATTTTTGTATTTTCGTAAACCTTGCCTTTGAACAAATGAGTAGGGCCGTCAAAATGGGCCGGGCCGCCAAGCCCAAAAAAACATCAGGCTGGGTATTTAAATACCTAAATTATAATCCGTGCTTTTTAGCCCGACCCAAATTTACCCGAAAAAATATGGGCTTGCTTGCATGGCCCATGGGCGGCCCGTTAGCCCGCATATATGTAATTTTTTTAGATACAAATGAAGACCAAGTATTAAAAAATAGTCACAAAATGATAATTATGTTTGATTATGCTCATTAATGAACTTAAAATTATAACCAAATCTTGAACATTTTGAACCTTGATAAGCAGAATATTCAACTTGTTTGCCCCTAATTGGTAGGATCCATAGATAACTTGCCCCTCGCCAGGAGCGTCTAAAATCAACTTTGTCCTTGATCAGACCATAGCTCAAACTTCTTTGATGTCAAGTATTAATTTGCAAGTTAAATTATTTCTTTTGAAAAGTATTTTTGATAAAATGCACATGTAAGTTTTTGAAATTGAACACATTTTTTTGTATTTTTGAAATTGAATATTTTTGTCGTGGAAGCACATATGGTATGTACAAAAATAATTTGTGATTACTCAACAAACAGCATGAGTCAGCTTGAAAAATAAATTTATAGAATGCTTTCACAGTGAGCCTAGCTTCAATTAGGTCTTTTGAGTATTATAGCATGCAAAAATCCATGTAAATCAAGCCAAAAGAGTATAAATTTGTGTTATCAAATTCCTCCATACTTGAACATTGCTTGTCCTTAGGCATAAAAAATAGTAGCTCATTTTAGCACAAGTTTGAAACAGGACACGACAACTCTAATCATACGTGGTTGCTGGCTAGATAGGAAAATCAAATAATGGATATCAAAACCAAGAGTACTGTAGTAATGATGACACGAAATCATATCGTATTTTTAGCTTAATTTACATGAACTTTAGTTGCATTTTCATATGTTTTTAATTCATTTATCTCTTTTTATGCCGATATTTGTTTCCTTTTCAGTATTGTTGAATAAAATAGGTCAGAGAAGAGAATTGAGCAAAATGTGTGTAATACCCTAATTTTGCGCTTTTTAAAATAAATATTTTATTTAAAAATTATTTCTTATTTTTTATGAGAAATACCAAAAAAATAGTTTTTTCGATAATTTTGTTTTACAATTTATTCATTTTCCTTTATTTCTTTTAATTTGTCGCAATTTATCTTTTTATACGAAAAATAGTAAAAATAATCAAAAATAGTTTTTATCTCTTTATATTTTCATTTTTATATTTTTCTACATTTTTTATTCATTTTTTCTTATTGATTTTTTTACATTTTTACCATTTTATAAAAATTCTTTGTTTTTCAACCAATCACATTGCGACACACCATCCCCTTACACTTCATAATCTTTTTCATTATCATTTTACCATTAATTATCCCTTAACCTAAAAATTATCCCAAAATTACAAAAAATGCCACTTAACCTAATTCATCACTATAAATACAATTAAATAATCAAATCAAAAGGAGAGGCACAATTTCCAAGAAACCCTAAAAATAATCTCCTCTCTTCCATTTTCCGGCGCCGTCGCCGTCTCCGGCCGCCACCGTCACCACCTCCGGCCACCACACAAAAATCATCCAAAAATCAAAATCAAACACTCATTTCTTGATAATTCGACCCTCCTGAGTCCAAATCTACGATCAGTTTCATCAAAAATGGCCTAGAACCCTGTCAAAACCGCGACCGAAAACGGAAAAGTTCACAAACTCTGATCCGGCTATTGCGCATGCAAACGAAAGCGAATGACCTTAGATTCTTACATCTGAGAACCTTCTGAACGTTTTCCTTTGAGAATCGTTGTCTTTAATCGCCGAAATCACGTTTCGTAACTTTTCCAATCCCGTCGGATAAGCTCGCGTTCGCCATGATCTAAGCATCGTTTGAGAAAACTAGCCTTGGATTTGTAATCTACAGTCAAAACCGATCGGGATAGAGCTTTGGTTCGAGTGATTTGGTGCCAAATCGTGTTCGCAGTCGCCGGCGACGGTGGGTTTCTTCTCCCCCCTCTCCAATCGCGTTTCTGTTCTGTTTTTTTGGTGAAAGGAAGAAGATAGATCTGGCCACGTGGCAGCGCGCGGTTGGCCACTGGGCCTTCTCGCGCGCCCCCCTCTTTCTCACCGCGCCCCCCATTCGTTTTTTTGTTTGGAGCTAGTGAATTGGTGACCGGGCGGGTTTGACCTATGGGTCACCCGACCCGGTCCGGTTTCTTTGATAGGGATCTGGGCCTATCTTTTGGGCCCTTTGCTATTTTAATTGTTTTTTTTATGTGAGTTTTCTGCTGCTGTACACCTTGCTGTTTCTGCACCCCCTGCTGAGATTTAATTAATTATGATGTCAACGAATAAAAAATGCTATTTCATTTTATGTTCGAAAACTAGTATTCGGAACAAAAATAAATTGGACTCTGACGTACGTCTCGCGTCCTCGATTTATTTTTATTTCAAATATTTTAAACAATTTAATTAATGTTGAGATAAAAGGGCTTGACTTACGACTTGTCTCTGTTTATCCTATTTTAATTAATTTCGTTTAAATGACTTTTTTTTCGTTACTTCGCCTAATCACTTGTAACATCATAATTAATTAATATCTCGTTTATCTATTAGACTTAATTTTGAGTGAAATAAATATAAATTGGGCCCTGTCTTACGACTCGCGCTTTGAATTTATTTTTTATTTCATTCAAAATATGACTTGATGTTTGACATGTAAGATAAGCGAGAGCCTGACGTACGACTCGTCTTGAGCTTATCTTACGCTTGCTTGCTAAAATGTCCGTTAATTTGCTTCTCTGTTTGTCAGTTTCATTTTATGCCTGATTATCTGATTACTCATTTATTTATGTGTCCACATATTTATTTCGAGTATTATTTAATTGTTGCATTATTACACTGTCATTATCATATATCATGCATTTGCATTCTTCGCATCTTCTACCTTTTTTTTCTTCCCTTTTCTTTTCTGAATCTAAAATCTGTTGTGAACTTATCTTTGAATATGGAATGTGAATAAATCAGTCTCTGTCGTACGACTTTGGCTTTGAATTATTCGCATGCCATTTAAAACGGAACACTCTTTAATTAAATGAAATGGGAAGGAGCCTGACTTACGACTCGCCTTCGGCTCGTTTCACTTTAATTAAGAATGTTCATTTAATAAACTGAATGAAAAAGAGAGAGCCTGTCGTACGACTCGTTTCTGCTCGGATGATCCGGTCCCTGACTGACGACTCGTGATTTAGGATCATCCTCATTCTCAAAACAACTTTTCTAAAATCATAAAAGACACTCAACCCATTCAACTGTTTTCCTGCCCTTGCGCAGTCAGCTCTTTTTTCAACTGCTCTTGTGCAGTCAAATCTTTTTTCAACTTCTTTTTCCTAAATGGATGGCGCTTTATCCATTCCCCTGCTACAGACAAACGCTTAAGCCTCCGAAGCGAGCATACAAGCATACTGTTGTATCAGTGGAATGCGACCTAAGCATCGTTCACTAAAAACAACCAACACACAATCTTTCTTTTCAGGAAGAACTACGTGAGCTTTGAATTCCTCATTGTACTTGGGGGATACGTAGGAGCGAGAGCCTCTCTCGTCAAGCCAAATAATAAAAAACTCTTTTTTTCCTTTCTGTTCAATATGCGGTAATTTATTTCTTTTTATACGGTTATCTCTGTTTATGCAAACCAAAATTCCTCAAATGGTTCCCGTTGAGTACAACGGATATGAGGGGGTGTTAACGTCTTCCCCTCATGTAACCAACTCCCGAACCCGATCTTTAAGGTTTATCATTATTTTCCTTTCCCCTCATGGGATAAATAAAATATGGTGGCGGCTTCATTGTTTACATTTGTGCATTGCATTTCATCATTGCATATTTGTATATTTTTTTGCGCCGGGTACTACAGCTGGCGACTTCACTGGGGAACGATGATTAGTGAGTTAAGCCTAATTTGGGGCTTTTGGTTTGCTTATGCCAGGTTAGCCGTATCTGTCCTATCTTTTACTTTTCCGCAAAATAATGAACTGTCTGGATTTGCTGGCTTTGTCTTCTCTTCTACTCCTTTTTTTCTTTTTGCCTTTATGGCTTGGTTCTTGGTTACAGTGTGATTATGCTCCGTACCCGAGCTAGAGTGATACTCAGGATTAGTTGAGGGATTGTCATGTTGGGCTCCCTAACGAACGTCTCTGGGCTTGGATGTGATGGTCTCGACCAGAATAGATTCACTTGGAATAATTGGACTCCTTGGCTTACGCCTTGCGGGCTTCATGTTTCCTTGTTGGGTCCGAAACTCTGGTGGCCTTTATTAGATGTCCGAAACTTTTGTCTAGGGACCACCGTTTAGAACATGTGTCGAGGTTATAATGTCGACTCATCCAGTTGGTGTTATGATCTCGCCCAGATGAGGTTGCTTTTGGGAAAAGTAATCAAGATTTTGGGTAACCTTGTCAACCTAGAACAACATGTGAGAGGGGTGGGTTACAGGTAACCTTGAACTTTTGGCCTCAGAGATTCCATTTTGAAAAGAACCCTGTTGTTATGAATATGGAAGATTTATGACTTTGAGATCAAGTTCGCCAGATGATAAAATGCTACAGTGAATCTATACAGGCATTCCATTCATACATTTTGCATTCATGACATTCATGCATACATGAAAATAATCATGCATATTTATCTCTCATACATTTACAAAAAATTGCGGAAAAAGTCTTTGAAAAAAAAACCATGCATTTTCATTCATAAAAAAAATCATGCATATTTCAACCAAAAAAAAATCTCATTTTCATTTATTCATTCCAACAGTTACCTTCCCGGCACCGGTATTTGGTCTAGAAAGTATTACACTGCACCATGGACAATTGGAGAGAAAAACATGATGTCTTGCAAGGCGAAGTGAATCAGATGGGTGGAAAGTTGGACAGAGTTATAGAGATGTTGTCCATTTTGAATCTGCCACCAAGACCGGCTGTGGATGAGGTTCCGGTACCTATTGTTGAGATCCCACGAGAGAATGCTTCAGTGACTAATGTGAATTGGCCACCTCATGGTGTACCAATTAGATATGCTCTACCTGAATATGTGCCGTTTGTGTTTGATGTTCCATCTGGTTCCCAAGCTGTCGAGAATCAGAATAGAGTACCTTCAGTTCGTCAAGGACTCAATCTGTCACAAGGGAATTTGGTTGACCCTATGAATGCTCACCAGGGTAATGTGATACATACTGATGTGTCAAAAGTGGACTCTACCATCCCTCAGATAGAGGAGACTATGCAGAAATTCCAGGCTCTAGAGGAGAGATTGAATCTGGTAGAAACGGGTAGTGATCCGTGTTGTACCCCAATTTTGGACCTAAAATCCAATGTTGCTCTTTTAGTTTACTTTATTTTTAAATAGTTACTAAATTAGCGTAAAAGTCTAAAAATGTCAAAAAAAATAGTCTTTTTTCTATTTTACGTTCATTTTCTATTTTATTATCGCATATTCTAAAAATATCAAAATATTTGCATTTTATCTTATTTTCAATACATTCTATTTAATTTTATTTTTTTTATTTATTTACATTCTATTTCAAAAAAAATGTCAAAAATATTTATTTTGCTTTTCGTTTATTTTATTTTATTATCCAAAATTCAAAAATGTAATAGTAAGTAAATAGTAAATATTTTCTATGACTCATCTTTTTTTTCCACCTTTTATCATTTACCACTTAATATCATTTGTTTACTTTTGTTATTATTATTATTATTATTATTATTATTTTTTTAAAAAGAAAAAATCATTCTCACAAGAAAAATAAGTTTCTCTTCCTCTCTTTTTATTTCCTTTTCTTTTTACCCTTTTATTATTATTATTGGTATAATATTATTACTACTACTTTTATTATTATTATTATTATTATTATTATTATTATTATTATTATTATTATTATTATGCAACCCAAAAAAAACAAAATTGGAAAGAAGAGATGGGATCCAATGCATGGGATAAGCTTACACTCCTGCAGAAAGAAAAAAAACCAGTACCAACTTTGTCTTCTTTCTCTTTTGAGACCAATTTTGCCAACAAAAATTCTGAAATAACAAAGTAATTCTACAAATTTCTTCATCTATCTTCAAACCTAATTTTCATCTATAAAACAACACAATCAGAACAGCATGGGGAAGAGGCGGATCTAGCAAAAACATAGAGCAAGAAGAAACACACATATCCCCCTCATTTCTCCATTTTCATAAAAAAATTCACAAACTCATCAAACATTCATCAAATTCAAATCCATCCACTCATGTAGCTTTCTATCGAGTTAAGAAGCTCAAAACCATTGCAAATCACTACCAAAACACTTTCAAAACAACCACAAACATCATCAATTTCATCCTCTTTTTTCCATTTTCGGTCAAAAAATAAAAATCTCAAACTAACACAAGCTTCAACCAAAACTCGCTCAAACTCGGTTTATAAGGGTGTAGATGGACTCAGGAGCTGGAAGTTGATGGGATACGCAAAGGAATCGCGTCGGAGACGCTGCCCTCGGAACACCAATCGAACCCGTTTTTGAGGTATTCATCTTGAACGTTTTAGACCTTCATTTTAACTTATTCTCGTCGTGTTGTGTTCGTAACCAACCGTCTATGATTTTCCATGAGTTAATTTCCCGATTCCATGCTTAAAATTCATTTTCCATTTTTGAGATCCAAACTTTGAAGCTTCTTATTTTAAAATACGCTGCTCTATTATGAAAACTAATTTCATATTCAAGATCTATGTGAAAAACCCTATGAAATGGAGTATCTATTTGCTTGATTTGGTGTCCATTTGAATTTTATGTTGTTTGAGTTTTGAAGCTTCAATGTGTGTTTTTTATGCATACTGGTTGTTGTTGTTAAGAGGTTGAAGAAGACTTCCCATGCCACGTGTCGCGCTCCCATAGGCGCATGTGTTTAGTTTTTTTTTTTTATTATTGTTTTTTTGGTTACTGGTTTGTGACCGGGTCTGGGTTGACCCATGGGTCGACCCGACCCGATCCGGTTTAAGAAGTTTATGGGCTGGGCCTCTGTTTGCTTTTTTTTTTTTTTTTTTTTTTCTTTTGTGTATGCTGTTTTTTTTATTTACTTATATTTACACCCCATTTTACTGCTACACCACTGCAACTTTGTTTATTTTAATAGCTTATTTCAATAAGTGCTTATTTGGGACAATAGCTTATTTAAGCTTATTGAGACCAAATTTTACACTAATATTCAAAAAACTTCTAAGTTAAAAAAAAAAAAAAACTTATCTTTTAAATAAAAAGACCTTTTTTTTTTTAGTTATTTAAATGTTAAGAAATAAAAATGTTTGTTTTGTTATGTCTTCTTTTTAATTAGTCATTTAAAAAATGCAAAAAATATATAAAACAACAAAAAATGCCAAAAAAATTTAGATATGCTATGTTTGAATTCATTTTTTTTCGATGATTGATGACTTGATTATATTTTTGTTTAATCTCATTTTATAAAAACATATAACATGCTTTTATTAAAATTTTCATGCATACATGCATTTAAAAATCTTACATTTTTACACTACATCACATTTATGCATTTTTCATGTCACATAACTTTTTTACAAAAATTCTACATCATATCACATTTTTCATTACATTTACACTACACATTTCTTTTTTACACTTCTACATTACATTGCATCATAATCTACATTTTGCATTTTCACATGACATTTGACACTAATTTTTGCATCACACTACAATCTCACATTACAACTTTACTCCACATTTTTTTTTTCATGCATACATGCATTGCATTTAGATTAGGACAATGCATCATTTTAAAAATGCATGTTAGAGACAATATTTTAATTAATAAAATCATTGAGCTCTAACATTAGCATTAATACTTAAGGGCCTTTTGGCCTAAATTCATTCTCTTCATAAAAATAAAAAAACTTTTCTTTTGATAAATAAAATTGCATGTTGCTTGTGTGCCTAGGTTAGAATTATTTGTTGTTGTGAGTGGCCTCCAAAAATGTATTATCATGTATTTGCCTCCGACACATTTCTTTCACACACTCCACTTTTAATTAGGATGTTATTTTGTGATGTTTTTTTTTCCTCTCGTATGTGCATTTTATTATCATATTTATTTCTCCGCACTTGCATTTTTACTTTTATGCATTGTTATTTATTTATTTATTTATTGCTTATTATCATTATTCATTCATTCGATTCGATATGGTTGTAAATTAATTATTCCATTGGGTTGTAATAGCGTAGGACTTTATTTATTGTTATTGCTTTCCTAGCTCACACATCACACACAACGCCAAAAAAAATTCATTTCCAAGGGAGAGGACTCGTAATTGATTCAAATTGATTACGAGACTTTTCTTGAAACGAAAAAAACCCTTTCAAAACAAACGTACGATCTTTTTATAAGACAAGCGCAAGTTCATCTTAATCTCAACGTCACTACAATCATTTTAACATGCTTTTATCACAACATTTTTTTACATCTTTTCTTACATTTTTTGGCAACAAGAACTTCTTTTCTTTACAACACACTTTTTCCAACACCAAAAAGCAAATACACTTTCGTTCTCAAACGACAACTTTTTTACAACATCTTTTCTCATAACCTCTTTCTCTCAACAACTACAATTCTCTCAAAAATCTTTTTTACAAAAAAAAAACATTTACACTTCTTTTCTTTTATTTACTTTATGAAATAAAATTTTCTTAACTTTTACCCACTTTCTTTTCTTTCTTCTGTACAACTTCTCTCCCCATTCTTAAAAGCATGTATCAAAAAGCACAAAAACATATAAGAGGTTACCATGGAGTACCATGGGCGCTTGAGGTGCTAACACCTTCCTCAAGTGCAACTAACCCCCGTACCTTAGAATCTCAACTTAAAAGGTTTTCAATTTTTCCCCTCCTTTGGAAATGAAAAATAAAACTGTAGTGGGGTATGTCTCAAAAATCCCGCAACAGAAAAATGGCGACTTCACTGGGGATTCTCTCCTTAAGAGGGTTGAACCTAACTTATGTGTTTATATGTGCTTATTTATTTACATGCTTTATATACATTGTGGGGGGGTTCTTGAGTTGAGACAAGTTTGACCCGAGCTTGAGTGCACACATAGGATAGAAAATGTGGTGTAATCATAGTGACATGTTTGGAGTCAATTCATTTCATGATGCACATGTGATACGACTACGCTCAAGTGGAGGGTTTACGAGAATAGGAGTTGTCGATACGAGTCAATTGTATTGGCAATAACTATTTCCGGAAATCCCGAGAAGCTTGGGGACCTTTTAGTCACATTTAACCCATCTTAGCCCTTTTAGGATGTAGTGCGATGGCTAGAGTATGACGGAATTTCTTTTTCCTGACTTTAGTTGTTCCGCGATACTACGCCCAGACGAGATTTTCTTGTTGGATATTTATCGGACCACGAGTCAATTGTGGGTACGATAATCTCCAATGAGGAGTTGATAACTTTGGGAACCTTGTAGCACCCGTGATACAGGTACAAAGGAAACCAATAGTTCATACCTTTTGGGCGGGTTTTACCCTTTGACTCCAACATCATGACACCTAAACCACCCATGTTTGCTTATGTTTGTGGTTGTTGCATATTCATATCTTATAATCCATACATCCATGCATACATGATACCTTTTTTCCCATATTCAAAGGATTTAAAAATAATGAAAATGTAAACATCACAGTTATGGACTCAAAGAGGAAGCTTACCAAGAAGTTCAGTTTCAGAACTCCAGATTTGAGGAAGTTGAGGCATCTCGCGACTTTTGTACCAAATGATGTCCACTTTGAACGTCGTTATGGAAAGCTTATGGATGTTCTCAATGGTAGGGTGGACCCCGGATTACTCAGTACCCTTCTGCAATTTTATGATCCTGTGTACCACTGTTTCACTTTCAAAGATTATCAACTTGTTCCAACTTTGGAAGAATATGCTCATTGGATAGGAATAACAGTCAAAGACAAAGTACCATTTTATGGATTGGATGGAGAGCTTGAAGTGTCAACTATAGCGTCTGCTTTACACTTGAAGGAGCTTGAAGTGGTACATAACATGGCTCTGAAGAACGGGCGTTCGGGTTTAGCTTCAACTTTCTTGATAGAAAAAGCTTTTGAGTTTCTTGAGAAGAAAAATTTTGAGGCTTTTGAGGTCATTCTAGTTGTGCTTATCTATGGGCTGTTGCTATTTCCCAGCACTGATTACTTTGTGGATGCTGATGCTATCCGGATCTTTTTGATTGGGAACCCTGTCCCAACCTTGCTTGCTGATACTTACCATTCAATTCACTACAGGTTTTCAAAAGGGGGACGGATCAACTGTTGTGCCCCATTACTTCAAATGTGGTATTGCTCACACCTACCTAAGTCTAATGACTTCGGAAACTATCCAAGCCATACCCTTTGGTCCAAACGAATCATGGCCATCACTCATTCAGACATAACCTGGTATAACTCTGATTATTTCAATGGAACTATCATCGACAACTGTGGGGATTTTCCTAATGTACCCCTCATTGGTACACAAGGAGGAATCACTTATAACCCTACTCTTGCCAGGCGTCAGTTTGGTTTTACTATGAGAAAATGTCCTAATACTCTCTTATTGGACGGAGTTTTTTACATCAATGGGAAAGACAGTCTCATCACAAGGGCAAGGTTTGCGGGTGCTTGGGAAAAGATTAACAGAAAAACAAAGAGTGAATTAGGGAAACAACACTGTGTAGCTTTGAAAGAGTATACTGATTGGGTCATCGCCAGAGCTGCCAAACTTGTGTTACCATATGCTCTCTCTACACCTTCATCTTCTACATCTCTGTCTCCTGTGACCCTAGTTGCGCCAGAACAGCAACCAACTGAAGCAAATGATGAGGAGATTTCTTGGGAAGAGAAGTTTTATGTGTCAGAACTTGAGAAAGAAAAATTGAAGAAAGAATTAGATGAGAAATGTCGTGTTCTTGAGCTTGAGAAGAAAAAGATGGAAGAGTCAAAGAAAGGAAAGAGCCAAGAGATGGATCCTTTGGATGTGTGGCTGTATGGAGGTAGGAATCCAGGTCAAGAAATGAAAAGGCAAAGAAAGAACAAGAAGTGAAGACTGCACAAGGAAGGGACTAGTGTGTTTTATTTACTATGTATTTGTCTAATGCTTGTAATGTTAATTTGTTTGTAGCTTTTAACAATTCGATGTAATTTTTCTTTATTTCTTTTTTTTTGTACGTGTCTTTGTTGTTTTATGTGCTCAAACAGTTATATTTCCTTTTATTTATTAATGAATCAAGGTCCCTGTCATGATTACATTTCTCTCATTGCTTTTAAAGATCCTTTGAATAAAAAGACACACATAACAAAGAAAATTTTATACACATGGCATATCATGCATCATTTGCATTCATGATTCAGTTTTCAAGGTGTTGAGTGTCACGTTCTTAACAGATTCTGGTCCGACGCTCTCGTCCAAAGTCAACTCGCAATTACAACATTTGGTTAGTCAAAAGAAAAGAATGAAGGCAATTGAACAAGAGAACACTCAGCTTCGTGAAGAAGTCATCACACTTCGGGCAGAATTGGAAAAGAAAAATGCCCTGATCACTTCCTTAATGGTAGCGCAGAATAACCACCATCTTCTCCTCGAGCAACTGTTTTTGCCTTTCCAAGCTCAACAAAGGCATCAGATTCAACTACAGTCTCAATCACAGCCTCTCCAACAGGCTACACAACAGGTTTCACATCAGATTCCACGACTGGCTCCACAAAAGTCAAACAAACAAGATACTGTTTCAAAAAGGGAACCTCAGTTTGAACCGATCCCTATGTTGTATGCAGATTTACTACCCATTTTGCTTGAGAAGAATTATGTTCAAACTAAAGTACCTCCTAAGATACCTGCAATATTACCAAGGTGGTATAAGACTGATCGATTTTGTACTTTCCATCAAGGGGCACCCGGCCATGACATTGAACATTGTTTTCCTTTAAAAGCCGAAGTCCGGAAGCTGATTGAGGAGAACAAGCTTTATTTCAGGGGTACGGACCCAGTTTTTGTGCTGCATTAAGTGGTTTGTTGCAATCTGGTTTGCTGTTGATGAATAATTTTGATGCAATCATCTAGTTGAAGTCGGTGATACTAGGAAGCTTATCCCTATGATCACTAGGCTTTTATTTCTTTCTTGTCAAGCATTTGTTTGCTTTTAATATTATGTCTTTTGTCAAGTACTTTTTAATATAATAATCATGCATGTTTTTTGAAATAAATCCATTCGTATTCACTCTTTTTTTTTCTTGTTTTATTACTTACAAACTTGGAGCGAGGATGATGAAAATAAATAACTGATTTTTTTTGTTGATATATGCTTTTCAATGGTGAAAAACCTAGTTGACGATGTAAGGCATTGTTTCTCTTCCCAAACAGTGGAGATATAAGGAGATAGTCCGTAATCAGCCCCTTTGAGCCTGAAGTCGGTGTTTCTTTCTATTTTTCTGAACCCTTAACCATAACCTAGGGCAGGGTAGTCTTTCAATTAATTTGATGATGCATCCTGATGCAAGAGAATCAATTTTCCTGATCATACCAAATTAGAGGTTTAGTCACAATGCTTTCCTCAGACAAAGGAAGCTGTCAAGAGATGAGACTCAAAACAGTTCATATGGCAGTCACAATATTCATACACCAAAATCTTACAAGAGTTGTTCAAAAAAAAGTATTTACAAAAAAAATTCAAAAAAAAGGAGCCCATAAAAAAAAAAGAGGGGCACCGTGATGGACCACAAATTCAAAGTTCGAAAAGAGCTAGTCCATACAAATAAAGAGTGATTCAAAAAATAGGAACAACTTCCTAAACACAAAGTGACTGCCACTTCAAGAAATCTCATCGAGTCTGTTCAACAAAAAGAATATCAATGGAGCTTCGATCAAAGTGTCAACCTCAAACGTCATTGCAAAAAAGTTTCTCTTGTCGACTGAGTGCATCAGTTGATTTAATTGAACTTAGGATTGAAGAACATCAAGAAGAATGGGTGGGACCAAATAAATTTTGAGCCTAACAATCTTTCTTTTGAAAACCGTGAGCCCAGCCACATTATAACATACAAAAGACCTAATTGAAGCTAGGTTCACTGTGAAAGCATATATTTGGCAAATTTATTGTTAAGCTGACTCATCCTGTTTGTTGAGTAATCACAAATTAACTTTGTACACACCATATGTGCTTCCATCACAAAAATATTCAATTTCAAAAACATACATATGCATTTTATCAAAAATACTTTTCAAAAGAAATAATTTTACTTGCAAAATAATACTTGACATCAAAGAAATTTGAGCTATAGTCTGATCAGGGGCAAAGCTGACTTGAGACGCTCCTAGCCAGGGGCATGTTATTTGTGGATTCTACCAATCAGGGGGCAAACAAGCTGAATATTCTTCTTATCAAGGTTGAAAATGGTTCAGAATTTGGTTACTCTACAAACATCAGTTAATCAGGGGCATACCCTTCAAGAATTCAAAGACTTGCGGCATACTGTGTCAAGATCATATATTCCTGAAAAGGTACACTGAATGTAAAAGGTCAACCAGTCACGCTCTTCGAGCGATTCTTTCAAAGATCTTTAGACTAAAGCAAAGAGTCTGAAGCAAGGGGCAAGTCGTCTTCATTCTCTCAGATGTTCATCAATAACAAACATGTTTTCTCTAGAGAATGTAAACAATCTTTTTCTTAGAAAAGGGTACATCCCCAATGAAAGTTGACAAAGTTGTTTTGAGTGCAGTCAAGTTTCAATATATAGATCGTTTCGGCTAGAACGGTCAACTCCCCAGAGAAGTTGTTCCTTCCCCAAGAAGAGTTCTCTTACTTTATCTACAATGACATATACACTTTGTTGAGATATCCTGAGCAGTGATGCGACGTTGGCTTGTGTTTCCGGTTTGGTCACTTTGTCTGTCCATCAAAAGATGTTTCACATACATACATATACACATACATTCATAACATACAAACATTCATACATACTTTCATATATTCAAACATAGCATTTATATGTGCCATCAACATTTACATCATTCATACATTACTACATCATATACAGATGTCTATCTCCTTCGTTTTGTCCGTGTCTACAAAAATAGAGTCGGGATGGGCATGTTGTTCTCCCCAATTAGAGTGTCAGCTTAGGCAGATAAGTGTACACCTCTTGTTTCAAAAATTCCCCACTAGACTCCTCTCTTGTGGAAGATGGTTGTTTCAGTTTTTCCTACAACAAAAGGAAAATTCCAGTTGAATTTATTCTTCAATTGGACACAGCGTCTTGTTTACAGTTTCCCTCCGGTTTGTTCTCGGATTGGACGTCAACCCAATTTTACAAGTGGCAGTCTCGTCATCCGAGAAGCTTGTATGTCATCAGTCATGTTCACAAGTGGCAATCTCGTCATCTGAGAAGCTTGTGCACATTATTACAAGTGGCAATCTCGTCATTCGAGAAGCTTGTATTCATTTTACAAGTGGCAGTCTCGTCATCCGAGAAGCTTGTATGTCATCAGTCATGTTCACAAGTGGCAATCTCGTCATCTGAGAAGCTTGTGCATATTATTACAAGTGGCAATCTCGTCATTCGAGAAGCTTGTATCCATTCCACAAGTGGCAATCTCGTCATCTGAGAAGCTTGTATGTCATCAATTACCATCAACAAGTGCCAATCTCGTCATCTGAGAAGCTTGTATGTCATCGTTCATTTTACAAGTGGCAGTCTCGTCATTCGAGAAGCTTGTATCTAATTTCACAAGTGGCAGTCTCGTCATTCGAGAAGCTTGTATCCAATTTCACAAGTGGCAGTCTCGTCATTCGAGAAGCTTGTATCCATTTTACAAGTGGCAGTCTCGTCATCCGAGAAGCTTGTACATATCAAACAAGTGACAAGTTTTCCGCACAAGAAGCTTGTACTTTACAAGATACATTTTACAGTTCTTCAGGTGGCTTTATCCCCAGTGAACCTTATCAATACATTACACAAAAGATCATACAAATCCTTTCTCTCTACAAATACATACACTTATACAGTTTAATCAGCTCAAATCACTGTTCGAAACACTCGTCAGAATCACTTCCTTTTAAGAGAATCATGTTACCAGTGGGTGACATGTAGAGGTTGTCTTTTATCTGCATTCCGTCTTTGTAAGACGGTGGACAATGCTCCTGTTCTCTGTGGACTTTGTCTTCTTTATGCAAGCCGTCACTTTGCAAGGCGGTGGACAATGTTCCTATTCCTTATAGAGGTCGTCTTTTATCTGCAAGCTGTCTCTTCGTAAGGCGGTGGACGATGCTCTTGTTCTCAGTAAACGTTGTCTTTTATCTGCAAGCCGTCACTTTGCAAGGCGGTGGACAATGTTCCTGTTTTTCTTGTAGAAATTGTCTTTTATCTGCAATCCGTCCTTGTCAGGCGGTGGACAATTCTCTTATTCTCTATAAACGTTGTCTTTTATCTGCAAGCCGTCACTTTGCAAGGCGGTGGACAATGTTCCTGTTTTTCTTGTAGAAATTGTCTTTTATCTGCAATCCGTCCTTGTCAGGCGGTGGACAATTCTCTTATTCTCTATAAACGTTGTCTTTTATCTGCAAGCTGTCTCTTTGTAAGGCGGTGGACAATGTTCTTATTCTTTATAGAGGTCGTCTTTTATCTGCAAGCTGTCTCTTCGTAAGGCAGTGGACGATACTCTTATTCTCAGTAAATGTTGTCTTTTATCTGCAAGCCGTCACTTTGCAAGGCGGTGGACAATGTTCCTGTTCTCTGTTAACGTTGTCTTTTATCTGCATTCCGTCTCTTTGTAAGACGGTGGACAATGTTCTTTTCACCATTACTGTCATCCACATAATAGTAATTAACATTTTCCCCAGTGTTTTACTTTATTCCCTAGTGGAGTTCGTTCTTCCAATGGACTTGGGGCACATCTTGTTATTTTCCCAGTCAAACCATGTTACGTTCTTCCCCTATGAAGTCCTAAATATGTTTCCTTCCTTTGTCTATCTTTTACAACATTCATATTAAACTAAAAAAATTCATCATCTGCATTTCATGCATTCATATTTGCATCATAAGCATTGTTTGAGGATTTTAGGTCCAAAAATGGTGCACGTTTTATATTTAAGTATCTTCAATCCCGTCTAGACAAAGATTTCAATCTTCATCTCTCCGGGTGAAGAAACTTAAATAGGGGCAGCTGTTGTACCCCAATTTTGGACCTAAAATCCAATGTTGCTCTTTTAGTTTACTTTATTTTTAAATAGTTACTAAATTAGCGTAAAAGTCTAAAAATGTCAAAAAAAATAGTCTTTTTTCTATTTTACGTTCATTTTCTATTTTATTATCGCATATTCTAAAAATATCAAAATATTTACATTTTATCTTATTTTCAATACATTCTATTTAATTTTATTTTTTTTATTTATTTACATTCTATTTCAAAAAAAATGTCAAAAATATTTATTTTGCTTTTCGTTTATTTTATTTTATTATCCAAAATTCAAAAATGTAATAGTAAGTAAATAGTAAATATTTTCTATGACTCATCTTTTTTTTCCACCTTTTATCATTTACCACTTAATATCATTTGTTTACTTTTGTTATTATTATTATTATTATTATTATTTTTTTAAAAAGAAAAAATCATTCTCACAAGAAAAATAAGTTTCTCTTCCTCTCTTTTTATTTCCTTTTCTTTTTACCCTTTTATTATTATTATTGGTATAATATTATTACTACTACTTTTATTATTATTATTATTATTATTATTATTATTATTATTATTATTATTATTATTATTATTATTATGCAACCCAAAAAAAACAAAATTGGAAAGAAGAGATGGGATCCAATGCATGGGATAAGCTTACACTCCTGCAGAAAGAAAAAAAACCAGTACCAACTTTGTCTTCTTTCTCTTTTGAGACCAATTTTGCCAACAAAAATTCTGAAATAACAAAGTAATTCTACAAATTTCTTCATCTATCTTCAAACCTAATTTTCATCTATAAAACAACACAATCAGAACAGCATGGGGAAGAGGCGGATCTAGCAAAAACATAGAGCAAGAAGAAACACACATATCCCCCTCATTTCTCCATTTTCATAAAAAAATTCACAAACTCATCAAACATTCATCAAATTCAAATCCATCCACTCATGTAGCTTTCTATCGAGTTAAGAAGCTCAAAACCATTGCAAATCACTACCAAAACACTTTCAAAACAACCACAAACATCATCAATTTCATCCTCTTTTTTCCATTTTCGGTCAAAAAATAAAAATCTCAAACTAACACAAGCTTCAACCAAAACTCGCTCAAACTCGGTTTATAAGGGTGTAGATGGACTCAGGAGCTGGAAGTTGATGGGATACGCAAAGGAATCGCGTCGGAGACGCTGCCCTCGGAACACCAATCGAACCCGTTTTTGAGGTATTCATCTTGAACGTTTTAGACCTTCATTTTAACTTATTCTCGTCGTGTTGTGTTCGTAACCAACCGTCTATGATTTTCCATGAGTTAATTTCCCGATTCCATGCTTAAAATTCATTTTCCATTTTTGAGATCCAAACTTTGAAGCTTCTTATTTTAAAATACGCTGCTCTATTATGAAAACTAATTTCATATTCAAGATCTATGTGAAAAACCCTATGAAATGGAGTATCTATTTGCTTGATTTGGTGTCCATTTGAATTTTATGTTGTTTGAGTTTTGAAGCTTCAATGTGTGTTTTTTATGCATACTGGTTGTTGTTGTTAAGAGGTTGAAGAAGACTTCCCATGCCACGTGTCGCGCTCCCATAGGCGCATGTGTTTAGTTTTTTTTTTTTATTATTGTTTTTTTGGTTACTGGTTTGTGACCGGGTCTGGGTTGACCCATGGGTCGACCCGACCCGATCCGGTTTAAGAAGTTTATGGGCTGGGCCTCTGTTTGCTTTTTTTTTTTTTTTTTTTTTTCTTTTGTGTATGCTGTTTTTTTTATTTACTTATATTTACACCCCATTTTACTGCTACACCACTGCAACTTTGTTTATTTTAATAGCTTATTTCAATAAGTGCTTATTTGGGACAATAGCTTATTTAAGCTTATTGAGACCAAATTTTACACTAATATTCAAAAAACTTCTAAGTTAAAAAAAAAAAAAAACTTATCTTTTAAATAAAAAGACCTTTTTTTTTTTAGTTATTTAAATGTTAAGAAATAAAAATGTTTGTTTTGTTATGTCTTCTTTTTAATTAGTCATTTAAAAAATGCAAAAAATATATAAAACAACAAAAAATGCCAAAAAAATTTAGATATGCTATGTTTGAATTCATTTTTTTTCGATGATTGATGACTTGATTATATTTTTGTTTAATCTCATTTTATAAAAACATATAACATGCTTTTATTAAAATTTTCATGCATACATGCATTTAAAAATCTTACATTTTTACACTACATCACATTTATGCATTTTTCATGTCACATAACTTTTTTACAAAAATTCTACATCATATCACATTTTTCATTACATTTACACTACACATTTCTTTTTTACACTTCTACATTACATTGCATCATAATCTACATTTTGCATTTTCACATGACATTTGACACTAATTTTTGCATCACACTACAATCTCACATTACAACTTTACTCCACATTTTTTTTTTTCATGCATACATGCATTGCATTTAGATTAGGACAATGCATCATTTTAAAAATGCATGTTAGAGACAATATTTTAATTAATAAAATCATTGAGCTCTAACATTAGCATTAATACTTAAGGGCCTTTTGGCCTAAATTCATTCTCTTCATAAAAATAAAAAAACTTTTCTTTTGATAAATAAAATTGCATGTTGCTTGTGTGCCTAGGTTAGAATTATTTGTTGTTGTGAGTGGCCTCCAAAAATGTATTATCATGTATTTGCCTCCGACACATTTCTTTCACACACTCCACTTTTAATTAGGATGTTATTTTGTGATGTTTTTTTTTCCTCTCGTATGTGCATTTTATTATCATATTTATTTCTCCGCACTTGCATTTTTACTTTTATGCATTGTTATTTATTTATTTATTTATTGCTTATTATCATTATTCATTCATTCGATTCGATATGGTTGTAAATTAATTATTCCATTGGGTTGTAATAGCGTAGGACTTTATTTATTGTTATTGCTTTCCTAGCTCACACATCACACACAACGCCAAAAAAAATTCATTTCCAAGGGAGAGGACTCGTAATTGATTCAAATTGATTACGAGACTTTTCTTGAAACGAAAAAAACCCTTTCAAAACAAACGTACGATCTTTTTATAAGACAAGCGCAAGTTCATCTTAATCTCAACGTCACTACAATCATTTTAACATGCTTTTATCACAACATTTTTTTACATCTTTTCTTACATTTTTTGGCAACAAGAACTTCTTTTCTTTACAACACACTTTTTCCAACACCAAAAAGCAAATACACTTTCGTTCTCAAACGACAACTTTTTTACAACATCTTTTCTCATAACCTCTTTCTCTCAACAACTACAATTCTCTCAAAAATCTTTTTTACAAAAAAAAACATTTACACTTCTTTTCTTTTATTTACTTTATGAAATAAAATTTTCTTAACTTTTACCCACTTTCTTTTCTTTCTTCTGTACAACTTCTCTCCCCATTCTTAAAAGCATGTATCAAAAAGCACAAAAACATATAAGAGGTTACCATGGAGTACCATGGGCGCTTGAGGTGCTAACACCTTCCTCAAGTGCAACTAACCCCCGTACCTTAGAATCTCAACTTAAAAGGTTTTCAATTTTTCCCCTCCTTTGGAAATGAAAAATAAAACTGTAGTGGGGTATGTCTCAAAAATCCCGCAACAATCTGTTAGATTTCACAAAGATGTACTTGGTTTCTGATGTGGTGCTCCCACCAAAGTTCAAGATGCCCGACTTCATAAAGTACAAGGGTCTGAGTTGCCCAAAGAACCATCTGATCATGTATATCAGGAAAATGACTTCTTATTCTCATGATGATAAGTTGATGATCCACTGTTTCCAAGACAGTCTTGCTGAGGTGCCTCTCAATTGGTACATGCAACTCAAGGGTGGTAGTATCCTTTCATGGAGAGATTTGGCTAATGCCTTCCTTAAGCAATACCAATACAACATGGATATGGGTCCCAGTCGTACTCAACTTCAGAATATGACTCAAAATGATAATGAATCATTTAAGGTCTATGCACAAAGGTGGAGAACATTGGCTTCTCAAGTACGTCCACCACTCCTAGAGACAGAACTTGTGGACATGTTCATCAACACTCTGCAAGGGGCATACTTTGAAAATATGATTTGTAGTACTTCCACAGACTTCTCTGACTTTGTTCGAATTGGGGAAAAAATTGAAATGGCGATCAAAAGTGGCAAGATTCAGCTTACTGCTAGTTCTCTGAATGGAAAATGGAAGGCTAGTAATAACTTCACAGACGAAGAAAAGGAGGAAATTGATGCTGATACTTCTGAAAATGACCAGGCTACTGTTCAGTTCCCATATTTTCCATATCCATATGTGGCAACAATGCAACATCAGTAGTTCCAAGGATATCCTGTTCAAATGCTTGTGAATCATGTGCCACAACAGGCCCAACAACGGCCTAGAAAAGTCTTTGATCCAGTCCCTATGTCTTTCAGTCGACTCCTTCCTTATCTTGTATACAATGGATTGGTGGTTCCTAAGGTTCAAAAGCCATTGACTGAACCATTCCCTGATTGGTATGACGCAGAGGCTAAGTGCGATTATCATGCCGGAACTGAGGGGCATACCACTGATAACTGTAGATCTTTCAAGTATAAGATACAAGAGCTTCGTGATAAACAATTGTTGTCCTTCGAGGATGGTGAACCGATTATCAAAAGATAAGCAGTAAGTGGGGCATTCACCTGTGTTTTTGAACAATTTGCTATGCCAAAAGATGAAGAGAATAATGGAAATAGTCAAGATAGGCTGCACCTGTGTTTTTCAAACATAGTCTTTGCAAACTAGCTTATTATTTCCTTCTTGTCAAGCATTTGTTTGCTTTTAAGATTATGTATTTTGTCAAGTACTCTTAATATAATAAACATGCATGTTTTTGAAATCAATCCATTTGTATTCACCTCTTTTTCTTATTACCTGCAAATTTGGAGCGAGGATGATGAAAACAAATAACTGATCTTTGCTGATATATGCTTTCAATGGTGAAGAAAAAAAAAACCTAGTTGAGGATGTAAGGCATCGTTTTACTTTCTTTCATTATTTCATAAAATAAAAAAAAAATTGAATTGAGCCGTTCTTGCATATGTTTTGTTGTTATCTGATTCTCCTAGTTTCTTGAGATATATCTTTTAGAAAAGAAAGAATAAACAAGTAATTTTGGTTTGATACTTGACATGACACTTTAAGAGTATATAGGTTGTTTTGCACTTTGGGCTACGTTATGAAAGTTCAGAAATGATTCAATAAAATTGGTACCGTCTTAACACCTTTGACTCTTAGAAGTATGAAAGATCAATTTGAGTAATAATTTTGACGAAGACCTGAACATAAGTTTTAGGTAACCCTCAGTAGTTTATCTTAGCAGTCGGCACCATCTTGCGCACAAACTAAGTAGGAAATCGATGAACATAAGTGAATGATCTAGAAATGAAAATTTGCATATTTTGGTTAATGCACTTATTGAGTTAGATGACCCTCACTCGGTTGTTTAACCCATCAGTTGTTGAAAAACCATAGTAAATATACCCATTTAGTAGTTGGTTCAGAGGAGTCTGGTTCTGATCTTGGTAGGGCGGGTTGCTATCCGATCCCCTACAACTGCATTTGGAAGAGAAAAAGGGGTTTACCAAACTGATTTTACCAGCTCCCCTTGATATATGATCATAATCACTAACAGATTTTTCTACCATGAGCGTGTACAAGATAACGGGCTTAATGTGATTGCGCTTGAATGAAAAGGGTGAATAAAATTTAAGCAAAAGTTAGAGTCACAATAAAATGCTTCAGATTTGTCTTCATATGATGAGAGTCTCTGACTGCATTATGTTGTTTTGTGTTATTACAGTACCCTTGGTATTGATTTCTATTACTTGATTTTCTTCTTTAGCCGGCAACCACGTATGATTAAAGTTGTCGTGGTCTGTTTTAAACCTGTGTTGCAAAAAAAAAAAAAAAAAGTTACTATTTATGTGCTCAAGGACAAACAAATGTTCAAGTATGGGAAATCAGATGACACAAATTTATATCATTTTCTGGCTTGATTTACATGAATCCTAATTGCATGTTATAATACTCAAAAGACCTAATTGAAGCTAGGTTCCCTTTGAAAGCATTCGGCAAATGTATTGTTAAGCTGACTCCTCTAGTTTGTTGAGTAATTAATAATCATCTCTCTACACATCATATGTGTTTCAAAAAAAAAACTTGCATGTTCAAAAGAAATGATTTTACTTGCAAATTAGTGCTTGACATTAAAGAAATTGGAACATTGGTCTGATCATGGACAAAGATGATTTGAAGACGCTCCTAGCTAACGGCAAGTCATCTATGGATTCTGCCAATCAGGGGCAAACAAGTTGAATACCCTACTCATCAAGGTGAATTGGTTCGAGATTTGGTTACACTGCAAATATCAGTTGATCAGGGACATATCCTTCATGGATTCAATTGCTTGGGGCAAACTATGTCAAGATTACATCTTCCTGAAAGTCACATGTGGTGAAATACGGCAGAACTGTGGTTCTCAATACAATGAATGGTAAAGAGTTTCCACTCTCAGTGCACGCTGTTGTAGTCAAAGAAGGTTGTTGTTCCTCTTTGGAAGCTTGTTTGAACACCCGTCCTGCAACAGAAGCTTGCAAGGGTCCTCATCTCAACAACTTCAGAGTTACTCAGATTCTCGGTGCCCGGGAAATTCAAATTCTCTTCAACAGAAACTCAGAAAATTCATGCATTCATGCATAACATGCATTCATGCATACGAACTCCTGCATATTATCAGATAATTCATACGCATTAGTTTTGCATTTAGGCATCAGAAATACATAATCATGCATTCATGAAGCACAAGTTCAAAATTTTGTTTTAACAGGTTGTGAACTTGGATCTCTCATTCAGTGAAAAAGGTTGATGTACCTAATTCTCCAATAAGACGGCTATTGAATCGCAATTTCTCAACAAGAAGGGTTGATGAATCTTTTCCCCAGTGAACTGGTCAACAAAGTGTCATCCCCAGGCAGATCAGTCAGTGCAGCATATTCTCCATGAGAAAGGTTGAGGAATCGTTTCTTTCCCCAATGAGGCAGTTGATAATTGTTCATCTCCAGTAAGTCGGTTGGAACACCGCATTTTCAGTAAGTCGGTTGTTAAACCGTTTTCCTCAGTAAAGTTGACTTATGCACAACATCCCCAGCGAATGGATCAATAAGTCATTATCCCCAGTAAGCTGATCAGCATACTGCATCCTGAGTAAAGTTGGTACTCCGTACCTCAGCAAGTTGGTTTCCCAAACCATATCCTCAATGGAGTTTCCGCATCTACAACAAGTTGATTGATGAACCATGTTTCTCAACAAGACAGGTGTCTGACAATTGCCAAGAATAATGGCAGAATGTTCAATTTTCTTTCCCCAGCGAGTACTCTTTTTCAAGATACCTCAAACCTCAGCAAATTACTCCAGCAAATTTTCAGTGAACTACGGTTCAGATTGTCAGTTCCCCAGATTGGATGGTGAACGATTCAAGTCAATATCTCATCTCACAATTTTCCGGATAGGGCGGGAAATTCTCTAATCTCAAGGTGATTTTTCGGATTGGTCGAAAAGTTATCTCACATTTTTCCGGATTGGTTGGAAGGTAAGCTGTTTCAAGGTTTTTCGGATTGGTCGATAAACCATTTCATATCATGGTTTTCCAGATTGGTTGGTAAGCTATGTTATCTCTTGATTTTCCGGATTGGTCGGAAGGTAAGCATTTTCAAGATTTTTCAGATTGGTCGATAAACAATTTCATATCATGGTTTTCCAGATTGGTTGGTAAGCTGTGTTATCTCTTAATTTTCCGGATTGGTCGGAAGGTTGTCTTTTTCAAGGTTTTTCGCATTGGTCGATAAACCATTTTATATCATGGTTTTCCAGATTGGTTGGTAAGCTGTGTTATCTCTTGATCTTCCGGATTGGTCGGAAGGTTGTCCTTTTCATGGTTCTTCAGATTGGTAAAGAAAATATTTCAAATCATTGTTTGCTAGTAAGCTATATTATCTCATGATTTCTACGGTCGACACACCAGTGAAGTGGTAACGATCAGTTTTGGAGTTCAAGTACCCTGAGGGGAGAAGACTTCATTTTTCTTTTGTGGTCGACACACCAGTGAAGTGGTAACGATCGGTTTAGGAGTTCAGGTACCCTGAGGGGAGAAGACTTCGTTTTTCTTTTATGGTCAACACACCCGGAGGAGAGGTAATGATCATTTTATTCTCAGGTATTCAGTTACTAGTGATTCCAGGTATGTTTCCACCTTCATCTTCCATATGCATTCATTACCATTACATCACATTCACACCACAAAATTAGGGCATTTGTATTTAATTATCTTTTACTTCGAACACGTAAAGACGCAAGTCATTTACGCATTCGAGTATAAGACAATTAAATAGGGGCAGCTGTAATACCCTAATTTTGCGCTTTTTAAAATAAATATTTTATTTAAAAATTATTTCTTATTTTTTATGAGAAATACCAAAAAAATAGTTTTTTCGATAATTTTGTTTTACAATTTATTCATTTTCCTTTATTTCTTTTAATTTGTCGCAATTTATCTTTTTATACGAAAAATAGTAAAAATAATCAAAAATAGTTTTTATCTCTTTATATTTTCATTTTTATATTTTTCTACATTTTTTATTCATTTTTTCTTATTGATTTTTTTACATTTTTACCATTTTATAAAAATTCTTTGTTTTTCAACCAATCACATTGCGACACACCATCCCCTTACACTTCATAATCTTTTTCATTATCATTTTACCATTAATTATCCCTTAACCTCAAAATTATCCCAAAATTACAAAAAATGCCACTTAACCTAATTCATCACTATAAATACAATTAAATAATCAAATCAAAAGGAGAGGCACAATTTCCAAGAAACCCTAAAAATAATCTCCTCTCTTCCATTTTCCGGCGCCGTCGCCGTCTCCGGCCGCCACCGTCACCACCTCCGGCCACCACACAAAAATCATCCAAAAATCAAAATCAAACACTCATTTCTTGATAATTCGACCCTCCTGAGTCCAAATCTACGATCAGTTTCATCAAAAATGGCCTAGAACCCTGTCAAAACTGCGACCGAAAACGGAAAAGTTCACAAACTCTGATCCGGCTATTGCGCATGCAAACGAAAGCGAATGACCTTAGATTCTTACATCTGAGAACCTTCTGAACGTTTTCCTTTGAGAATCGTTGTCTTTAATCGCCGAAATCACGTTTCGTAACTTTTCCAATCCCGTCGGATAAGCTCGCGTTCGCCATGATCTAAGCATCGTTTGAGAAAACTAGCCTTGGATTTGTAATCTACAGTCAAAACCGATCGGGATAGAGCTTTGGTTCGAGTGATTTGGTGCCAAATCGTGTTCGCAGTCGCCGGCGACGGTGGGTTTCTTCTCCCCCCTCTCCAATCGCGTTTCTGTTCTGTTTTTTTGGTGAAAGGAAGAAGATAGATCTGGCCACGTGGCAGCGCGCGGTTGGCCACTGGGCCTTCTCGCGCGCCCCCCTCTTTCTCACCGCGCCCCCCATTCGTTTTTTTGTTTGGAGCTAGTGAATTGGTGACCGGGCGGGTTTGACCTATGGGTCACCCGACCCGGTCCGGTTTCTTTGATAGGGATCTGGGCCTATCTTTTGGGCCCTTTGCTGTTTTAATTGTTTTTTTTATGTGAGTTTTCTGCTGCTGTACACCGTGCTGTTTCTGCACCCCCTGCTGAGATTTAATTAATTATGATGTCAACGAATAAAAAATGCTATTTCATTTTATGTTCGAAAACTAGTATTCGGAACAAAAATAAATTGGACTCTGACGTACGTCTCGCGTCCTCGATTTATTTTTATTTCAAATATTTTAAACAATTTAATTAATGTTGAGATAAAAGGGCTTGACTTACGACTTGTCTCTGTTTATCCTATTTTAATTATTTTCGTTTAAATGACTTTTTTTTCGTTACTTCGCCTAATCACTTGTAACATCATAATTAATTAATATCTCGTTTATCTATTAGACTTAATTTTGAGTGAAATAAATATAAATTGGGCCCTGTCTTACGACTCGCGCTTTGAATTTATTTTTTATTTCATTCAAAATATGACTTGATGTTTGACATGTAAGATAAGCGAGAGCCTGACGTATGACTCGTCTTGAGCTTATCTTACGCTTGCTTGCTAAAATGTCCGTTAATTTGCTTCTCTGTTTGTCAGTTTCATTTTATGCCTGATTATCTGATTACTCATTTATTTATGTGTCCACATATTTATTTCGAGTATTATTTAATTGTTGCATTATTACACTGTCATTATCATATATCATGCATTTGCATTCTTCGCATCTTCTACCTTTTTTTTCTTCCCTTTTCTTTTCTGAATCTTAAATCTGTTGTGAACTTATCTTTGAATATGGAATGTGAATAAATCAGTCTCTGTCGTACGACTTTGGCTTTGAATTATTCGCATGCCATTTAAAACGGAACACTCTTTAATTAAATGAAATGGGAAGGAGCCTGACTTACGACTCGCCTTCGGCTCGTTTCACTTTAATTAAGAATGTTCATTTAATAAACTGAATGAAAAAGAGAGAGTCTGTCGTACGACTCGTTTCTGCTCGGATGATCCGGTCCCTGACTGACGACTCGTGATTTAGGATCATCCTCATTCTCAAAACAACTTTTCTAAAATCATAAAAGACACTCAACCCATTCAACTGTTTTCCTGCCCTTGCGCAGTCAGCTCTTTTTTCAACTGCTCTTGTGCAGTCAAATCTTTTTTCAACTTCTTTTTCCTAAATGGATGGCGCTTTATCCATTCCCCTGCTACAGACAAACGCTTAAGCCTCCGAAGCGAGCATACAAGCATACTGTTGTATCAGTGGAATGCGACCTAAGCATCGTTCACTAAAAACAACCAACACACAATCTTTCTTTTCAGGAAGAACTACGTGAGCTTTGAATTCCTCATTGTACTTGGGGGATACGTAGGAGCGAGAGCCTCTCTCGTCAAGCCAAATAATAAAAAACTCTTTTTTTCCTTTCTGTTCAATATGCGGTAATTTATTTCTTTTTATACGGTTATCTCTGTTTATGCAAACCAAAATTCCTCAAATGGTTCCCGTTGAGTACAACGGATATGAGGGGGTGTTAACGTCTTCCCCTCATGTAACCAACTCCCGAACCCGATCTTTAAGGTTTTATCATTATTTTCCTTTCCCCTCATGGGATAAATAAAATATGGTGGCGGCTTCATTGTTTACATTTTGCGCCGGGTACTACAATGTGTCAAAAAAGGAGCAAAAAGGGAGGTGCAATGCATAAAATCACGCAGTCTAATTGAGCCCAGCAGAAAGGATCCTGGTGGCGCCCGCCACAGAATTCCAAGCCCACCAAAACATCTTTTTGCGTAACGTGGGGAGTTGGCAAGCGTCTGATCAGTTTTTGTTTCCTTATCGTACGACAATTGAATGATCTCAACAAACTTATCCTTTCCTATAATTTAGGATCGTACGAAGACAAAAATCTTCTATAAATAGAAGACTCAAAAACCATAACCTCTCTCCGCCTTTTCTCTTATTTTTCAGTCAGTTTATATCTTCTGTTTAATAAACTGTAACGGTATTTCTACACCGGAAATCCGTTACGAATTTTAATTACATATTTCTGTCAAGAATTTCATTCCGAATTTTTCCAGCAAGTTTAATTCCAGTTTTTTGAGAATTTATGTTTCCAGATTTTTATGCGTTTATTTAATTATTTATTTATTATGTCCAATTTAAATTAGTTGATATCGATATGTAATCTAATTCTTCGAAGGGGATTTAGTAATGATTTAGCGCGACCATATATACACTATTTTTCTGATTCGAATTCCTAATTTAATTCTAAGCTTTTGAACGAAAGTAAAATAAAGCAACTAAGGTTAAAATCAATAGAGCGAGAGTTTGAGGTTTTAACTAGATAGTAGGAATTTGATATTGATTTTTGAACGAGCGGAAGCCACGTTAGAATTAATTAGTACTTATTGATTTTCAAAATATACTTTCAAAACTAAGGTGGTAGAATAGTGACAGTAGAACTCCTAGTCTAGAAAATTGGCAAATAGCGGCACATGGATTGCGACGGTTTCCCTAAAACTGCCGGTAATTTAAAAAATAATAATAAGTGTGGCGGTTCTGTGGCGGTTTAGGAGAACCGCCGGTTTTAATTTAATGGACAGGCGGTTTATTTGGTCTAGTGGCGGTTCAACCCCATTTTGTTTGGTTTATTTTGCTTTTTTTTTTCTCAGAAAAAACTTTCTCGTGTTGTGAAGCATTGAAACCCTTTTGCGTTCTACAATTTTGACAGCATCCTCTCGCTGCAGATTCGTCTTACACAAACCGTTCCTCTCCTTCAACAACTGCACATTCATTTTTGCGTTCTACAATTTTGACAGCATCCTCTCGCGAGTCGCGACCGAATCCACCTGTTCGTGTTCGGCAATTTGGATTTCGATTGAACAGGTATAACAGGTTCTGTGCGTGTGTGTGTTGTATAAGGTCCAATTGATTTGTTGAAATTTCATCGTAGGTGATATCTATTTCACGATTTTTCCTTTTCATCACCAAATACCATGCTTTTTCAATTTCTTCTCAATGACTTGTTTTAACCCTAATTTTGTTGTTGAAATCCAAGAAGAGTACTTAATCAGTTATTGTATATGAATTTGAAATTGTAGTGAATATTGTTAGGATTTCATTTGAATATTTGATGTCATTCCAGATATGGATGATGTGGGGGACTAGGTTGACACAAGTACAATTTACTGTATGCTGAATTATTTTTCCTTATTGGTTTATATGTCAAAAGATTGTCAATAAACCCTTTCAACATGTGTGCAGATACAACTTATTGAATTTCATCTCTGTCAAGAACCAAATGCATCTTTTTGGAGTAATTTTGTAGACGAAGCGTTAACATATATTATGATTGCTAATGATGCATATGGATGGGTGATTGGTTTTTCAGGGAGGGCAATTCCTTGCAGGTTCCATTACAGTTGCTAGGGACATTTGTAATACCCTAATTTTCCGCTTTTGTAAATTAATATTCTATTTTAAAAATTATTTCTTATATTTATAAGAAATGCCCAAAAATAGTTTCAAAAATAGTCTTTTCGCGTCTTTCATTAATTTTGCATAAAATCACAAAAAAATATGTTTCATTTCGTTTTCATTCGTTCATTTTTATTTTCATCGCATCTTAATTTTAAAAGCATCAAAAATATTTTATTTTTATCAATAAAACATTTTATTCTTTTTCATCACAAATATCATTTTCCAATAGAACCAATCATATTATGCTACATCATCATCTCAACCACCTAATCATTTTCATTTTCATTAGCATTATCATAATTTTCTTCCTTAACCCAAAATTACACAATTATTACAAAAATGTCATCTAACCTAATATTCCTCTATAAATACAAACCTCACATCACTCAATCACTAACAATAAAATTTCACAATTCCCAAGAGAAAAAATCAGAGCATAGTCACAAAAAAACAGATCAGAAAATAGTCCGGCGCCGGAAAACAACCTCCGGTCGTCGGAAATCCACCACCACCACCACCCATTTTTCAAAACTTCTCCAAATCAAAATCTAAAAACACCATAAGCTTCTCCATCACTTCCTAGATATAAATCCATCGTCAAAAACGCCAAAAACGCAGTAGAAACGAGTAGATTGGAGTTTCTTTTTCTTGAGATTTTTGAATCTTCGTTTCCAGTCATTCACACACCAAATTGAATAAATTCTTGTGGTTTCGCTGCTGGGACACTCCGAAACCCTTCTATATTCATTGATTCCACTCGTTCCCACCGAAAATTCGTTTTCAAATTTTATGACCCGCTCGGTTTGGTGCTCGTTTTCGAATTTCCAAGCATCTACAGCGAAAACTAAGACCGGATGTGGATTTATGGGATCTAAATGAGTTGATCGGTACCGGTTTTGCGAAGTTTCGTGACTTGTAAGTGCTGGAGCTACTTCACCACCGCGCCGGACATGGAAAAATCGCCGGGGAAGAAGATGAAGTATGGTGGTCCGTTTTTCTGCATCTTTAAGTCACCACCGTGTGATCTTTGTTTCCTCTCTGGATCGTCCGATGTTGTGATGAAATCTGAGCCATGTGATCTGTGATTGACGTTGATGAAGAGACAAGTCTATGGTGTGCGCGCGTGGATCTGACTACACAGGATTCATGAATTGGATTTGGGTCGCCCGCGGGTTGAACCGACCTGGTCCGGTTCACAAGTGGACTTGGGCTGAGTTTGAGCTTGGACTGTTGCTTTTCTGCACCAATTTCCTTCTAATACACCCCCTTTTGGACAGACTTGCAATTGGGCTTTGGGCCTAATATTTTCTGATCTACTTTATTATTTGTTGCATCTATTTCAGGTGTGCACCCCCTGTTTCAACATTGAATTTATTTATCGACGATGAATATATTTATCCTTCGATAAATTTATTTATCTTTCGATAAATTGTTTATCCTTCGATAAATTTGTTTATTAGTCGATAAGTTCATATAATGCTTATTTCTCAGTTATTTAACATGTTGAATATTGAACTGTAATATGTCTGAACTTGGTTTTTGAACTTTGTTTCTTTTCTAAAAAACTAAAAACATTGACTTATCAATTAAAGCGGAAAAGAGGGAGCGTGACGTACGTCTCGTTCGGCTCGAATAGTACAGTCTGTGACGTACGTCTCAGATGGTGTACTATTCCCGTTTTAATCGATAAGCCATCAGTTGATTAATTAAAATGGAAAGGAGGGTGCGTGACGTACGTCTCGTTTGGCTCGAATAGTACAGTCTGTGACGTACGTCTCAGATGGTGTACTATTCCCGTTTTAATCAGTTAACTCTAATAACTGGATGGAAAAGAGGGAGCGTGACGTACGTCTCGTTCGGCCCGGATAGGACAGTCTGTGACGTACGTCTCAGATGGTGGACTATTCCCATTCACTGAATAATCTCAAAGTATAAAAACAACTCAACTCACTTCAAATTCTTTTTCCTGCCTCCATTTAGTCAACTATTTTTCAACTGCCTTTGTGCAGTCAAATCTTTTTAACTCTCTTTTCTTAAAAGGATGACGCTTTATCCATTCCCCTGATACAGACAAACGCTTAAAACTCAGTTGAGTATACAAGCAATACTGTTGTCTTAGTGGAATGCGACATAAGCATCGTTCACTAAAAACAACCAACACACAAATCTTTCTTTTCAGGAAGAACTACGTGAGCTTTGACTTCCTCATTGTACTTGGGGGATACGTAGGAGCGAGAGGCTCTCTCGTCAAGCCAAATAATAAAAAACTCTTTTTTTCCTTTTCTATTCAATATGCGGTAATCTTTTCTTTTTTACACGGTTATCTTTGTTTAAGCAAAACAAAATTTCTCAAATGGTTCCCGTTGAGTACAACGGATATGAGGGGGTGTTAACGTCTTCCCCTCATGTAACCAACTCCCGAACCCGATCTTTTCAAGGTTTTATCATTATTTTCTACATTTGTGCATGTCATTTCATCATTGCATATCTGTATATTTTTTTGCGCCGGGTTCTACAACATTCAGTAACTATGAAAAATGATTCTCTAAATCTGTGCACTAAAAATAGGCTCATTGGTTTCAATATGTATGTTGTTTTGGGACGTGCCACAAGAGCAAGAGGTGGTAGAAGCTTAACATACAAATTAGGATTTGAATACGATTCTAGACGAATATACTTTTTGTACGACCATTTTCCTGTGCACAATTTGAATTGGAAGGGTGAGGATAGGTTTATCTTCGAAAATCGCATATTTATATGGAAGCATAAATTCGACTTAGAAAGCATTCGCAACAAGCTTATTAATGCCTATAGCTTCACTTTGGAGATCTTAGATGAGAATTTTCATCCCTTAAGTTATCAATCATCAGCCTCCAAGGTGAAAGAATGTGCATTATGTCCTCTGTATACCAAAGAAAATGATGATAATGGCATTGGAGAACCGAGTAGGGGAAGAGCTGTACAATAATCAACCTTCAAATCCAATATTACAGGTAAGTAATTTGGCCTTTGTGAATAAACTAGCTTATTACAGATAATTTTCTTCTGCAAATTTAAAATGTTGAAATTTTGTCCTATAATTCTTCAATTTTGCTATTTGGAAATCAAAAATCCTAGGTTCGATCTGGTCACCACTTTTCCCTTTTCTCATATGTGTTTATTTTCTTTAATATGTGTTGGCCATTTGACAGATTAAAAACAGAAAAAAAGAATTCACAAATCATAAAAGTACTCTGAAGTGAATACTTTTTATGGCATTCCATGGATATCTCATATCAGTAGCATATGATAACTTGCTCTGTTTCCCCATGCCAGGACTAAAATTTCCTTTGTTTGCTACTTGTATTGGATGATGTGATGATGTGTAATCATTGATAACTGTATTACTGAATTATTTTTCCATATTGGTTTATATGTCAAAAGATCTTCAATAAACCCTTTCAACATGTGTGCATATACAACTTACTAGATTTAGTCGATCACTTTCACAATCGTGGCTTGTATCGGTCCATTTTTTTTATGGTATGTGTCAAATAACATAGTCTCATTACGGCTATGGTGTCTTACATTATTTTCCCATCCTTATAATAGCTTGTTATCTTTGTAGCATAATGGAAGGTGAACAATCTTTGAAGAAATTTTCTCCCGAAATCAGAATTCAAGATCCATGCATCAAAGATTCCATTCCTCTCTTGCCCCGCATAATTCTTTTCCATGGAACTGGTGATTATTCCATACCATCAAATGCCAGGTGAGTGTGTAGACTTGAAATTCATTGACGTCGCACTTTTTATCACATTGAGAGAAACTACTACAGGTCTTAATGATGAAGTTTCAAGCTGTATTATCAACAACATTATTGGTTTCACATTTTGATATTACTGAGTGATTGTTTGCAGTGAACGGTTTGCTGATGCTCTTAAGAAGGCAGGGGCAAAAGCTAAGCTAATTCTATATGATGGGAAAACACACACTGATTTGTTTCTTCAAGTAAGTTAAAGTTTATGCTGAATTCTTTGTGCTAGTTTCACTTTATTAAACTTTTTTACACGATAAAATGCTTTATATTATACAATTTTGTGAAAATAACTCTCTAGTAGTAGTCAGTTAACTAACTCTCTTTTTATTGTGATAAGATATAGCTTTGGATACTCTCATGTCAAAATTTCACCTTGTCATAGGAAAGGAATGTTTTGGGGCAACAATATATGCTTTTAAAAGTATTCGCTAGTTTCTTATCTTTGTGCTAGTTTCTTATCTTTTTCGTTTTTCAAATGGATGGTTATACTTTTGTTTTGTCGCATGCGCTTCTTATGTTCAACATTTCAACTATGCTGTACTGGTCCTTCCTAATATATTTTCAACATTTCAACTATTACTAATGGCCATTCCTTCCAAAAACCATATATTTTCAAACCAGTAACTATCCTAGTATATCCCAAATCAATCATGCAAGTATATCAGTTAGTTCAGTTCAGCTGTTCTAATTAGCTTGAAAAGTGTGCAACATAGGTACATAGTAAGTTGTAGGAAGCTGCCACATCAATATAAACTTATTGTAACTGCCTGAGTTAGTAATCAGATGGTGTAGGATAGCATCTCTCTGAGTGTAGGTTAGTACTCATCGTTGAACCATCGTTCTGCTTCACTCTCGCCGTCATTGAGCTTCATCGTTGAACCAGTTCTCCATCGATCTCCCTATAGTTTTCTCTGTCGTTCTCCCTACAAAAATCGGTTCTTCATCGTTCTATACCTCACTTCAGATTTTTGGATCTATACATCAAAGCTTCTCGTTCGTTATCTTTTACATTATTTTCCTCCCTTTAGAACTGTGTTATTGATCGCAAGATTGTGTTTTTTTTTCATCTGATAAGATTCTGTTATTGTTGTTATCATTTTAGAAATTGAAGGTTACAGAAATTGATTGCAAGAGTTTGTGTTCTATTTTAATTGTGTGTTCTATTGTTATCCCTGTTTCAAAAATTGATTTTATCACCGTTTCCTTTTCATTTAACTGATTACGTTGTGTCTAAACTTATTGATTTGTTAGGACTAGATTTTATTCTACATGTTGATCTTTTTAGATTTTAAGAAATGTGAGAAATTCATATTGGGATTATATAGTTAGTACCTTAAAAAATTGGGATTTTATTCTAATGCAAGTTTATGCTTATTATGCAAGTTAATGCTTATAATGAAGCTCTCACATTCACTGGCAGTATCTGCTTATGGACCTTAAACACGGGATGTAGGAAACATTCCATTAGCTTATCCTTCTTAATGCATGCTTAAAAGTAAATTGGGTTAGTTTTGGGAGCAAGGAGTCACTCTTCTATTTTTGGTGGGTGTGGTGGGGGTGGTAGGTGTTGAGAGCAGGATTATTGTGCAATTCGCATCCTAGTTGATAGCATTCTAATAATGATGATTTGATTAGGTGTGCGTGGTTCATCTGCACCCTCGATTGTTTGAGATTCTTGAAGTCGCTGCCAAACAACTGGTATGTGTGTGCCTGGCATAAGTTTGGCTATACAGTTGAATTTATTCAATCGTTTTGTTGATATGCCATAATTTGTACAGGAAATTTCAAAATGCGGCTATTTCAGTGGCAAATAATGCATGCTGGGCAATTGGAGAATTAGCAGTTAAGGTATGTTCTTGTTAAATGATGTATTCTAATAAACAATAGAAATGTATGGAAGCTATAAGATAATTGACAATGATGGATATTGGTTTTCATAATGTAGTTCATAACTGTTAGAGGTTAGAATTAGGAGTTAGGACCAAATTAGTCAATAATGATACTTTTCACATGAAGACAATCTTATCAAGGCCAGAATTGAAATGCAGTACTGTCTAACACTGGATGTCCCTCCATATTTTGGTTTCACTCCGCTACCTAATTTTGGAATGGATTCTTTGGGCATGGAATTGCAAGTTAGCTAAATAGAATGCTAGCTTCTGATATTAACTATTCCTGTTCACATTTTAACCACTTTTATATGAATTTGGAATTTCAGGTTCGTAAAGAAATTTCTCCGTTTGTTTTAAGTGTAATTTCATGCCTGGTACCAATTCTTCAGCATGCAGAGATCACTGTCTTATCATACTGTGTATTATCGATAGTTTTAGAGGTATTATGTTGCTAACCAATATTGGTTAATGTGGTTTTTAGGGACTCAACAAGTCACTTATAAAAAATAGTGCAATAACACTGGGGAGACCACCATGGGTCTGTCCAGACCTTGTATCACCAGATATGGAGCATTTCAAGCAACCTTGGTGCACTGCTTTGTCGATGTAAGTTATTGCACCAATAATGTGATTTCCTCAATCACGACTTCCTCCAATGAGCACTTAACAAATATCTTGGGGGTGATCAAGCGACTCCACGTGATTCAACTTAAATATATAATTTTTGTTTAGCGTATTCAACTTTTGGTATTTGTTTTGGCTTTCATGTACTAGGCACATGTGTTGTGACCTTTGTTTTAGTTTATTTTTAGGTACTATTCAATATAAATTTGGTTATATTATATAATTATTGTTAATACTTTATTTATAATCAAATCGATTGTATTATATTTTTTTGGTACGTAAATGGATTGTATTATGTTTATTTATGCCTTTTTTTTCTAAAGCATTTATATTATTCCAATTGTTTATTCATGAATTAATTTAATAATTCAGCATTAGAATGATTTAAAACAATAGGGAAAAAAAATTAGGTCAAAAAAAATTTCAGGTAAAAAAAAACAATATAAAAATATATAGGGGCGGTTCAAAACCGCCGCAAAATGTTGCAGTGAGAAAAATTAGAAGAGTTAACATTACCGGCGGTTTATAACTGACGCTATTTTTTTTGTTTTTTGTGTTTTTGTTATTGCGGCGGTTCAAACCGCCGCTAAAATGCTGCGGCAGTCTGTCAGGCGGTTTCAAAAACTGCCTCTAAACATGAATTCGCCACATAGTAGTGCGGCACTGTGTAAACCGCCACAAATATGTGTACCGGCGGTCCAAAACCGCCGCTATCCCCATAAAAAACTGCCGCTAATTGCCTTTTTTCTTGTAGTGAAAGTATGGTTTTTATCAATTAAACGAGAGTGTGAGGTTTAGACCTTTAAGTCGAGAGAGTCCTTCTAAAAAATAAATCCATTTTCGCGCGCGCTATTAATTTACCAAATCCCCGATGGTTAATTAGTTACATGCCGATATCCCGTCTTTAATTAATTTAATTCTTCTTTTAAAATTCTTTAATTCTAAATTCTAAACAATCCTTAAATATTCATTAGCCTTAGATTTACACCGTAACGACAGAATACGGTAGGTCGACTGTTGGTCCTTGTGGATTCGATATCTTTTAAAACTGCACGACGAGACTGTGCACTTGCGGTCATTAAAAATATTTTTGATACCCAAATCGTCGATCAAGTTTTTGGCGTCGTTGCCGGGGACCAATTTAGTCGATATCGTAACTCCGTTGTTACACCGTAGAGACTAAGGCATTTAATAAAAGTTTAAAGTAATAAATAAATAAATAATAATAATCTGAAATTTTTAAATTTCGAAAAATTAAAAATTTAAAAATTGAAAACTGAAAACTTTTAGGATAGGTCCTTTGCGCTAAAACAGATGTACGACCCTAATTTCTCTTACAATGACTATCTTCAAAATTTTAACTACCTTGACCAACATTTCCTCTATAACTACCAGCCTCAACCTTCCCCATATTTTGAGGGACAACACCTTAACTCTCCCTATGATTACCATTCTCAATATCTCGAGGAACCGGAAAAATCTGTGAGTCCCAGCCTCGTAGCGTTATTTGACGAATTCATTGAAACATCCGCCAACGCTAGGCTAGAACGAAAATTAAAAGAATTCATAGAAATTCAAACCCTCGAGAATGAAAAGATTAGCTTACGCAATCTCGAAGCTATTAAAGCCCTAGAGAAGCTTAACGATATGGTCGACTCAATAGCAACTCACCATGAGTCATTGGAGACGCGAATCTCCCAACTCGCTCAGGCGGCCACAGGACTCTCTCGCGAGAGACGAGTAGATGTTGTAGCCGACATTGGTGAAAACGAGATTGAAATGTTTAATGAGAATGATGATGATGACGTTGTCGAGAGTTTCGGGGAGGAAAAAGGAGAGATCGAGAGCACTTTGCCGACACCACTCCATAGAGAGGTTGTCGAAGAGGTGGAGAAGGGGACACTACATGTTCCCCCTTCTCCCTGTAACCCACTAGTCCTTATTCCCCAAAGGTTGGTAGATGCTAAAGTAGACCCAAAACCCCAGACATGTAAGGAGATAAAAGATTTAAAAATCAATGCACATGTCGTTGAGGGCGCGATAGATAAGAGAAAATTCGACGAAAGCGAATATAGGGGAGTAATTTGTACGAATAGGATAAGGGTAACTTCCGAAAGGACGGCTGAAAAGATCAAGTCTAAACAAAAAAGGACAATCATAATTAAACCAAAACCACCGCCTCAAACTAGTAAATCTACTTTTCTCCCGACCTACAAAATAAAAGAAAAGGGCAAGAAAGCTGAACCGCCCTATAGGAGAAAAAAGAGAAAAAGTGAGGGGTATGTGAGAGCACTTGATAAGTGGCCATGGAAACCTAAGGCCAAACAAAGTATTGTTCTTGGACATATAGTGTCCAATAAGGGGATTGAGGTAGATAGAGCTAAAATCCAAGTCATAGAAAATCTACCACCTCCCAAGTCTGTGAGAGAAGTTTGAAGCTTTCTAGGTCACGCTGGTTTCTATCGGCGATTTATTAAGGACTTCTCTAAAATCACCACGCCCTTAACCGGGCTGCTTATGAAAGATGCCGAGTTCATTTTTGATGAGGAGTGCCTAAGGGAATTCAAACAATTAAAGGCAGCTCTCATTTCCACACCCATCATGCAGCCACCTGATTGGAGCTTACCTTTTGAAATCATGTGTGACGCTAGTGGATATGCTATAGGCGCGGTCTTAGGACAAAAGAAAGACAAGAAGCTTCATGCTATCTACTATGCTAGTAGAACCTTAGACCCCGCGCAAATGAACTACGCCACTACTGAAAAAGAGCTCCAGGCTGTTGTGTTTGCGATCAACAAATTCCGTTCTTACCTAATGGGGGCCAAAATCATTGTCTACACTGACCATGCCGCAATTAGGTACCTAGTGAATAAAAAGGATGCCAAACCAAGGCTCCTGAGATGGATCTTGCTCCTTCAAGAATTTGATTTAGAGATCCAAGACAAGAAAGGAATCGACAACACAGTTGCTGACCACTTGTCAAGAATTGAGGGAATAATGCCTGAAAAGGTGCCCATAAATGATGACTTCCCATATGAGAGGCTAGTAGCCCTTATGGAGAGTGTCGCCTCCGAGTTCCCTTTAATCAAAGACAACATCGAAGTTGTCAACTCTGTCTGCACAAGAGACTCACTGCCATGGTATGCTGACTTTGTCAACTACTTAGCAGCATGAGTTCTTCCGCCTGATTTAACCTACCAACAAAATAAGAAGTTTTTTAGTGATCTGAAACATTACTATTGGGATGACCCTCTCCTTTTCAAGAGAGGCGCCGATGGAGTCTTCCGTCGATGTGTCCCCAAAGATGAGGCGCAAAACATTATCATTCATTGTCATTCTGCGCCATATGGAGGACATGCGCTAAGATCCTAAACTTGCGCTAAGATCTTACAAGCTGGCCTCTTTTGGCCCACACTTTGGAAAGATGTCCACGCTGCCATAAGGAGTTGTGATCAGTGCCAGCGCGCTGGTGGCATCTCTAGGCGCGATGAAATACTTCAATAAGACATCCTTGAAGTGGAAGTATTTGATGTATGGGGGATAGATTTCATGGGACCATTCCTAACTTCTTTTGGAAATAAATACATACTTATGGCTGTCGATTACGTGTCCAAATGGATTAAGGTTGTTGCCTCTCCAACCAATGACACACAAGTAGTGATTAGACTCTTTAAGAACCAGATTTTCCCTAGGTTCGGTGTGCCGAGATTTGTCATCAGCGATGGTGGCTCCCATTTTATCTCTAGGATCTTCGAAAGGCTACTATCTAAATATGGAGTCCGACACGGTGTAGAAACTCCCTATCACCCACAAACAAGTGGGCAAGTATAGGTCTAAAATAGGGAGATCAAGCAAATCTTAGAAAAAACAGTTGCAACCTCAAGGAAGGACTGGTCCTTAAAGCTGAATGAGGTGCTGTGGGCATATAGGACAGCATATAAGACCCTAATTGGGACAACTCCCTTTAAGCTTGTTTATGGAAAATCATGTCATCTATCGGTGGAATTAGAACACAAAGCTTATTGGGCTAACAAAGCCCTTAATTTTAATTACACCACCGCCGGTAGGAAAATGATCTTGGATATCCATGAATTAGAAGAGCTTAGGTTAGATGCTTATGAGAATGCTAGAATCTATAAGGAAAGAACTAAAAAATGGCATGACAAGCGTCTATCCAGAAGAGAGTTTAAGGTAGGAGAGCTAGTACTTCTTTTTAATTCAAGACTTAAACTCTTTCTCGGAAAACTTCGCTCAAAGTGGTCAGGCCCCTTCACAATCTCTAAGACATATCCTCATGGGGCGATTGAAATAAAGGGTGATTCCGGTGATACATTCACAGTTAATGGACAGCGGTTGAAACATTACAATCTTAAGGATAGTGACACTACTTTAGCAAGCTTTAACCTATCCGCACTGTCCGCTAAAAAGTTGAACTAAATCCACCCTCCTTGAAGTCGAGCTCACCGACTTTAAATAAAGCGCTTGGTGGGAGGCAACCCGCTGATTCTAAATTTAATGTTTTCTTTTTAGTTTATTTCTATTTTGCAGAAAATAAAGAGATAGAGCGCACGACAACTTGACAGTTCTGTAGCTCGGTCTCACAAGTTCTTACTTTCTTTCTCACCTTTTGTTGTTGCATTGGGGACAATGCTCGATTTAAGTGTGGGGTAGGAAGCTTTATCGCTTTCTTTAATTTTCAGTCATTTAGTTTGCATGCATAATAAAACCCTAGGTTAGTTCATGATTAAGTTGAGTTGATTTTGCGTATTGTTTTTGTTATTGTCTGATTTTCCCATTTCTTGAGCTATATCAAAAAAATTCTTGTGAAAAGCAAAAGCGTTGAGTTTTGATACTTGACATGGTTGTTTGAAAGTATATAGGTTGTTTGCACTATTAGACTATTTTGTGAAAGTTGGGTAACAGTTCAATAAAATCAATACCGTTTTAACACCCTAGATTCCCAGAAGTGTGCAAAATTGATTTGAGTACTAGCTTTGACAGAGTCTTGAACTTGAGTTTTAATGAACCCTTAGTAGTTTATTTAGCAGTCGGCACCATCTCAAGGCACAAACTAAGTGGAAAACCGAAGAATATAAGTGAATGCATAAAAGGGAGGTGCAATGCATAGTAACTTGCCCCTTGCCAGGAGCGTCTCAAATCAACTTTGTCCTTGATCAGATCATGGCTCAAACTTCTTTGATGTCAAGTATTAATTTGCAAGTAAAATTATTTCTTTTGAAAAGTATTTTTGATAAAATGCACATGTAAGTTTTTGAAATTGGACACTTTTTTTGTATTTTTGAAATTGAATATTTTTGTCGTGGAAGCACATATGGTATGTACAAAGATAATTTGTGATTACTCAACAAACAGGATGAGTCAGCTTAACAAATAAATTTACCGAACGCTTTCACAGTGAGCCTAGCTTCAATTAGGTCTTTTGAGTATTATAGCATGCAAAAATCCATGTAAATCAAGCCAAAAGAGTATAAATTTGTGTTATCAAATTCCTCCATACTTGAACATTGCTTGTCCTTAGGCATAAAAAATAGTAGCTCATTTTAGCACAAGTTTGAAACAGGACACGACAACTCTAATCATACGTGGTTGCTGGCTAGATAGGAAAATCAAATAATGGATATCAAAACCAAGAGTACTGTAGTATTGATGACACGAAATCATATCGTATTTTTAGCTTAATTTACATGAACTTTAGTTGCATTTTCATATGTTTTTAATTCATTTGTCTCTTTTTATGCCGATATTTGTTTCCTTTTCAGTATTGTTGAATAAAATAGGTCAGAGAAGAGAATTGAGCAAAAGGTGTCAAAAAAGGAGCAAAAAGGGAGGTGCAATGCATAAAATCACGCAGTCCAATTGAGCCCAGCAGAAAGGATCCTGGTGGCGCCCGCCACAGAATTCCAAGCCCACCAAAACATCTTTTTGCGTAACGTGGGGAGTTGGCAAGCGTCTGATCAGTTTTTGTTTCCTTATCGTACGACAATTGAATGATCTCAACAAACTTATCCTTTCCTATAATTTAGGATCGTACGAAGACAAAAATCTTCTATAAATAGAAGACTCAAAAACCATAACCTCTCTCCGCCTTTTCTCTTATTTTTCAGTCAGTTTATATCTTCTGTTTAATAAACTGTAACGGTATTTCTACACCGGAAATCCGTTACGAATTTTAATTACATATTTCTGTCAAGAATTTCATTCCGAATTTTTCCAGCAAGTTTAATTTCAGTTTTTTGAGAATTTATGTTTCCAGATTTTTATGCGTTTATTTAATTATTTATTTATTATGTCCAATTTAAATTAGTTGATATCGATATGTAATCTAATTCTTCGAAGGGGATTTAGTAGTGATTTAGCGCGACCATATATACACTATTTTTCTGATTCGAATTCCTAATTTAATTCTAAGCTTTTGAACGAAAGTAAAATAAAGCAACTAAGGTTAAAATCAATAGAGCGAGAGTTTGAGGTTTTAACTAGATAGTAGGAATTTGATATTGATTTTTGAACGAGCGGAAGCCACGTTAGAATTAATTAGGACTTATTGATTTTCAAAATATACTTTCAAAACTAAGGTGGTAGAATAGTGACAGTAGAACTCCTAGTCTAGAAAATTGGCAAATAGCGGCACATGGATTGCGACGGTTTCCCTAAAACTGCCGGTAATTTAAAAAATAATAATAAGTGTGGCGGTTCTGTGGCGGTTTAGGAGAACCGCCGGTTTTAACTTAATGGAGCGGCAGTTTATTTGGTCTAGTGGCGGTTCAACCCCATTTTGTTTGGTTTATTTTGCTTTTTTTTTTCTCAGAAAAAACTTTCTCGTGTTGTGAAGCATTGAAACCCTTTTGCGTTCTACAATTTTGACAGCATCCTCTCGTTGCAGATTCGTCTTACACAAACCGTTCCTCTCCTTCAACAACTGCACATTCATTTTTGCGTTCTACAATTTTGACAGCATCCTCTCGCGAGTCGCGACCGAATCCACCTGTTCGTGTTCGACAATTTGGATTTTGATTGAACAGGTATAACATGTTCTGTGCGTGTGTGTGTTGTATAAGGTCCAATTGATTTGTTGAAATCTCATCGTAGGTGATATCTATTTCACGATTTTTCCTTTTCATCACCAAATACCATGCTTTTTCAATTTCTTCTCAATGACTTGTTTTAACCCTAATTTTGTTGTTGAAATCCAAGAAGAGTACTTAATCAGTTATTGTATATGAATTTGAAATTGTAGTGAATATTGTTAGGATTTCATTTGAATATTTGATGTCATTCCAGATATGGATGATGTGGGGGACTAGGTTGACACAAGTACAATTTACTGTATGCTGAATTATTTTTCCTTATTGGTTTATATGTCAAAAGATTGTCAATAAACCCTTTCAACATGTGTGCAGATACAACTTATTGAATTTCATCTCTGTCAAAAACCAAATGCATCTTTTTGGAGTAATTTTGTAGACGAAGCGTTAACATATATTATGATTGCTAATGATGCATATGGATGGGTGATTGGTTTTTCAGGGAGGGCAATTCCTTGCGGGTTCCATTACAGTTGCTAGGGACATTTGTAATACCCTAATTTTCCGCTTTTGTAAATTAATATTCTATTTTAAAACTTATTTCTTATATTTATAAGAAATGCCCAAAAATAGTTTCAAAAATAGTCTTTTCGCGTCTTTCATTAATTTTGCATAAAATCACAAAAAAATATGTTTCATTTCGTTTTCATTCGTTCATTTTTATTTTCATCGCATCTTAATTTTAAAAGCATCAAAAATATTTTATTTTTATCAATAAAACATTTTATTCTTTTTCATCACAAATATCATTTTCCAATAGAACCAATCATATTATGCTACATCATCATCTCAACCACCTAATCATTTTCATTTTCATTAGCATTATCATAATTTTCTTCCTTAACCCAAAATTACACAATTATTACAAAAATGTCATCTAACCTAATATTCCTCTATAAATACAAACCTCACATCACTCAATCACTAACAATAAAATTTCACAATTCCCAAGAGAAAAAATCAGAGCATAGTCACAAAAAAACAGATCAGAAAATATTCCGGCGCCGGAAAACAACCTCCGGTCGTCGGAAATCCACCACCACCCATTTTTCAAAACTTCTCCAAATCAAAATCTAAAAACACCATAAGCTTCTCCATCACTTCCTATATATAAATCCATCGTCAAAAACGCCAAAAACGCAGTAGAAACGAGTAGATTGGAGTTTCTTTTTCTTGAGATTTTTGAATCTTCGTTTCCAGTCATTCACACACCAAATTGAATAAATTCTTGTGGTTTCGCTGCTGGGACACTCCGAAACCCTTCTATATTCATTGATTCCACTCGTTCCCACCGAAAATTCGTTTTCAAATTTTATGACCCGCTCGGTTTGGTGCTCGTTTTCGAATTTCCAAGCGTCTACAGCGAAAACTAAGACCGGATGTGGATTTATGGGATCTAAATGAGTTGATTGGTACCGGTTTTGCGTAGTTTCGTGACCTGTAAGTGCTGGAGCTACTTCACCACCGCGCCGGACATGGAAAAATCGCCGGGGAAGAAGATGAAGTATGGTGGTCCGTTTTTCTGCATCTTTAAGTCACCACCGTGTGATCTTTGTTTCCTCTCTGGATCGTCCGATGTTGTGATGAAATCTGAGCCATGTGATCTGTGATTGACGTTGATGAAGAGACAAGTCTATGGTGTGCGCGCGTGGATCTGACTACACAGGATTCATGAATTGGATTTGGGTCGCCCGCGGGTTGAACCGACCTGGTCCGGTTCACAAGTGGACTTGGGCTGAGTTTGAGCTTGGACTGTTGCTTTTCTGCACCAATTTCCTTCTAATACACCCCCTTTTGGACAGACTTGCAATTGGGCTTTGGGCCTAATATTTTCTGATCTACTTTATTATTTGTTGCATCTATTTCAGGTGTGCACCCCCTGTTTCAACATTGAATTTATTTATCGACGATGAATATATTTATCCTTCGATAAATTTATTTATCTTTCGATAAATTGTTTATCCTTCGATAAATTTGTTTATCAGTCGATAAGTTCATATAATGCTTATTTCTCAGTTATTTAACATGTTGAATATTGAACTGTAATCTGTCTGAACTTGGTTTTTGAACTTTGTTTCTTTTCTAAAAAACTAAAAACATTGACTTATCAATTAAAGCGGAAAAGAGGGAGCGTGACGTACGTCTCGTTCGGCTCGAATAGTACAGTCTGTGACGTACGTCTCAGATGGTGTACTATTCCCGTTTTAATCGATAAGCCATCAGTTGATTAATTAAAATGGAAAGGAGGGTGCGTGACGTACGTCTCGTTTGGCTCGAATAGTACAGTCTGTGACGTACGTCTTAGATGGTGTACTATTCCCGTTTTAATCAGTTAACTCTAATAACTGGATGGAAAAGAGGGAGCGTGACGTACGTCTCGTTTGGCCCGGATAGGACAGTCTGTGACGTACGTCTCAGATGGTGGACTATTCCCATTCACTGAATAATCTCAAAGTATAAAAACAACTCAACTCACTTCAAATTCTTTTTCCTGCCTCCATGTAGTAAACTCTTTTTCAACTGCCTTTGTGCAGTCAAATCTTTTTAACTCTCTTTTCTTAAAAGGATGACGCTTTATCCATTCCCCTGATACAGACAAACGCTTAAACCTCAGTTGAGTATACAAGCAATACTATTGTCTTAGTGGAATGCGACATAAGCATCGTTCACTAAAAACAACCAACACACAAATCTTTCTTTTCAGGAAGAACTACGTGAGCTTTGACTTCCTCATTGTACTTGGGGGATACGTAGGAGCGAGAGCCTCTCTCGTCAAGCCAAATAATAAAAAAACTCTTTTTTTCCTTTTCTATTCAATATGCGGTAATCTTTTCTTTTTTACACGGTTATCTTTGTTTAAGCAAAACAAAATTTCTCAAATGGTTCCCGTTGAGTACAACGGATATGAGGGGGTGTTAACGTCTTCCCCTCATGTAACCAACTCCCGAACCCGATCTTTTCAAGGTTTTATCATTATTTTCTACATTTGTGCATGTCATTTCATCATTGCATATCTGTATATTTTTTTGCGCCGGGTTCTACAACATTCAGTAACTATGAAAAATGATCCTCTAAATCTGTGCACTAAAAATAGGCTCATTGGTTTCAATATGTATGTTGTTTTGGGACGTGCCACAAGAGCAAGAGGTGGTAGAAGCTTAACATACAAATTAGGATTTGAATACGATTCTAGACGAATATACTTTTTGTACGACCATTTTCCTGTGCACAATTTGAATTGGAAGGGTGAGGATAGGTTTATCTTCGAAAATCGCACATTTATATGGAAGCATAAATTCGACTTAGAAAGCATTCGCAACAAGCTTATTAATGCCTATAGCTTCACTTTGGAGATCTTAGATGAGAATTTTCATCCCTTAAGTTATCAATCATCAGCCTCCAAGGTGAAAGAATGTGCATTATGTCCTCTGTATACCAAAGAAAATGATGATAATGGCATTGGAGAACCGAGTAGGGGAAGAGCTGTACAATAATCAACCTTCAAATCCAATATTACAGGTAAGTAATTTGGCCTTTGTGAATAAACTAGCTTATTACAGATAATTTTCTTCTGCAAATTTAAAATGTTGAAATTTTGTCCTATAATTCTTCAATTTTGCTATTTGGAAATCAAAAATCCTAGGTTCGATCTGGTCACCACTTTTCCCTTTTCTCATCTGTGTTTATTTTCTTTAATATGTGTTGGCCATTTGACAGATTAAAAACAGAAAAAAAGAATTCACAAATCATAAAAGTACTCTGAAGTGAATACTTTTTATGGCATTCCATGGATATCTCATATCAGCAGCATATGATAACTTGCTCTGTTTCCCCATGCCAGGACTAAAATTTCCTTTGTTTGCTACTTGTATTGGATGATGTGATGATGTGTAATCATTGATAACTGTATTACTGAATTATTTTTCCATATTGGTTTATATGTCAAAAGATCTTCAATAAACCCTTTCAACATGTGTGCATATACAACTTACTAGATTTAGTCGATCACTTTCACAATCGTGGCTTGTATCGGTCCATTTTTTTTATGGTATGTGTCAAATAACATAGTCTCATTACGGCTATGGTGTCTTACATTATTTTCCCATCCTTATAATAGCTTGTTATCTTTGTAGCATAATGGAAGGTGAACAATCTTTGAAGAAATTTTCTCCCGAAATCAAAATTCAAGATCCATGCATCAAAGATTCCATTCCTCTCTTGCCCCGCATAATTCTTTTCCATGGAACTGGTGATTATTCCATACCATCAAATGCCAGGTGAGTGTGTAGACTTGAAATTCATTGACGTCGCACTTTTTATCACATTGAGAGAAACTACTACAGGTCTTAATGATGAAGTTTCAAGCTGTATTATCAACAACATTATTGGTTTCACATTTTGATATTACTGAGTGATTGTTTGCAGTGAACGGTTTGCTGATGCTCTTAAGAAGGCAGGGGCAAAAGCTAAGCTAATTCTATATGATGGGAAAACACACACTGATTTGTTTCTTCAAGTAAGTTAAAGTTTATGCTGAATTCTTTGTGCTAGTTTCACTTTATTAAACTTTTTTACACGATAAAATGCTTTATATTATACAATTTTGTGAAAATAACTCTCTAGTAGTAGTCAGTTAACTAACTCTCTTTTTATTGTGATAAGATATAGCTTTGGATACTCTCATGTCAAAATTTCACCTTGTCATAGGAAAGGAATGTTTTGGGGCAACAATATATGCTTTTAAAAGTATTCGCTAGTTTCTTATCTTTGTGCTAGTTTCTTATCTTTTTCCTTTTTCAAATGGATGGTTATACTTTTGTTTTGTCGCATGCGCTTCTTATGTTCAACATTTCAACTATGCTGTACTGGTCCTTCCTAATATATTTTCAACATTTCAACTATTACTAATGGCCATTCCTTCCAAAAACCATATATTTTCAAACCAGTAACTATCCTAGTATATCCCAAATCAATCATGCAAGTATATCAGTTAGTTCAGTTCAGCTGTTCTAATTAGCTTGAAAAGTGTGCAACATAGGTACATAGTAAGTTGTAGGAAGCTGCCACATCAATATAAACTTATTGTAACTGCCTGAGTTAGTAATCAGATGGTGTAGGATAGCATCTCTCTGAGTGTAGGTTAGTACTCATCGTTGAACCATCGTTCTGCTTCACTCTCGCCGTCATTGAGCTTCATCGTTGAACCAGTTCTCCATCGATCTCCCTATAGTTTTCTCTGTCGTTCTCCCTACAAAAATCGGTTCTTCATCGTTCTATACCTCACTTCAGATTTTTGGATCTATACATCAAAGCTTCTCCTTCGTTATCTTTTACATTATTTTCCTCCCTTTAGAACTGTGTTATTGATCGCAAGATTGTGTTTTTTTTTCATCTGATAAGATTCTGTTATTGTTGTTATCATTTTAGAAATTGAAGGTTACAGAAATTGATTGCAAGAGTTTGTGTTCTATTTTAATTGTGTGTTCTATTGTTATCCCTGTTTCAAAAATTGATTTTATCACTGTTTCCTTTTCATTTAACTGATTACGTTGTGTTTAAACTTATTGATTTGTTAGGACTAGATTTTATTCTACATGTTGATCTTTTTAGATTTTAAGAAATGTGAGAAATTCATATTGGGATTATATAGTTAGTACCTTAAAAAATTGGGATTTTATTCTAATGCAAGTTTATGCTTATTATGCAAGTTAATGCTTATAATGAAGCTCTCACATTCACTGGCAGTATCTGCTTATGGACCTTAAACACGGGATGTAGGAAACATTCCATTAGCTTATCCTTCTTAATGCATGCTGAAAAGTAAATTGGGTTAGTTTTGGGAGCAAGGAGTCACTCTTCTATTTTTGGTGGGTGTGGTGGGGGTGGTAGGTGTTGAGAGCAGGATTATTGTGCAATTCGCATCCTAGTTGATAGCATTCTAATAATGATGATTTGATTAGGTGTGCGTGGTTCATCTGCACCCTCGATTGTTTGAGATTCTTGAAGTCGCTGCCAAACAACTGGTATGTGTGTGCCTGGCATAAGTTTGGCTATATAGTTGAATTTATTCAATCGTTTTGTTGATATGCCATAATTTGTACAGGAAATTTCAAAATGCGGCTATTTCAGTGGCAAATAATGCATGCTGGGCAATTGGAGAATTAGCAGTTAAGGTATGTTCTTGTTAAATGATGTATTCTAATAAACAATAGAAATGTATGGAAGCTATAAGATAATTGACAATGATGGATATTGGTTTTCATAATGTAGTTCATAACTGTTAGAGGTTAGAATTAGGAGTTAGGACCAAATTAGTCAATAATGATACTTTTCACATGAAGACAATCTTATCAAGGCCAGAATTGAAATGCAGTACTGTCTAACACTGGATGTCCCTCCATATTTTGGTTTCACTCCGCTACCTAATTTTGGAATGGATTCTTTGGGCATGGAATTGCAAGTTAGCTAAATAGAATGCTAGCTTCTGATATTAACTATTCCTGTTCACATTTTAACCACTTTTATATGAATTTGGAATTTCAGGTTCGTAAAGAAATTTCTCCGTTTGTTTTAAGTGTAATTTCATGCCTGGTACCAATTCTTCAGCATGCAGTGATCACTGTCTTATCATACTGTGTATTATCGATAGTTTTAGAGGTATTATGTTGCTAACCAATATTGGTTAATGTGGTTTTTAGGGACTCAACAAGTCACTTATAAAAAATAGTGCAATAACACTGGGGAGACCACCATGGGTCTGTCCAGACCTTGTATCACCAGATATGGAGCATTTCAAGCAACCTTGGTGCACTGCTTTGTCGATGTAAGTTATTGCACCAATAATGTGATTTCCTCAATCACGACTTCCTCCAATGAGCACCTAACAAATATCTTGGGGGTGATCAAGCGACTCCACGTGATTCAACTTAAATATATAATTTTTGTTTAGCGTATTCAACTTTTGGTATTTGTTTTGGCTTTCATGTACTAGGCACATGTGTTGTGACCTTTGTTTTAGTTTATTTTTAGGTACTATTCAATATAAATTTGGTTATATTATATAATTATTGTTAATACTTTATTTATAATCAAATCGATTGTATTATATTTTTTTGGTACGTAAATGGATTGTATTATGTTTATTTATGCCTTTTTTTTTTCTAAAGCATTTATATTATTCCAATTGTTTATTCATGAATTAATTTAATAATTCAGCATTAGAATGATTTAAAACAATAGGGAAAAAAAATTAGGTCAAAAAAAATTTCAGGTAAAAAAAAACAATATAAAAATATATAGGGGCGGTTCAAAACCGCCGCAAAATGTTGCAGTGAGAAAAATTAGAAGAGTTAACATTACCGGCGGTTTATAACTGACGCTATTTTTTTTGTTAACATTACCGGCGGTTTATTGCGGCGGTTCAAACCGCTGCTAAAATGCTGCGGCAGTCTGTCAGGCGGTATCAAAAACTGCCTCTAAACATGAATTCGCCACATAGTAGTGCGGCACTGTGTAAACCGCCACAAATATGTGTACCGGCGGTCCAAAACCACCGCTATCCCCATAAAAAACAGCCGCTAATTGCCTTTTTTCTTGTAGTGAAAGTATGGTTTTTATCAATTAAACGAGAGTGTGAGGTTTAGACCTTTAAGTCGAGAGAGTCCTTCTAAAAAATAAATCCATTTTTGCGCGCGCTATTAATTTACCAAATCCCCGATGGTTAATTAGTTACATGCCGATATCCCGTCTTTAATTAATTTAATTCTTCTTTTAAAATTCTTTAATTCTAAATTCTAAACAATCCTTAAATATTCATTAGCCTTAGATTTACACCGTAACGACAGAATACGGTAGGTCGACTGTTGGTCCTTGTGGATTTGATATCTTTTAAAACTGCACGACGAGACTGTGCACTTGCGGTCATTAAAAATATTTTTGATACCCAAATCGTCGATCAAGTTTTTGGCGTCGTTGCCGGGGACCAATTTAGTCGATATCGTAACTCCGTTGTTACACCGTAGAGACTAAGACATTTAATAAAAGTTTAAAGTAATAAATAAATAAATAATAATAATCTGAAATTTTTAAATTTCGAAAAATTAAAAATTTAAAAATTGAAAACTGAAAACTTTTAGGATAGGTCCTTTGCGCTAAAACAGATGTACGACCCTAATTTCTCTTACAATGACTATCTTCAAAATTTTAACTACCTTGACCAACATTTCCTCTATAACTACCAGCCTCAACCTTCCCCATATTTTGAGGGACAACACCTTAACTCTCCCTATGATTACCATTCTCAATATCTCGAGGAACCGGAAAAATCTGTGAGTCCCAGCCTCGTAGCGTTATTTGACGAATTCATTGAAACATCCGCCAACGCTAGGCTAGAACGAAAATTAAAAGAATTCATAGAAATTCAAACCCTCGAGAATGAAAAGATTAGCTTACGCAATCTCGAAGCTATTAAAGCCCTAGAGAAGCTTAACGATATCTTCGACTCAATAGCAACTCACCATGAGTCATTGGAGACGCGAATCTCCCAACTCGCTCAGGCGGCCACAGGACTCTCTCGCGAGAGACGAGTAGATGTTGTAGCCGACATTGGTGAAAACGAGATTGAAATGTTTAATGAGAATGATGATGATGACGTTGTCGAGAGTTTCGGGGAGGAAAAAGGAGAGATCGAGAGCACTTTGCCGACACCACTCCATAGAGAGGTTGTCGAAGAGGTGGAGAAGGGGACACTACATGTTCCCCCTTCTCCCTGTAACCCACTAGTCCTTATTCCCCAAAGGTTGGTAGATGCTAAAGTAGACCCAAAACCCCAGACATGTAAGGAGATAAAAGATTTAAAAATCAATGCACATGTCGTTGAGGGCGCGATAGATAAGAGAAAATTCGAGGAAAGCGAATATAGGGGAGTAATTTATACGAATAGGATAAGGGTAACTTCCGAAAGGACGGCTGAAAAGATCAAGTCTAAACAAAAAAGGACAATCATAGTTAAACCAAAACCACCGCCTCAAACTAGTAAATCTACTTTTCTCCCGACCTACAAAATAAAAGAAAAGGGCAAGAAAGCTGAACCGCCCTATAGGAGAAAAAAGAGAAAAAGTGAGGGGTATGTGAGAGCACTTGATAAGTGGCCATGGAAACCTAAGGCCAAACAAAGTATTGTTCTTGGACATATAGTGTCCAATAAGGGGATTGAGGTAGATAGAGCTAAAATCCAAGTCATAGAAAATCTACCACCTCCCAAGTCTGTGAGAGAAGTTTGAAGCTTTCTAGGTCACGCTGGTTTCTATCGGCGATTTATTAAGGACTTCTCTAAAATCACCACGCCCTTAACCGGGCTGCTTATGAAAGATGCCGAGTTCATTTTTGATGAGGAGTGCCTAAGGGAATTCAAACAATTAAAGGCAGCTCTCATTTCCGCACCCATCATGCAGCCACCTGATTGGAGCTTACCTTTTGAAATCATGTGTGACGCTAGTGGATATGCTATAGGCGCGGTCTTAGGACAAAAGAAAGACAAGAAGCTTCATGCTATCTACTATGCTAGTAGAACCTTAGACCCCGCGCAAATGAACTACGCCACTACTGAAAAAGAGCTCCAGGCTGTTGTGTTTGCGATCAACAAATTCCGTTCTTACCTAATGGGGGCCAAAATCATTGTCTACACTGACCATGCCGCAATTAGGTACCTAGTGAATAAAAAGGATGCCAAACCAAGGCTCCTGAGATGGATCTTGCTCCTTCAAGAATTTGATTTAGAGATCCAAGACAAGAAAGGAATCGACAACACAGTTGCTGACCACTTGTCAAGAATTGAGGGAAAAGTGCCTGAAAAGGTGCCCATAAATGATGACTTCCCATATGAGAGGCTAGTAGCCCTTATGGAGAGTGTCGCCTCCGAGTTCCCATTAATCAAAGACAACATCGAAGTTGTCAACTCTGTCTGCACAAGAGACTCACTGCCATGGTATGCTGACTTTGTCAACTACTTAGCAGCATGAGTTCTTCCGCCTGATTTAACCTACCAACAAAATAAGAAGTTTTTTAGTGATCTGAAACATTACTATTGGGATGACCCTCTCCTTTTCAAGAGAGGCGCCGATGGAGTCTTCCGTCGATGTGTCCCCAAAGATGAGGCGCAAAACATTATCATTCATTGTCATTCTGCGCCATATGGAGGACATGCGCTAAGATCCTAAACTTGCGCTAAGATCTTACAAGCTGGACTCTTTTGGCCCACACTTTGGAAAGATGTCCACGCTGCCATAAGGAGTTGAGATCAGTGCCAGCGCGCTGGTGGCATCTCTAGGCGCGATGAAATACTTCAATAAGGCATCCTTGAAGTGGAAGTATTTGATGTATGGGGGATAGATTTCATGGGACCATTCCTAACTTCTTTTGGAAATAAATACATACTTATGGCTGTCGATTACGTGTCCAAATGGATTGAGGTTGTTGCCTCTCCAACCAATGACACACAAGTAGTGATTAGACTCTTTAAGAACTAGATTTTCCCTAGGTTCGGTGTGCCGAGACTTGTCATCAGCGATGGTGGCTCCCATTTTATCTCTAGGATCTTCGAAAGGCTACTATCTAAATATGGAGTCCGACACGGTGTAGAAACTCCCTATCACCCACAAACAAGTGGGCAAGTAGAGGTCTAAAATAGGGAGATCAAGCAAATCTTAGAAAAAACAGTTGCAACCTCAAGGAAGGACTGGTCCTTAAAGCTGAATGAGGTGCTGTGGGCATATAGGACAACATATAAGACCCTAATTGGGACAACTCCCTTTAAGCTTGTTTATGGAAAATCATGTCATCTATCGGTGGAATTAGAACGCAAAGCTTATTGGGCTAACAAAGCCCTTAATTTTAATTACACCACCGCCGGTAGGAAAATGATCTTGGATATCCATGAATTAGAAGAGCTTAGGTTAGATGCTTATGAGAATGCTAGAATCTATAAGGAAAGAACTAAAAAATGGCATGACAAGCGTCTATCCAGGAGAGAGTTTAAGGTAGGAGAGCTAGTACTTCTTTTTAATTCAAGACTTAAACTCTTTCTCGGAAAACTTCGCTCAAAGTGGTCAGGCCCCTTCACAATCTCTAAGACATATCCTCATGGGGCGATTGAAATAAAGGGTGATTCCGGTGATACATTCACAATTAATGGACAGCGGTTGAAACATTACAATCTTAAGGATAGTGACACTACTTTAGCAAGCTTTAACCTATCCGCACTGTCCGCTAAAAAGTTGAACTAAATCCACCCTCCTTGAAGTCGAGCTCACCGACTTTAAACAAAGCGCTTGGTGGGAGGCAACCCGCTGATTCTAAATTTAATGTTTTCTTTTTAGTTTATTCCTATTTTGCAGAAAATAAAGAGATAGAGCGCACGACAGCTTGACAGTTCTGTAGCTCGGTCTCACAGGTTCTTACTTTCTTTCTCACCTTTTGTTGTTGCATTGGGGACAATGCTCGATTTAAGTGTGGGGGAGGAAGCTTTATCGCTTTCTTTAATTTTCAGTCATTTAGTTTGCATGCATAATAAAACCCTAGGTTAGTTCATGATTAAGTTGAGTTGATTTTGCGTATTGTTTTTGTTATTGTCTGATTTTCCCATTTCTTGAGCTATATCGAAAAAATTCTTGTGAAAAGCAAAAGCGTTGAGTTTTGATACTTGACATGGTTGTTTGAAAGTATATAGGTTGTTTGCACTATTAGACTATTTTGTAAAAGTTGGGTAACAGTTCAATAAAATCAATACCGTTTTAACACCCTAGATTCCCAGAAGTGTGCAAAATTGATTTGAGTACTAGCTTTGACAGAGTCTTGAACTTGAGTTTTAATGAACCCTTAGTAGTTTATTTAGCAGTCGGCACCATCTCAAGGCACAAACTAAGTGGAAAACCGAAGAATATAAGTGAATGCATAAAAGGGAGGTGCAATGCATAGTAACTTGCCCCTTGCCAGGAGCGTCTCAAATCAACTTTGTCCTTGATCAGATCATGGCTCAAACTTCTTTGATGTCAAGTATTAATTTGCAAGTAAAATTATTTCTTTTGAAAAGTATTTTTGATAAAATGCACATGTAAGTTTTTGAAATTGGACACTATTTTTGTATTTTTGAAATTGAATATTTTTGTCGTGGAAGCACATATGGTATGTACAAAGATAATTTGTGATTACTCAACAAACAGGATGAGTCAGCTTAACAAATAAATTTACCGAACGCTTTCACAGTGAGCCTAGCTTCAATTAGGTCTTTTGAGTATTATAGCATGCAAAAATCCATGTAAATCAAGCCAAAAGAGTATAAATTTGTGTTATCAAATTCCTCCATACTTGAACATTGCTTGTCCTTAGGCATAAGAAATAGTAGCTCATTTTAGCACAAGTTTGAAACAGGACATGACAACTCTAATCATACGTGGTTGCTGGCTAGATAGGAAAATCAAATAATGGATATCAAAACCAAGAGTACTATAGTAACACAAAACCACACATTGCAAGCAAAGACTCCTATAATATGAAGACAAATCAGAAGTATTTTATTATAACTCTAACTTTTGTTTAAGTTTTACTCACCCTTTTCATTCAAGTGCAATCACATACCCCTTTTTCCCTTTCTCAAATGCAGATGCGGGGGATCGGATCGTAACCCGCCCTACCAAGTTCAGAACCAGACACCTCTGAACCAACTGTGTTAATGGGTTTATTTACTATGGTTTTTCTTTGTATGTTCAATAACTGTTCGATTAAACAAATGAGTGAGGTTCGTCTAATTTATTAAGTGCGTTACTATTTTTAAAATCAACCAAAGTATGTAAACTTTCACTCATGGATCATTCACTCATGTTCATCGATCTCCCACTTAGTTTGTGTTCAAGATGGTTCCGACTGCTAAGATAAACTACTAAGGGTTACCTTAAAACTTAAATTCAAGACTTTGTCAAAATTAGTACTCAATTTAATCTTGCATACTTCTGAGAGTCTAAGGTGTTAAGACAATACCGATTTTATTGAATCATTACTAAACCTTCATAACGTAGCCTAAAAGTGCAAAAACAGCCTATACTCTTAAAGTGACGTGTCAGGTGTCAAACCAAAATTGATTGTTTGTTTTTTTTTTGAAAGGATATGTCTCAAGAAACCGAGAGCATCAGATAACAATGCAAACATATGCAAGAGTGGCTCAATTTAGCATGATTAAAAAAAAATTGTATTATCTTTTTTTTTTTTTTGTATGAAGCAGTGAAAGAAAGTGAGACAATGCCTTACATCTTCAACTAGGTTTTTACCATAGAAAGCATATACCAGCAAAAATCAGCTATTTATTTTCATCATCCTCGCTCCAAGTTTGTAAGTAATAAAGCAGGAAAAGAGTGAACACAAATGGATGGATTCATAAACATGCATGTTTATTGTATTGAAAGTACTTAACAAAAGACAAAATTTTCAAACTAAACAAATACTTGACAAGAAAGAAATAAAAGCCTAGCGATCATAGGGATGAGCTTCCTTGTATCACTGACTTCAACTGGATAAAGAGTAGATGAGGTGACATCAACAACAACCCAAAGGTATCAAACCATATCCATGCATAACAGAGCTGGGTCTATATCCTCAAAAGAAAATTTGTTAGCCCTAACCAACTTTTGAACTTCAGGCCTCAAAGCAAAACATTGTTATCTATCATGGTCGGGCGCCTCTTCATGGAATGCACAAGACAGCTCAGGTTTGTACCAATATGGCAATTTTCTAAGTATCTGAGGAGATGCTTTAGTCTGAATAAAATTCCTCTTGATCAAAACTGGAAACAAATCTGCATAGAACATAGGAATCAAGTCATATTGAGGTGCCCTCTTTGGATAAAGATCCTGTTTGTTTGACCTTTGTGGAACTAGTTGTTGAATCTGATGTGGAACCTGTTGGAGCCTGTTGGAGAGGTTGTTGTTTAATCTGATGCCTTTGCTGAGATTGGAAAGGCAAAAACAGTTGCTCAAGGAGTGAGATGGTGGTTATTTTGTTGACACAAATGTTATTTTCTTGACGAGGCTGAGTGTTATCTTCCATAATTACTTCCATTCTTTTCTTTTGTTGACACAAGTGTTATACTTGCGAGTTGATTTTAGACAAGAGCGTCAGACCACTTTCAAACAAGACAACTTGATTTCTGACAGAACAAGGTGTGAGACTCAAACTTTTGGAAATAGGAACATGAATATAGAATGATGCATGTAAAGAAATTTTTGTTTTGTTTTTGATTTTCAAAGGACTTTAGGATTTAAATCATAAAGGACCTCAATTTTTGTTTGTAAATAATCAAAATAATTTTTCTCAAGACAATCTCTTGTTTTTTAAAGGTCCATGATGATTGTGAGGTTTGTAAAGAAATTCCTCTAAGTCCTTTGAAAACCAATGAAAAGAGATTTTCATGGATGAATGGATGCATGGATGTATGGATGCCACAACCACAAACATAAGAAAACATGGTTGGTTAAGATATCACAAAGTTGGAGTCAAAAGGTAAACCACCCACAATGTATGAACTATTGGTTTTCTTCTTATCGTAACACGGAGTTCCCAACGTCATCAACTTCCTTCTTGAATACCAATGTCCATAACTGAACTCACGGCCAAATGAAATATCTAAGGGAAAGTCTCATTTGAGCGTGGTATTGCAGAACAACTAATCCAAGAACCTCTCGGCTTAGCCATCGCACCACGTCCTAAAAAGGCCAAGATGGATTAAAGGTGTCTAAAGGTCCACAACATCACCGGATACATGTCATAGCAACAATCTACGCGAGCCTCACGTCGAAAAGAATACTACAACATGGCCTTCAATTGTGCGTGGTTACATCACATGTGTATATGTGCAAAACTTTACTTTCACCCATTCACTATGATCCTACCAACACCTATCTCATGGTGCACTCAAGCTTGGGTCAAGCTTATCTCAACTCGTGAACCCTCCCACAATATATAAAGTATGTAAACAAGTAAGAACATAGGAAAGCAATAAAGAAGTATGAACTAGATAGGTTCAACTCTCTTAAGGAGAGAATCCCCAGTGAAGTCGCCATTTTTATGTTGCGGGGATTTTGGGATTTCCACCACTACACTGACCTTTCATTTCCAAAGAGGGGAAAGTATCGAAAACCTATAAAAGAGAGATTCTAAACTCGGGGGTTAGTTATGCTTAGGGAAGATATTAGCATCCTAAACGTCCATGGTACTCCATGGTAACCTCTAGTTTATTACTTTTTATTTGCTTTTATGTGCTTAAGAAAATGAGGGAGAAAGTTTGTAAGAATTTGAGGGAGAAATTGTATAGAGAGAATTGTGTGTGCATTGTAACATCCCGATTTTCAAACGTCGATATATTTTACTTTAAAATTTCGATAATTTATTTCTTTATAACTTAATCGTTTTTCTTGTGTTTAATATATTTGACTTTTGAAATATTTTCATTTAAACTTTATAAGTGTTTGAAAAGGAAAAATTATATAGTAGAAGAATTATTTCTTTCATAGCATGAAGGAATATCTTATTTGGGGAATCATGGTCTTAATTGAATTTAGATTTGTTTAATTAAATTACTTACAAAATATCTTATAATTATTTATATATGGAAATAGTAGATATCATTAAACTTACGAAGCTTTTTCTACACATTCATATTATATAAATAATAAGATTCTGAAGTTACAAATAACAAAACAACCTATGTATCTTCCTTTCTTATAATTATAAATGGTCATATTCATTTGACTATAGTATGAATGCTTTATTATAATATAAGTCGAGACATAGTTTATACTATTTTTTAGAAGTTAAATTAGCGCATTTAAATTGGCATCATAATGAATCGAACCTAAGACATTAAGAAGTAGTATACTTAGATCTTAAACCAAAACTACCAAACTAACCCAAGTAGATTTATTTTATATTACCAATATATTTATTTATTAGTAAGAAGTATTAAACTTTAGTTTAAAATGCTATATACTATTTATATGTGCCTATGTGATGCTACGTAGAATGCATATGGGGCTACATACCACATTTGCGCATTTCAACAATAACCATAAATCTCAAAGCAACACTCTATAAAATGAATTCTTAACACTTAAGAATACTAGCTTGCTTAATAGGTGCATGACTTTGTGGGCAATAAGACACTATCGTGAACCTTCATGATGCCAATGCATAAACCTAAAGCCTAACCTAGATTACCATGTGTCACTTGTTCTTCATAATATATATATATATATATATTAGTCATCCTAAACCTCTACTCAAGAAACACGTGGATAGCTTGAAAAACTTAATCAACTTGTTAGCCAAGAAATTTTTACCTATAAATAGCCATTACTTCTCTCTCGTTTCATTCATCCAAATGAAGAAACCTCTCTAAATTAGTGAAGTATAAATGAGTGAAATTTAGTAAGGTTATTTTGGTTAGTTCTATTTTAAGAAGATTTTTAGTGTATCGTTGTGCTGTCGATATTCTTAAAGTGTTTGAATTGCGTCGAAGAACTTAAAAGGTATCCTCTTTATTTATTTTTAAAAAAAGGTTATTAGCATGTCTGGGGTATGCTCAAATTAACTTATTTTCTTTTCAATTATTTAATTACTATATTAAGGTTTAATTTTAAATATTGATTTTATGCCGTTACTAGGACTCTATATATTATAACTTTATTTAAGAAATTTAACTAAATTATTTTAGTCTTTATAATGCCCAAGAGTCATCCTAAATTTTATTAGCGAATTATTGTTTGTTACGAAATTAGCAGGAATAATGCCGGAGGTGCCATTTTTCAAGACTGTTAACAACAAAGGCGGGGCAAGATTTCGTACACGTCGGGACGGTTAGCGTAAAATAGCTTAATATATATGTGTAGTGGTGTCCACAGCCACTACAATCGATAAATAACTAAGGAGAGCTTATTCTCTTTTAGTGATTTTAACGAATCGCTAGAGGAGGTTACACCGGCCTTAATTATTTATCACAAAAATAAACTATAGTAATTTTAGGTTGTATTGTGCTTGCCTTATGTGATTACATGTCTAAATGTTTATTTGTTGATGTTTGATTGATTGTGATTGTTAGACTAAGAAGAGAATATACTACTCTTTGAAATGAGAAATAAAAATATCTAGATTCGGAGTGTAAGATCCCCAATAACAGAAGGGAAGTGAATATTTTGAATAGTTGTATTGGTTGGGTTCTGGCTAAGGAAAGACTTGGTGGACTATGTCTCTTACGGTCACCTCTCTTTCCTGGGAAGTCAACCGAACACTATTTATTATATGAACTGAACTTACTGTTTAAAAGTAAGGAATGTGTGGGAAAGAACAATAAAAATACTTTTTGAATAATAATATATGACACTCAACTCAGGTAATCAGTATATATATACTCTGGATGATGGAAATGATTGAGAGTGTATATAGAGTTGCATTCAAGAATGTGTAAGTCCACCGCTGTACGGTATGGGACGTACGAGGTTGATCAGCCGCCTAAAATCCTGACGAGGATTATTTCTGCGCGCTGGCAAGATATGAGATCTTGGCCTGTTTTTCTGAGGGGCGATCGACTTATAACACTTGGACTCCATGTGAAGTCAAGTGGCGTTGCTCTTGGTAAATGGGAGGACGTTGGTGGGAAGTGGTCTTGTGGCATCTGTCTTGGTAAATGGGAGGATGTCCTTGACAGCGTCTAGCGGCCGGAGTCAACATATAGTTCAGAAATGCATTTGAGTAGATAACCCCTAAATTGGAAATAAACAAGAGAGGATAGTACGCTTTATTGATTACTTGTGTTTGACATATATATTCCTATTTTACATCCCATCCCCACTTTCTATATTTGTACGTACATCTTAGCTCTGTATGTTTTCTTATCTTGTATTTTTATCTATGTTCATAGATATCTTCGAAGAGGAGTTCAAGGTTGAAGGTGGTCCAGTTCTTTTAACTTCTTATGGAACTGGCGATGTAGACGCCATTGTTACGTGACGAGAGTCATAGTCTTGTTTGTACAGCCAGTGTGTCTTTTGGAGTCTTATCTCTTGAGTCTTTTGATTTATTATGTAGACACATTTGTCATTACATCATAATATAAATAAAATTGATTTTAAATTATATTTGTCTATCTTCCGCTATTATATTTCTATCTTCCGCTGATATATTTAGGTTTAAATTTTTCGTACTTTCACAAAGAGAGATTATATATCTAAACAAGTTAGAATTGTTACTTTGATTTCACCGTGACGTTGGGGCGTCACATTATGGTATCAGAGCATATTTTTATTAATTAGAATTTCTTGTAGAAATTTAGAGCGTTACATGCATGTGGAGAATTAGATGAGAAGAGAAGGTTATGACATAAAAAGAAAATTTAAAGCTTTAACCAAAATTTAATCGTGCGTCTAAATGGGTTATGGGCTAAAGAATTTTTATTAGAGAGAGAAGAAGTTGTTTATTTGTTTTCTATTTTTTTCTAAAGAATATTACTAAGCGCGACTCTTCGGAAATGAAAGTTTATTTTTTTGCTTGGTTTTTAAGCGTTGTGTGTGATGTGTCAAAAGCGATAAAGAAAGCAATAAAGTCCTACGCTATTACAACTAAATCGAATAATTATTACAACCATATCGAATCAAATGAATAAATAATAAAAGGCAATAAAACGCAAGCGGAGAAATAAACATGAGTATGAGATGCACTTACGAAGAAAAAAGAAAACAAAATGTTAAATATTGATGTGAAGTGTATGTGTGAAAACGCAATGTGAAATCTAATGTGAATGTAACAAAGAGTGAAAAAATGCAAAGAGCACAAAGTGTAAGTGCACCAGTTCACTCCCATGTTTTAATAATTGTCAAAACCCATAAAAATAGTGTAGAACATATTTTGGCAACATTAGAAACAACTTGACAGCGAAAAACTATTTTTAATCTTTGAAAAATTGATTTTAAGGTTCTTTGTATTGATACATAAATACTTGTATCGATACAAATGTCCTGAAACTACTTTGACTGATTTTGAGCATTTTGTATCGATACACACTTCATTTGTATCGATACAAAAACTGGTGTTCAGGGGCAGAGAATCACTTGTTATCGAATCATGCTTGCATGTATCGATACACACCTAACTCTCTCAAAACACCAGAGAAAGCATTGTGTATCGAATCATGCTTGCATGCTTCGATACATATCAGTCAGGTTTTCAAGAAACGGATATATGTATCGATACATACTCGTGTTTGTATCGATACATAGGTCAAATATTTGAAATTTGAATGCTGGTCAAGGTGTGTGTATCGATACATACCATCATATGTATCGATACATGTCTGTTCTGTTTTGCCTAAATTTGCTCAATTCTATTTTCACTATAAATAGCAATGTGAGTGTTTGTTGTAAGTGGGAGAATCCATCTGAAAAACACATTTGATCATGGTTTAAGAGAAATTTTGGATCAAAGACTTATTCAACACGAGTTCTTCATCTTCTATCAAGCCACTTCAAATTTGAGATTGAGTATGGGATCAATCGAAGGTTCGTAGTTGATTCGGTGGATAACGTTCGGTGCAATTCGTGGTGAATCAGAATTGCGATCGAGTTGAGTTGTGTTGGAGGTTTGGATTTTCATCAAGGGTTTCAAGATTGTGCGATATCTTGAAGGTTCAACATCTAGGAAGCGAGATTGGGACGTTGGAATCAGAGGTTGAAGCTTCTAGAATTGTTGAGATTACTTGGCTCAATTTGCATTAGATTGAATAGGGTTATTCGATTCTTTATAAATTGTGCACTATCAAAGCCTTTTTTAATAAATTGCTCAAATCGTCCTTTTGACGATTTGGGGAGAGACGTTCCTGGCCCAAAGCGAGGACAACGTGAAAGCCAAGGGAACTCCCTAATCATCTGGTTGTGTCTTTCTATCCCTACACTTTTACTTTTCGTTTTGTTGATTAATTGGATCAATTGAATTCGTGATCGTAAGTGTTCACCGTAATTCAATTGATTTGAAACTTGAATTTGTGATTGTGTAACGTGATTGTGAAACTTGTTGATTTTGTTTGTGTTAGAATTTTGAAAACAAAACATAAACCTAAATTCAATTTGTCGCTAATTGTTCTAAGGCTTATACTACATTTCCTTTGATCGAAGGGTGCAAAGTAGACTATCGATCTGGTAGCCTTCCGCGTACTCGAAATAATTTTTGAAAACCTCGTTGTATAGAAAGAGTCACTTATTCACACCCCTCTAAGTGATCGCCATATAGTCTAACAAGTGGCATCAAGAGCCCGGTTTGATTTTAAACGATTAAATCGAGTAATTTGTGCCTATTATTAGAAGACATGGCGTTTGCACCCAAAGGGGCGTACAATAGGGCTCCTATATTCAATGGAGACCATTTCGATTATTGGAAAAGTAGTATGCACATTCACATCAATTCTTTTTATGGTGATGTGTGGGATGCCATTGAAAACGGTCGCTTTGTTCCAACCACGACCGATAACAATGGTGTCGTCACTAATACGCCTATGGCACAATGGACGGTTGACGACAAAAAGAAGGTCAATTACGATGCGAAAGCTCAAAACATTTTAATCTCATCCTTAGGGATTGAGCAATTCTATCATGTTTCGCATTGTACTACGGCTAAGGATATGTGGGACACATTGGTCACCCACTTTGAGGGTACCAATGAAGTCAAAATTTCTAAGATAAACACATTAAACCAAGAGTTTGAATTGTTTCATATGATTGATGGTGAAACCATTGAAAGTATGCAACAACGATTTGTGAAAATTATCAACAAGTTACAAGGTCTTGGTAGACCAATCACAAATCAAGATGCTACTAATAAAATTTTGAGGTGTTTAACTAGGTCTTGGCAACCAAAGGTCACCGCGATACAAGAAGCGAATGATCTTACTCAACTAAGCCTCACCGTTTTATTTGGCAAGCTTAAGGAACATGAGCACGTGCTAAGTGTGCTAGAAAAGAAAGAGAAAAGCGGGAAAAAGGATAAACATGGTGATAAAGAAAAAGAGAAGGAGAAGAAGTCCATTGCTCTAAAGACTTCAAGTTCCAAGTCCAAAGGTAAAGAGCAAGTGGAAAGTAGCTCAAGCGAAGAGGATTCCGATGATGAGGAAATGGGGCTCTTCGTTCGACGCTATAACCGTTATGTGAGAAAGAATGGGATAAGGCATTCCGATGACAACTTGAAGAAGTATCGGAAAGATAGTGGTTACCGGAAGAATGAAGGTACTAGGAACTCCAAAAAGGGAATATGCTATGAGTGCGGCCAAGTTGGTCACTTCAAGCCGGATTGTCCCAAGCTCAAGAGGAAAGAAAAGGAGTCTCCATCATTCAAGGGAAAGAGCAAAGGCAAAGGAAAGAAAGCCTATGTTGCATGCGAGAGTGGTAGCTCTTCATCTCACTCTTCATCAAGCTCTAGCTCAAGTGATGAAAACGAGATGGCCAATGTATGCTTCACTACTCGACATCACAAAAAGAAAGACAAAGCTCCTAAAAAGGTAAACCAAAATCCCTCTAGCTCATATACTTTATTAGAATACTATGATTTGCAAAGTGCATTTGAAGATCTATGTTGTGAAACTAGGAAAGCTTTCAAACGATTAAAAGAAATCATAAAAGTTAACAAAGCTCTTGAAAAGAAATTTTCCGAAATCGAAGAAGAGTTAAAAGCTTTCAAAACATCACTATTAGAAAGATCAAGTGCAAATCATGAGGATAATGATATAGTTGGTTGTGATGGATGCATCACTTTGTCAAAAAATATCAAAATTCTCAAAGACAAAGTGGAAAATCCACCAAAACCAAGAGTATACCATGAAGTTGATCCAAAACATTTTGATAACTCTTTGAAAGTCAAAAACAAAGTTTCTAAACATATTAAAAAGGATCAAAAGAAGGGTAACTCACATATCATTTGTCACTATTGTTGTAGTAAGGTCATACCATTGCAAAATGTAAAGCTAGAAAAATGTTGGTACCAAAAGGCATATTGCAATGGATGCCAAAACTCAACATAACCTATTTACCTCACCATTTAGGACCCAATGAGAATTGGGTACCTCCCTCTTATGTTTGATTGTTGTAGGAAATGTGCCTTGGAAATCTAGAAAGGAGATGGTTTCTAGATAGCGGATGTTCAAGGCACATGACGGGTGATACCTCGCTATTCATTGAGTTTAAAGCAAAGGAGAAAGGCTACGTCACCTATGGAGACAACAACAAGGGTACTATACTTGGTGTAGGTACAATCGGTAACCCATCTACTATAACCATATCCAATGTTGTACTTGTGGATAACCTTAAACACAACTTGTTAAGTGTCGCCAAACTATGTGACAAAGGGTTTAAAATAAATTTCAAACCTACCTTTTGTACCATAGAAAGTGACAAAGACAAGAATGTGGTTCTTAAGGCTATTAGGCATGGAAATGTATATATGCTAGACTTAGATGATAATAGCCTAGGTGATGCTAAATGTCTCATAACCAAGAATGATGAATCTTGGTTATGGCATAAAAGATTAGCTCATCTTAACTTTGATTTACTAAATAAGATAGTCTCAAAGGATCTTGTAGTTGGCTTACCAAAAATAAAATTTTCAAAAGATCATTTGTGCAATGCATGCCAAATGGGTAAACAAATAAAGGCTTCTTTCAAATCTAAAAAGTTTATTTCAACTACAAAGCCTTTAGAGTTGATCCATATGGACCTTTTTGGACCATCAAGGACCAAAAGCCTTGGTGGTAATTACTATGGACTTGTGATTGTAGACGACTACTCAAGATTTTGTTGGACTTTCTTCTTATCTAGTAAGAGTGACACCTTTTGCTCTTTTAAACGATTTGCCAAAATGACTCAAAATAAACTTGGCCTTAAGATCATTTCTATTCGGAGTGATCATGGAGGCGAATTTGAAAATTATAAGTTTGAAAAGTTTTGAAATAAACATGGCATTGAACACAATTTTTCGGCTCCACGTACACCACAACAAAATGGGGTAGTGGAGAGGAAAAATCGTATTCTAGAAGAGTTAGCTAGGACTATGTTAAGTGAATCCTCACTCCCTAAGTATTTTTGGGCGGATGCGATAAGCACCGCGAGTTATGTTCTAAATAGGGCGATTATTCGACCTATCTTGAACAAAACTCCCTATGAGATACTTAAGGGGCGGAAACCTAACCTTAGTCATTTGCGCTCTTTTGGATGTAAATGCTTTATTTTAAATAATGGTAAAGAGAATCTTGGCAAATTTGACCCAAAGTCGGATGAAGGTGTTTTCTTAGGCTATTCTCTATCTAGTAAGGCATATAGGGTGTACAACAAAAGATTACAAATTATCGAGGAATCGGTTCATGTAAATTTTGATGAGACTTTTCTAAATGTAGTGTTATTGGTGCAGGTATTGATACTACGGATATTCTAAATGAGAAAGAAGTTGAAGGAATTGATCAACCTTTGACGGACACTCCAGGAGATAAATACGATGAGTCAACACCTTCCCGTGATGATAAAGATGATGGAAGTTCTTCCTCAAAGAATCATCACAAACATAGAGGAGCCGGTCTTACAAAGGAATGGCGGACTCTAAAGAACCATCCCATTGATAAAATCCTGGGTGATATCTCCAAGGGCTTTTCGACACGCTCTCAGATAAGTAATTTTTGTTGTCACTTCGCTTTTGTTTCACAAGTTGAACCGAAAAACTCAAAAACCGCACTACTTGATGAACATTGGATTCTTTCTATGCAAGAAGAATTAAATCAATTTAAAAGAAACGATGTTTGGGATCTAGTCCCACCTTCACCAAATCATCACGTAATAGGTACACGTTGGGTTTTTTGGAACAAACTCGATGAAAACGGAGTTATCATTAGGAACAAAGCATGGTTAGTAGCCCAAGGCTATAACCAAGAGGAGGGAATAGATTATGAGGAGACTTATGCTCCGGTTGCCCGCCTTGAGGCCATTAGACTTTTGTTAGCTTATGCATGCAATATGAATTTCAAGTTATATCAAATGGACGTTAAGAGTGCTTTCTTGAACGGATACATTAATGAGGAGGTATATGTCAAACAACCTCCCGATTTTGAAAATGATGAACATCCGGATTATGTTTTCAAACTTAAAAGGGCTTTATATGGTCTTAAACAAGCCCCTAGGGCTTGGTATGATAGACTTAGTAAGTTCTTAATTAAAAACGGATATTCAAGGGGAAAGGTTGACACTACTCTCTTCATTAAACGTAAAGGAAATGATGTCTTATTAGTTCAAATATATGTTGATGATATCATTTTTGGTTCCACTAATCCATCTCTTGTCAAGAGCTTTTCTAGTTTAATGCAAGGTGAATTTGAGATGAGCATGATGGGTGAGCTAACCTACTTCTTGGGATTACAAATCAAGCAACTAGAGGAAGTAACATTTATATATCAAACCAAGTATTGTCTTGAGTTGCTTAAAAAGTTTGGCATGGTGGACTCAAAAGATGTGGAAACTCCTATGGCATCAACATGTACTCTAAGCAAGGATGGAGAAGGTAAAGATGTAGAAATCACAAAGTATAGAGGTATGATCAGATCCCTTTTATATTTAACCGCATCAAGACCGGATATATTGTTTAGTGTTTGCATGTGTGCACGTTACCAATCGTCCCCTAAAGAATCATACCTAAAAGCCGTGAAAAGGATTTTGAAATACTTAAAAGGAACTTCTAATTTTGGCTTATGGTATTCCAAAGGGAACGATTGTTCTTTGATAGGATATTCCGATTCCGACTTTGCCGGTTGCAAGTTAGATCGGAAAAGCACTAGTGGCACTTGTCATCTTTTTTTTAATAGTCTCGTAAGTTGGCATAGCAAGAAACAAGTATCAGTTGCTTTGTCAACCGCCAAGGCGGAGTACGTTGCGGCCGGAAGATGTTGCTCCCAAATACTTTGGCTAAAGCAACAACTTCTAGACTATGATTTAAAATTGCAACGGATTCCTATCTTTTGCGACAATACAAGTGCCATAAACCTCTCAAAGAACCCCGTGTTGCATTCAAGCACTAAACATATCGAGATTAGGCATCATTTTCTACGTGACCATGTAGAAAAAGGTGATGTAATCTTTGAACATGTGGAATCCAAAAATCAACTTGCGGATATTTTCACTAAACCTCTTGCTACGGATCCTTTTGTTTATATTCGAGGAGATTTGGGTATCCTCGATATATCTAACCTTGAATAAATGAATTCTATATATGCACTTTATATACTCTTTATGCCTCGTGGCAACTCGAAGCATCATTTAAAGAAAGTGCATAGAAGGTTACGGTGAAAGGTTCAATTGTATCATCTCTATTCCTTATCTCTCCTCATCTTTACATTTGCTTAGCTATCATCAACTTGACATGATCATTATGCTTTATTACATTCATACTTTGCTCTTTTTCAAAAACTTCGCTTTAAGATAGTAATAATTCTTGAAGTCCATATGTGTAAAATGGCTATGTGTGAATTGATAACTACATGATATGTCTATTACTTGAATATATTGCCTATATATCCGTGTCTTTCATTTCTCTATGATCTCGGTATGTATATGGTATGGTTACATAAAATTTTCATGCATAATAATAGGTTGCATGTTTTGTTTATTTCGTCCCGTATGTTGATATGTTAATTCTTTATAATGACGATGTTGTTACAATATTCATGCTTTGGTTTTGGTTTGTTGTTCTACATTCCATAAGTTGTCATGATATTTGGTTTTTCGCCATTGGATTATACTTGCATATCTTGTACGTATTTATATTGATTAGGATATTCATCATAAAGTGCATTTCGATAAATGTAAGTGCACGATATGACCATGTTAAAAACGTTTTAATACTTGATACTTCTAACAAGTTCTCTTCTTTTTTTTGATATTGTCAAAGGGGGAGAGATTTGGATTGCACAAGCTAAGGAAAGAACTCTTGATTATCAACATATCAAACGCACTATGGCATCAACTCAGGGGGAGCGTGCTTATGGTTAGCCTTGATGTTTACGTCTGTATACATATTGCTATTTTATTGCATATTAGGTATAGGCTTAGTTTAGCTTATGCAAAGTTTTGACAATTATCAAAAAGGGGGAGAATGTAAGTGCACCAGTTCACTCCCATGTTTTAATAATTGTCAAAACCCATGAAAATAGTGTAGAACATATTTTTGAAACATTAAAAACAACTTGACAGCGAAAAACTATTTTTAATCTTTGAAAAATTGATTTTAAGGTTCTTTGTATCGATACATAAATACTTGTATCGATACAATGTCCTGAAACTACCTCAAACTGATTTTGAGCATTTTGTATCGATACACACTTCATTTGTATCGATACAAAAACTGGTGTTCAGGGGCAGAGAATCACTTGTGTATCGAATCATGCTTGCATGTATCGATACACACCTAACTCTCTCAAAACACCAGAGAAAGCATTGTGTATCGAATCATGCTTGCATGCTTCGATACATATCAGTCAGGTTTTCAAGAAACGGATATATGTATCGATACATACTCGTGTTTGTATCGATACATAGGTCAAATATTTCAAATTTGAACGCTGGTCAAGGTGTGTGTATCGATACATACCATCATATGTATCGATACATGTCTGTTCTGTTTTGCCTAAATTTAATCAATTCTATTTTCACTATAAATAGCAATGTGAGTGTTCGTTGTAAGTAGGAGAATCCATCTGAAAAACACATTTGATCAAGGTTTAAGAGAAATTTTGGATCAAAGACTTATTCAACACAAGTTCTTCATCTTCTATCAAGTCACTTCAAATTTGAGATTGAGTATGGGATCAATCGAAGGTTCGTAGTTGATTCGGTGGATAACGTTCGGTGCAATTCGCGGTGAATCAGAATTGCGATCGAGTTGAGTTGTGTTGGAGGTTTGGATTTTCATCAAGGGTTTCAAGATTGTGCGATAACTTGAAGGTTCAACATCTAGGAAGCGAAGGAATCAGTTGGACGTTCGGTGCGAAGGTTTTCGGTACGAAGACGGCGCAAGATTGGGACGTTGGAATCAGAGGTTGAAGCTTCTAGAATTGTTGAGATTACTTGGCTCAATTTGCATTAGATTGAATAAGGTTATTCGAGTCTTTGTAAATTGTGCACTATCAAAGCCTTTTTTAGTAAATTGCTCAAATCGTCCTTTTGACGATTTGGGGGGAGACGTACCTGGCCCGAAGCGAGGACGACGTGAAAGCCAAGGGAACTCCCTAATCATCTAGTTTTGTCTTTCTATCCCTACACTTTTACTTTTTGTTTTGTTGATTAATTGGATCAATTGAATTCGTGATCGTAAGTGTTCACCGTAATTCAATTGATTTGAAACTTGAATTTGTGATTAAGTAACGTGATTGTGAAACTTGTTGATTTTATTTGTGTTAGAATTTTGAAAACAAAACATAAACCTAAATTCAATTTGTCGCTAATTGTTCTAAGGCTTATACTACATTTCCTTTGATTGAAGGGTGCAAAGTAGACTATCAATCTGGTAGCCTTCCGCGTACTCGAAATGATTTTTTAAAACCTCGTTGTATAGAAAGAGTCACTTATTCACCCCCCTCTAAGTGATCGCCATATAGTCTAACACAAAGTCTTGTCAAACATCATCGCATATGAGCATACACTTTTAAAACTAGCGAGGAAAAAAGAATCAATTAACAAGCATGATAAAATGAATTTAGACCAAAAATGGTCCTTAACTATTAATGCTAGTGCTAGAGCTCAATGATTTTATAAAGCAAAATATTGTCTCTAATATGCATTTTTAAAGGATGAATTGTCCTAACCTAAATGCATGTATGCATGTAAAAAAAATGTAGAGTGAAATTGTAATGTCAAATGTCATGTAAAAATGTGATGTAGTGTAATGTAGAGATGTAGAAAAAAGTAGCATGTAAATGTGATGTAAATTGTGGTGTAAAGTGGCATGAAAATGTAATGTAAAATAAGATGCAAAAATGTGAACATGAAACACATATCATGGGAAGAGCAAATAAATGATAATCAAACCTATGCAAAACATATCAATGAGAACTTAGAAATAAAAATTAAACCCTAAAAGAGGTCTTTAAGTATTAGTGTAAGAGTTTAAGCTCAATAAGCTTAAAATAAGCTATTGTCCTAAACAAACACTTGTTAAATAAGCTAGTACTAACAAATAATCAAAATAAGCAACTAAAAAAAAATTAAAAATTAAATCCCAAAAGAAGTCCCAAAATATTAGTATAAAATTTGGACTCAAGAAGCTTAAATAAGCTATTGTCCCAAAATCACTTATTCAAATAACCTAAATAAACATGATGATAATAAAATACATTAAATTAAGTGAGTAAGGGGGTGCAAACCTGAAACGAGGTATGCAAAAAGATACCAGGTCCAAAGAATAAGCCCAGCTCGTGAGCGTGCAACAAGTGAGAAACACGTAGCAAATAGCAAACAAGTCACCAAAACCAAGACCAGTTCAAATCATAAACCCAGTTGAACCGGTTCGGATCACATCCATATCCACGACCCAGTTCACAAAATAAACAGGTTGGGGGCGTGATAAGTAAGTCTGGGGGGCGTGCGAGAAATTTCCGGATGCATTGGTAGGATGACACATGGCGGGGGAGAGGTCTTCTTCAACCTCAAAAAACCAGTCACCATCTCTCTTTTCCGGCGCCGCCGTCCAACCCTTCTCCGATCACCAAAGTTTCGAAACAAGATGTCGTTCCACTCGTTTTCGTCATCTAAACTCGAATTTGGAGAGGTCTTCTTTAAGAAAAATGATAAAACATGAAAAATGAACAAAAAATGCATGAAAAAGGAATAAAATATTTTTGTATATTTTATAAATGAAATGCAAAATTGGATTTGTAGGTTCAAAATTGGGGTACAACACCTCTCAATCAACAAAATCCTATGTGGCATCTCCTCCTTGAATTTAGTTAGGATTTTTAGCAAAAGAACTCGGTTCAATTCTCATCAAAGTCAAAATAATAATTTTTAAGATATTTTATTCTATATTGATGGTTAGGAATTTTAGTAAGGGCACAAGGATTGATTTCCACCAACAACTAAAAAACGATTTTTATGATATTTTATTTTATAAGAAAACTTTAACTTTAAATACATTAATTATTTCTATGGGAAAATGAGTGTTTATATTTATATTTATATATTAGTACGAAAGACCTAAGTTTTTATAATTTTTACCAGGAATTATATTAACATGAGTGTTTTATTTTTCTAATTTACACGAAATCAATATTTATATTCATATACTAATACTTAGTCAAAAAAAAATTCATATACTACAACTGTCTAATTTTTTTGTAATCTACATGGAAATTATATTTATATTCATATATCTATATAATATATTGTTTTATAATTTCTACGGGAACGAGAGATAAAATATCATATGGTCGAGAACGGAAGTTGGAGATCACTCTAGAGAGTGTTTTACCCTTTTAAAATCTCTAAACTAGCAAAAGACCTGTGCGATGCACTGGTCGTGTACATTACGATAATAATTAATTCTAAATTAAAATTTAAAAATAATAATAATTTAAACGATTTGTTAAATATTTATACTATGCCCGTTGTGAATTAATTTTATGTGTTCTTATATGCGAAAATATAATGAAGTACTAAATAAAGTGCTAAATAAATTTTTTATGTCTCAATATAATGAAGCGCTAAATAAAGTTTTTATCATATGAATATTTAAAATTTCGAGTTTTAGTCCCTCAAAACGTTTTAGCCAATTTTTAGTCTTTTAAATATTTCCCGTCATGATGTTTGATATTTCTTTTAGTCAACTATATGTACTATTTACATTTTTAATGAGGTTTTTTTTTTGACAAAATTTTAATGAGATTTTATATTAATGTTTGTAATATTATAAAAACTACTACACAAAAATTCATATTTTAAGCGCCGAAAACATAAAAATTCATATTTAATTCATCCATTATTATTAGAAAAATATGAATTATTACTAATATTTTTAATGTCCCGTGTCTTTTATTTAATTTAAAGTCATTATTTGTGTTTTTACAATGCAAAAGGTAATTATTAAGTGATATTTTAAATATCAATAATATTAGTACAATATTTCAATAAAACATTTGTTTATTTTGTATGTGAAAATTTGTTTGAATATTGTCATGTGCCCGTTGAAAATTCTATATGCTTATATCTGTGTTTACAAATATTTTTGTCACATTTTTATGAAATATCGGTTATATTCTATAATTGATTAAATCACATGTAAAAGTATGAAAATTGATAAGTATATATATAACATATTTGAACCAAATTAATATTTCTCAGTGACAAACACCCATCTCATATTTTTTTATACATTCATGGGGTGACAAATACTCATCTTTTTTTTTAAATACACATCTTGTTACATTTTTATTTATAATTAACATCTACCAATGCAAAATTATATAAATTCAAATCAAGCGATAGTACGTTAGTAAAATAAATCTTAATAAAATGTTGAATATTCTTTAATGAAAGTGAAAATACCAACTGAATAATAGAAATAGAAATTAGATAATAAATAGATACTATTAAATTAAAAGAGAAAAAAAAAAAAAAAAGTTGAAAATGAAAATAAATTAATGAAAAGGGTCATGTTAACATGTGCCCTAAGATGCTAAAAGTAGTAAATTTTTAAAATAAAAGTCAATATGTTAAATTTTGAGAGTTTCAATGCACAATTTCCAAGATAAAGTTTTCTCAATTGAATCCTTATATATTAATTCTAGACCAAATTTTTGTAATTTCTACAGGACAAAAGACTTTTTTTCTTTGGAAACCAAAATCTTTATACACATATTAATTATTAATACATGAAACCAATTTTTTTAAGATGATTTAAATTTACACCCACATATTAATACAAGTGCCTTTTGAATTTTTGTAATTTACAGGGGAGTCAATATTTATACACATATATTAATACAAGTCTATATCTTTTTTGTAATTTCTACGGGGACAGAAAATAAAACATCATATTATTAGAAACGGGGAGCGGTAGATCACTCTACACCCCGTTTTATCCCTTTAAAATCCCTAAATATATATATTATTTTTCATATTTTAATAATGTAATATAAAATCAATTTCACATGTAGTTGGAAAAATAAAAATTTCAAACTTACGAATTATTCGAAATCTTCTTCAACAATAGATAATTTAAAAAACTTGTATGAATAAAATCTATATAATATAAACTTTTAATCTAACGGTGCATTTTGGTAAAAATCGTATTTGTTATATTATTATTCATTCACAAGTGGTGCAAATGTGCATCACTTGACTCACACCTTCGTGTTAGCCATAATAATTTTAAAGATTTAAAATTGAATACAATTGCTAATATTAATTTAATTTACAATTTAGATTTCATTTTTTTTTCCATCTTTAGAAAAGTGAATTAGTTAGAGTTTGTCAAAAGAATATTTATTATCAGAAAAAGAAAAAATATTTACATTATCAAGAATATATTAATAAATATAATAATTAATGCAGTAGAGATTTTAAAAGGGTTTTAAATTGTGGTCAGGGGTTCGATTCCTGAGTCGTGTGTATGTAATAAATTGGATTTAGAGGAGAAAACTCACTTTGTGTACCCAACAGATATTCCGAAAGTTGAGTATTAAACAATTTACCAAAATCAAATCCAAAATATTTCGGAAGAAATGGTAACATAAATAATTAGTCGTGCATAAATTCAAGGTAAACACTTAGATTGGGATTCAAACTCTGATTCCTCTACACATATATATGTGTTTTTATTGACTATTGTCATTTTGTCTAGTTACCAAAAATATATGAGATTAATTGTTTTGTATGGACGTGTACATTTTTTTTACACGTACCATATTGCTATTTTATAAGTTAATCATAAACTAACTTGATTGAGTACAAACACCTACATAATCTAATTTAATTTTACACTATTAATTAATACATATAAATTAAATTCTTTTTATCTTATTATAATATAAAAAAATAAAAAAAGTAAGTCTTTTATATTAATTGCTACATTTCTAATTGTTTTAATACCAAGACCATTTAAGTAATTCTTTATTTTTATTTTTTTAATTAATTTTTTTTTATAGAAAAAGATATTTACCATAATAGTTTACATTTAAGATATAAATGCACCATGAAAAAGAAAAGAGTAAATTAAATTCTTTTTTTATCAATGAGATTTTTTTCCCTTTTTTTTTTAAGTTGTGATGAGCACGCCTAATAATTAGTTTATCTATAAATACGATGATAAGCCTAGCAAAAAAAATATTGAAACAAAAAAACAACCTGCGAACACACCTTGAGAAACGCGAAATCTCTCAGTGTTTGTCAACTTTTTTTTCTTCTTCCATCATTTCACAATAAACTTTCTTCTCTTTTTCGAAGGCTAAAACGTTGTCGTTTTACTCTTCCATTTCATATTATAAGCTCAACAGCATTTTTCATATAAGTGATTTAGAAAAAGTGATCAATTTTTCACTTCTTAATAGTCTTTTTATTTTCATTACTTGGAGCTACCAAAATGTCTTCTTTGGAGAAGGAATTGATATTGATCATTTTGCAATATTTTGATGAAGAAAATTTGCATGAGACTATGCACAAGTAAATTTTTTTGTATTGTTTAAATATCTTTTTTTTTCGTCTTCAGTTTTTTTAGATGATGAGTAATTAAGTTGAATGGTAACTTGATATTGAAAATTTTGTACTTTTTTGTATTTTTCTTTTGGATGTTTAGGTTGGAGCAAGAAACTGCTATCTTCTTCAATATTGAATATTTTGAAAAGAAAGTCCTTGGTGGTGAATGGCAAGAGTGTGATACATATCTAAGTGCCTTTACCAAAATTAGTGATAACCCACAGTCTATGAAAATGGTTTTTGAACTAAGAAAACAACAGTATTATGAAGCTTTGGACAGGTAGTGTTCTTTATTTTTATAATACTCCCTCCCGTCTTAATATAACAAAATTTTTCTTTTTAGATTCATTGAGTTTTCAATATATCTAGTCTATATTATAGGTTAGATACATTGAAAACACAATGAATCTAAAATGCAAATTTTTTCTTATATTAAGGACCGGATATAGTATATAAAAAAATTTATATATTTATTTATTGATTAATGTATCTGGTCAGTATTATAGATCAAATTCATTTATTATTTAATAAATCTATAAAACAATTTTACAATTCTAATAATTCTAATGTTTAACTGAACTCGTTTTTGCTTTTTAGTTAATTTAATAAAATAATCAATTTAATAATTCTAATGTTTAAATGAACTCATTTCTGCTCAGGCATGACAAAAAAAAGGCGATTAAAATTCTTACTAAGGATTTGAAAGTGTTCTTTTTATATAATGAACAATTATACCGGGAGTTGGTGGAACTTGTAACTCTTAACAATATAAGGTAACTCTTTATTTTATTACTTTTACCAAAAAGAAAATCTTTTTGTAAAATAAATCTTTGCTTTCAATTTTTTTTTTAAGATATTGTTGACTATAGATTGAAAATATAAGAAAATTTGGTTTCATTTTAATAAATGCAGGGAGAATCCATTGCTGTCGGGGTATGGACGAGATATCATGTCAAATAGACACATACTACTGAATGAGCTTAAAGATTTAATTTCAATTAATCCGATATTTGTCGATAAGCTCAAATTTCCCACATTCAAAAAATCGCATTTACGACATATGATTAATCAAAGGTAAAAAAAAATTTAGAACAACAACCTTGCATGATTTAAAAGTATACAAATATAAAAAATGTGCACATAAAGCACACGTAAATATTTACTCATATAGTTAATCTTAGGATTATGGATTACAATTTATGTTTAAATTTTCATGTCATTGTTCTTTATCCAGTGTGAATTGGCAACATATACAATGCAAAAATCAGAGGGAAGATCCAACTATTACAACTTTGTTATCCGACCATTCTTGTCCTCAATTTGAAAGTGAACCTCGCACGCCTATGTCAGCTATTTATCGAGCACAAAATACTGCAAATCATCCATCTTATGCAGTTGCAGCAGTATGAACTAAGTTTTTCCTATTTATTTTCATGTTCATTGATAAAAATTATTATGATCTCTTTTGTATATATACATTGGATTGTTGCATTTCCGCTTATTATTACTTAATTTTGTGCAGCCAATTCGACCAACCCCTGTAGCTTGGAATACTAATGCTTTAGCACCATGGATGGTAAATGGAAATCCGTCCTCATCTTTTCAACCACTTTTTGCGCAAGCTGCTTCTATGATGCCCGATCCTTCAAATCTAGGTATTTCTTCGTCATTTTTTTGTCCCGTAAAGTTTAATGAAGTTACACTAACGATGTAAAATATTGGATTCATATTGAATATCAATGGAAAACTAGTTTACACTGACAGTACATGTCTCCCTTCTTCGTTGTTTTTTATAACAACCGAAGAAGTTGAGGAACTATTATACTCTTTTTATTAAAACTCACATGTTTTTCAATTTCTAGCACTCAACTTTCCGAGGTATACAAGACCACATAGTGCTTTTACAAAGTACAACGATCAAGAAATGAGTCGGCGTCTATCACGACAAACTGTTGAAGAGGTACTTGCAAATTAGTTTGTTATGATTTCTTTTCATGTTTATATTATAATATATTTTAACAAGTTTTACTAACAATGCCATATTGGAAACTCTTTACAGGCTGTGCCGGCTGCACATACCGCTACCCATCAACCGGATCCTCGGTTGTTGGATGAGCTTCCAAGAGTTGTTGTTTGGCAACTACATCAGCCATTAAATGTGACAAGCATGGATTTTCATCCTTCCATCCATTCTATACTAGCTGGTACATTAAATATTCTATAGTAGCATGGATTTTTTGCATTAAACATAAATTTAATCTATTTACTGACATAGAAAATTCATTGAAATTGAAACAGTTGGTAATGCAAATGGTGAAATTTCACTTTGGGAATTAGGGATAAGAGAGAAGCTGATATCGAAGTCTTTCGAAATATGGAATCTTTCTGATTGTTCGGTCAAATTTCAGGTTTAGATTCATTTATTCAACTGCATAATTGCATATGGATAATGCATATTTGTTCAAGGAATACTCTTAACAAAAATTAAATTTAGTATCATAAAAATTAAAATTAGATTCGTTCGGTAATATTATCAATGAATGCAAAGTAAATTTGTTTTTTTATATATGTTATATATCAAAAAAAAAATCTTATATGTTATGCTGAAATTTAGTAACATGATGTTTTGTACAGGCTCAGGCTGCGAATTTGAAAGAATCGACGATATCTGTCAATCGTGTAACATGGAGCCCGAATGCTACTTTTATTGGTATATATATGTTATAACTCATTTGTTTTCTTTCTATTTTGTTACATGATTAATATTTTACAATATATATTTTTCTTCTTTTTAGGAATCGCTTTTGCAAAACATTTGATTCATGTGTATAGCTATCATGCTTTGGAGTCTAAGAGCCTGCAGAATCGTTTGGAAGTATGTTCATATCAAATTTTATTATGAATCTAATACAGTTTTTTTAATTTCTGATTAATAATATATTTGTTTCATTATTACAGATAGATGCTCATGATGGTGGTGTTAATGATATAACATTTTCAATTTCGAAAAATCAGTTATGGATTGTAACTTGTGGAGATGATATGCTAATAAAGGTAACAAATAAGTTCATTAGTCTATAATTGATTGTGACCATTTGAATGTATATTTGATTATTAATTTTTGAAGAGTCATATATACAGGTATGGAATTTGGATGGCGGTAAGATTTTGACCTTTGAAGGTCATGCAGCACCGGTTTATTCAGTTCTTTGTCACTCGAAGGAAACTGTCCAGGTTATATTCTTCAATCAGTCTCTCTTCACATTGTAGAATTTTTTTCATTCGATTTCATGGCATATCCTTCTTGAGTAATGTTGAATTCATGTGTGAATGCTTGACATAGTTATTATGATGGCATCATATTCTTGCAGTTTTTATTTTCAACTTCAATAGATGGGAAACTCAGAGCATGGGTGTTTGGTAATAAAAATTTCCAGGTTGAATACGACACTCCTGGAAATGGTTGCACCAAACTTGTCTATGGTGCTGATGGAACTAGGTAAGAGAACTGAGGAATAAATATACTTTTCTATTTTGTTTAAGATAATGTAAATTTTTAATTGAGTTGTAATTTCTTTTGGATGTTCAGATTGTTTTCTTGTGGAACAAGTAAAGATGGAAATTGTTTTCTAGCTGAGTGGAATGAAAGTGACGGAACAATTAAACGAACATATTCTGGAATTGAAACAAAAATTCCGGGTATTGTGCAATTTGATGCAGCAATGAATCGGTTTTTGGCCGTTGGAATAGACCACCGAATTAAGTTTTGGGACATCGATAGTGTCGATGTTCTAACAAGCATAGATACTGAAGGGGGTCTTGCTGTGAGTATACTGTAATTTGATACTGTAATTTTCCGTTAAACGTGTTTTATGCTCAATAACTAAATACAACAAACTGTAAACCGTAAACTAACGTATACTCTTTCTAGGATTTCCTTTGTGTGTGTTGCCCGAGTTCACTATATTACTTTGTATACATTTTATGAAAACTCTTTGACATGGTTGATGCCTTGCATTAGAATCTACCTCTCTTGAGATTCAACAAGAAAGGAAATTTGCTTGCCGTTACTACAGAAGTCGGTGGTATTAAAGTCCTTGCTAATGCCGATGGTAATAAACTTTTACGAGTCGTTGAAAATGATGTAAAGGTTTGTATATGCTATAACTCACCTTCTTCACCAAAAATGTTATATTTTATCATAATCATAATCTGCTAGATATGTAGCACTTTTATAGATGCAAACATATTTGATTCATCAATAAAGTAGAACACATTGATGATTATTTGATATCAATAATTTTTTCTGTTAGCATGAATCTAACATACAATTTTTGCATTTTGTAATTTATCTATTCTAGGCTGGAAAAAGTAATGTTGCTATAGCTAGAACCATGGAGAAAAATAGAAGCTTTAATGATGTTTCTAACGCGTGGAAGGTAAAGGAAATCAATCGTCCTATTCTGTGTCAAACAGTTACTATGCCGGAGAATATAGGTCCCGATAACAAGGTATTCCCTCTGCAGCCTTATCTTTTCTTTTATGCATAACATGTTTAATAATAATATGTTCTTGTTTCTCTATCGAAAAATTCATGATCATAAACTTTTTATCTATTTTACCAAGGCTATTTGTCTTCAATACACAAAATCTGGAAATGGTCTTCTAGCTCTTGGTTCAAAAGGGGTTAAGAGAATGTGGAAATGGAGTCCAAATGAATTGAATCCTATTGGGAAGGTAATTGTATACAACATATGCCTAAATATATTTTTTACGCCGAAATTTTTGTTATATATGTATGCATGTATTTTGTTATGTCTAATTAAAACATCACTGAGTTTTGTTCTATTGATTTAAAAGGTGACGACAAGTTTTGATCCTCAAAGTTTGACACCACAAACGGGTTATTATTTACTGACTATTGATGTCCCAAAAGATAGTGATTCGGCGATTCCATGCTTGGATATTTCTAAAAATGATTCCTACGCCATAGCTGCATGTGGAGGAATTGTTTCATTATTCACTCTGGGATCATATAAAGTGAGTTAATTACTAAGAATGATTTTGAAAATTTATTATGTTACAAATCTTAGTAACAAATTGTGGTTTATTGTAACAAACTATTGTTGAATTTCAGGTATTGTTGAAGTTTATGAATCCTCCACCAGCTGCAACATTCATTGTTTTCTCCCCTCAAAACAATAACATTGTCGCGGTCGGAAGGGAAGATTCTCGGATTCATATTTTCAATTGCAAGTACAATGAGGTAATTAATTTAGAAACTAAGGAGATCCATAGTTTAAATTTAGGCATGAATCATATAATGATTTTAAACCTTCTTGCCTTTAGCTCATGAAGGAATTGAAGGGTCATAAAAAGTATATTACTGGTATAATTTTTTCGCCTCGGCTGAATTTAATGGTTTCTTCGGACGCTGATGCGCAGGTATATATTTAACCATGACTTGTGTAACAATATTATTTAATGCTTATTATAAAAAAACTGCAACACAACAGCATAACGGATTCTGATGAGTCCGTTATGTTGTCCTAGCAGATTTTTATTATGATTAAATATAACATTTGTTAATGACTTTGTGTGTATTTTTAGCTTATATTTTGGAGCATGAATCCATGGTCTATGAAAAAATCAATGTCGATCCAAATGCCAATTGGTGGAAATGCACCTCCCGGTGCGACTAAACTTCAATTTCACATTGATGAAGTGAAGTTTCTAGTATGCCATGAGACTCATCTAGCTATATATGATGCTGCAAACATGAAAATGATATGTCTGGTATGCACCTACTCATACATTCGCTATATTTTGTGTTCATATGATGAGTTAAGTAGTGACATATTTATGTTTGTATATATGTAACAGTGGATTATGCCACAAGGTGAGCTATTGGGTACCATATCCTCTGCTACATACTCCTCCAATTTCCAACTAATTTATGCTGCATTTACCAACGGAAACATCGGAATATTTGATGCCGACCGCCTCATACTAAAATGTCGTATGGCTTCATCGACATACCTGACCGCATCAATCAGGTATTTGAATAATTTCATGTGCTTAATTTAACTTATTTAATTTATTTATATCAAGATAACTATTTGTGTGAAGATAGTTTCCTTAATTCATGTACCGACAATGTAGAGATTTTTATACTGTTAGTCAATCATAACCTTTCGATCTTTAAAAAACAATTATTTAATCATATCTATTTTAAAAGTCATACAAACTATGGTTTGTGAATTATGATTTACACTAACAATACATCAAAAATTAAAATTGATTTGTTTATCGTTACTAGAAGTGTTAGATTTTTTGTCTCAAACTTAAGAGTTTGGATTGAAATATGCTAATAGAAGTTTAATTCATATTTCATATATATTTGATGAAACTTAGTTAGTTAGGGAAATCAGATTTTTTTTTTGAAACCATTTAGCAAAGCTTATACATAAATTTTCTTACATAATATTTGTCTATATTATGCAAAATATTAATCCTTAAAATTTTATTTATTTTTTGCAGCCAAAATGTGCACCCTCTTGTTGTGGCAGCAAATCCAATAGAACCCAATCAATTTGCACTTGGATTGTCAGATGGGTCTATTAAGGTTATTGAGCCCAAAGAGTCGGAAACATGGGTGTGAAATAAAAGTGCCTCTTGCTAGAATAGCTATCTATTATATGAATTATTTGCATCAATTTAGTTTTTTTATTTCAATTATTAATCAATTGTGAAACTTTTGAGGTTGAATGTATTTTTATTTTGAGACTAAGTTTTTTGTTGGATGGTTATGGTGATCATGTTTTGGTTAAGTGACCTTTATGTTTATGGTTTATAAATACATTATGTTGGCTTGGATTATTCTATGTGATAAATTTGAAGCACTATTTTTTGTTACTATTATAAGTGCTAGTTTTTGTGAGGAAATTCAAGTTATTGATGACTTAGCAAAGTTTGGTACTATACTAATCTAGAGTTTGATCTTAGGATTTTTGAGGTGGCTTCAACTTTATCTTTAGTTGCTCATTTAGTTGATGTTTCCTAGGGTACTCTATTGGGAATTTTTTATGTAGCCCCTTTTTGCACCAAACTAAGTTTGCCAAAAGAATATTTATTACCAGAAAAAGAGATATACATTATCAAGAATATATTGATAAATATAATAATTAATGCATTAGAAATTTAAAAATGGTTTAAAATTGTGGTCAGGGGTTCGATTCTTAAACTGTGTGTATGTAGTAAATTCGATTGGGAGGAGAAAACGCACTTTGTGTACCCCACAGATTTCCTAACGAAGATTAGTCATTGCGACGGTGGAAACTTTACACCAATAACATAGTAACACAAAAAAAATGTAAACGCTCCGCTATGCAACTTATTACAATGTTGTGTATCGGTACCATATAAGAAATTTTTTGATACTCAACTTTCACTGTTGGGTATTGGTAATTTATAGGCAATATCAATTTAAAATAAGAAATTTTTAAATATAAATTACGTTAAATATAAAATCCAAAATATTTAAGAAGAAATGGTAATATAAATAATTATCCGTGCATAAATTCTAGGTTAAACACTGAGATTGAGATTCAAACCAAGATATCTCTAGTCATATATCTGTGTTTTGAATGACTATTATCAATTTGTCTAGTTATCAAAATAATATATAAGATTGGGATTCAAAATACAATTTTTTATTGTTGACTAATATATACTAGTATAAGTTACCCATGCAAACACAAGTTAATTTTTTATTTATAAAAATAGAAATTGTTTGATTATGATATAAGTTATTTTTTTTAAATTATATTAATAATAATTAAATTTAAATATACTTATTTTTAAATGTGTATATAAAATTTTAGAAAAAAAATTTGGTGTCCAAATTACGTTGTTGGATACTGTACACATAGAAAAAATGTAGGTACATGAATATCTATCACTTGTCTCACATATAATTGACGTTGTATTTCTTTGTATTGATTTTAATAATAATATAAAAATCATCATATTTTGATTAGTTAGAATTTTTTGTGCAATAATTCCTATGAATATAATTTAGTTGGTAAGAGTCGAGACGTCCCAATCAGAGTTTGAAATCAAGATACCCAGCCTAATTACTTTAAGAGGTAAAGTTTTTACCACTAAACTAATTGGCAGGAAAGAAATACAAAATTCGTGCACAATATTTAATTTTTAGAACTAATTTTATTTTTATCCTGTCCATTTATTTTAATATTTTAACCATATAAAATGAATATTAGGTTAACTGAAATTTTTACATATTTTTTCATCGATAATACAATAGATAAAAAAAATTCCACAACAATATTTTAAATAACAGAGAAGAAGAAGAAGATAAACTTTATTGATTAAAGTGATTTTAACATAATTACTTGATTTTAACTCCCTAAGTTTCACAATTGCTCGATTTTAGTAACCTATATTTCAATTGTTCGATTTTGACCCTCAAGTTTACCACGTTTTGCATTTCCTAGCCCCATTGACTTTTTAAAAATAAAAATTATTTATGTGGTATTTTAAATAAAATATACTTTTAAATGTGTTTGTACCCCGTGTGTTTTCTTATAATTTTTTGAATGTGTGTGTACGCCGTGTGTTTTTAAATGATATCTTGATTGATTGTATCCCGCGTGTTTTCAAATTTAAGAAAAAAATAAATGTGTTTTGCATCGCTAATTTAATTATTTGATTTTAACTCCTTAAGTTTCACAATTGTTTGATTTTAGTCACCTAAATTTCAATTGATCGATTTTGGCCCTCGAGTTTACCCCATTTTACATTTGCTAGTCCCGTTGACTTTTTTTAAATAAAAATTACTTATGTGGTATTTGATATAAAACATGCTTTTAAATTTGTTTGTACCCAACCTCGGTCATTCCACTTGCGTGTGTGAGTTTATTGGTGGCTTTGCCATCTCGTCTATGTACCAAAAAAAAAGTGTTTGTACCCTATATGTTTGTAAATGATATCTTGAATAATGTAAGTGTATTCCGTGTGTTTTCTTATAAATTTAATAAAAAGAAATAATTATATTAAATGGTAAATTCACTGTGTGTCTATCTTATAACATCCCACTTTTATTAATTTCTAAGTTAATTAGTAATACTAATTTATAGAGTTTTTAGCAAGAATGATTAAACTTGAGTATGAGTTGATAATTAGGGGTGGGAATAGGCTAGGCCGGCCTACAGGGGCTTATGGCCTAGCCTATATAGGCTCGGGTCAGGCCAGACCGTTTTCTTAAATAGGTCAGGTCAATGCTTTTTTATAAGGCTATTTAACTAAATAGGCCAGGCTACAGGCCATTGAAAAGTCTATAAAGCCTATTAGGCCGGCCTATTTAGATAAATATTTGTCATATTTTTATTATTTTTATTATTGAATTTTAAATAATTAATTTTGAACTAAATTTTAATTCCACAAATTTTACAATGAACTAATTTTTTGCATATATAAATATATTACTATAAATTAGAATTGAAGTATGATAATTATATAGTTAAATTCTTTAAAGTATTATGTAAAATATCAAAAGGAATTTTAATCTCATTGGTGAATTAGTTGATTAGTCTATTTAAATATAAAAATAATTACTTATTTAAAAAAATTCATACGAAATAGGCTTTTAAACAGGCTAACGGGTCAGACCAGACTTTCGGAAGGTCAGACAGCAGACCTAAAAATCAAACCTATAACAGGCTACAGACCAAGCTTAGGCCTTTAAATTTTTGAAAGGTCAGACTGGCTTGGCAAAGCCTAGCTCGGCCTGACCTATTTCCACCTCTATTGATAATTAGAAAAGCATGGGTAGGGCCCACTAGTAATATATGGTTTTGGTAAATATGAGTTGAAATGTTAGCCATAGTATCATTTTCCTCTTTTTCCTTCTCCCTTATGAAGCCATTGCTGAACCACAAACCCTTGCATGCCAATCATTCCAATCCAAACAAATTCCATTCATAGCTCTTTCTTTGCCCTTTTAGTCCGAACCCTTTTCTCTTAATCATGAAAAAGTTCTTTAAATTCATGAGTACAAGTAGATGATTAATATTCAAGAAGATGTGGGTTTTGTTATGGAGCGTTTCGGAGAGGAAAGAATGATTTTAGTGCTCAAGTGAAGTGTTGGAAATGCTAAGGTAAGACAATCAAAGTATCAAACCATTTCTTCATTATTTCACTTTTGTTCCAAACCCTAAGACCCCAAATGTTTGAGAAAAGTGTTTTTACAAGTTAAATCCACTGGTGTTGTTTGATAATGGATTGTACGTGTTGGTCTTATGAGTTTACATGAAGGAAATGAAATTAAAGTTAATTTTCGTGTAGACCTACTGTCAATAAATTGGACATAACTCTCTGTGTGTAAAACCATTTTATGTGAAATCTGAACCATTGGAAAGTAGACACAATTTGACACTGAATAGACACCGGAATCATGAAATTTCATTAAGTATAGCTAGAGAAATTCTGTGTCCAAGTTTTGTAAATTAATCTGTCTTGGTTTTGGACCTGCTATCAGTGTTTATATCACAGACGTTGCCCTGCACCTTAGAATTTAATGGTTGTTGAATTATAAGAAACTAGACAAAATTCCCTTCAGTTTGAGCTCAAGTTTCATACAATTTGGATAAGTAATAAGGTTTATATTTGTGCTCGAAGCTAGGACACAAATGCAGAAAGTTGCAGATTTTCTGCATTCGAATTGATTTATTCAAGTCACAAGAGCCTATGGAAAAGGTGTATGAAACAACGGGGAGCTGAAGCTTTGTTTTTAGTCAAGATTGGAAATTGCTAAGGTGAGTTCCTCTAGATAGTTAACTTATCAAATTGTAGTTATACTCTCCTAAAATACTAAATACTAGTTTAGTACTGATTTTGCTTTCTTTGTAGCAGCAAAGGAATTAGTTCATGTTAAGGATTTATGTGTTGTATGATGTGTTAAGGATGTAGATTTTAAAAAGGAATGAGTATAAATTGGACTCTGTACAAAATTCTGGTTTTCTATAGAAATCAGAGGTTTGAACCGATGCAAGAATGTTTAAACCGGTACCAAATAGTTTCTGTTTTACAAGATTTCACTCTTTCACCGATTCATATGAGGTTGAGCCGATGCAAAGACCTAGATTTCTTTATTTTTGCCTAAATGAATTAAAAGTTTCACTACTACTCATTCTATTTGTTTCCAAACTTTCTTAATACATCATATACTAAGCAAATGACGATGAAACCATATGCTTCAGAGGTAATGAAGAATTTATGAACAAGCATATAATTATAATGTATGTATATTAGGATTGATCAAAAAAGGAGTGGGCTTTGGACCACATTTTTGGAACGATAATTGTCAGAATATGATATGAAATGAATAATAATAATTCTGAGATGCTGAGCCATAGCCTGATATGATAGGAATTTGGCCAGGAATGATGGGGAATGACTCAAGACACTCACCTTGAGCCATTCCGTAAAATTCACCAAGTTAATTTTGTTGTGTGTTTAATAATCTTATGATATGAAATGAAATGAATATGTTATATATGATATGAAGGAGTGGACTTTGGACCACATTTTTGGAACGATAATTGTCAGAATATGATATGAAATGAATATAATAATTGTGAGATGTTGAGCCATAGCCTGATATGATAGGAATTTGGCCAGGAACGATGGGGAATGACTCAAGACACTCACCTTGAGCCATTCTGTAAAATTCACCAAGATAATTTTGTTGTGTGTTTAATAATCTTATGATATGAAATGAAATGAATATGTTATATGATATGATGTGATCAATCCTAAGAAATGTTATTAAAGATATTAGGAAACTTAGTTTTTCTTATGTCACTGATTGAGTGAATAGTTTCCCCTTGTACTCGATCAGTGAAGAATTATATGAATAGGGTTAGTACTAACCGAAGCATGTAGCTTCACGTAAAAAATGCTAACACACTAAGATAGGTGGAACTCACGAGACAAGTAGTCTCACCCAACTCCCTCTATATTTTTCAGATAACAGGTTAAGCAATGTATCGAGCATTGGTGGAGGAGATGTTAGATGTATTCATCTATTTCTTGTATTGTTGAACTTAGTTAGTTTTTGTATCTTGTATCAAATTCATTCCTGCTGTGTATTGTATAAAACTTAAATAAATGTTGGATGTACATTAACTTGAGTTTTATTTCATGTAATTTTAAATGTAGAATCAATCAATTATGTATGCTTCATTTGATATACTAGTCAATCGATTTGGGGTGTTATATAAGATAAGATAAGATAAGATCAGATATCAAGTTTAAACAAATATCTTAGTTTTGCAATAAAAGGGTTTGTTTGGAATGCTCGAATGAGATGGAATGGAGCGGGATGGAACTCTATTCCGTTGTTTGATTTTATAAAATATGAACGGAATGGAATGGGGCGGGATGGAATCCATTCCATTCAATACCACCAATTAAGCTAATTTTACTTTCTGCCCAATTTGGGGTGTATTGGAGGGATACACAATAATTATATTTTTACAATTTTACCCGCAATTTTATATTCTAGACTCTTCTCATTCCTCAATCTTTATTCTACTTTCATGTTTTTTCTTCTTGCTTGCTTGCTTTATTTTATTCTTCACCAATTCTTCACTATTGTGTTTCTGTTCTCTTGCAAGTGTTCATTGTACTTGATTGAACAAGGTAAAACTCTAACATTTCTTCATGTATATTTATTTGAGTGCCCTACAATTGTTTTTTTTTTTTAAATTTGATGCGAACTTTATCCTATTACCTATATCAAAGCTCATGTCTGATCCTGCTCGTGTTTGTTTTGTGTGTGGTTTAATATATGTATTTTGATATCATTATATACTTTGTGGCACCATAGCTTCATATCTCTATGGCACTTAGTATCGACACAAGCTAGTTCTTTATCACCGTAAAATATAACAGAGACGTGGTGCCTTCATCATGGTAAATAAAGGCTACTTTAATTGAATTTTATGCCATTATCATCGTAAAATATAACAACTACACTTCATGGTAAAATATAACAACTAGACTTCATATTAAAATTTTAAAAATAAAGGGTATAATTGAAATAAAAAAGTTATAACTCATTCTATTCCGTTCACTTTCCAAAAAATGGAGTGAGAAATTTGTACCGCTCCATCATAAAATATCCAAACAATGAAATTTCGTTCCATTTCATTCTATTCCGTTCCGTTCCATTCCATTCTATTCCATTCCGCTCCGCTACTTTTAAGTTATCCAAAAGACCCTAAATTAATTCATAAAATTCTCAGTGTTTACCTAACTTAACCTCAAAAGTACAAAAAAAAAAAAAATATTATACAATGAAAAATCTCAATTTTACCCAAAATTAATCCCTTAAAATATCAGTTTTACTCGACAGTAACTCCTAAAATATTAAAAAATTTGGGCCAAAATGGGCAAGTTCCCCGGCTGACAAGCTCTTGTCTCCGCTTATGAACAAAATGAGTGATGAATGGTTAAAAGACCGCCTTGTAACTTTTATAGAAAGAGATGTTCTTGGAATAATTGATAATGATTTTATTTTAGTCCATTTTCAAAAATTGGATTGTAAACAATTTTCATTATAATTTGATAATTCATTATTCCTATAATTTTGGCCACACGAAAATTTTAATATTTGGATTCGTCCCTGTCTGGCAGGATAATGTTCTTGTACTCTTTAGGCATAGAACTCTTTTGGAATTTGGCTTGAAGCCCTCTCTTACAAAAAAATAAAAATTCTTTTTTGTCACTTACAATTTTTTTATTACAACTCTATCTCTATCTCTATAATAGATATAGATACTTAGTAATATCTCTCTTATGATATATTACTTATGTGGCATCATCTCAATCAACAAAATCCTATGTGTCATCTCCTCCTTAGGTTTATACTACATAAATTTAGTTAGGATTTTTAGCAAACGAACCGGGTTCAATTCCCATCAAGATCAAAATAACAAATCTTTTGATATTTTATTCTATATTGATGGTAGGAATTTTAGTAAGGGCACAAGGACTGATTTCCACCAACAACTAAAAAACGATTTTTATGATATTTTATTTTATAAGAAAACTTTAACTTTAAATACATTAATTATTTCTATGGGAACATAATTATATTTATATTTATATACTAATTTTTTGTGTAGGCGTCGCTTTTTTGTGTAGGAGGAAGACATTCTTCGTAGTTTGATGGCGGATTTAATTGGTCACGTGGAGTCTGGAGGGGTTGATAAGTGGATGTGGAGGGTGGAGGAGGATGGGAATTTTTCGGTGAGATCCGCGTATAAGAAATTGGTAACGGTCATGATTCCAACGGAAGCAAAGGGGGTTGAAGAATTGATGGTTTTCTCCCAAATTTGGAAGAGTCCGACTCCTTCTAAAGTGGTGGCTTTCTCTTGGAAAGTGCTTCTTAATCGAATACCAACTAGGATTAATCTTTTCCGTAGGAATGTGGTTCCGACGAAAGCTTCGTTGAGTTGTGTTTTTTGGGGTGTGGCTAGTGAAATAGAAACTCATATGTTTTTGCATTGTGGAGTGGTTTGGAATATTTGGAGGAGTTATTGCTTTGGTTACATGGGGCGTTTATTATGCCTCCGAATTTGTTCATTCATTGGGCGTGTTGGGATGGCTTGGATGCAAATAATAAGGTTAAGAAGGGGTTGAGACTTATTTGGCATACGGATATGTGGGTCATTTGGAAAGCGAGAAATGATAGCATTTTCAATAATGGCGTGATTAGGGGAGCAGATTTAGTGGAGGAGATAAAGGTATTGTCTTGGCAATGGAGTTGTACGCGTCTTAAAATCCCGGCCTGTATGTTTTATGAATGGGTTTGGAACCCAAGTGATTGCTTAACTCGTTAGTTAGTGGGTGGTGTTATTGGTTTTTTGCTTGAGGCATTTGTGGAGTTTCTGCTCTTGGTTTTCTCATCAGTTAACGGTTGCTGCAATAACCACTGTTGGATGTCGGTTTTTGGTATTGTTGGTCTTGTTTTTTGGCCTATTGTTATGGCGTTTTAGTTGTTATAGCAGCAGTTGGTTGTTTGTCTAAGGCATTTCCGTGTATTGCGGACCCTTTGTATTTGGTCTTTTTCGCGTTCTTTGGTGTTTCTTACACCTAGTTCAGCATAATAATATTAGCAGTTTCAAAAAAAAAAAAAGTACGAAAGACATAAGTTTTTAAAAATTTTCGGGACTTATATTTAATTATATTAACATGAGTGTTTTATTTTTGTAATTTACACGGAATCAATATTTATATTCATATACTAATACTTGGTCAAAAAAAAATTCATATACTAATACAACTGTCTAATTTTTTTGTAATCTACACGAGAGTTATATTTATATTCATATTTCAATACAATATATTATTTTATAATTTCTACCGGAACGAGAGATAAAATATCATATGATCGAGAACAGAAAGTTGGAGATCACTCTCGAGAGTGTTTTACCCTTTTAAAATCTCTAAATTTGTATTATTTTTCAATTTGAATTAAATCATTATACAATAAAAGTCTATGTAATATAAAAATAACTTTATTTTTTGCAGTTTTCCCGTGGACGTATATTTATATGATGACCTATATTTGTATCCATATATTAATTCTGAGACCAAATTTTTGTAATTTTTACGGGACAAAAGACTTTTTTTCGTTGGAAACCAAAATATTTATACACATATTAATTATTAATACATGAAACCTATTACAAGTTCCTTTTGAATTTTTGTAATTTACACGGGAGTCAAATTTATACGCATATATTAATACAAGTCTATATCTTTTTTTTTAATTTCTATGGGGATGGAAAATAAAACATCATATTGTTAGAAACGGAGCGTGGGAGATCACTCTACACACCGTTCTATCTCTTTAAAATCCCTAAATATATATATTATTTTTCATATTTAAATAATATAACATAAAATCAATTTCACAAGTAATTGGAAAAATAAAAATTTCAAAATTTACGAATTATTTGAAATCTTCTTCAACGATAGATAATTTAAAAATTTTGTATGAATAAAATCTATATAATATAAACTTTCAATCTAACGGTGTATTTTTGTAAAAATCGTATTTGTTATAGTATTATTCATTCAGAAGTGGTGCAAATGTGCATCACTTGACTCACACCTTCGTGTTAGCCATAGTAATTCTAAAGATTTAAAATTGAATACAATTGCTAATATTAATTTAATTTACAATTCAGATTTCATTTTTTTTCCATCTTTAGAAAAGTGAATTAGTTAGAGTTTGCCAAAAGAATATTTATTACCAGAAAAAGAAAAAGAGATTTATATTATCAAGAATATATATATATATATATATATATGCAGGGGTCAGGGGTTCGGTTCCTGAGTCGTGTGTATGTAATAAATTCAATTGAGAGGAGAAAACTCACTTTGTGTATCCCACAGATTTTTCGACGAAGATTAGTCATTGTTAACGACGGTGGAAATATTACACCAATATCATAGTAACACAAAAAAAAAATGTGAACGCTCCGCTGTGCAACTTATTACAATGTTGTGTATCGGTACCATATAAGCAAAATTCAATTTTATGTACAACAACGATAGTTGAGTCCCAAACAATTTACCAAAATAATTTATATTTAAAGTAATTTATATTTAAAAAATTCTTATTTTAAATAGATTTTGCCTGTAAAATACCAATATCCAACAACGAAAGTTGAGTATTAAACAATTTACCCAAATAAAATCCAAAATATTTAGGAAGAAATGGTAATATAAATAGTTAGCCGTGCATAAATTCTAGGTTAAACACTTAGATTGGGATTCAAACTCAGATTTCTCTAGTCATATATGTGTGTTTTCAATGACTATATATTGTCGTTTTGTCTGGTTACCAAAAAATATATGAGTTTAATTGTTTTGTATGGACGCTGTAGATTTTTTTTAAACGTACTTTCAATTAAATCACACACCATATTGCTATTTTATAAGTTGTTGATAAAATAATTTGATTGAGTACAAACACTTACATAATCTGATTTGATTGATTACGTATAAATTAAATTCATTTTATATTATTATAAAAAAAAATAAAAAAAATTAAGTCTTTTATATTTATTGCTACATTTCTTATTGTTTTAATACCATGACTATTTAATTAATTTTTTATTTTAATTTTTTTTAAGTAAATATTTTTTTAATAGAAAAAGATATTTACCATAATAGATTATATTTGAGATATAAATGCACTCTGAAAAAGAAAAGAGTAAAATAATTCTTTTCCCATCGATGAGAATTTTTTTCCCTTTTTTTTTAAAGTTGTAATGAGAACGCCTAATAATTAGTTTATCTATAAATACGATGATAAGTCTAGTGATGGTTGGTGAATGTGATACGCAAGTATACGCAGTCAATCATAGCAAGTAATAAGTGAAAAGAGTGTCGAACCCACAGGGAATAGAATAAGGGTTATACATTCCAAGTTCAAATAAAGTCTTTAGTCTATTGTAATGGTAACAAAACATATTTGGTTTTTAACACAATAAATACAATAGCAGTAGAGTAAGTTGATGATTGAAAATGATAATAAAAGGGTAGCTGAGATTAAGATCCATTTAACACATGAACGAAGCATAGTGAATGATAACTACTGTCGTGCCATCTGTGAGCAAGCTTGCCTTGTGGTGTATGAAATTCTAGCGTACTACTTATAATTAATAATCAGACAGAATAATGTGCGGTAAAATGTGCGCACTTTAACCAAACTTGCAGAACAAGTAATAAAGCAATCAAATAATAAAAGCAGTAAATAACACAAGGAAATTGTTAACCCAGTTCGGCCCAACGTCCTAATCTGGGGGCATACCAAGCCAGGAAGGAAATCCACTAGTGTAACGTTATTCCTAAGTTATCCGGCTGACCCTCGGTTTACAACTTCAAGAACTCACCAATTACCCGTGATATATTTCTACCCCGGTACCCCAGGGGTAAGAGAAACCTATCTCACTTCCTATCCTAACACAGACCAGTGTTATCTTTGATAAACAATCAGCAAATATTTAGAGAACACTCCCCAAACACTAAACACCACTCGTGCTTCAAAGCTTAGAGTGATGAACAATATTCCTTGCTTAAAAGTTTCGGATTACAACTCAATAAACCCAGTCCTTATGCAAGCATCTAGGTGACACAAGGTAAGGCTCACAAATAACAATAACACAAAGAACAAAAGACTCAAACCCTAAAAACACTAATCTTCAATGACGGCTTAAGTAAGTATTAGGTTTAGTCTTCACACATATATATAGTCTTCTGATTAGCACAGGTCTTCAGACGTGTCTTGGGCTTCAAGAATGTCTTGTAAGAAAATAACCCAAGAAATATAAATTTGAACCATATAATATGTTTCCACATTTGGAAAATATTTTTTACAATTAAAATTAGGTTAACAAGTAACCCTGATGGTTCACAGTACGCGCGCGACTTACATAGCAAGTAAGCGAAGCAAAAACAAAACAAATCTTCAAGAAAGATATGGCGCGTAAATAAGTCACAAAAGTTCCGGTGTGGAATGATGTGCACACATCTTTCCCCACATTGTGTGATGCCAAAAATGAGGCCAACACAAAAACACTAACAATCTCCCCCTTTGGCAAATTTTTGGCTAAAACAATCTTGGACCGGATATCAATGCCAGAGAGATAAAAGTAACACACTCCTTCATATTAATCAGAGAATAGTAGCTTGAAGGGGGACAATTAACAATTCACATAGTGGTTTCCTTATAGAAATGCTTACCAAATAAGCTTTCAACAATTAATCATCAGAGGCACACAGCAGCGGACAATAAACGGCCTCACACAAGAAAAACAGAGAATAGAGATATCCTCACATAGGGCTTGACATGCTAATAGTAGCACATACGCATGCAAGCACACAATCAACAAGTAACAAGAGAAATAAAACTCCCCCTCAGTAGCAGCTTCACATAAATAGTATTCCCCCTCAAATCATGCATACTACTTCAGATCATGCAGACAATTAATAACTCACAAATAACATAGTGACACCGACCATGTGTCCACATTGTCATGCACATCATGCAAACAACAAACAAATAACATGTTGACACCAACTATGTGGCATCATCTTCATGCACATCATGCATACAATCCATAACTAACACATATCCAGCACATTGTACTCACATCTACTACCACATCATACTTCAGGCATATCAAATTAACAAACACTCCCAAAGAACAATTAACAAATCACATGCATACTACTTGGCATACTTCAAAATCAACATAATCTTCATGGCATGGCATAAGTAGTAGAGGTAGCATGGCATAGGTAGTAGAGGTATCAAGCAAAACATACCATATCAGAGTGACAACAAAGCAACAACTAACAACTAACATCTACTCCCCCTTTTTAGACATAAAATTTTGCCAAACATAACATCCCATGTAATAAGTCTTCAAATCAGAGAGATATCAGTTAGAGAACAGATAGGCTAGCAGATTCGCATAACATCAAATCATGGGAGATAATATCAGAGTGCATGCAAAAGATCCGTAGGGCACAAATGGTGCATAAGCGTGCATAATCGTCAAATCGAAAGAGCACAGAGAGTGCATAAGAGTGCAAGATATTCAGGGATTACAGACCATAGTCACACAGATGTGCTGAATAAAATCCAAGGCAAGTGCCCAAAAGGAAAAAAAAAGTAAAATCCAAAAGACAAAGAAAATTACGTATCCAGCAAATAGGATCAGATAGAGGGCTTTCAGTAGAGTCCTCCTCAGTTTCCTTGTCTTCATCTTCCTCTTCTTCAGAATCATCACCAGAGTCACCAACCTCTTGATCATATTGCTTACCCATATCAGTCACACCTTTACCAGCTTCTTCCTTTTCCAATGCAGTAATTACTAGCTCAAGCCTTTGTTTGCTTTCATCCAATTCTTTGCAGGTAGCTTTCAGCTCTGCAATCATATCAGGCCTTGAAAGACCACTAGGAGCAGACGTGCCCACGTCATGCTGCACATTGTGCTTGCTGAGGGTCTGAAAGATAACATTCAGCTTGCTACCCCTCTTCATAGCAAATTCACCATCCCTCTTCAGGTCGGGATGTTGTTCAAGCATAATAGCACGCAACAAAGTAGGAAAAACAATGGGCATTTTCACAGAAGTAGGCCTTTTGGCATGTTTAACAGTTTGCTCACAAATATAATTTTCATAATCAAAAGGAATTTCCTTACCAACAACATAAATGATCTTACCAAGAGCAGTAGCCACATTGAAGTAATGATGAGTAGGGACCCAGTTGGCTGCAACTATTCTGTTCAGAATGCCATACTTATCTGTGAGTTTGGCAGCATGGATTTTATCCTTCTTTGGCCACACCTTGACTGTGTTTTCAGTCAGCTCCTCAGTCACATCTAGCTCAACTTGAGGAATTTCATCTCTTCCTAGAAATTTGTTGAAGATGACTAGTGAGAACTCCACACATTTTCCTCTAACATGCACTTTGTGATACTCTTTGCTGAGATGATTGTCACAGTGCGTGGGGATATTAACCAGAAATTCTTTCACTAGTTGCTCATAGCAGTCACCAAAGTCAGTAATGGTCTTCATCAAACCACCTTTCTTAATCAAATTCATAGCTTCCTTGTTCTTTAGCATACTTGTGCTTAGTTCCTGTTCAACAACAATCCTTCTATTATATACGTACTTCCACCTTTGAGCATTTTCAAGCTTGTGGAAATAAACATTATCAATTTCAATATCAGGAACATCAACAATCTTCTTGAACTCTTTGGTGGAAACTGGAATTGGGGAAGATGTGTGTACATCTTCATCCACATTGTATTCGGACTCAGAATCACTTGTAGGAGCCTTCCTTTTCTGACCGCTTTTGCCTTTCCCAAAGGTGGGAATTTCAACTTTGCTCCACCAATTACGTGGTCCTTGTACAATAGCCTTTTTCTTATCCTTGGTAGTAGATGGAGTGAATTTTGGAGCAACAGACTTCACAACAGGAGTGGATTTTGCAGTGGCAACTTGTGAAAAATTTCTTTGTCTCGGTCTCCCTTTGATACTAGGAGCAAACACAAGTGTCCTTGCAACAACCTCATAGTTCTCAATGTCAACTATGTCTTGATCCTTCTCAGATGTTTCACTCTCTTGTGCATTTAACTTTTTGGAACTAGAGCTAGTCGAGGAGGATTCATTTGTTTCTTCAGCAGTGTTAACAGTGGTGTCAATTTTATCAAATTTCTCTAATTTATCATCATCAGAACCTTTATCTTCCATAGAGTTTTCAACTTGTGCATCATCAAATGCTTTTTCAGTGTTGTTAGCATCTTCAACATCTACAGACTTTTCTTCTTCATTAGCAGATTCATAGCTTGATCCATTTTCTTCACCGTTTTTCTCAGTATCAGCAGTAGAATCAGGATGTGCCAATGATGTGTCAACATAAGGTACCACATCAGACTTAGGAAAATAGTCTTTCAAAGTAGTAAGAGCATCAGCCACGAGTTGGCTTTTTGGTGATGCACCATCAACAGCTGGTTCATTTGAAGTATTATGAGTGACATTAACTTCAACAGTAGGAATAGAAACAGTATTACCAGAACTAACAATTATTTGAAGAGTTTCATCTTCCTTTGATTTATCAAATCTACATGGAGCACGATCTGGAGAATTGGACTTGTCCTGACCTTCTTTCTTCTCTGATTTCGCGTGCACGTAATGATGACATAAGGTGACCATTGCACGCGCGCAATTCCTTAATTGCTACAACTGCTCTATTAGGCAAATGCCTAATTTTCCTCTAAGCTTCTCAGCCTGAATAGCATCTAAGGCCTTAGTAAAAATATCAGCAATCTATTCTTTAGTTGCGACATGCTCAAGCAACACACTTTTTTCTTCAACCAAGTTACATATAAAATGGTGTCTAATGTCTGTATGCTTAGTCCTACTATGCTGAATGAGATTCTTAGATATATTTATAGCACTTAGATTATCACAGAATAATGTGAGCACATCTTGCTCCACATTATACTCCTTCAGCATTTGTTTCATCCAAACCATTTGAGTACAACTATTTCCAGCTACAATGTATTCAGCTTCAGCAGTAGATAAAGAGACACTATTTTGCTTTTTGCTGAACCATGAGATAACATTGTTAACCAATAAGAAACAACCATGAAAAATGCTCTTTATATCATCAGTAACACAACAACCAATCATCCTTGAATTTTTAGTGTGGGCATATAACAAACCATAATCAGAAGTACCACTCACATATTTCAGGATCCTCTTGACTTGATTTAAATGACTTTCCTTTGGTTCAACTTGATATCTAGCACATACACCTACATTGAGTATTTCACAAAAGTCAACATCTTCAATTTGTCCACTTCCTTGAGCCACAAGCCTTGGTTTGTTCTTGGTCATAGTGACATTCTCTCCTGACTTGTTTCTATAAACCCATTTAATTCCTATGACATTTGTATCTTTAGGTCTTGGAACCAAATCCCAACCATCATTGGTTCTGAGTTGACCAAGTTCTTCTTGCATTGCATTAATCCAGAACTCATCAGTGAGTGCTTCTTTCACATTCTTGGGTTCCACTCTTGAGACAAAACATAAGTTAAAGACAATATCATTTGACCTTCTAGTAGTAATTCCTTTGTTTAGGTCAACTATGATAAGATCAGTAGGGTGATTCTTTTGATCTCTGATGGATGGTGCTCTGTTTATAGAGGCCACTTCATATTTTACATTCACACTGTTAGGAACTGACTTAATGTTATCATTCAACACAAGTTCTACATTCTGTTGGTAGAGTGTGTCCACATCTGGTGGCACATCTTCCTTTGGAGTGCTTGACATATCATCAACCTTATTCAAGAGACATATGAATATACTGCTTTCTTCTTGAGGAGACCACATGTAACAATTATCTTTAGATCTTGATCCTTTCATAACTATGTTTCCAAAATCATCAGTGATCAAGCACTCAGTTTTTGAGAAACTGACATTGAATCCTTCGTCACAAAGTTGACTAATGTTGATAAGATTTGCTGTTAATCCTTTTATCAACAGCACATTTTCAATCTTTGGCAGACCATTTGCAATTAAGTTGCCAACTCCCTTGATTTCCCCTTTTTCACCATTTCCAAAAGTTACAAAGCTGGTAGAGTGCGGTTTCAAATATGTTATAAACTTCTTAACACCAGTCATGTGTCTTGAACAACCACTATCAAAATACCAATCTTCCTTTGATGAAGCTCTGAATGAAGCTATTAATCCGGCACATTTCATCTTGGGTTTCCATTCTTTCTTCACTTTAGGTTGCTTGGGAAATTGTTGAGAAACATGACGATTAGGACACCCATATAACTTAAAACAGAAAGGTCTGATATGTCCTTTTCTTCCACAGTGATGACAGATCCAAATTTTAGAGGCAGATTGTGATGTACCACTGGGATGTGGGCACATATTTCTGGGAGGATGTGTCCATATGTTGTTCAACATCATTGGATTGTAAACTTCAGTTGCTGCAACAAACTTAGTGACATTGCTTTTCTGATGTTGCTTGTTTAGAGTTTGATAATTAAATCCAATTCCTTTAGGTTTCCCAGGTTTTTGAATATCAAGAATTTCTTCCAACATATCTGTGCCATTGTTCATCATCCTAACTTGCTTTTTCATGTCTTCTAATTTTGAGGTCAGTTGTACATTTTCTTCATTCAATTTTGAAATCTGAGAGACATGATCAGTTCTTTCATTCTTCATCTGAGTGATGATTTTATTGCTCTCATGTAGCTTCTTATATGTGGCTTCAGTCTCATAACATAGTTCCTTGAAGCTAGCAGCAAGTACTTCATAGGATACCTCCTTATTACATGATTCAGTATCAGGTGCATCACATATTCCAGTTAGAGCAGTGATGAACTTTGCAGATTCTCCTCCATTGTTCTCTTCTTCAGAGTCATCATTAGACCAATCAACAGTTAGTCCTTTCTTTTGATTCTTAAGAAAGGTGGGGCATTCTGGTTTGACATGACCATAGCCTTCACACTCATAACATCTTACTCCCTCTCCTTGACTTGTTTTTTCTTCACTTCTAGCTTTTCTAGGAGAGTTTGATCTTTTGATGTCAGTTTGTGTGTTTCTCTCATACTTCTTCAAGATTCTATTGAACTGTCTTCCAAGAAGAACCATTTCTTCTGTAGAATCATCATTGATCTCAGCTTCTCCAATATTTTCAAGTCCTACATTTGAAACAAAAGCAATACCTTTGGTCTTCTTGTCATTTCTGTCATTAAGAACTCCTTCAAACGTTTGAAGAGATCCTATAAGCTCATCCATCTTCATCTTTGCAATATCCTGAGCTTCTTCAATGGCAGTGACTTTCATATCAAATTTCTTAGGGAGGGATCTAATAATCTTTCTACAAAGTTTTTCTTCAGTTATTGGTTCTCCTAGAGAATCAAACATGTTTGCATAATCTAACACTTCCATTTGAAAATCATATATATTGCCATCTTCTTTCATTTTAAGATTTTCAAATTGTGTTGTGAGAAGTTGTAACTTTGCCATTTTTACTTTAGACGTACCTTCTTGATTTGTCTTCAACATATCCCATGCAACTTTAGCTATAGTCTGTTTCTTAATAAGTCTGAACATGTTTTTATCAACAACATTGAATATGGCATTCAATGTCTTGTTATTTCCATATGCAATTTCATCTTCATCTTTGGTCCAATCTTCTGGAGGCTTCAAAACATCAGTAACCTTACCATCTTTGTCAATGATCCTAGGTGGTTCCCACTTCTTCAGAATAGACTTCCATGATTTGTTGTCGAGAGAGTGGAGAAACGCTAGTATTTTGGGTTTCCACCCATCATAGTTTGTATCATCCAGTAGAGGTGGCCTGGTAACAAATCCTCCTTCCTTGTTAATATTTCCAGAATTCATCTTCCCTGGAGCTCACCCAAAAACAGGCAGGGTGCCTGCTCTGATACCAATTGAAATTCTGGCGTACTACTTATATTTAATAATCAGACAGAATAATGTGCGGTAAAATGTGCGCACATTAACCAAACTTGCAGAACAAGTAATAAAGCAATCAAATAATAAAAGCAGTAAATAACACAAGGAAATTGTTAACCCAGTTCGGCCCAACGTTCTAATCTGGAGGCATACCAAGCCAGGAAGAAAATCCACTAGCGTAACGTTATTCCTAAGTTATCCGGCTGACCCTCGGTTTACAACTTCAAGAACTCACCAATTACCCGTGATATATTTCTACCCCGGTACCCCAGGGGTAAGAGAAACCTATCTCACTTCCTATCCTAACACAGACCAGTGTTATCTTTGACAAACAATCAACAAATATTTAGAGAACACTCCCCAAACACTAAACACCACTCGTGCTTCAAAGCTTAGAGTGATGAACAATATTCCTTGCTTAAAAGCTTCGGATTACAACTCAATAAACCCAGTCCTTATGCAAGCATCTAGGTGACACAAGCTAAGGCTCACAAATAACAATAACACAAAGAACAAAAGACTCAAACCCTAAAAACTATAATCTTCAATGACGGCTTAAGTAAGTATTAGGTTTAGTCTTCACACATATATATAGTCTTCTAATTAGCACAGGTCTTCAGACGTGTCTTGGGAATCAAGAATGTCTTGTAAGAAAATAACCCAAGAAATATAAATTTGAACTATCTAATATGTTTCCACATTTGGAAAATATTTTTTACAATTAAAATTAGGTTAACAAGTAACCCTGATGGTTCACAGTACGCGCACGACTTACCCAGCAAGTAAGCGAGGCAAAAACAAAACGAATCTTCAAGAAAGATATGGCGCGTAAATAAGTCACAAAGGTTCCGGTGTGGAATGATGTGCACACATCTTTCCCCACATTGTGTTATGCCAAAAATGAGGCTAACACAAAAACACTAACAATCTCCCCCTTTGGCAAATTTTTGGCTAAAACAATCTTGGACCGGATATCAATGCCAGAGAGATAAAAGTAACACACTCCTTCATATTAATCAGAGAATAGTAGCTTGAAGGAGGACAATTAACAATTCACATAGTGGTTTCCTTATAGAAATGCTTACCAAATAAGCTTTCAACAATTAATCATCAGAGGCTCACAGCAGCGGACAATAAACAACCTCACACAAGAAAAACAGAGAATAGAGATATCCTCACATAGGGCTTGACATGCTAATAGTAGCGCATACGCATGGAAGCACACAATCAACAAGTAACAAGAGAAATAAAACTCCCCCTCAGTAGCAGCTTCACATAAATAGTACTCCCCCTCAAATCATGCATACTACTTCAGATCATGCAGACAATTAATAACTCACATATAACATAGTGACACCGACCATGTGTCCACATTGTCATGCACATCATGCAAACAACTAACAAATAACATGTTGACACCAACTATGTGGCAACATCTTCATGCACATCATGCATACAATCCATAACTAACACATATCCAGCACATTGTACTCACATCTACTACCACATCATACTTCAGGCATATCAGATTAACAAACATTCCCAAAGAACAATTAACAAATCACATGCATACTACTTGGCATACTTCAAAACCAACATAATCTTCATGGCATGGCATAACTAGTAGAGGTAGCATAATCCTTAATTGGATCGGGTGCAACCTTAATTGTGACTACTAGACCCAAGGAATAAAGGATATTCCATTTGCAAGGACCACTTAATCATAGTACAATCATTTGTGATGCTGACAGCTGGCACGCCAGCCAGTCATCCTTATCCTCCAAAGATGCCTTTCACAATGTTCTAGTACATTCCCAGATTTGTCTTTTAGCAGCGCTTGACTTGTTGACTTGTACGGAACTCAATGTCTTGACAGTCATTATCAGTAGATGCCTTTTGATGACGATCCATAACCAAATAACATGCCTTGACATAAGTTGCCTCTAAACTAACTCTTTTTCATCAAAATTACATAATTATTCCTTATACATAATTCTAGACTCAAAACTAAATAAACTAATGAAATTGCATTAAAACATGGTTTGATCACCATATTGGCAGGAAATAACTCATGAATAAAAGCCTAAATAACACACAAATAATGCGTCATCACACCCCCAAACTTGAATCATTGCCTGTCCTCAGGTAATGCGTAGAAAGCAAAGACTGTGTTCAGTTACTCATAATATTAACATGTAAACAGCACATTTAAGCAATAAGACTCAGACCCTAAGACTGTTTTCATAAATTGGCACAATTCTCATAAAATCAACCTTCAATGATGACCATGCATGTGTGTGTGAACTGTTTAGCACTGTCAACCAGATTAATGACTATATCCCACTCTTAAACTACTCATTCTAAAGGCTAAGCTATCCTCTTTTTTCTATAATTTTGAATTTACTTAGAGTTTCAGCAAAAGGGGGGACTATTTCTTTTCAAGGGTGACCAAAGCATTTTGATTATAGCCAAGGAGAGCTGATTGGTAGCTTTTTCATTATCATTCATTTATATATAGCTTTGGGAATACTCCATCTTTTCACTGACTAGATCCTACTTGTAATAGGTCTAACCTGCTAATAAGAGTAAAGCACCCTACTAGCTTGTCTCTTAGAGACTTATTCATTAATTTCATTTATTTTTTTTTAGCTAACCAACAGCCTCCTATTAGGAATTATAGTAGCAATGATCACCAATTCAATACTCTAGTCCTTTCCCCCAAACTTAGTTCTAGCCATATCCTCCATTATATTCATTTTTAGAAAACTTAGAGTAGAGAATGTGTATTTAAAAGAGTTATCTAGCCACTCTTAAGTTTGACAGTATTCAACAGTGTGCATTAAGGTGCAGAGATCATCAAATCAAGCATCAAACATAAGAATTTCCAAAAATTTCCAAACAAACCTATGGTCATGCATCTTACACTCTAACCTCAGTTATGGCATGTCAATAAAATGCTTATCAGAACACATTAAAAGCAATTTATTTCAAAACATTTTCAAAAGTTTTTATTTGATGTTACCTCTCCCCCAAACTTAAACTAAACAGTGACCTCACTGTTGACACTAAGGAGAGGCAACGATTGACTCATCAAAAAGTTTTCAAAAACAGAACAGAAAATAAAAACCTAAGCTAGACTCGATCCTAAAGGCAAAGTGTGTCAAGACATACCATCAGGCCTTGAACCTCTTGCTTCTCCTCAGAGCAGAGTCAGCTTCCTTCTTTGTTGTCTTATCTTCCTCTCTTGCTCTTTCTTCTTCATCAGTCTCCTCTTCTTATGGTTGATTTGGCTCAAGAACAACTTCCTTAGGCTTATCAAGAGTTGCCTGTGGTGCATCTTTCTTTCTTGTTGTTCTTTTCCTTTTAGCAGTATGAGTGGTCTAGATCTGATCTAGCTCCTCAGATGTAGCTTTATCAGGCTCATGCACTTCCTCCACTCCCAGAGTACCCTCCTGCTCAAGGGTATGCTTTGCAGCATCTGCACCCTTCAAAAGCGTGCCATTACTTTCCTCTGGGTTTGGGTCTTGTCTGTCAGACCCATTGTCCTCCTCTTTACTCTTCTTCTCTTCAGACCAGTTGATTTCTTTCTCATGGGAGTCAAAGTTTGCATCCCCCTCAATGTAGTCACTGTCAGCCCTCTCATAGTACTCATCTTCCTCATCTTCCAAAGCTACATCCTGGTTCTCACCAATTTGTGGTGAGGCAGGAGTTTTTTCCATTGGTTGAACATGGGCTTCCTTATCTTCCACTACCACCTCAGCTGGTAGCTTCTTCTTCTTGTGACTCTTCTTTTTCTTCTTTTCTTTCTTCTTCTCTTCTTTCTTTTTTTCTTCCACAACTTCTTCTTCCATAATAACCTCTTCAATAGTTGCCTTCCTCAATTTCTTCTTTTTCTTCTTCTGCTACTTGCTGGAGCTCTCAGGCACGTCAGTGGTTTCCTTTTCTTTAGGCAAGTCCGGATTGAACTCACCCAAGATCTCCACTGGGAATGCAGGTGCCCTCATGTAATCAAAGTTTGGAAAATGGAGGGACAAGTTGCTGATGTACCAAGCATGGGTATCAGAGCTCCACAACCAAAACTTTTGCATATCCCTTCTCAATTCGGATAGCAGGTCCTTTTCTCCAAAAGCACTAGCACCAGGTGCACTAGGCTTAGCAGCAGAAAACTCTTGACTTGCCTTTCTTCCAGTGTTTCCCTTGATCAGCGTTCTAATAGCCTTGGCGTCAAACCCAGCCACAGGCTTCTTCACTTCATCTCCCATCCTATGGGGAACCACTTGCTTCTTGCAAAGAGCAGTAATGAGACAAGGGAAATATAACATACCTTCCCTTGTTGAGCACTTTTGTATCTCATCTGATATGATCCTCCCAACATTGATTGGTTGCATAGCAGTGATGTAGTGCAACAGAATTAGTCTTGCTTTACTCACAGTGTCATTGTGAGTTGTTGGGATGATGTTGTGCTTCAAAAATTTGGTACCAAACCTTTGGTACAGGCTTCAGGTTCATCCTCTGAACAGTCTTCTCTTTCTCACCTACTCCTAGATTCCATTCAGTTCTAGGAATAGTGAGACTCTTCATGATTTCATCCAGTTGTTCTTCATCAATGGTGTCAAGGGTAGCAGAATAGGCATCCTCTGATACGTCAATGTCATAGAACCAGTTTATGTTTGCCTCTGAATAGAGGATTGCTTTTCCTCGCACCATAACTTCTCTTCTCTTCTGGTGAATGTTGGTAAGATTGGAGTAGAACTCCTTCACTAGTTGAGTGTTGTAACTTGAGGGGTGTGCAACAAACTTCTGCCACTTGAGAGAATGGATGATCATCTCAAGGTCTTCTCTGATTTCCAAACTCTCAAAGTCAGCGTTGAATATGAATCCATGTTCAGTATGGATTTGCTTGGAGTTGAAAACTTCATAGCGTTCAGCAGCTTCGCTATTCACAAAAACATCATAATCTTCTTCATCTTCAGACATGGCAGCAGTTATCACTTGCTTCTTTCCAGTTGACATGATTGCGCGATAAGGATTGATGAAACGGTGGGGTGTTTTGAAAGGTAAGGGTTTGTAGAATTTGTTTGCAGAAAGTAGAGAGAGTAGTAGGTTTAGAAAGTTTGTTTGTAAAGGGGTTTTATGAGTGATAAGGGTTGGTTTATATAGAAGGTAATGGGTGGTTATATTTTTGGTACGTATATTGATGGAAAAGATATGGAAAAGTTTTATGGAAGTTGGGATATTGATGAATGATGGCGGATGATGTGGGTTTAACCGTTGGAAAACCGGTTTACACGCAAAATCAATGCAACGGCTAGTTCAACGCGTGATATCACTTCGTCTGCCAAATGCCACGTGGTAACTTCTGATAACTACTAGCTCATCATTCCAGCTTCCTGTTGATAACCTCTGGCATTCCTCTTCCTTTGGACTTAGTTAAGTCCACATTTACTTTAATCTTCTTCTTTCATTGGTTCACTGGTTGGCATAGAGCTTAAGAATCGTGCCAGTCACCGTATCTGTCATCACTCAGCAACTAGACAAAGGCAACTAGAGATTACTAGTGCCTTGCCTCCTAACAGCAATCTATTTTCACACATTACCTGAAATTAACACGACTAAAAACAAAAAAAAAAATATTAGAATGATGGGTTGCCTCCCAGCAAGCGCTTGGTTTTCAGAAAGTCCTCAACCTGACTTGTAAAATCATGATTAAGAATCATCAAGGGTGGTGGTGACTCTCTTCCTTGAGTCATCACCCCAATAGCTTTTAACTCTCTGACCATTTACTTTAAATTCTTTACCACTTGTTTCATCAAGAAGGTCAACAGCACCATAAGGATAAATTTTCAAAAGTTTGAATGGTCCTGACCATCTTGATTTTAGTTTACCAGGAAACAACTTAAGCCTAGAGTTGTAGAGCAACACATACTGACACTCTACCAACTCTCTCTTTTGAATCTTTTTGTCATGCTAGGCTTTAGTTCTTTCCTTGTACATTTCAGCATTTTCATAAGAAAACAACCTATGTTCCTCCAACTCAGACAGTTGCAAAAGTCTTGCCTTACCAGAAGCTTTAAAATCAAAATTAAGTTTCTTAGTAGCCCAAAAGGCTTTGCATTGAAGCTCTATTGGTAAGTGGCAAGCCTTTCCAAAAACTAGTCTAAATGGGGACATTCCCAAAGGCGTTTTAAAAGCAGTTCTGTAGGCCCACAGAGCATCATCTAACAGTTTTGACCAATCTTTTCTTGATGGATTAGCCATCTTTTCTAAAATTCTTTTAATTTCTCTGTTAGACAACTCTGCCTGCCCACTTGTCTGTGGATGATAAGCTGTGGCAATCCTGTGTCTCACACCATATTTGGCCAGCAACTCCTCAAAAATTTTACTACAAAAATGTGAGCCTTCATCACTGATGATTGCACTAGGAGTGCCAAATCTAGTGAAGATATTTTTCTTTAAAAATTTAGTCACCACTCTTGCATCATTGGTGGGGCTTGCAATTGCCTCCACCCACTTGGACACATAGTCCACAGCAACTAATATATATAGATTACCAAAAGACCGAGGAAATGGTCCCATGAAATCAATAACCCAAACATCAAATAATTCAATTTCTAAAATGTTTGTAAGAGGCATCTCTTGTCTTTTGGACACATTTCCACTTCTTTGGCATCTATCACAGTGCTTCACAAAATTATATGAATCTTTGAACAAAGATGGCCAATAGTAGCCACATTGAAGCACCTTGGCAGCAGTCCTTTCACTTGCATAATGTCCACCATAAGGTGAAGCATGGCAATGTGATAAGATCTGTCTTGCCTCTTCCTCTGCCACACGTCTTCTCATTATCTGATCAACATATTTTTTGTATAAAAAGGGTTCATCCCAAAAATAATTTTTTATTTGAGACAAAAATCTTTTCTTTTGTTGAAAATTAAAATCAGGGGATAAGTGCTTTCCAACCAGATAATTTACAATGTCAGCATACCAAGGTGTCTTATCAGTAGTTATCATTAGGAGTTGTTCATCAGGAAATTGCTCTTTAATTACATACCTGTCAGAGCTTTGTACTTCTTCAGGTAGTCTAGACAAATGATCAGCAACCTGATTTTCAACACCCTTCTTGTCTCTAATCTCTAGATCAAATTCTTGCAGCAGCAATACCCATCTGATAAGCCTTGGTTTAGCATCCTTCTTTGTGAGTAGATACTTGATAGCTGAATGATCTGTGTACACCATCACTTTTGTACCAACACAGCTCCAATGGCAAAGTCACTAGCATCACACATCAATTCAAATGGTTTTGTCCAGTCAGGGGCTACAATCACAAGTGTTGTGATTAGAGCAGTCTTCAATATTTCAAAGGCCTTGTGACACTCCTCAGAAAATAGAAATGGCACATCATGCTGTAGCAGTTGACATAAAGGCTTTGTAATCTTAGAAAAATCCTTGATAAACCTTCTATAGAATCCATCATGTCCTAGAAAACTTCTGACTCCTTATACATTTGTTGGTGGAGACAACTTCTCAATCACTTCCACTTTAGCTTTATCCACTTCTAATCCCTTCTTAGAAATTCTATGACCTAATACAATTCCTTCTTTTACCATGAAGTGACACTTCTCCCAGTTCAGCACTAGATTACTCTCTTCACACCTTGTCGAAACCAATTCCAAGTTGTCCAAGCATCCTTGAAATGACTCTCCAAAGACAGAAAAATCATCCATGAATACTTCCATAGCAGATTCAATCAAATCAGAGAATAATGCCATCACACATCTCTGAAAAGTAGCAGGGGCATTACATAATCCAAATGGCATCCTCCTAAAGGCAAAGGTATCATAGGGACATGTGAAAGTAGTTTTCTCTTGATCTTCAGGAGCTATAGCTATCTGATTATAACCAGAATATCCATCAAGGAAGCAATAGAATTCCTTGCCTGCCAATCTATCCAACATCTGATCAATGAATGGCAGAGGAAAATGATCTTTCCTTGTGGCCTTTGTAGGCTTTATATAGTCCATACATATCCTCCACCCTGTTACAGCTCTGGTGGGGATTAACTCATTCTTCTCATTGGCAACTACTGTCATGCCTCCCTTCTTAGGAACACATTGAACAGGACTAACCCAGACACTATCAGAGATAGGATAAACAATACCAGCATCTAACCATTTGATTACCTCCTTCATAATGGGGTTCAGTCTTCTTTGACATTCAACACTATTCTTAGCATTTTCTTCAAGTAAAATTATGTGCATACAAACAGTAGGACTTATACCTTTGATGTCAGCCATTTGCCAAGCTATGACTCTCTTGTATCTTCTCAGCAACAATATCAGGCTCTCCTCCTGCTTGTTAGTCAAGTCAGCAGAAATGATAACAGGCAACTGCTGACTTGTCTCTAGAAATGCATACTTCAAATGTGAAGGTAATTGTTTCAATTCTAAAGCAGGTGGCTTCAAAACTGAAGGAATGTTATCCTTATTAGAATCAGGTGGTATTTCCAATACTTCATATCTTCCAGTCCATTTGACAATGGACTTTTCCTTTGTAATTCATCATCTACCAATTCCTTGTCTTCATGAGGAAAAGGAATCTTCTTCAAATGATCAGAATCTTTCATGAATTGCTTGTGCACCAGAGAATCCCAACTTTGCAGTTGTGATACAACCTCCAACTTCTCAGTAGGAAACTTCATAGCATTGAGAATGTTGAACTTGACTTCTTGGTTGTTAACTCTCATGGTCACTTCTCCTTTCTCAACATCATTCAATGTTCTTCCAGTAGCAAGGAATGGTCTTCCCAAAAGTATGGGAGTATCTTCATCAGCAGTGAAGTCCATAATGATAAAATCAGCAGGGAAGACAAATTTGTCAACCATAACCAGAACATCTTCAATCCTCCCTTGTGGGTAGCATATGCTTCTGTCAGCTAGTTGAAGAGTAATGGTTGTTGGTCTAGCAACACCAATACCCAACTTGTTGAAAACAGATAAGGGCATTAGGTTAATGCTTGCTCCTAGGTCACATAGAGCTTGACCTACATGTAGATCTCCAATGGTGCAGGGTATTGTAAAGATACCAGGATCTTTCAACTTTGGTGGTAATTTACCCTGAACCATTTGGTTACACTCTTGTGTAAGTGCCACAATCTCGACCTCACCAATCCTCTTCCTCTTTGTTAGCACATCCTTCATGAACTTTGAGTAATTAGGCATCTGCTGAATTGCCTCTATGAGTGGTATGTTGATATGCAGTTGCTTCATCATCTCAATGAATTTGTTGTACTGTTGCTCTTCTTTAGCTTTTCTCAGCCTTTGAGGAAATGGAGGAGGTGGTCTCTCATTCATTAGCTTCTGAACATCAATAGGACAAGGGTCTGGTGGCAACGTCATGTCAATGTCAGCCATAGTCTTCTCAACCCTTTCCTTCTGTGGTCTTTCATTCTTCTGTTTGGTTGTAACTTCTGGCTTGCCTGTTGAATATCGTCATTCACAGGTGCATAGGCAACTTGTGTCTTGCCTTCTGTAGGCAGTTCAGGCATCTTGGGGCCTTCATACTCTGTTCCACTTCTCAATGAAATAGCTTTGCATGTCTCCTTTCCTTTATCTTGAGAAGTAGAAGCAGGGGTCTCAGTGGCACTCGGTAGTGAACCACTAGCTCTTGAAGTTAAGGCCGTTGTAATCTGCCCCATTTGTGTTTCTAAATTCTTGATACTAACCCCTTAGGCAGTAATCTGATTCTTTGTCTCAGCAGAAAAATTCTTGGTCTCTTGCATAAATGCTTTCAGAATACCTTCCAGTTGATTAGTAATGGCAATTAGAGGCGTCGCCTTTTGCTGATTGTCGGACCAAGAAAAATTTGGATGGTTCTTCCAATTGGGATTGTAAGTGTTGCTATATGGGCTGTTGTTCCTAGCCACATAGTTTACACTTGCAGGACAATCCTCAAACAGATGAGCATTAACACAATACACACATGAAACTTCAGTTGCACTTGTCAATGCTTTAGTTGTTTCAGTAGCAGGCTTCTCTAGAGCAGTAAGCAAATTTTTCAACATGGTGTGCATAGAAGCTATCTGAGCAGCTAGTGCAGTAGTTTCACTGACTTCATGCATTCCAGCAGCCTTCTTGGTAGGTTGAGGGTTAGCCCTCACAGTTGGCCACTGATAAGTGTTAGCAAATATGCTCTCTATCAGCTCAAAACCATCAGTATAAAACTTTGACAATAGGGATCCACCAGCAGATGGATCTAACATATTCCTTGAAGCAGGTACCAACCCATTATAGAATGTCTCAAGTTGGATACACACAGGAATACCATGGTGTGGACATTGTCTCAGCATCTCTTTGAATCTCTCCCAAGCATCAAACAAAGTATCATCTTCTCCTTGTCTGAATGAAGTGATTTCATTCCTCATCTTCGCATTCTTGACAGGAGGAGAGTATTTGGCTAAAAACTTCTCAGCTAGAGTATTCCAAGTAGTAATGGAATTAGGCTTTAGAGAGTTAAGCCAACTCTTTGCTCTATCCCTTAATGAATAAGGAAAGAGTCTCAGCTTGAAAGCGTCATCAGTAATTCCAGGAATCTTAAAGTTACTTGCCACCTCCAAGAATTGTCTAAGGTGCAAGTGAGGATCATCAGTAGCAACTCCACTAAACTGGCCAATGGTCTGCAACATCTGGAACATCATAGGCTTGAACTCGAACGCAGCAGTGGTAATCTCTTCTCTAACTATGCCAGTGTTCATAGAATTATGATCAAACACTACATAATCCCTTATGCTTCTCCCTCTATCATTGGCAATGCCAATAATGTCAGGATTCTTAGGTTCAATAAGAGGGTTATGCCCTCCAGTAGCTGGTTGTACTTCATGATCAGCCATGGTTACTTCTTCTTCTGAACTAGAGCCAGAAGCTTGTACACTTGTTTCTTCAAAAACTAGACTAGTACCAGAGTCTTGCCTCTGATTGCCTCTTGTATTTCTCCTACGAATTTTGAATGTTCTTTCTATCTCAGGATCTGGTCTGTACTCAGGTGTCAGCAATCTACGCATGCAATGTCAAAGCAAACCTGTAGATACACCACTTGATAGAAAAGATCAAATAACAACAATAAACTAAAACTACAATAAATGAAGCAACGGCGCCAAAAACTTGATGGTTGGTGAATGTGATACGCAAGTATACGCAGTCAATCATAGCAAGTAATAAGTGAAAAGAGTGTCGAACCCACAGGGAATAGAATAAGGGTTATACATTCCAAGTTCAAATAAAGTGTTTAGTCTATTGTAATGGTAACAAAACATATTTGGTTTTTAACACAATAAATAAAATAGCAGTTGAGTAAGTTGATGATTGAAAATGATAATAAAAGGGTAGCTGAGATTAAGATCCATTTAACACATGAACGAAGCATAGTGAATGATAACTACTGTCGTGCCATCTGTGAGCAAGCTTGCCTTGTGGTGTATGTCTACAACGTTAGATATTAAAATGGGGTATAATGAACTGGATCTGTCGAGGTTACTATTAATCCCATTAGAGTTCAGAAAAGCTCGTGCTTGATCCCACTAAGGCCCTTAACTTATCCATAAGAAAAGGTAGGGATTACATGTTTGCTCCCACTTAACCTTATTAACTTTATTATTTCCATTAACATGCTAGATGTCTCTACACATGCAACTTGTATTTAAATCTAAGTTGATCAATCAAAGAAATAAATGTATTTTCTTAAAAACATAAAGTTATAGATGACACATGAACAATCATTCATTCACATAAATACTTCATTCATTATATTAAACTTCACATAATCTCAACTACAAAGAGTTTAGCTCAGAATGAGCATAGAAACAACAACAATAATAACAAGTAAAGTAGTGATACCCATTACAATGCAATAGATACTCCTACAGACACTGTCGTGCCTCTCGTTATTACTGGTCGCCTCCTGCAACAATGGATCTCTCCAGCGGCTCCTCTTCTTTCTCAGATCTATTCTCTATTCAATCACCTTCTGGCTGCTTCTTTTAGGTTTAGGGACGTGTATTTATAGGACAATCCTTCTTGGATCGGGTGCAACCTTAATTGTGACTACTAGGCCCAAGGAATAAAGGATATTCCATTTGCAAGACCACTTAATCATAGTACAATCATTTGTGATGCTGACAGCTGGCACGCCAGCCAGTCATCCTTATCCTTCAAAGATGCCTTTCACAATGTTCTAGTACATTCCCAGATTTGTCTTCTAGCAGCGCTTGACTTGTTGACTTGTACGGAACTCAATGTCTTGACAGTCATTATCAGTAGATGCCTTTGGATGACGATCCAGAACCAAATAACATGCCTTGACATAAGTTGCCTCTAAACTAACTCTTTTTCATCAAAATTACATAATTATTCCTAATACATAATTCTAGACTCAAAACTAAATAAACTAATGAAATTGCATTAAAACATGGTTTGATCACCATATTGGCAGGAAATAACTCATGAATAAAGGCCTAAATAACACACAAATAATGCGTCATCATCTAGCAAAAAAAATATTGAAACCAAAAAATAACCTGCAAACACACCTTGAGAAACGCAAAATCTCTCAGTGTTTGTGAACTTTTTTTTCTTCTTCCATCATTTCACAATCAACTTTCTTCTCTTCCATTTTCACAAACAACCTGCGAACATATCTTGTGATTTTACTCTTCCATTTTCATATTATAAGCTCAACATAAAAAAGATCAAATTTTTCATCTAAGTGATTTAAAAAAAGTGATCAATTTTTTACCTCTTAAGAGTCTTTTTATTTTCATTGCTTGGAGCTAGCAAAATGTCTTCTTTGGAGAAGGAATTGATATTGATCATTTTGCAATATTTTGATGAAGAAAATTTGCATGAGACTATGCAAAAGTAAATATTTTTTTCATTGTTTAAATATTTTATTTTCTTTTTCAGTTTTTTTAGATGATGAGTAATTAATTTGAATGGTAACTTGATATTGAAAATTTTGAGTTTTTTTGTATTTTTTTTTTTTGGATGTTTAGGTTGGAGCAAGAAACTGCTATCTTCTTGAATATTAGTTATTTTGAAAAGAAAGTCCTTGGTGGTGAATGGCAAGAGTGTGATAAATATTTAAGTGCCTTTACCAAAATTAGTGATAACCCACAGTCTATTAAAATGTTTTTTGAACTAAGAAAACAGCAGTATTATGAAGCTTTGGACAGGTAGTGTTCTTTATTTTTATATTACTCCCTCTTGTCTTAATATAAGAAAATTTTGTTTTTTAGATTCATTGAGTTTTCAATATATCTAGTCTATATTATAGGTTAGATACATTGGAAACACAATAAATGTAAAATGTAAATTTTTTCAACCGGATGTAGTATATGAAAAAAAATTATATATTTATTTATTGATCAATGTATCTGGTCAATATTATAGATCAAATTCATTTATTATTTAATAAACCTATAAAAGAATTTTACAATTCTAATAATTCTAATGTTTAAATGAACTCAATTTTGCTAATTTTTGTTAATTGTAATAAAATAATCAAATTAATAAATTAATAATTCTAATGTTTAAACGAACTCATTTTTGCACAGGCATGACAAAATAAAGGCGATTAAAATTCTTACTAATGATTTGAAAGTGTTATCTTTTTACAATGAACAATTATATCGGAAGTTGGTGGAACTTGTAAATCTTAACAATATAAGGTAAATCTTTATTTTATTTCTTTTACCAAAAAGAAAATATTTTTGTTCAATAAATCTTTGCTTTCAAATTTTTTTGTAAGATATTGTTGACTATAGATTGAAAATATATTAAAATTTGGTTTCATTTTAAATATGGATTTGGTTTAATAAATGCAGGGAGAATTCATCGTTGTCGGGGTATGGACGATATATCATGTCAAATAGACGCATACTACTAAGTGAGCTTATAGATTTAATTACAATTAATCCGATATTTATCGATAAGGTCAAATTTCCCAAATTCAAAAAATCATATTTGCGACATCTGATTAATCAAAGGTAAATTTTTTTTATTAGAACAACAACCATGCATGATTTAAAAGTAAACAAATATAAAAAATGTGCACATAAAGCACACGTATATATTTACTCATATAGTTAGGATTATGGATTACAATTTATGTTTAAATTTTCATATGTCATTGTTCTTTATCCAGTGTGAATTGGCAACATCTACAATGCATTAATCAGAAGGAAGATCCAACTATTACAACTTTGTTATCCGACCATACTTGTCCTCAATCTGAAAGCGAACCTCGCATGCCTATGTCAGCTATGTTTCGAGCACAAAATATTGCAAATCATCCATCTTATGCAGTTGCCGTATGAATTTAGTGTAATACCCTAATTTTGCACTTTTTAAAATAAATATTGTATTAAAAATTATTTCTTATTTTTATGAGAAATATCAAAAATAGTAATTATGTGCTTACAATTTATTCATTTTTCTTTATTTCTTTTAATTGTCGCAATTTATCTTTTTATATAAAAAATAGCAAAAATAATCAAAAACAATTTTTATCTCTTTATTCAAGTTTATATTTCATTTTTATATTTTTCTAAATTTTTATTCATTTTTCTTGTTGATTTTTACATTTTTTACCATTTCATAAAATTTCTTTGTTTTTTTTGACCAATCTCATTGCGACACCTCATCATCTACACATCACTTTCATTTTCATTTACCATTTTCTCATTTAATTATCCTTTAATCTCAAAATTACACAATATTACAAAAATACCATCTAACCTAATTCCTCTCTATAAATACCAACCTCACATCACTCAATCATCACCAATCACACATCACACATCCCAATAAAGGAAAATCAGAAAAGAGCTTTCCTCCCTCCTCCACCAACACTTTTCCGGCGACCACTGCCGGAATTCCTTTTCCGGTCAAATTCCGGCCAACATCAAATCTTCACCAAATCAAAATCCAAGTATACCACAAGCTTCCTAATAGCTTTCTGAACACAAATATGTTTCCATTTTCGCCAAAAACCGTCCCGAAACGCCTCAAAACATCACCGGAAACATTACATTTTTCAAACCTTCGGTTCACATCGAATCGAGCTCCAAACGAAGCGATTTGTTAATGGTTTTTGTTCCTAGAAGCCTTTAGAACGGGTTCCAGTGATCGTTTGCTTCAGATTTCGCGTTAATACTCTATTCAAGTTTTTGAGATCCCGTCGGATTTGCGCTTAAATCTGAAGATCTGGACTTCTATTGTGAAAACGAAGGTCATATTTGGACTCAACACGACGAAACGAGTCGATTGGTACTGGTTTTGTATGATTCCGTGCTCTGCAACTCACCGGACAAACGCCCCACCGCGCCGGAGCTGTTGCTGCGTTACCGGAGAAGATGAAGCCTGGTTCATGAGGAAGAAGAAGCTCTGGCGCCACGTGTCGCTCTGTGACAGGTCCAGGTTTTTCACGCGCGCCCCAACCGGTTCAGGACTAGGTATGGGTGAACCGGTCCATGCTCTGGATCCGACCCGGTTTTGTTTGGGCTCTCTTTTACTGGGCCTATTTTGTTTGTTATCTGTTTGTTTTTTTACTGTTTGCTGTTCATACCATGCCATATTCTATTGCACCCCCTGTTTGTAATTAATTAATTTGTGACTCAATTAGTGGAAAAATGCTTATTGTAAAATAAGCACTTATTCTAGAAAAAGCTTATTTTCATAAGCACTTTTGGAATAAGTGTTTATTTAATTATTTTCTACTTTTTCTCAATTAATTTAGATTTGAAAAATGGATTAAAAATAAACAGTCTCTGACGCATGACTTTGACTATTTTATTTTTAATTCGGAACCTTTGATTTTGAAACTTCGAAATGAAAAAGGATTAAAAATAAATAGTCTCTGACGCATGACTTTGACTATTTTATTTTTAATTCGAAGCTTTTGTTTTTGAAACTTAGATTCAAAAATGGATTAAAAATAAATAGTCTCTGACGCATGACTTTGGCTATTTTATTTTTAATTCGGAGCTTTGAACTTGGAACTTGGCTATAAAAACGGTTTAAAAGTAATTAGTCTCTGACGCATGACTTTGGCTATATTTTACTTTTAAACCGAGACTTTAAAACTTGAAATAAAATCTTTAAAAAAAACAACGAGACAGAGCCTGACGCATGACTTGTCTCTGTCTCAACTTTTTACTTTGACTTTTGAGTTGACTTTTAGGTTGACTTCTAAGTTTGACTTTTTGGTTGACTTTTGTCTTGACTTTTAGTTTGAATTTTACGTTGACTTTCCAGTTGACTCCTTATAGTTGACTTTTTATATTTTAACTGAATTATGCTGATTGCTTGTAATCGCCTGATGACTTGTTTCTCTTTATCTGATACATGGTTACTTGCTTATATGTTCATATCTGATGCATTTTTTATTTGTTCCGTATCATTGATTATATGTCATTTGCATTCATGCATCTGCATTTCCCTCTTCTTCTACCTTTCTTTTTCTTTTTCTTTTCTGAACTGGAAAATTCTGAAATTACCTTAAATAAACTATTGAATGAAAAGAGAGATGTATGACGCATGACTTTCATCTCTTGAATAGTCCAAGTACCTGACGCATGACTTTCATCTCTGAAATTAATTCTTTTTCAACTGCCCTTGTGCAGTCAAATCTTTTTTCAACTTCATTTTCCTAAATGGATGGCGCTTTATCCATTCCCCTGCTACAGACAAACGCTTAAGCCTCCGAAGCGAGCATACAAGCATACTGTTGTATCAGTGGAATGCGACCTAAGCATCGTTCACTAAAAACAACCAACACACAATCTTTCTTTTCAGGAAGAACTACGTGAGCTTTGACTTCCTCATTGTACTTGGGGGATACGTAGGAGCGAGAGCCTCTCTCGTCAAGCCAAATAATAAAAAACTCTTTTTTTTCCCTTTCTGTTTAATACGCGGTAATTTATTTCTTTTTATGCGGTTATCTCTGTTTATGCAAACTAAAATTTCTCAAATGGTTCCCGTTGAGTACAATGGATATGAGGGGGTGTTAACGTCTTCCCCTCATGTAACCAACTCCCGAACCCGATCTTTTAAGGTTTTATCATTATTTTCCTTTCCCCTCACGAGATAAATAAAATATGGTGGCGGCTTCATTGTTTACATTTGTGCATTGCATTTCATCATTGCATATCTGTATATTTTTTGCGCCGGGTACTACAGCTGGCGACTTCACTGGGGATGCTTGTGTAGAGAGTTAAGCCTAGTTTGAGGCTTTTGGTTTGCTTATTCCAGGTTAGCCGTATCTGTCCTATCTTTTACATTACCGCAAAATATTGAACTGTCTGGATTTGTTGGCTTTGTCTTCTCTTCTACTCCTTTTTTTCTTTTTGCCTTTATGGCTTGGTTCTTGGTTACTGTGTGCTATGGTTCATCACCGGACCGGAGAGAAACTTAGGATTAGTTGAGGGATTTTTCCATTGGGCTCTCTGACATGTGACTTTGAGTTCCGGTGTGAAAATTCCGCTCGGAATAGATTCCCTTGGAAAGGTTGGGCTCTCTGCCGCATGGCTTTGGGTTCAGTTTTTTCCATGTGGGGTCCAGAACTCCGGGGGCCTTTTTATCTAGTCTAGGTATCCGAAACTTTTGTCTAGGGACCACCGTCTAGAACCCATGTCGAGGTTATGATGTTGACTCATCCAGTTGGCGTTATAATCTCGCTCCAATGAGGTTGCTTTTGGGAAAAGTAATCGAGAATTCTGGGAACCGTGTCAACCTAGAACAACATGTGAGAGGGATGGGTTATAGGTAACTTTGAACTTTTGACCTCAGAGATTCCATTTTGAAAAGAACCCTGTTGTTATGAATATGGAAGATTTGTGACTTTGAGATCAAGTTCGCCAGATGATACAATGTTACTGTGATCATATACATGCATTGCATTCATACATTCATGCATCCATGAAAATAATCATGCATATTCATCTTTCATACAATTACAAAAATAAATGTTGGAAACAGTCTTTGAAAAAAAAAAAAAAAACATGCATTTTCATTCAAAAAAATAAAAAAAATAAAAAAATCATGCATTTTTCAATCATAAAAAATCTCATTTTCATTTATTCATTCCAACAGTTACTTTCCCGGCACTGGTATTTGGATTAGAAAGTTTACACTGCACCATGGACAATTGGAGAGAAAAACATGATGTCTTGCAAGGCCAAGTGAATCAGATGGGTGGAAAGTTGGACAGAGTTCTAGAGATGTTGTCTGGTTTGAATCTGCCACCAAGATCGGTTGTGAATGAGGTTCTTACACCTACTGTTGAGGTCTCACGAGAGAATGCTTCAGTGACTGCTGTGAATTGGCCACCTCATGGTGTACCAATTAGATATGCTCTACCTGAATATTTGCCGTTTGTGTTTGATGTTCCACCCGGTTCCCAAGCTGTCGAGAATCAGAATAGAGTACCTCCAGTTCGTCAAGGACTCAATCTGTCTCAAAGGAATTTGGTTGACCCTATGAATTCTCACCAGGGTAATGTGATACATGCTGATGTGTCAAAAGTGGACTCTACTATCCCTCAGCTAGAGGAGACTATGCAGAAATTCCAGGCTCTAGAGGAAAGATTGAATCTGATGGAAACAGGCAGTGATCCATTAGATTTCACAAAGATGTACTTGGTTTCTGATGTGGTGCTCCCACCAAAGTTTAAGATGCCTGACTTCAAAAAGTACAAGGGTCTGAGTTGCCCAAAGAACCATCTGATCATGTATATCAGGAAAATGGCTTCTTATTCTCATGATGATAAACTTATGATATATTGTTTCCAAGACAGTCTGGCTGATGTGCCTCTCAATTGGTACATGCAAATCGAGGGTGGTAGTATCCTTTCATGGAGAGATTTGGCTAATGCCTTCCTTAAGCAGTACCAATACAACATGGATATGGGTCCCAGTCGTACTCAACTTCAGAATATGAATCAAAATGATAATGAATCCTTCAAGGTCTATGCACAAAGGTGGAGAACATTGGCTTCTCAAGTACGTCCACCACTCCTAGAGACAGAACTTGTGGACATGTTCATCAACACTCTGCAAGGGACATACTTTGAAAATATGATTTGTAGTACTTCCTCGAACTTCTCTGACTTGGTTCGAATTGGGGAAAAAATTGAAATGGCGATCAAAAGTGGCAAAATTCAGCTTACTGCTAGTTCTTAGAATGGAAAATGGAAGGCTAGTAATAACTTCACAGATGAAGAAGAGGAGGAAATTGATGCTGATACTTCTAAAAATGACCAGGCTTCTGTTCAGTTCCCATATTTTTCATATCCATATGTGGCAACAATGCAGCATCAGCAGTTCCAAGGATATCCTTTTCAAGTGCCTGCGAATCATGTACCACAACAAGCTCAACAACCACAACAGGCCCAGCAGCGACCTAGAAAAGTCTTTGATCCGGTCCCTATGTCGTTCAGTCGACTCCTTCCTTATCTTGTACGCAATGGATTGGTGGTTCCTAAGGTTCAAAAGTCATTGACTGAACCATTCCCTGATTGGTATGACGCAGAGGCTAAGTGCGATTATCATGCCGGAACTGAGGGGCATACCACTGATAACTGTAGATCTTTCAAGTATAAGATACAAGAGCTTCGTGATAAACAATTGTTGTCCTTCGAGGATGGTGAACCGGTTATCAAAAGATAAGTAGTGAATGGGGCATTCAACAAGTTCCTTGAATCTTGGGCTTTACAAGTGATGAACAAATTTCCATGCCAAAAGATGGAGAATAATGAAAATAGTTAAGATAGGTTGCACCTGTGTTCTTCAAACATAGTCTTTGCAAACTAGTTTTTTATTTCTTTCTTGTCAAGCATTTGTTTGCTTTTAAGATTATGTATTTTGTCAAGTACATTTCATATAATAAACATGCATGTTTTTTGGAATCAATCCAGTTGTATTCACCTCTTTTTCTTATTACTTGCAAATTTGGAGCGAGGATGATGAAAACAAATAACTGATCTTTGCTGATATATGCTTTCAATGGTGAAAAAAAACTAGTTGAGGATGTAAGGCATCGTTTTACTTTCTTTCATTATTGCATAAAAAAAAAATTGAATTGAGTCATTCTTGCATATGTTTGTTGTTATCTGATTCTCCTAGTTTCCTGAGACATATCTTTTTTTTAGAAAAAAAAAAATCAATTTTGGTTTGATTCTTGACCTGACACTTCAAGAGTATATAGGTTGTTTTGCACTTTAGGCTACGTTGTGAAGGTTAAGTAATGATTCAATAAAATCGGTACTGTCTTAATATCTTAGACTCTTAGAAGTATGTAAGATCAATTTGAGTACTAATTTTGACGAAGACCTGAACATGAGTTTTTAATTAACCCTCAGTAGTTTATCTTAGCAGTCGGCACCATCTTGGGCACAAACTAAGTAGGAAATCGAGGAACATAAGTGAATGATCCAGAAATGAAAATTTGAATACTTTGGTTAATTTCAAAAGTGGGAATGCACTTATTGAGTTAGATGACCTTCACTCGGTCGTTTAACCCAGCAGTTGTTGAAAAACCATAGTAAATATACCTATTTAGTAGTTGGTTCAGAGGAGTCTGGTTCTGAACTTGGTAGGGCGGGTTGCTATCCGATCCCCCACAACTACATTTGGAAGAGAAAAAGGGGTTTACCAAACTGATTTTACCAGCTCCCCTCGATATATGATAATAATCACTAACAGATTTTTCTACCATGAGTGTGTACAAGATAACGGGCTTAATGTGATTGCACCTGAATGAAAAGGGTGAATAAAATTTAAGCAAAAGTTAGAGTCACAATAAAATGCTTCAGATTTGTCTTCATATGATGAGAGTCTCTGACTGCATTATGTTGTTTTGTGTTATTACAGTACCCTTGGTATTGATATTTATTACTTGATTTTCTTCTCTAGCTGGCAACCACGTATGATTAGAGTTGTCGTGGTCTGTTTCAAACCTGTGTTGCAAAAAAAGAGTTACTATTTATGTGCTCAAAGACAAGCAAATGTTCAAGTATGGAGAAATCAGATGACACAAATTTATTTTCTGGCTTGATTTACATGAATCCTAATTGCATGTTATAATACTCAAAAGACCTAATTGAAGCTAGGTTCACTTTGAAAGCATTCGGCAAATGTATTGTTAAGCTGACTCCTTCAGTTTGTTGAGTAATAAATAATTATCTCTCTTTTCTACACATCGTATGTGTTTCAAAAAAAAAAAAAAAAACTTGCATGTGCATTATGTTCAAAACACTTTTCAAAAGAAATGATTTTACTTGCAAATTAATACTTGACATTAAAGAAATCTGAGCTGTGGTCTGATCATGGGCAAAGACGATTTGAGACGCTCCTAGCTAGGGGCAAGCCATCTATGGATTCTGCCAATCAGGGGCAAACAAGTTGAATACCCTGCTTATCAAGAGTGAATTGGTTCAAGAATTGGATACACTGCAAATATCAGTTGGTCAGCGGCATATCCGGCATGAATTCAAGTGCTTGGGGCATACTATGTCAGGATTATATCCTTCTGAAAAGTTACATGTGGTGAGATATGGGAGAACCGTGGTTGTCAATAATATGGATGGTAAAGAATTTCCACTTTCAGTGCACGCTGTTGTAGTCAAAGAAAGCTGATGTTCCTCTTTGGAAACCTGTTTGAACATCTATTCTGCAACAGAAGCTTGCAAGAGTCCTCATACTCAACAATGTCAGAGTTACTCAGATTCTCGGTGCCGGGAAATACAAACTCTCATCAACTGAAACTTAGAAATTCATGCATTCATGCATACATGCATTCACGCATACATGCATACAAACTCCTGCATATTATCAGATAATTCATGCGCATTAGTTTCACATTTAGGCATCAGATATACATAATCATGCATTCATGAAGCACATGTTCAAAATGTTGTTTTAGCAGGTTGCAGACTTGGATCTCTAATTCAGTGAAAAATGTTGATGTGCCTAATTTTCCAACAAGACGGTTATTGAATTGTAATTTCTCAACAAGAAGAGTTGATGAATCTTTTCCCTAGTGAACTGGTCAACAAAGTGTCATCTCCAAGCAGATCGGCCAGTACATCATATTCTCAAGGAGGAAGGTTGATGAATCCTTTCTTTCCCCAGTGAGGTAGTTGATTTGTTCATCCCAGTAAGTCGGTTGGAACACCGCATTTTCAACAAGTCGGTTGTTAAGCAGTTTTCCCCAATAAAGTTGACTTATGCACAACATCCCCAGCGAATGGATCAATAAGTCATTATCCCTAGTAAGCTGATTAACATACAGCATCCTGAGTAAAGTTGGTACTCCGTACCTCAACAAGTTGGTTTCCCAAACCATATCCTCAATGGAGTTTCCGCATCTACAACAAGTTGATTGATGAACCATGTTTCTCAACAAGACAGGTGTCTGACAATTGCCAAGAATAATGGCAGAATGTTCAACTTTTCTTTCCCCAGCGAGTACTCTTTTTCAAGATACCTTAAACCTCAGCAAAATACTCCAACAAATTTTCAGTGAGCTACGGTTCAGATTGTCAGTTCTCCAGATTGGATGGTGAATGATTCAAGTCAGTATCTCATCTCACAATTTTCCGGATAGGACGGGAAATTCTCTAAACTCAAGAAAGTTATCTCGCAATTTTCCGGATTGGTCGGAAGGTTGTCTTTTTCAAGGTTTTTCGGATTGGTCGATAAACCATTTCATATCATGGTTTTCCAGATTGGTTGGTAAGCTGTGTTATCTCTTGATTTTCCGGATTGGTCAGAAGGTTGTCTTTTTCAAGGTTTTTCGGATTGGTCGATAAACCATTTCATATCATGGTTTTCCAGATTGGTTGGTAAGCTGTGTTATCTCTTGATTTTCCGGATTGGTCGGAAGGTTGTCCTTTTCCAGGTTTTTCGGATTGGTCGATAAACCCTTTTATATCATGGTTTTCCAGATTGGTTGGTAAGCTGTGTTATCTCTTGATTTTCCGGATTGGTCGGAAGGTAAGATTTTTCAAGGTTTTTCGGATTGGTCGATAAACCATTTCATATCATGGTTTTCCAGATTGGTTGGTAAGCTATGTTATCTCTTGATCTTCCGGATTGGTCGGAAGGTTGTCCTTTTCATAGTTCTTCAGATCGGTCAAGAAAATATTTCAAATCATTGTTTGCTAGTTTGGTTGGTAAGCTATGTTATCTCATGATTTCTACGGTCGACACACCAGTAAAGTGGTAACGATCAGTTTTGGAGTTCAGGTACCCTGAGGGGAGAAGACTTCACTTTTTCTTTTGTGATCAACACACCAGTGAAGTGGTAATGATCAGTTTTGGAGTTCAGGTACCCTGAGGGGAGAAGACTTCATTTTTCTTTTATGGTCAACACACCCGGAGGAGAGGTAATGATCATTTCATTCTCAAGTATTCTGTTACTAATCATTCCAGGTATGTTTCCACCTTCATCTTCCATATGCATTCATCATCACATTCACACCACAAAATTAGGGCATTTGTATTTAATTATCTTTTACTTCGAACACGTAAAGACGCAAGTCATTTACGCATTCGAGTATAAGACAATTAAATAGGGGCAGCTGTAATACCCTAATTTTGCACTTTTTAAAATAAATATTGTATTAAAAATTATTTCTTATTTTTATGAGAAATATCAAAAATAGTAATTATGTGCTTACAATTTATTCATTTTTTTTTATTTCTTTTAATTGTCGCAATTTATCTTTTTATATAAAAAATAGCAAAAATAATCAAAAACAATTTTTAACTCTTTATTCAAGTTTATATTTCATTTTTATATTTTTCTACATTTTTATTCATTTTTCTTGTTGATTTTTACATTTTTTACCATTTCATAAAATTTCTTTGTTTTTTTTGACCAATCTCATTGCGACACCTCATCATCTACACATCACTTTCATTTTCATTTACCATTTTCTCATTTAATTATCCTTTAATCTCAAAATTACACAATATTACAAAAATACCATCTAACCTAATTCCTCTCTATAAATACCAACCTCACATCACTCAATCATCACCAATCACACATCACACATCCCAATAAAGGAAAATCAGAAAAGAGCTTTCCTCCCTCCTCCACCAACACTTTTCCGGCGACCACCGCCGGAATTCCTTTTCCGGTCAAATTCCGGCCAACATCAAATCTTCACCAAATCAAAATCCAAGTATACCACAAGCTTCCTAATAGCTTTCTGAACACAAATCCGTTTCCATTTTCGCCAAAAACCGTCCCGAAACGCCTCAAAACATCACCGGAAACATTACATTTTTCAAACCTTCGGTTCACATCGAATCGAGCTCCAAACGAAGCGATTTGTTAATGGTTTTTGTTCCTAGAAGCCTTTAGAACGGGTTCCAGTGATCGTTTGCTTCAGATTTCGCGTTAATACTCTATTCAAGTTTTTGAGATCCCGTCGGATTTGCGCTTAAATCTGAAGATCTGGACTTCTATTGTGAAAACGAAGGTCATATTTGGACTCAACACGACGAAACGAGTCGATTGGTACTGGTTTTGTATGATTCCGTGCTCTGCAACTCACCGGACAAACGCCCCACCGCGCCGGAGCTGTTGCTGCGTTACCGGAGAAGATGAAGCCTGGTTCATGAGGAAGAAGAAGCTCTGGCGCCACGTGTCGCTCTGTGACAGGTCCAGGTTTTTCACGCGCGCCCCAACCGGTTCAGGACTAGGTATGGGTGAACCGGTCCATGCTCTGGATCCGACCCGGTTTTGTTTGGGCTCTCTTTTACTGGGCCTATTTTGTTTGTTATCTGTTTGTTTTTTTACTTTTTGCTGTTCATACCATGCCATATTCTATTGCACCCCCTGTTTGTAATTAATTAATTTGTGACTCAATTAGTGGAAAAATGCTTATTGTAAAATAAGCACTTATTCTAGAAAAAGCTTATTTTCATAAGCACTTTTGGAATAAGTGTTTATTTAATTATTTTCTACTTTTTCTCAATTAATTTAGATTTGAAAAATGGATTAAAAATAAACAGTCTCTGACGCATGACTTTGACTATTTTATTTTTAATTCGGAACCTTTGATTTTGAAACTTCGAAATGAAAAAGGATTAAAAATAAATAGTCTCTGACGCATGACTTTGACTATTTTATTTTTAATTCGAAGCTTTTGTTTTTGAAACTTAGATTCAAAAATGGATTAAAAATAAATAGTCTCTGACGCATGACTTTGGCTATTTTATTTTTAATTCGGAGCTTTGAACTTGGAACTTGGCTATAAAAACGGTTTAAAAGTAATTAGTCTCTGACGCATGACTTTGGCTATATTTTACTTTTAAACCGAGACTTTAAAACTTGAAATAAAATCTTTAAAAAAAACAACGAGACAGAGCCTGACGCATGACTTGTCTCTGTCTCAACTTTTTACTTTGACTTTTGAGTTGACTTTTAGGTTGACTTCTAAGTTTGACTTTTTGGTTGACTTTTGTCTTGACTTTTAGTTTGAATTTTACGTTGACTTTCCAGTTGACTCCTTATAGTTGACTTTTTATATTTTAACTGAATTATGCTGATTGCTTGTAATCGCCTGATGACTTGTTTCTCTTTATCTGATACATGGTTACTTGCTTATATGTTCATATCTGATGCATTTTTTATTTGTTCCGTATCATTGATTATATGTCATTTGCATTCATGCATCTGCATTTCCCTCTTCTTCTACCTTTCTTTTTCTTTTTCTTTTTTGAACTGGAAAATTCTGAAATTACCTTAAATAAACTATTGAATGAAAAGAGAGATGTATGACGCATGACTTTCATCTCTTGAATAGTCCAAGTACCTGCCGCATGGCTTGCGACTGAGGACTATTCTCATTCACTAAATTATTCCTCAGAAAATCTAAAAGACACTCAACCCACTCAACTGTTTTCCTGCCCTTGCGCAATTAATTCTTTTTCAACTGCCCTTGTGCAGTCAAATCTTTTTTCAACTTCATTTTCCTAAATGGATGGCGCTTTATCCATTCCCCTGCTACAGACAAACGCTTAAGCCTCCGAAGCGAGCATACAAGCATACTGTTGTATCAGTGGAATGCGACCTAAGCATCGTTCACTAAAAACAACCAACACACAATCTTTCTTTTCAGGAAGAACTACGTGAGCTTTGACTTCCTCATTGTACTTGGGGGATACGTAGGAGCGAGAGCCTCTCTCGTCAAGCCAAATAATAAAAAACTCTTTTTTTTCCCTTTCTGTTTAATACGCGGTAATTTATTTCTTTTTATGCGGTTATCTCTGTTTATGCAAACTAAAATTTCTCAAATGGTTCCCGTTGAGTACAATGGATATGAGGGGGTGTTAACGTCTTCCCCTCATGTAACCAACTCCCGAACCCGATCTTTTAAGGTTTTATCATTATTTTCCTTTCCCCTCACGAGATAAATAAAATATGGTGGCGGCTTCATTGTTTACATTTGTGCATTGCATTTCATCATTGCATATCTGTATATTTTTTGCGCCGGGTACTACAGCTGGCGACTTCACTGGGGATGCTTGTGTAGAGAGTTAAGCCTAGTTTGAGGCTTTTGGTTTGCTTATTCCAGGTTAGCCGTATCTGTCCTATCTTTTACATTACCGCAAAATATTGAACTGTCTGGATTTGTTGGCTTTGTCTTCTCTTCTACTCCTTTTTTTCTTTTTGCCTTTATGGCTTGGTTCTTGGTTACTGTGTGCTATGGTTCATCACCGGACCGGTGAGAAACTTAGGATTAGTTGAGGGATTTTTCCATTGGGCTCTCTGACATGTGACTTTGAGTTCCGGTGTGAAAATTCCGCTCGGAATAGATTCCCTTGGAAAGGTTGGGCTCTCTGCCGCATGGCTTTGGGTTCAGTTTTTTCCATGTGGGGTCCAGAACTCCGGGGGCCTTTTTATCTAGTCTAGGTATCCGAAACTTTTGTCTAGGGACCACCGTCTAGAACCCATGTCGAGGTTATGATGTTGACTCATCCAGTTGGCGTTATAATCTCGCTCCAATGAGGTTGCTTTTGGGAAAAGTAATCGAGAATTCTGGGAACCGTGTCAACCTAGAACAACATGTGAGAGGGATGGGTTATAGGTAACTTTGAACTTTTGACCTCAGAGATTCCATTTTGAAAAGAACCCTGTTGTTATGAATATGGAAGATTTGTGACTTTGAGATCAAGTTCGCCAGATGATACAATGTTACTGTGATCATATACATGCATTGCATTCATACATTCATGCATCCATGAAAATAATCATGCATATTCATCTTTCATACAATTACAAAAATAAATGTTGGAAACAGTCTTTGAAAAAAAAAAAAAAAAACATGCATTTTCATTCAAAAAAATAAAAAAAAATAAAAAAATCATGCATTTTTCAATCATAAAAAATCTCATTTTCATTTATTCATTCCAACAGTTACTTTCCCGGCACTGGTATTTGGATTAGAAAGTTTACACTGCACCATGGACAATTGGAGAGAAAAACATGATGTCTTGCAAGGCCAAGTGAATCAGATGGGTGGAAAGTTGGACAGAGTTCTAGAGATGTTGTCTGGTTTGAATCTGCCACCAAGATCGGTTGTGAATGAGGTTCTTACACCTACTGTTGAGGTCTCACGAGAGAATGCTTCAGTGACTGCTGTGAATTGGCCACCTCATGGTGTACCAATTAGATATGCTCTACCTGAATATTTGCCGTTTGTGTTTGATGTTCCACCCGGTTCCCAAGCTGTCGAGAATCAGAATAGAGTACCTCCAGTTCGTCAAGGACTCAATCTGTCTCAAAGGAATTTGGTTGACCCTATGAATTCTCACCAGGGTAATGTGATACATGCTGATGTGTCAAAAGTGGACTCTACTATCCCTCAGCTAGAGGAGACTATGCAGAAATTCCAGGCTCTAGAGGAAAGATTGAATCTGATGGAAACAGGCAGTGATCCATTAGATTTCACAAAGATGTACTTGGTTTCTGATGTGGTGCTCCCACCAAAGTTTAAGATGCCTGACTTCAAAAAGTACAAGGGTCTGAGTTGCCCAAAGAACCATCTGATCATGTATATCAGGAAAATGGCTTCTTATTCTCATGATGATAAACTTATGATATATTGTTTCCAAGACAGTCTGGCTGATGTGCCTCTCAATTGGTACATGCAAATCGAGGGTGGTAGTATCCTTTCATGGAGAGATTTGGCTAATGCCTTCCTTAAGCAGTACCAATACAACATGGATATGGGTCCCAGTCGTACTCAACTTCAGAATATGAATCAAAATGATAATGAATCCTTCAAGGTCTATGCACAAAGGTGGAGAACATTGGCTTCTCAAGTACGTCCACCACTCCTAGAGACAGAACTTGTGGACATGTTCATCAACACTCTGCAAGGGACATACTTTGAAAATATGATTTGTAGTACTTCCTCGAACTTCTCTGACTTGGTTCGAATTGGGGAAAAAATTGAAATGGCGATCAAAAGTGGCAAGATTCAGCTTACTGCTAGTTCTTAGAATGGAAAATGGAAGGCTAGTAATAACTTCACAGATGAAGAAGAGGAGGAAATTGATGCTGATACTTCTAAAAATGACCAGGCTTCTGTTCAGTTCCCATATTTTTCATATCCATATGTGGCAACAATGCAGCATCAGCAGTTCCAAGGATATCCTTTTCAAGTGCCTGCGAATCATGTACCACAACAAGCTCAACAACCACAACAGGCCCAGCAGCGACCTAGAAAAGTCTTTGATCCGGTCCCTATGTCGTTCAGTCGACTCCTTCCTTATCTTGTACGCAATGGATTGGTGGTTCCTAAGGTTCAAAAGTCATTGACTGAACCATTCCCTGATTGGTATGACGCAGAGGCTAAGTGCGATTATCATGCCGGAACTGAGGGGCATACCACTGATAACTGTAGATCTTTCAAGTATAAGATACAAGAGCTTCGTGATAAACAATTGTTGTCCTTCGAGGATGGTGAACCGGTTATCAAAAGATAAGTAGTGAATGGGGCATTCAACAAGTTCCTTGAATCTTGGGCTTTACAAGTGATGAACAAATTTCCATGCCAAAAGATGGAGAATAATGAAAATAGTTAAGATAGGTTGCACCTGTGTTCTTCAAACATAGTCTTTGCAAACTAGTTTTTTATTTCTTTCTTGTCAAGCATTTGTTTGCTTTTAAGATTATGTATTTTGTCAAGTACATTTCATATAATAAACATGCATGTTTTTTGGAATCAATCCAGTTGTATTCACCTCTTTTTCTTATTACTTGCAAATTTGGAGCGAGGATGATGAAAACAAATAACTGATCTTTGCTGATATATGCTTTCAATGGTGAAAAAAAACTAGTTGAGGATGTAAGGCATCGTTTTACTTTCTTTCATTATTGCATAAAAAAAAAATTGAATTGAGTCATTCTTGCATATGTTTGTTGTTATCTGATTCTCCTAGTTTCCTGAGACATATCTTTTTTTTAGAAAAAAAAAAATCAATTTTGGTTTGATTCTTGACCTGACACTTCAAGAGTATATAGGTTGTTTTGCACTTTAGGCTACGTTGTGAAGGTTAAGTAATGATTCAATAAAATCGGTACTGTCTTAATATCTTAGACTCTTAGAAGTATGTAAGATCAATTTGAGTACTAATTTTGACGAAGACCTGAACATGAGTTTTTAATTAACCCTCAGTAGTTTATCTTAGCAGTCGGCACCATCTTGGGCACAAACTAAGTAGGAAATCGAGGAACATAAGTGAATGATCCAGAAATGAAAATTTGAATACTTTGGTTAATTTCAAAAGTGGGAATGCACTTATTGAGTTAGATGACCTTCACTCGGTCGTTTAACCCAGCAGTTGTTGAAAAACCATAGTAAATATACCTATTTAGTAGTTGGTTCAGAGGAGTCTGGTTCTGAACTTGGTAGGGCGGGTTGCTATCCGATCCCCCACAACTACATTTGGAAGAGAAAAAGGGGTTTACCAAACTGATTTTACCAGCTCCCCTCGATATATGATAATAATCACTAACAGATTTTTCTACCATGAGTGTGTACAAGATAACGGGCTTAATGTGATTGCACCTGAATGAAAAGGGTGAATAAAATTTAAGCAAAAGTTAGAGTCACAATAAAATGCTTCAGATTTGTCTTCATATGATGAGAGTCTCTGACTGCATTATGTTGTTTTGTGTTATTACAGTACCCTTGGTATTGATATTTATTACTTGATTTTCTTCTCTAGCTGGCAACCACGTATGATTAGAGTTGTCGTGGTCTGTTTCAAACCTGTGTTGCAAAAAAAGAGTTACTATTTATGTGCTCAAAGACAAGCAAATGTTCAAGTATGGAGAAATCAGATGACACAAATTTATTTTCTGGCTTGATTTACATGAATCCTAATTGCATGTTATAATACTCAAAAGACCTAATTGAAGCTAGGTTCACTTTGAAAGCATTCGGCAAATGTATTGTTAAGCTGACTCCTTCAGTTTGTTGAGTAATAAATAATTATCTCTCTTTTCTACACATCGTATGTGTTTCAAAAAAAAAAAAAAAAACTTGCATGTGCATTATGTTCAAAACACTTTTCAAAAGAAATGATTTTACTTGCAAATTAATACTTGACATTAAAGAAATCTGAGCTGTGGTCTGATCATGGGCAAAGACGATTTGAGACGCTCCTAGCTAGGGGCAAGCCATCTATGGATTCTGCCAATCAGGGGCAAACAAGTTGAATACCCTGCTTATCAAGAGTGAATTGGTTCAAGAATTGGATACACTGCAAATATCAGTTGGTCAGCGGCATATCCGGCATGAATTCAAGTGCTTGGGGCATACTATGTCAGGATTATATCCTTCTGAAAAGTTACATGTGGTGAGATATGGGAGAACCGTGGTTGTCAATAATATGGATGGTAAAGAATTTCCACTTTCAGTGCACGCTGTTGTAGTCAAAGAAAGCTGATGTTCCTCTTTGGAAACCTGTTTGAACATCTATTCTGCAACAGAAGCTTGCAAGAGTCCTCATACTCAACAATGTCAGAGTTACTCAGATTCTCGGTGCCGGGAAATACAAACTCTCATCAACTGAAACTTAGAAATTCATGCATTCATGCATACATGCATTCACGCATACATGCATACAAACTCCTGCATATTATCAGATAATTCATGCGCATTAGTTTCACATTTAGGCATCAGATATACATAATCATGCATTCATGAAGCACATGTTCAAAATGTTGTTTTAGCAGGTTGCAGACTTGGATCTCTAATTCAGTGAAAAATGTTGATGTGCCTAATTTTCCAACAAGACGGTTATTGAATCGTAATTTCTCAACAAGAAGAGTTGATGAATCTTTTCCCTAGTGAACTGGTCAACAAAGTGTCATCTCCAAGCAGATCGGCCAGTACATCATATTCTCAAGGAGGAAGGTTGATGAATCCTTTCTTTCCCCAGTGAGGTAGTTGATTTGTTCATCCCAGTAAGTCGGTTGGAACACCGCATTTTCAACAAGTCGGTTGTTAAGCAGTTTTCCCCAATAAAGTTGACTTATGCACAACATCCCCAGCGAATGGATCAATAAGTCATTATCCCTAGTAAGCTGATTAACATACAACATCCTGAGTAAAGTTGGTACTCCGTACCTCAACAAGTTGGTTTCCCAAACCATATCCTCAATGGAGTTTCCGCATCTACAACAAGTTGATTGATGAACCATGTTTCTCAACAAGACAGGTGTCTGACAATTGCCAAGAATAATGGCAGAATGTTCAACTTTTCTTTCCCCAGCGAGTACTCTTTTTCAAGATACCTTAAACCTCAGCAAAATACTCCAACAAATTTTCAGTGAGCTACGGTTCAGATTGTCAGTTCTCCAGATTGGATGGTGAATGATTCAAGTCAGTATCTCATCTCACAATTTTCCGGATAGGACGGGAAATTCTCTAAACTCAAGAAAGTTATCTCGCAATTTTCCGGATTGGTCGGAAGGTTGTCTTTTTCAAGGTTTTTCGGATTGGTCGATAAACCATTTCATATCATGGTTTTCCAGATTGGTTGGTAAGCTGTGTTATCTCTTGATTTTCCGGATTGGTCAGAAGGTTGTCTTTTTCAAGGTTTTTCGGATTGGTCGATAAACCATTTCATATCATGGTTTTCCAGATTGGTTGGTAAGCTGTGTTATCTCTTGATTTTCCGGATTGGTCGGAAGGTTGTCCTTTTCCAGGTTTTTCGGATTGGTCGATAAACCCTTTTATATCATGGTTTTCCAGATTGGTTGGTAAGCTGTGTTATCTCTTGATTTTCCGGATTGGTCGGAAGGTAAGATTTTTCAAGGTTTTTCGGATTGGTCGATAAACCATTTCATATCATGGTTTTCCAGATTGGTTGGTAAGCTATGTTATCTCTTGATCTTCCGGATTGGTCGGAAGGTTGTCCTTTTCATAGTTCTTCAGATCGGTCAAGAAAATATTTCAAATCATTGTTTGCTAGTTTGGTTGGTAAGCTATGTTATCTCATGATTTCTACGGTCGACACACCAGTAAAGTGGTAACGATCAGTTTTGGAGTTCAGGTACCCTGAGGGGAGAAGACTTCACTTTTTCTTTTGTGATCAACACACCAGTGAAGTGGTAATGATCAGTTTTGGAGTTCAGGTACCCTGAGGGGAGAAGACTTCATTTTTCTTTTATGGTCAACACACCCGGAGGAGAGGTAATGATCATTTCATTCTCAAGTATTCTGTTACTAATCATTCCAGGTATGTTTCCACCTTCATCTTCCATATGCATTCATCATCACATTCACACCACAAAATTAGGGCATTTGTATTTAATTATCTTTTACTTCGAACACGTAAAGACGCAAGTCATTTACGCATTCGAGTATAAGACAATTAAATAGGGGCAGCTGTAATACCCTAATTTTGCACTTTTTAAAATAAATATTGTATTAAAAATTATTTCTTATTTTTATGAGAAATATCAAAAATAGTAATTATGTGCTTACAATTTATTCATTTTTTTTTATTTCTTTTAATTGTCGCAATTTATCTTTTTATATAAAAAATAGCAAAAATAATCAAAAACAATTTTTAACTCTTTATTCAAGTTTATATTTCATTTTTATATTTTTCTACATTTTTATTCATTTTTCTTGTTGATTTTTACATTTTTTACCATTTCATAAAATTTCTTTGTTTTTTTTGACCAATCTCATTGCGACACCTCATCATCTACACATCACTTTCATTTTCATTTACCATTTTCTCATTTAATTATCCTTTAATCTCAAAATTACACAATATTACAAAAATACCATCTAACCTAATTCCTCTCTATAAATACCAACCTCACATCACTCAATCATCACCAATCACACATCACACATCCCAATAAAGGAAAATCAGAAAAGAGCTTTCCTCCCTCCTCCACCAACACTTTTCCGGCGACCACCGCCGGAATTCCTTTTCCGGTCAAATTCCGGCCAACATCAAATCTTCACCAAATCAAAATCCAAGTATACCACAAGCTTCCTAATAGCTTTCTGAACACAAATCCGTTTCCATTTTCGCCAAAAACCGTCCCGAAACGCCTCAAAACATCACCGGAAACATTACATTTTTCAAACCTTCGGTTCACATCGAATCGAGCTCCAAACGAAGCGATTTGTTAATGGTTTTTGTTCCTAGAAGCCTTTAGAACGGGTTCCAGTGATCGTTTGCTTCAGATTTCGCGTTAATACTCTATTCAAGTTTTTGAGATCCCGTCGGATTTGCGCTTAAATCTGAAGATCTGGACTTCTATTGTGAAAACGAAGGTCATATTTGGACTCAACACGACGAAACGAGTCGATTGGTACTGGTTTTGTATGATTCCGTGCTCTGCAACTCACCGGACAAACGCCCCACCGCGCCGGAGCTGTTGCTGCGTTACCGGAGAAGATGAAGCCTGGTTCATGAGGAAGAAGAAGCTCTGGCGCCACGTGTCGCTCTGTGACAGGTCCAGGTTTTTCACGCGCGCCCCAACCGGTTCAGGACTAGGTATGGGTGAACCGGTCCATGCTCTGGATCCGACCCGGTTTTGTTTGGGCTCTCTTTTACTGGGCCTATTTTGTTTGTTATCTGTTTGTTTTTTTACTGTTTGCTGTTCATACCATGCCATATTCTATTGCACCCCCTGTTTGTAATTAATTAATTTGTGACTCAATTAGTGGAAAAATGCTTATTGTAAAATAAGCACTTATTCTAGAAAAAGCTTATTTTCATAAGCACTTTTGGAATAAGTGTTTATTTAATTATTTTCTACTTTTTCTCAATTAATTTAAAAATGGATTAAAAATAAACAGTCTCTGACGCATGACTTTGACTATTTTATTTTTAATTCGGAACCTTTGATTTTGAAACTTCGAAATGAAAAAGGATTAAAAATAAATAGTCTCTGGCGCATGACTTTGACTATTTTATTTTTAATTCGAAGCTTTTGTTTTTGAAACTTAGATTCAAAAATGGATTAAAAATAAATAGTCTCTGACGCATGACTTTGGCTATTTTATTTTTAATTCGGAGCTTTGAACTTGGAACTTGGCTATAAAAACGGTTTAAAAGTAATTAGTCTCTGACGCATGACTTTGGCTATATTTTACTTTTAAACCGAGACTTTAAAACTTGAAATAAAATCTTTAAAAAAAACAACGAGACAGAGCCTGACGCATGACTTGTCTCTGTCTCAATTTTTTACTTTGACTTTTGAGTTGACTTTTAGGTTGACTTCTAAGTTTGACTTTTTGGTTGACTTTTGTCTTGACTTTTAGTTTGAATTTTACGTTGACTTTCCAGTTGACTCCTTATAGTTGACTTTTTATATTTTAACTGAATTATGCTGATTGCTTGTAATCGCCTGATGACTTGTTTCTCTTTATCTGATACATGGTTACTTGCTTATATGTTCATATCTGATGCATTTTTTATTTGTTCCGTATCATTGATTATATGTCATTTGCATTCATGCATCTGCATTTCCCTCTTCTTCTACCTTTCTTTTTCTTTTTCTTTTCTGAACTGGAAAATTCTGAAATTACCTTAAATAAACTATTGAATGAAAAGAGAGATGTATGACGCATGACTTTCATCTCTTGAATAGTCCAAGTACCTGCCGCATGGCTTGCGACTGAGGACTATTCTCATTCACTGAATTATTCCTCAGAAAATCTAAAAGACACTCAACCCACTCAACTGTTTTCCTGCTCTTGCGCAATTAATTCTTTTTCAACTGCCCTTGTGCAGTCAAATCTTTTTTCAACTTCATTTTCCTAAATGGATGGCGCTTTATCCATTCCCCTGCTACAGACAAACGCTTAAGCCTCCGAAGCGAGCATACAAGCATACTGTTGTATCAGTGGAATGCGACCTAAGCATCGTTCACTAAAAACAACCAACACACAATCTTTCTTTTCAGGAAGAACTACGTGAGCTTTGACTTCCTCATTGTACTTGGGGGATACGTAGGAGCGAGAGCCTCTCTCGTCAAGCCAAATAATAAAAAACTCTTTTTTTTCCCTTTCTGTTTAATACGCGGTAATTTATTTCTTTTTATGCGGTTATCTCTGTTTATGCAAACTAAAATTTCTCAAATGGTTCCCGTTGAGTACAATGGATATGAGGGGGTGTTAACGTCTTCCCCTCATGTAACCAACTCCCGAACCCGATCTTTTAAGGTTTTATCATTATTTTCCTTTCCCCTCACGAGATAAATAAAATATGGTGGCGGCTTCATTGTTTACATTTGTGCGTTGCATTTCATCATTGCATATCTGTATATTTTTTGCGCCGGGTACTACATTTAGTTTTCCTCTTTATTTTCATGTTCTTTGATAAAAATAATTATGATCTCTTTTGTATATATACATTGGATTGGTCATTGGATTGTTGGATTTCCACTTATTATTACTTAATTTTATGCAGCCAATTCGACCGAACCTTGTAGCTTGGAATGCTAATGCTTTAGCACCATGGATGGTGAATGGAAATCCGTCCTCATCTTCTCAATCACTTGTTGTCCAAGCTGCTTCTGTGATGCCTGGTCCTTCAAATCTAGGTATTTCTTAGTCAATTTTTGGTCCCGTAAAGTTTAATGAAGTTACACTAACGATGTAAAATATTGGATTCATATTCAATGTTAGTGAAAAACTAGTTTACACCGAAATTTAAGGTCCCCCTTCTTCGTTGTTTTTTATAACAACTTAAGAAGTTGAGCAACTATTATACTCTTTTTATTAAAACTCACATGTTATTCAATTTCTAGCACTCAACTTTCCGAGGCATACAAGACCAAATAGTGCTTTTGCATGGCTTGATTTCCAAAGGAAAGACAGCGATCAAGAAATGAGTCGGCTTCTATTACGACAAACTGTTGAAGAGGTACTTGCAAAGTAGTTTGTTATGTTTTCTTTTCATGTTTATTTTATAATATATTCTAACAAGTATTACTAACAATGCCATATTGGAAACTCTTTAGAGGCTGTGCCGGCTGCACATACCGTTACCCCTGAACCGGATCCTCGGTTGTTGGATGAGCTTCTAAGAGTTGTTGTTTGGCAATTACATCAGCTATCAAATGTGACAAGCATGGACTTTCATCCTTCCATCCGTTCTATACTAGCTTGTATGTTAAATATTCTATAGTAGCATGGATTTTTTGTATTAAACATAAATTTAATCTATTTATTGACATAGAAAGTTCATTGAAATTGTAACAGTTGGTAATGCAAATGGTGAAATTTCACTTTGGGAATTAGGGATGAGAGAGAAGCTGATATCGAAGTCATTCGAAATATGGAATCTTTCTAATTGTTCGGTCGAATTTCAGGTTTATATTCAATTACTGAACTGCATAATTGCATATGGATAATGCATATTTGTTCAAGGAATACTCTTAACAAAAATTAAATTTAGTATCATAAAAATTAAAAATAGATTTGTATAGTATTAAACGGCGAATGCACCGTCTCATACAAAGTAAATTTGTTTTTATATATGTTATGTATCAAAAATTTATTTCATGCTATGCTGAAGTTTAGTAACATGATCTTTTCTATAGGCACATGCTGCGAATTTGAAAGAATCACCGATATATTTCAATCGTGTAACATGGAGCCCGGATGCTAGTTTTATTGGTATATATATGTTGTAATTCGTTTTTTTTTTCTATTTTTCTACATGATTAATTGTTTACAATATATTTTCTTCTTTTCAGGAACCGCTTTTGCAAAACATTTGATTCATGTGTATAGCTATCATGCACCGGATCCTAAGAGCCTGCAGAATTATTTGGAGGTATGTTCATATTAAATTTTGTTATGAATCTAATACAATTTTGTTTTTGAATTTCAGATTAATAATTTATTTGTTTCATTATTACAGTTAGATGCTCATGATGGTGGTGTTAATGACATAGCTTTTTCAATTTTGAAAAATCACTTGTGCATTGTAACTTGTGGAGATGATAAGCTAATAAAGGTAAGAAATAAGTTTCTTAGTCTATAATTGATTGTAACTATTTGAATGTATATTTGATTATTAATTTTTGAAGAGCCATATTTACAGGTATGGAATTTGGATGGAGGTAAGATTTTGACCTTTGAAGGTCATGCAGCACCGGTTTATTCAGTTCTTTGTCACTCGAAGGAAACTGTCCAGGTTAAATTCTTTAATCAGTCTCTCTTCACATTGTAGAATTTTTTTCATTAGATTTCATGGCATATCCTTCTTGAGTAATGTTGAATCCATTTGTGAATGTTTGACATAGTTATTATGATGGCATCATATTCTTGCAGTTTTTATTTTCAACATCAATAGACGGGAAAATTAGAGCACGGGTGTTTGCTAATAAGAATTTCCAGGTTGAATACGACACTCCTGGAAATGGTTGCACAAATCTTCTTAATAGTGCTAATGGAACCAGGTAAAAGAACTGAGGAATAATTATACTTTTATATTTTGTTTAAGAGAATGTAAATTTTTTATTTAGCTGTAATTTCTCTTGAATGTTTAGATTGTTTTCTTGTGGAACAAGTAAAGATGGAAATTGTTTTCTAGCTAAGTGGAATGAAAGTGACGGAACGATAAAGAAAACATATTCTGGAATTAAAACAAAAATTCCAGGTATTGCGCAATTTGACGCTTCAATGAATCGGTTTTTGGCTGTTGGTGTAGACCACCATATTAAGTTTTGGGACATCGATATTGTGGATGTTCTAACCAGTACACATACTGACGGGGATCTCGCTGTGAGTATACTTTTTTATGAAAATATTTGCCATGTTTGATGCTTAATTTGATATTGTAATTTTACGTTAAACATGTTTTATGCTCTATAACATAATACGACAAACTGTAAACCGTAAACTTATGTATACTCTTTCTAAGATTTCCTATGTGTGTGTTGCGCGGGTTCACTATATTACTTTGTATATATTTTTTGAAAACTCTTTGACATGGTTGATGCCTTGCATCAGAATCTACCTCTCTTGAGGTTCAACAAGAAAGGAAATTTGCTTGCCGCTATTACACAAGTCGGTGGTTTTAAAGTCCTTGCTAATGCCGATGGAATCAAACTCTTACAGGCCGTTGAAAATGATGTTATGGTTTGTATCTGCTATAATTCACCATCTTCATCAAAAATGTTATATTTTATCATAATCATAATCTGCTAGATATGTAGCACTTTTATACATGCAAATATATTTTATTCATCAATAAAGTAGAACACATTGATGATTATTTGATATCAATATTTTTTTTCTGTTTGCATAATATATTAGCATGAATTTTTTTTGAATGGATATATTAGCATGAATCTAACATACATTGCATATAGCTATAGCTAGAACCATGGAGAAAAATAGAAGCTCTAATGATGCTTCTAACGTGTGGAAGGTAAAGGAAATCAATCGTCCTATTCCGTGTCGAACAGTTACTATACCGGAGAATATAGGCCCCGATAACAAGGTATTCCCTTTGCAGCCTTATCTTTCCTTTTATGCATAACATGTTTAATAATAATATGTTTCTGTTTCTCTATCAAAAAATTCATGATCGTAAACTTTTTATCTTTTTTACCAAGGCTATTTGTCTTCGATACACAAAGTCTGGAAATGGTCTTCTAGCTCTTGGTTCAAAAGGGGTTAAGAGAATGTGGAAATCGAGTCCAAATGAATTGAATCCTACTGGAAAGGTAACTGTATACAACATATGCCTAAATACATTTTTTACGCCGAAATTTTTGTTATATATGTATGCATGTATTTTGTTATGTCTAATTAAAACATCATTGAGTTTTGTTCTATTGATTTAAAAGGTGATGGCAAGTTTCGATCCTCAATGTTTGACACTGCAAACGGGTTATTTATTGACGAATGATGTCCCTAAAGATAGTGATTCGGCGATTCCAAGCTTGGATATTTCTAAAAATGATTCAGACGCCATAGCTGCATGTGGAGGAATTGTTTCATTGTTCACTCTGGGGTCATATAAAGTGAGTTAATTACTAAGAGTGTTTTTGAAAATTAATTATGTTACAAATCTTAGTAACAAATTGTGATTTATTGTAACAAATTATTGTTGAATTTCAGGTATTGTTGAAGTTTATGAATCCTCCACCAGCTGCAACATTCATTGTTTTCTCCCCTCAAAACAATAACATTGTCGCGGTACAATGAGGTAATTAATTTTCAATTGCAAGTACAATGAGGTAATTAATTTAGAAACTAAGGAGATATATAGTTTAAATTTAGACAAGAATCATATAATGATTTTGAACCTTCTTGCCTTTAGCTCATGAAGGAATTGAAGGGTCACAAAAAGTACATTACTGGTATAGTTTTTTCGCCTCGACTTAATTTAATGGTTTCTTCGGACGCTGATGAGCAGGTATATATTTAACCATGACTTGTGTAACAATATTATTTAATGCTTATTATCAAAAATTGCAGCACTATAGCATAACGGATTCTGATGAGTCCGTTATGTTGTCCTAGCAGATTTTGATTATGATTAAATATATAATTTTGTGTGTATTTTTAGCTTATCTTTTGGAGCATGAATCCATGGTCTATGAAAAAATCAATGTCGATCCAAATGCCAATTGACGAAAATTCACCTGCCGATGTGACTAAACTTCAATTTCACATTGATGAAGTGAAGTTTCTGGTATGCCATAAGACACATCTAGCTATATATGATGCTGAAAAAATGAAAATGATTCGTCTGGTACGCACCTATTCTTTCACATTTGCTATATTTTGTGTTCATATGATGAGTTAAGTAGTGACATATTTTTGTTTGTATATATGTAACAGTGGATAATGCCACAAGGTGGGCTGTTGGGTACCATATCCTCTGCTACATACTCCTGCAATTTCCAACTAATTTATGCTACATTTACCGACGGATACATCGGAATATTTGATGCCGACAGCCTCATACTAAAATGTCGTATGGCTTCATCGACATACTTGACTGCATCAATCAGGTATTTGAATAATTTCATGTGCTTAACTTATTTAATTTCTTTATATCAAGATAACTATTTGTGTAAAGATAATTTTCTTTATTCATGTACCGACAATGTAGAGATTTTTATACTATCAGTCAATCATAACCGTTCATTCTTTAAAAAAATGATTTAATCATATCTATTTTAAAAGTCATAAAACTATGGTTTGGAATTATGATTTACACTTACAATACATCAAAAATTAAAATTAATTTGTTTATCGTTACTAGAAGTGTTACAATTTTTGTCAAAAGCTTAAGAGTTTTGAATAAAATATGCTAATAGAAGTTTAATTCATGTTTCATATATATATTTGATGAAACTTGGCTAGTTTGGGAAAATTAAAGTTTTTTTTATCCATTTAGCAAAGCTTATACATAAATTTTCTTACATGATATTTACATATTTTATGCAAAATATTAATCCTTAATTAAACTTTTATTTATCTTTTGCAGCCAAAATGTGTACCCTCTTGTTGTGACAGCAAATTCAATAGAGCCCAATCAATTTGCACTTGGATTGTCAGATGGATCTATTAAGGTTATTGATCCCAAAGAGTCGGAAACATGGGTATGAAGTAAAAGTGCCTCTTACTAGAATAGCTATCTATTATATGATTTATTTGCATCAATTTAGTTTTTTATTTCAATTATTAAACAATTGTGAAACTTTTGAGGTTGAATGTATTTTTATTTTGAGACTAAGGTTTTTGTTGGACAGTCATGGTGATCATGTTTTGGTTAAGTGACCTTTATACTTATGGTTTATAAATACATTATGTTGGCTTGGATTATTCTATCTATTGATATGTGATAAATATGAAGTACTATTTTTTGTTACTATTATAAGTGCTATTTTTTGTGAAGAAATTTAAGTTATTGATGACTTAGCAAAGTTTGGTACTATGCTAATCTAGATTTTGATCTCAGAATTTTTGAGGTGGCTTCAACTTTATCTTTGTTGCTCATTTAGTTTAGTTGATCTCAGAATTTTGATCTCAGATTTAGTTGATGTAGCTCAATTGGGGATTTTTTATGTAGCCCCTTTTTGCACCAAGCAAAGTTTGCCAAAAGAATATTTATTATCAGAAAAAGAAAAAGAGATATACATTATCAAGAATATATTGATAAATATAATAATTAATGCATTAGAAATTTTAAAGGGTTTTAAATTGTGGTCAGGGGTTTGATTCCTGAATTGTGTGTATGTAGTAATTTCGATTGGGAGAAGAAAATGCACTTTGTGTACCCCACAAATTTCCTAACGAAGATTAGTTATTGCTAACGACGGTGGAAACTTTACACCAATAACATAGTAACACAACAAAAAATGTGAACGCTCCGCTATGCAACTTATTACAATGTTGTGTATCGGTACCATATAAGCAAAAAATCAATTTTATGTACAACAACGAAAGTAGAGTACCAAACAATTTACCAAAATAATTTATATTAAAGTAATTTACATTTAAAAATTTCTTATTTTAAATTGATTTTGCCTATAAAGGACCAATATCCAACAACGAAAGTTGAGTATCAAACAATTTACCAAAATAAAATCCAAAATATTTAAGAAGAAATGGTAATATAAATAATTAGCCGTGCATAAATTTTAGGTTAAACACTGAGATTGGGTTTCAAACCTAGATTTCTTTAGTCATATATGTGTGTTTTGAATGACTATTGTTAATTTGTCTAGTTACCAAAATAATATATAAGACTGGGATCCAAAATACAATTTTTTATTGTTGACTAATATATATTTTATATGAGATTAATTGTTTTGTATTGACGGTGTACATTTTTTTACACGTACTTTCCATTAAATCATACACAATATTTCTACTTTTATAAGGTTGTTCATAAACTAACTTGACTGATTGAGTACAAACACCTACATAATCTGATTTGAATGATTACATATGTAAAATAACTTTAGACTATTAATATATATAAATTAAATTCATTTTATATTCAAACCAAAAAAATATCATTTTATATTATTATAATAAAAAAATTAAAAAAGTAAGTCTTTTATATTTATTGCTACATTTCTTATTGTTTTTATTTTTATTTTTTTAAGTAAATTTTTTTTTATAGAAAAAATATATTCCATAATAGATTACATTTGAGATATACATGCATCCTGAAAAAGAAAAGAGTAAATTAAATTCTTTTTCCATCGTTGAGAATTTTTTTCCCTTTTTTTTAAGTTGTGTTAAGCACACCTAGTAATTAGTTTATCTATAAATACGATGATAAGTCTAGTAAAAAAAAAAATTGAAACCAAAAAACAACCTGCGAACACATCTTGAGAAATGCGAAGTCTCTCACTGTTTGTCAAGTTTTTTCCTCTTCCACCATTTCACAATCAACTTTCTTCTCTTTTTTGAAGGTTAAAACGTTGTCGTTTTACTCTTCCATTTTCATATTATTATAAGCTCAACAAAAAAAAACTAAAAAAATAATTACATTTTTCAAGAATGATCATTTTACAATTGTATGTTGAAATTCATGGCGCTCAATCGTAAGATGTTTTAGCAATTGCTACAGCGTCTACACACAACACAGATAATAATAAAAACAATAAAGTGCTTAAAGTAAATAACATAGATGTTTGTTAACCCAGTTCGGCGCAAATAGCCCTAGTCTGGGGTCTACCAATCCAGGAAGGAATCCACTAAATAGCCCTAGTTCAAAGACCTCAATAAACGCCCTGTTTACGTCTCCTCACCTCGCAACTACCCGTGTAACTCAATCTAGGAACTCCTAGATCAAAGGTGCCCCGCCTTACTTCCTAACTAACAACACACACACAAGTGTTGTATACAAACAAACAACTGCTTATGGTGAGAGCACACTCAAACACAGAATTGACTCCGTACCTACAGGCTTAAGAGCAATCACACAATAACAAAACACAAAGCCTATGTCCTTAGCATGTATCAACGTGATACAGGAAAAGGCTCACAAGTTCACTAGGTAAAAATAGGATTACACACGCTTTAGTGAACACAATAAAATTCCCACAAACCTAAATTAGATTTTACACAAGTATATATAGAGTCTTCATGCTGGGCTTGACTTGTTCCTAAAGAATAGGAGTCTTCAAGAATATATCCAATAACACTTCAGCAAAAATAAAATAATTCCTAAAATATAGGAGATATATTTTAGAATTAAATCTTCACACTAGAGATTACTTGTGACACAAGACGCACATGATGTGCCAGCTGGGCTTTAAAAAATATAATTTCTAAAACAAATCTTCTTCAAGATATCTTCTAGAAATAACAAAAACGCGCACGCGCCTAAATCCTTCAGAACACAACATACTCAGATGCTACAACATTTTCTAGAGCATGTGACAAAATGGGTTTTTGCAAAATTATAGCCAACACCCAAAAACGCCAACAATCTCCCCCTTTGGCAAATTTTGGCTAAAACACTTTTTGATCAGCATGCATAAAAATAATTCTTCAAATCAAGTTCAATTTATAACTAAGGAGAATAGAACATATCTTGAATGCATATTAGCTAACCATGTATCAGAGGCATGCACAACGGATAAGAACAACTAGCCTCAAAACATATGATCAGAGAGACTTGATCTCTCACAGTGGATTCCAGGGCATAGCAATAGCTTCAAAAAGCAACAACAGACTCTAAGGACTAGGAAAAATAAATTCCTCCCCCTTAAGTCAACAATAGTCCCCCTTCAGCTATACTCCCCCTCAATGGTAGGTAGATAGGAGTAATTAGATAAGGAATATAAAAGCATATACTACACTCCCCTTGTCTTCATGGCAGATAGATATAAGAGAATGCAATCATGAAATAAACTTCAAACAACCAAACTACTGCTAACAACTAGTGTGGTATCAGAGTATATAAGAGATCAGAACATATCAGAGCAATAAACTTCTTCAAACTTCAGTACTAATACTCCCCCTTTTTAGCCAAATAATTTGACAAAAAGAAAAGAATATTTGTTGTCAGAACACATAAGAAATAGAACCACATAGTACTTATTACAAACCACCAGGGCTTAACCCACAAAAAGATCATAACATCAGAAAAAAAAGAAAATAGAGCATTAAAACTCAGCACTTCCTTTAGAATCCTCCACAACTAAGTCTTCATCATGAGCAACCAGCTCTTCAGCTTCCAAGGTTTGAATCACACAATCCACCAAGAACTTCTTATCATGTAGAGCCTTACTCACAACCTTCAAATTAGCAATCATTTGCTGTCTACTGAGCATAGCAGATTTGCCTTTGGCAGATGCTAGAGCAATATCTGCAACATGTGATTTTTCCAAAAACCTAGGGTCTAAAGTAATATCTGAATCTCTTTTAACAGCCTCATCAGTAGAAAAACATAGCTCAGGATATTGTTGCAAGATAATATCACAAATCAGGGTTGGAAAAGCAATAGGAATCTTTGTAACATAGCTCTTCAGCACTCATAGGATCATCACAATCAGTTCCTATGTTCACAATGAACTCCCTGACCAGCTTGTTGTAGCATTTCCCCAAGCTTTTCACAATTTTCACCAAACCAGCTGCTTCAATAACCTCCATAAGCTCTTGTAAATTCAGCAAGTCATGATGTAGGTTCCTTTCAACAGCAATCCTTCTTTCACAGATAAACTTCCATCTAGAGGCACCTTCCTCATGATGAAATGACACATTGTCTAGAGGAACGGATGGAACACTCTTAGCTCTTTTCTTCCCTGTATCAACTGGTTTGTCAGATGTGCCATCATCCTCTACAACATTCTCTTCAACAACAAAGTCACTGTCATCAGATGACTCATGTTTTCTCTTCAAAGCCTTCTTCTTAGTCTCAGTAGACAAAGCAACTTTGCTCTTTGTCCTACCAGGACCATATTTCACAGGTTTTAAGCCATTAGTATTCTTGGCTTTCTTTGTTGACTCTGGTGGTGGTGTAGGATCCCTTTTAGCTCTACTCCTTAACCTTCTAGCCATGCTAGGTTCAAGAGCCTTCTTAATCATTGTCTCCACAGTAGACAAAATTTCAACATCAGGTTCATCGTTCTGTGTACCTGTTTGTAAATCAGAGAGGGTATGATCCTCTATTTCCTATTCAGCCGACTTCATGCTTTCATTATTTTGAGAGACTTCAACAGTATCACCAGACAAAATCTCTTCAGAAGCTTTTGCAATGTCTGGAACATCAGATGCTCTAGCATCTGGTATAATATCAGATACAGGAAGATTTGCATATTCTTGATCCTTATCAGAAGCAATAGTTGAGTCATTTTTCAGAGTTGACTCAGAAACAACATCATCAGTGGTCTTTGTGGTAGCACCACCATCAACAGCAACATTATCAGAATCACCTAAACCTAGGGTTTGAGATTCTTGAACTTCTTTAGTAGAGGATTCAATATTTTCTCCACCTAAATCATCAACATACAGTTCTTGCATGGTATGTGACTTTCTGGATCTAGATTTAGACTTCGATTTCCTCTTTTTCTCTTTCGATTTCACAGATGCAGAGGGAAGATCACTTACCGGATTTTTCTTCTTCTTTGACTTGCTTTTCTTTGATTTTGCGGTAGTATCGGGAACGACAACAGATATAGGACTTGCGACCGCAATCATCGTTTCAGGTTCAACCGGTGGTGGCGATTTGGGAGAAGATTATCTTCTGATCCATGAAGTAGCAGGAGAAGACATGATCGATTTGTGAATGTAGTGACTGTGGAATATTAGGGGTTTGAGAGATGAAAAATTCTTGTGCGATTGAGAGTGATGCAGCAAAGAGATTGAGTGATTGAGTATTTGAGAAGCAGAATAATGATTACGGCAAGAGAAGTTTACACAAAATAAAATCGTTCCTTGAATAGCGTGCACCCTAATAGGATAGGGGGAGAATCAGTTGCACGCCTTTTAAAAATTAACTTCTATTGGTTTTCAAATAGGCAAATTCCTAATTTGCCCCTCAACTTTTCAAATTGCGTTGCATCTAGTGCCTTTGTAAAGATGTCAGTTAGTTGATCATTTGTAGCTATATGTTCCAATGTGACAATCTTTTCTTCAATAAGATCTCTAATAAAATGGTGCCTTATATCAATATGTTTAGTCCTACTATGTTGAATAGGATTCTTGGAGATGTTAATGGCACTCATGTTGTACTCCTTCAACATTTGCTTCATCTATGCTAGTTGAGCACAACTACTACCAGCTGCAATATATTCTGCTTCTGCAGTTGATAAGGATACACAATTTTGTTTCTTACTAAACCATGATATGAGATTATTCCCTATAGAGACTTTGATCAACACTGATTCCTTTTTCATCTTTGGTAAGTTTCAAGTGTGTAGCTGCTGGTGTTCTTTTGGTGCTAGCACTTTCCATACCAAACTTTTTCACAATATTTCTTGAATACTTACTTTGAGACACAAATATAGTATTCTCCAGTTGTTTGACTTGGAGTCCAAGAAAGAAAGTTAGTTCACCCACTAGACTCATCTCAAATTCAAACTGCATATGCTGTACGAATTGTTGGACCATCTGATCAAACATTCCACCAAAGACTATATCATCTACATAAACTTGAGCTATCATCACCTTACCTTTCTCTTCTCTCACAAATAGAGTCTTGTCATTTCCTCCCTTTCTATAACCATGAGTAACCAGAAATTCAGTCAACCTATCATACCAAGCTCATGGAGCTTGCTTTAGACCATATAAGGCCTTTTTCAACTTGTAAACATGATCTGGAAAACTGGGATCAACAAAACCTTTAGGTTGTTCAACATAGACTTCTTCATTGAAGTACCCATTGAGGAAGGCACTTTTAACATCCATTTGAAACAGTTTGAACTTTAATATGCATGCAACACCTAAGAGAAGTCTTATGGATTCAAGACGTGCTACAGGGGCAAATGTCTCATCAAAATCTATCCCCTCAATCTGAGCATAGCCTTGACCTACCAGTCTAGCCTTGTTTCTAGTTATAGTACCATTCTCATCATATTTGTTCCTGTAGACCCATTTAGTACCAATTACATTCACATTTTTAGGTCTAGGTACAAAATCCCACACTTCATTCCTCTTGAACTGATCAAGCTCCTCTTGCATGGCGTTAATCCAAAACTCATCTGTAAGTGCTTCCTTGACATTCTTGGGTTCAACTTTTGAAACAAAGCATGAGTTAGACACAACATCTCTTGTTCTTCTTGTAACAATGCCTTGGTCAAGTTCTCCAATGATAAGCTCTTTTGGATGATTTTTCTGGACTCTTGTAGATGGCCCTTTTTCAGGTTTAGTAACACTTGATTCATAGTCAACATCTTCTTTTTCAGTTTCAGTTACTTCTTGCTGATCAGATGCTATAGAGATTGCTGGAGCATCTGATATGTTGTCTTCACTAGTGTCATCTACAACTACATTAAAGGATTCCATCATTACCTTAGTTCTGGAATTGAACACTCTATATGCTCTGCTGTTGGTAGAGTATCCTAAGAATATGCCTTCATCACTCTTGGAGTCTAATTTTCTTCTTTGTTCTCTATCTGCTAAGATGTAGCACTTGCTCCCAAAGATATGAAAATACTTGACTGTTGGTTTCTTGTTCATCCACAGCTCATATAAAGTAACTTTTGTGCTTGTTCTCAGAGTGACTCTATTATGTATGTAACAAGCAGTATTCATAGCTTCTGCCAAAAAATGATATGGAAGACTTTTGGCATGTAACATCACTCTAGCTGACTCTTGCAAAGTTCTATTCTTTCTTTCAACAACACCGTTTTGTTGTGGTGTAATTGGAGAAGAAAACTCATGTGTTATTCCTTCAGCTGTACAGAACTCAGAGAACTTGGAATTCTCAAACTCCTTCCCATGATCACTTGTTATTTTCAAGACCGTACTATCCTTTTCTCTTTGTAATTAAACACATAACTCCTTGAAAACGTCAAAAGTGTCTGATTTATCTCTAATAAATTTGATCCTAGTATATCTTGAGAAGTCATCAACCATTACAAATGCATATCTTTTACCACCTAAGCTCTCAACTTGCATAGGCCCCATCAAATCCATGTGTAATAACTCAAGTATTCTAGAAGTGGTTAGATGTTGTACCTGATGGTGAGGCTTCTTAGTCTGTTTTCCAATCTGACATTCACCACATATGTTTCCTTCTTCAATCTTGAGTTTGGGTAGCCCTCTAATTTCTTCCTTAGCTATGGCATTCTTTATGCTCCTTAGGTTTAGATGACCTAACTTTTGGTGCCATAATTTTACTTCATCTTCCTTAGTTACCAAGCAAGTTGTCATGCCAACTTCTTTTTGAGGTTCCCATAAGTAACAATTATCTCTTGACCTCACACCTTTCATTAAGACTTCTCCTTCTTGATTTGTGACCAGGCATTCAGATTTTGTGAAGTTAACTAACAACCCTTGATCACACAGCTGGCAGATACTAATTAGATTAGCTGTCAATCCTTTTACTAGCAAAACTTTTGTGAGTTTAGGTAGACCCTTTTTATCCAAGTTTTCTATTCCCTTGATTTCTCCTTTAGCACCATCACCAAAAGTAACAAAGCTTGTTGAATAGGATTTTATATCAACTAGAAAATTCTCAATTCCAGTCATGTGCCTGGAACAACCACTATCAAAGTACCGATCTTCTCTAGATGTTGCTTTTAGGGATGTGTGAGCAATGAATCCAAGATGATCCTCTTTAGGTTTCCACTCTTTGTTGACAAAGTTTCTAGATCTGACCTGATGTACCTTACTGGGATATCTATTGAGTATGAAACAATACGGCTTTATATGCCCTTTTCTTCCACAGTAGTTACATATCCATGATTGAAATTTTTCTTTGACTCCCAGATGCTGCACAGATTGCTGAAGCAACTGACTTGACCTTGTTGAAAAAGTTTCTTTGAAAGGTGTATACATAGTACTCTGATCATACTTCTTCTTCTTGTTAAGCTTCCCATAATTAAATCCAACAGCTTTTGGTCTACCTGGATTTTGTTGAATCAGAATCTCATCTAATTTTTCAGTACAATTAGTCATCATAGACACAAATTTTTTTTGTTATTTGATTTTTGAATTCAACAGGGTCATCTCTTCTTGAAGATCAGAAATAGTTGTTAAATATTCTTCTTTCTCATTCTGGAGTTGAGATATGATCTTCTTCTGCTCTTCATTAATTTTGTGTACTTCTGCAGTTTTGATACATAACTCCTTATAAGAGGCTGCCAACATATCAAAGGTCAATTCTTCATCACATGATTCTTCATTAGATAGACATACTCTTGTCAGAGCAGTAATGTGCTTGGCACTCTCAGTCTCAGCTTCTTCTTCAGAGATATCCTCATTTGACCAAGTTACACTCATACCCTTCTTCTGTCTCTTAAGATACGTTGCACATTTAGTTCTAATATGACCATACCCTTCACATTCGTGACACTGAACTCCTTTGTTTTGAGCAGGTTTATCATCAGTCTTTGAACTCTTTTGAAAAGCAGTGTTTCTGTTGGACTCATATGATCTACCTTGAGGAGATGCTCTAGAATTCCTCCAGCAAATTTGGGTCTGGGTCTTCTCTCTATAGATTTCAGAACTTTGTTAAGCTGTCTTCCAAGCATTACCACAGCATTTGATAAGCTTTCATCAGAATCTATAGAACTTTCCACATCATCTTCATCAATGTTTGAGGCAAAAGCTATACTTTTGTTCTTCTTGTCTGACCTCTCATTGATTTTCAATTCAAACGTTCGAAGCGACACAATCAACTCATCAACTTTCATGTCATCAATGTCTTGTGCCTCCTCTATTGCACATACTTTCATATCAAATCTTTTGGGTAAAGACCTTATAATCTTACCTACTAATTTCTCATCAAATATTTTTTCTCCGAAAGACTCAAATGAGTTAGCATATTCAAGCACATTCATATGAAAGTCATGAACACTTTCTTCTTCCTTCATCTTCAGATTTTCAAACTGAGTTGTTAAAATTTGAAGCTTTGATTTCTTCACCTTCTGAGTACCTTCATGAGCAGTCTTCAAAATATTCCAAGCATCCTTTGCAACAGTACATTGTTTAATCAATCTAAACATATTTGGATCCACTCCATTAAATAAGGCATTTAGAGCTTTGGAATTTCCAACTGCTGCAGTATCTTCAGCTGGGGTCCAATCTTCTTCAGGTTTAAGCACATCAGTGTCAACATTGTTAGCATCTTTCACCTTGGGATGATCCCATCCTTTAAGCACAGCCTTCCAAGCCCTGCCATCTAGAAATTTCAAGAAAGCCGTCATACGAGACTTCCAAATATCATAGTTAGAGTCGTTCAGCAGCGGTGGCCTGTTCATCATTCCTCCTTCTTTATCCATTATGCCAGAAATACTTCCCTGGAGCTCACCCAATCAAGCAGGGTGCCTGCTCTGATGCCAATTGAAATTCCTGGCGCTCAGTCGTAAGATGCTTTAGCAATTGCTACAGCGTCTACACACAACACAGATAATAATAAAAACAATAAAGTGCTTAAAGTAAATAACACAGATGTTTGTTGACCCAGTTCGGCGCAAATAGCCCTAGTCTGGGGGATACCAATCCAGGAAGGAATCCACTAAATAGCCATAGTTTAAAGACCTCAGTAAACGCCCCGTTTACGTCTCCTCACCTCGCAACTACCCGTGTAACTCAATCTAGGAACTCCTAGATCAAAGGCGCCCCGCCTTACTTCCTAACTAACAACACACACACACAAGTGTTGTATACAAACAAACAACTGATTATGGTGAGAGCACACTCAAACACAGAATTGACTCCGTACCTACAGGCTTAAGAGCAATCACACAATAACAAAACACAAAGCCTATGTCCTTAGCATGTATCAACGTGATACAGGAAAAGGCTCACAAGTTCACTAGGTAAAAATAGGATTACACACGCTTTAGTGAACACAATAAAATTCCCACAAACCAAAATTAGGTTTTACACAAGTATATATAGAGTCTTCATGCTGGGCTTGACTTGTTCCTAAAGAATATGAGTCTTCAAGAATATATCCAATAACACTTCAGCAAAAATAAAATAATTCCTAAAATATAGGAGATATATCCTAGAATTAAATCTTCACAAAATAGATTACTTGTGACACAAGGCGCACGTGCTGTGCCAGCTGGGCTTTAAAAAATATAATTTCTAAAACAAATCTTCTTCAAAATACCTTCTAGAAATAACAAAAACGCGCACGAGCCTAAAACCTTCAGAACACAACATACTCAGATGCTACTGCATTTTCTAGAGCATGTGACAAAATGGGTTTTTGCAAAATTATAGCCAACACCCAAAAACGCCAACATATGTCTATGAAAATACATTCTCAACTAGCTTGATATAACATATTTTATTTCAAATTTTCCTTTAATCGGTATATTTCAGAAACTCTTTAAGAGTACTGATAATATTTATAACAAATGATATTTAATGACGAATAGTTAATAAGATATATATTAACATTTTTTGTATTAATATACAGTACTTCAGAATCAAATAGCAATCATTATTTCCATATAGAATATTTTTAGAACATTTGTTATATAAACTTCATGATTCAAAAAACTATTATTCTTCAAATACTCAAGTTTTGATCTCTAGCATATATTAACTCTTCCGACATATTTCATTTCAATTTCTTTTCTGTAAGAAATTAACTTCCAAGAGCTCTTCAGGAGTTCTTATAATATTTATCCAATCAATTTGTTCCAAATTTAACAAATATCACTATTATTAAAAATATTCTTTGAGAATATAAGATAACATGCATCTGATTTTTTTTTGAAGCAACATGCATCTGAAATTTGATTAAGTAATCTTTTCAAGGAGCGTGAATTATATGGCATCATAAAATTAAATCTTTTCGGGAATTTAACATAATTATCATTATCAAGCGATTCCTAAATATATTGTATAATAGATCTTTTATAATTGGATTGAGTCTTTCATGTACTACTAAATTTAATCAAGTATGATAATATACTTGAATTCACTTCAGGTGAAAACATCACATTATATATCTTGACTCTCATTTTATTTCCGTGCGAAAATTCATTCAAATATATTTATTTTCATCTTCAGGTGTATGGACTACAAGTCCAAATATATTTCACTTTGCAAAGGTATTTTAATTGTATATCATTTGTGTATATCGATATAGACAATCTATAATCCTTAATAGATTTTAGTTCATGATACTCTATAATCGTCAACGTTGACTATATTTCGGTTCCACCGTATTTCATTCTTGACATAATTTATTGAGCTCTCTTGATTTTCATAAAATTCAGGTACCCGATAAGTTCTTCTAGAATATTAAATCTATATGTCAAATATAGTTTTGAATTTTCATAACCTCACTAGGTCATCTTTATTTTAGGTCATTTTCTTGTGTGAGTATTTTTGTCACGGGAAACAACTTTCTTACCACGCTTCATGCGCGGTTGGACTCATTTGCAATATAATAAATTAAATTGTCAACAGGGACATCAATTTTGCGTGTAAATCGGTTTTCCAACAAGTTAATCCCACATCATCCGCCACCCATCCTCATTATCCCAACGTCCATAAAACTTTTCTATATCTTTTTCATCAATATCCGTAACAAAAATATAACCACCCATTACCTTCTATATAAACCAACCTTTATCACTCATAAAACCCATTTTCATCTCACACTTTCTAAACCTACTACTCTCTACTTTCTGCAAACAAATGCTACAAAGCCTTACCTTTCAAAACACCCCACCGTTTTATCAATCCTTATCACGCAATCATGTCAACTGGAAAGAGGCAAGTGATAACTGCTGCCATGTCTGAAACAGATGAGGACTATGACATCTTTGTCAATAGCGACGCTGCTGAACGCTATGAAGTTTTCAACTCCAAGCAAATCCACACTGAATGTGTATTCATCTTCAATGCTGATTTTGATCGGTTTGAGATAAGAGAAGACCTTGAGATGATCATCCATACTCTCAAGTGGCAGAGGTTTTGTGCACACCCCTCAAGTTACAACATTCAACTAGTGAAGGAGTTCTACTCCAACCTCACTAACATTCACTAGAAGAGAAGAGAAGTTATGGTGCGAGGCAAAGCAATCCTCTACTAAGAGGCAAATATCAACTAGCTGGATGACATTGACGTATCAAAGGATGCCTATTCTGCTACCCTCGACACCATTGATAAAGAGCGACTAGAGGAGATCATGCAGAGTCTAACTCTCCCTGGAACTGAATGGAACCTAGGAGTAGGTGAGAATGAGAAGACTGTTCAGAGGATGAGTCTGAAGCCTGTACCAATAGTTTGGTACCAATTTTTGAAGCATAGCATCATCCCAACCATTCACAATGACACTGTGAGTAGGTCAAGGTTAATTTTGTTGCATTGCATCACTGCTATGCAACCCATCAATATATGGAGGATCATATCAGATGAGATCCAAAGATGCTCAACAACGGAAGGTGTGCTGTATTTCCATTGTCTCATTACTGCTCTCTGCAAGAAGCAAGTGGTTCCCCATAGGATGGGAGATGAAGTGAAGAAGCTTGTGACTGGTTTTGACGCCAAGGCTATTAGAACGCTGATCAAGGGAAACACTGGCAGGAAGGCAAGCCAAGAGTTACCTGCTGCTAAGTGTAGTACCCGGCGCAAAAAATATACAGATATGCAATGATGAAATGCAATGCACAAATGTAAACAATGAAGCCGCCACCATATTTTATTTATCCCGTGAGGGGAAAGGAAAATAATAATAAAACCTTAAAGATCGGGTTCGGGAGTTGGTTATATGAGAGGAAGATGTTAACACCCCCTCATATCCGTTGTACTCAACGGGAACCATTTGAGGACTTTTGGTTTGCATAAATAGAGATAACCGCATAAAAAGAAATAAATTACCGCATATCGAACATAAAAGGGAAATAAGATATTTTTATTATTTGGCTTGACGAGAGAGGCTCTCCCTCCTACGTATCCCCCAAGTACAATGAGGAAGTCAAAGCTCACGTAGTTCTTCCTGAAAAGAAAGATTTTGTTTGTTGGTTGCTTTTAGTGAACGATGCTTAGGTCGCATTCCACTGATACAACAGTATGCTTGTATGCTCGCTTCGGAGGCTTAAGCGTTTGTCTGTAGCAGAGGAATGGATAAAGCGTCATCCGTTTAAGAAAAAGAAAAAAGATTTGACTACACAAGAGTAGTTGAAAAAAAAGAGCTGACTGCGCAAGAGCAGGAAAACAGTTGAGTGGGTTGATTGTCTTTTAGATTTTTTGAGGAATTATTTAGTGAATGAGAATAGTCCTCAGTCGCAAGCCATGCGGCAGGTACTTGGACTATTCAAGAGATGAAAGTCATGCGTCAGACATCTCTCTTTTCATTCAATAGTTTATTTAGTGTTTTACAAGCTTCAGAAAAGAAAAAGAAAAAAGAAAGGTAGAAGAAGAGAGAATAAAAATGATACGAAACAAATAAAAATGCAACAGATATGAGCATATAAACAAGTAATCATGTATCAGACAAAGAGAAACAAGTCATCAAGCAATCCTAAGCATTTAGAATAACTCAGTTAAAAGATAAAAAGTCAACTATAATAAGTCAACAGAAAAAGTCAACCAAAAGGTCAAACTAAAGGTCAAGCCAAAAGTCAACCAAAAAGTCAAACTAAGAAGTTAAAGTAAAAGTCAACCTAAAAGTCAACTTAAAAGTCAAAGTAAAAAGTTGAGACAGAGACAAGTCATGCGTCAGGCTCTGCCTCGGTGTTTTTAGAAGGTTTTGTTTTACGTTCAAAAAGTTCCGAATTAAAAATAAAATAGTCAAAGTCATGCGTCAGAGACTATTTATTTTTAATCCTTTTTCAAATCTAAGTTTCAAAATCAAAAGCTTCAAATTAAAAATAAAATAGTCAAAGTCATGCGTCAGAGACTATTTATTTTTAATCTTTTTTATTGTAAAGTTTCAAATCAAAAAATCCGAATTAAAAATAAAATAGTCAAAGTCATGCGTCAGAGACTATTTACTTTTAATCTTTTTTCATTTCGAAGTTTCAAAATCAAAAACTCCGAATTAAAAATAAAGTAGTCAAAGTCATGCGTCAGAGACTATTTATTATTAATCCATTTTTTCCATGTTAATTGAGAAAAAGTACAAAATGATTAAATAAACACTTATTCCAAAAGTGCTTATTTACATAAGCACTTTTAAAATAATCATTTATTTAATTAAGCACTTTTAAATCAATAAGCCATAAAAATAAAATTGATTCAGGCAGGGGGTGTATCAGCAGAACAGGGGTATGCAAGCAGCAAAATAAACAAAAAACAAACAAAACAGAAACTAGGCCCAGAACAGGGGCTGGCCCAATTCCAAACCATCAGACCGGGCCGGATCTGGGTATAGACCAGGTCAAACCGACCCACTCAACAACCCAGCTGGGGGATGTGGTGAGAAAGTGGGGGGCGCGCGAGAAGGCCCTCTGGCCAATCGCGCGCTGCCACGTGGCACCACTTCTCCTTCTTCCTCAAACCGAAACAGAACAGAAAAAAACGCGTGAAGAACATAGTCGCCGACGACGGAGCGGACAACTTCGGGGAGCCACCGGAGGTGGCTCCATTTGTCAAATCTCGCAAGTAAATATACCAAATTGATCGCAAAACAACGTAGATTATAGATACAAGGTCAAAATCAACAAACAACGCAAATATTGTGTAATTTTGAGATTAAGGGATAATTAAATGAGAAAATGGTAAATGAAAATGAAGGTGATGTGTAGATGATGAGGTGTCGCAATGAAATTGGTCAAAAATAAAGAATTCCAAAACTGATCGTTACCACTTCACTGATGTGTCGACCACAAAAGAAAAACGAAGTCTTCTCCCTCAGGGTACCTGAACTCCAAAACTGATCGTTACCACTTCACTGGTGTGTCGACCACAAAAGAAAAATGTAGTCTTCTCCCCTCAGGGTACCTGAACTCCAAAACTAATCGTTACCACTTCACTGGTGTGTCGACCACAAAAGAAAAAAATGAAGTCTTCTCCCCTCAGGATACCTGAACTCCAAAACTGATCGTTACCACTTCACTGGTGTCTCGACCACAAAAGAAAAATGAAGTCTTCTCCCCTCAAGGTACCTGAACTCCAAAACTGATCGTTACCACTTCACTGGTGTGTCGACCACAAAAGAAAAATGAAGTCTTCTCCCCTCAGGGTACCTGACCTCCAAAACTGATCGTTACCACTTTACTGGTGTGTCGACAATAAAAACTGAGTCGCCTCCCCTCAGGGTGCGTTATCTCCAAAACTGATCTTTACCTCTCCTCCAGGTGTGTTGACCACAAAAGAAAAATGAAGTCTTCTCCCCTCAGGGTACCTGAACTCCAAAACTGATCGTTACCACTTCACTAGTGTGTCCCATAAAAGAAAAATGAAGTCTTCTCCCCCTCAGGGTACCTGAACTTCAAAATTGATCGTTACCACTTCACTAGTGTGTCGACCACAAAAGGAAAATGAAGTCTTCTCCCCTCAGGGTACCTGAACTCCAAAACTAATCGTTACCACTTCACTGGTGTGTCGACCACAAAAGAAAAACAAATTCTTCTCCCCTCAGGGTACCTGAACTCCAAAACTGATCGTTACCACTTCACTGGTGTGTCGACCACAAAAGAAAAACAAATTCTTCTCCCCTCAGGGTACCTGAACTCAGAAAAACTGATTCTAAAAATGCTCCACTGACACTTGATGTGTCTTTAAGTAAAGAAAACTGGCGGGGAGTCAAAATTGAATACTCTGCCATTATCTTTGACAAAATTCACAAGACAACTGCTTGAAAACTATTTTGCTGAAGAATTTAATCTATCAATCGACTGGAGATAAGCATCTCGAACAAACCACTGGAGAACGGGTCTATTTAACTTTTTTGACTGGGAAAGTTGTATGTAGACCAATCTGCTGTAGGTAACACTTGTCGAATTATTTACTGGGGAAAGGATCATCAACCCTTTTTGGAATGTGTAAAGTGAAAATCCCTTCGATAAGGATGAAACTCTGTTGACCAACTTTCTGAACATCAGTGATAAGGATAAAACCAAATAAATTCACTGTGGATGTTAAAGATCCGCCAATCCTTCCCGTCGAAAATCATGGTTCACAAACCGTTTTGTTGAAGATGTAGTGTTCCAACCGACTTACTGGGACGAACAAATATCAACTGCCTCACTGGGGAAAAGAAACGATTCCTCAACCTTTCACATTGAGAATGTGATGCACTGGCTGATCTGCTTGGGGGCGACATTTTGTTTGACCAATTGATCAAGGAAAAGATTCATCAACCCCTTTCTTTTATTGAGAAATTCTGGTTCAATAACCATCTTGTTGGAGAATTAGATCCGCAAACTTTTGTCACAGAACAAGAGATTTAAGTCCACAACCTGTTAAGACAACATTTTGAACATGTACTTTGTGAATGCATGATTGTGCACTTCTATTGCCTAAATATAGAACTGATGCAGATGAAATATCTGATTATATGCAAGATTTTGTATGACTTTTTATTCTTATGCATGACCCTATATGCGTGAATGCATGAATTTGTATGCATGAGTGCATGAATTTTTGAGTTTGTTTTGAGGAGAGTTTGAATTTCCCGACACCGAGAATCTGAGTAACTCTGGCATTATTGAGATAAGGACCCTTGCAAGCTTCCGTTGAGGGACAAGTGTTCAAAAAGGCTTTCAAAGAGGAACAACAACTTTCTTTATCTGATGGAATCAAAAGATTGCCATGATTTTGTATTTTTAGGACAGGGGCACCTTACAGTATGCCATTGATTTCCTTTCAATCATTTCAAGTTTTCAAAACAGTTTGTTGTTTCCAAATGCTTTTTATTCATAATGTTTAAATGCTTTATTTGTCATCAATAAGTAGCACTAGTGCACACAATTAGGATGTAAAAGCAAGCTAACAAACAAATGAGAATTTTTATTAATTGCACTAAAGTACGAAATTTTCAACTGGATGCAAAATCCCTTGAAGAGGTAATTGCAAATTTAAGTTAAGATAATGGCAATGAAAATAAATAAATTTCACTAAATCATAATGATGCCATCCTTCTTCACGATCTCGAGTTTACAAGGCCTTGCTTTGGAGAAAGAAGACTGAGTCGATCCTTTCTGTCTGAAAGTTCCATCTTCATGTAGAGTCAGGTATCGCAGTCTTATGCCTTTTCAAGTTTTCAGCCCATTGGGACGCTCTCTACTGCATAAACCGCCCTTTCGGGTTTTCAACTTAGCAAGCTTTCTTCTCTCTTTCTTTTTTAGGCACAGTATGCCCCAGGCACAGTATCCATGACGGATATTTTCAGTGTACCTAATTCTTGAACTAATTCATTCTTGATAAGCAGGGTATCCAACTTGTTTGCTCGTGATTGGCAGAATCCATAGATAGCATGCCCCTAGCTAGGAGTGTCTCAAATCAGCTTTGCCCATGATCAGACCACAACTCAGATCTCTTTGATGTCAAGTATTGATTTACAGGTAAAATCACTTCTTTTGAAAAGTTGTTTTGGATATAATGCACATGCAAGTTTTTGAAACACATATGATGTGTATAAAAGAGAGATAACTATTAGTTATTCAACAAACTGGAGGAGTCAGTTTTAACAATACCTTTGCCGAATGCTTTCAAAGTGAACCTAGCTTCATTTAGGTCTTTTGAGTATTATAACATGCAACTAAAATTCATGTAAATCAAGCCCAAAGAAGATATAAATTGTGTTATCAAATTCCCCATACTTGAACCTTTGCTTGTCATTAAGCACATAAATAGTAACTCTTTTTAGTACAGGTTTGAAACAAGGCACGACAACTCTAATCATACGTGGTTGCCAGCTAGAGAAGAAAATCAAGTAATAAACATCAATACCAAAGGTACTGTAATAACACAAAACTACATATTGCAGTCAAAGACTCTCACCATATGAAAACAAATCTGAAGCATTTTATTGTGACTCTAACTTTTGCTTAAATTTTATTCACCCTTTTCATTCAGGTGCAATCACATTAAGCCCGTTATCTTGTACACACTCATGGTAGAAAAATCTGTTAGTGATTATGATCACAAATCGAGGGGAGCCGGTAAAATCAGTTTGGTAAACCCCTTTTTTCTCTTCCAAATGCAGTTGTGGGGGATCAGATAGCAACCCGCCCTACCAAGTTCAGAACCAGACTCCTCTAAACCAACTACCAAATGGGTACATTTACTATGGTTTTTCAACAACTTTTGAGTTAAACAACCGAGTGAGGGTCATCTAACCCAATAAGTGCATTAACCAAAATATACAAATTTTCATTTCTGGATCATTCACTTATGTTCATCGATTTCCTACTTAGTTTGTGTACAAGATGGTGCCGACTGCTAAGATAAAGTACTGAGAGTTACTTAAAAACTTATGTTCAGGTCTTTGTCAAAATCAATACTCAAATTGATCTTACATACTTCTAAGAGTCTAAGATGTTAAGACAGTACCGATTTTATTGAATCATTTTTGAACTTTCATAATGTAGCCTAAAGTGCAAGCAACCTATATACTCTTAAAGTGTCAGGTCAAGTATCAAACCAAAATTACTTATTTTCTTAAAAAGATATATCTCAAGAAACTGGGAGAATCAGATAACAACAAAACATATGCAAGAATGACTCGATTCAAACACATTTTTTTATGAAACAATGCCTTTCTTCATCAGCTAGTTTTTTTCCACAATTGAAAGCATACATCAGCAAAAATCCGTTATTCGTTTTCATCATCCTCGCTCCAAATTTGCAAGTAATAAGGAAAAGAGAGGTGAATACAGATGGATTGATTCCGAAACATGCATGTGCATTACATAATCTTAAATGCAAACAAATACTTGACAAGAAATAAAATGCCTGATCAACTTTCTCTTTCATATCCTGTTATGAGGAGGCGCCCAATTTAACCTCTTTCTTCGTTAGTTCCCGGATCGATGACATCCACTGGTTACCGATGAAGTTTAAACATCCTTGTTCTTGATCCAACAATTACATTAACTCTTCAACGAAGCTTGCAACCCGAAACCATGAAGAATTACGGCACATTTATGATTCAATAGATTCACTTCTGAATGATGATTCTCTCTCTTTTTTTTTTTTTTGAATTTGATCGAATGCAAAAGTGTTTTATGAATGCAAGAAATTATTGCCATTTTTCATTATCTTTTTATAACTGGGAAAAAGAAAGAATAACCAAGACAGAAATTGTGCACAAAAGTACTTTTTATTCATAAGTAATTAAAACATTCAAAAAAAATAGCCCTTACAAGCTCACCCATTTATCTCGGGCATGACAAAGGGATTTTTTTTTTTTTTTGAAAAAGTAAACTATTTTGAAAATGAAATGATCTCTGGGACTCCAACAGCCTTCTAGTTTGCAAATAGTGCGTGTCTGAAGAACACACGTGCACCCTATCTCGACTATTTCCATTATTCTCTTCATCCTTTACAACGACAATCTGGTCATCACTGGAAACCAACACCGGAGTAACTTGTTGAAGGCCTCAACGACTGTTTACACTTCACAACTGGCTTGCCTCCCACAAAAAACAACAGCTTCAGGTTGATGAGTTCTTGCACCCTGTGTTTGAAAGCCGTGCAATTATCAATGGTGTAACCTTCGGTACCAGCATGGTAGTCACAATTAGCATTAACATCGTACCAGACCGGGAACGGCGCGGTCATAGGTTTTAAAGCTCTAGGAGTTACTCTTCCACCTTGAACAAGATAGGGAAAGAGTTGACTATATGACATAGGAATCGGATCAAAGATCTTTCTTGGCTTTTGGGCCTGTTGTGCCTTCACCTGACTCGCATCAACTTCTTGATGCCTTTGCAACTGTTTAACCTTCACGATTGGTTCACCTTCTTCAAAGGACAACAATTGTTCATCACGAAGCTCTTGTATTTTGTACTTAAAAGATCTGCAATTATTAGTAGTATGCCCCACAGCTCCGGCATGATAATCACACTTAGCCTTTGCGTCATACCAAGCAGGGAATGGTTCAGTTACTAGCTTTTGGACCTTAGGAACCACCAATCCATTGTGTACAAGATAAGGAAAGAGTCGACTGAATGACATAGGGACTGGATCAAAAACTTTTCTAGGCCGCTGAGACTGTTGTGTTTCCACCTAGCTCACATCAAATTCCAAAGGCTTCGATAGCTGATTATTTCCCACGAAAGGCCTACCATCCTTGAAGAATAATAATTTCTAATCAATAAGCTCTTGCACTTTGTATTTAAAGGCTTGGCAGTCATTGGTGGAATGACCTTCAGCTCCAGCATGATAACCACATTTAGCATTTGCATCGTACCAGGCTGGCAACGGTGCATTCTTGGGTTTCATAGCCCTAGCAGTCTCCATTCCACTGTGTACCAGATAAAGAAGAAGCTGGTCATATGACATAGGAATTGGATCAAAGACTTTTCTAGGCCGCTGTTGGGCCTGTTGAGCTTGTTGTGGCACATAATTCACAGGCACCGGGAAAGGATATCCTTGGAACTGCTGATGTTGCACCGTTGCCACATATGGATATGGAAAATACGGGAACCGAACGGGAGCCTGGTCATTTTCAGAAGTATCAGCATTAATTTCCTCCTCTTCTTCATCTGTGAAGTCATTACTAGCCTTCAATTTTCCATTTTGAGAACTAGCAGTAGGCTGAATCTTGCCACTCTTGATCCCTCTTTCAATCATTTCCCCAATTCGGACCAAACAAGAGAAGTCAGAGGAAACATTACAAACCATCTTTTTAAAGTATATCCCTTGCAGAGTATTGACGAACATGTCCACAAGCTCTGTTTCCGAGTATGGTGGACGTGCTTGGGAAGCCAATACTCTCCACCTCTGTGCATATTCCCTGAAGGATTCCCCTTCATTTTGAGTCATATTCTGGAGTTGAGTACGACTCAGAGTTATGTCTGCATTATTTTGATTGGTCTCTTCTAGCTGATGGATAGCAAAATCTACTTTTGACACATCGGCAGGTATCTAAGGACCATGGTGAGCATTTATTGGGCCACTCAAATTCCTTTGTGACAAATTGGCTTCGAGATGAACCAGAGGTTCTCTATTCTGATTCTTGACAGTTAGGGAACCGGAGGAAACATCAAACACAAACGGCGTATATTCTGGTAGAGCAAACCTAATTGGTACACCATGAGGTGGCCAATTCACAGTTGTCACTGAAGCACTCTCTTCTAGGGCCTGAACAGTAGGTGCCAGAACCTCATTCTCAACCACTCTTTGGTGCAGATTCAAGTTGGACAATATCTCCAGAACTTTGTCCAACTTTCCATTCATCTTAGTCACTTCGCCTTTTAAGGCGTCAAACTATTCATGCAGATTGTCCATGATGTGATGAGAAACCTTTCTTGTCCAGATACCGGTGTCGGGAAGGTAACTGTTGGAATGAATGAACGAAAATGAGATTTTTGTGATTTTAAAAAGAATGCATGATTTTTATGATGGAAATGCATGATATTTTTTCTTCAAAGACTTTTTCCACATTTATTTTTTGTGAATGTATGAAAGATGAATATGCATGGTTATTTTCATGGATGCATGGATGTATGAATGCAAAATGCATGGATATGATCACATTAACATTGTATCATCTGGCGAACTTGATCTTAAAGTCATAAGAACTGGGTTCTTTTCAAAATGGAATCACTGAGGCCAAATGTTCAAAGTTACCTGTAACCCATCCCTCTCACATGTTGTTCTAGGTTGACACAGTTCCCAAAATCCTCGATTACTTTTCCCAAAAGCAACCTCATCTGAGCGAGATTATAACGCCAACTGGATGAGTCAACATTATAACCTCGACACGGGTTCTAAACGGTGGTCCCTAGACAAAAGTTTCGGATACCTAGACTGGATAAAAGGCCTCCGGAGTCCTGGACCCCACATGGAAATAACTGAACCCAAAGCCATGCGGCAGAGAGCCCAACCTTTCCAAGGGAATCTATTCCGAGCGGAATTTTCACACCATAACTCAAATTCACATGTCAGAGAGCCCAATGCAAAAATCCCTCAACTAATCCTAAGTTTCTCTCTGGTCCGGTGATGAACCATAACACACAGTAACCAAGAACCAAGCCATAAAGGCAAAAAGAAAAAAAAGGAGTAGAAGAGAAGACAAAGCCAACAAATCCAGACAGTTCAATATTTTGCGGTAATGTAAAAGATAGGACAGATACGGCTAACCTGGAATAAGCAAACCAAAAGCCTCAAACTAGGCTTAACTCTCTACACAAGTTTCCCCAGTGAAGTTGCCAGCTGTAGTACCCGACGCAAAAAATATACAGATATGCAATGATGAAATGCAATGCACAAATGTAAACAATAAAGCCGCAACCATATTTTATTTATCCCGTGAGGGGAAAGGAAAATAATGATAAAACCTTAAAGATCGGGTTCGAGAGTTGGTTATATGAGGGGAAGACGTTAACACCCCCTCATATCCGTTGTACTCAACAGGAACCATTTGAGGAATTTTGGTTTGCATAAATAGAGATAACCGCATAAAAGAAATAAATTACCGCATATCGAACATAAAAGGGAAAAAAGATATTTTTATTATTTGGCTTGACGAGAGAGGCTCTCGCTCCTACGTATCCCCCAAGTACAATGAGGAAGTCAAAGCTCACGTAGTTCTTCCTTAAAAGAAAGATTTTGTTTGTTGGTTGTTTTTAGTGAACGATGCTTAGGTCGCATTCCACTGATACAACAGTATGCTTGTATGCTCGCTTCGGAGGCTTAAGCGTTTGTATGTAGCAGGGGAATGGATAAAGCGTCATCCGTTTAAGAAAAAGAAAAAAGATTTGACTGCGCATGAACAGTTGAAAAAAAAGAGCTGACTGCGCAAGAGCAGGAAAACAGTTGAGTGGGTTGATTGTCTTTTAGATTTTCTGAGGAATTATTTAGTGAATGAGAATTATTTAGTGAATAGATTTTCTGAGGTACTTAGACTATTCAAGAGATGAAAGTCATGCGTCAGACATCTCTCTTTTCATTCAATAGTTTATTTAGTGTTTTACAAGCTTCAGAAAAGAAAAAGAAAAAAGAAAGGTAGAAGAAGAGAGAAATGCAAGTGCATGAATGCAAATGACATATAATCAATGATACGGAACAAATAAAAATGCATCAGATATGAGCATATAAACAAGTAATCATGTATCAGACAAAGAGAAACAAGTCATCAAGCAATTCTAAGCATTTAGCATAACTCAGTTAAAAGATAAAAAGTCAACTATAATAAGTCAACAGAAAAAGTCAACCAAAAGGTCAAACTAAAGGTCAAGCCAAAAGTCAACCAAAAAGTCAAACCAAGAAGTCAAAGTCAAAGTCAACCTAAAAGTCAACATAAAAGTCAAAGTAAAAAGTTGAGACAGAGACAAGTCATGCATCAGGCTCTGCCTCGTTGTTTTTAGAAGGTTTTGTTTTAAGTTCAAAAAGTTCCGAATTAAAAATAAAATAGTCAAAGTCATGCGTCAGAGACTATTTATTTTTAATCCATTTTTCAAATCTAAGTTTCAAACTCAAAGGTTCCGAATCAAAAATAAAATAGCCAAAGTCATGCGTCAGAGACTATTTATTTTTAATCCTTTTTCAAATCTAAGTTTCAAAATCAAAAGTTTCGAATTAAAAATAAAATAGTCAAAGTCATGCGTCAGACTCTGCCTCGTTGTTTTTAGAAGATTTTGTTTTAAGTTCAAAAAGTTCCGAATTAAAAATAAAATAGTCAAAGTCATGCGTCAGAGACTATTTAGTTTTAATCCATTTTTCAAATCTAAGTTTCAAACTCAAAGGTTCCGAATCAAAAATAAAATAGCCAAAGTCATGCGTCAGAGACTATTTATTTTTAATCCTTTTTCAAATCTAAGTTTCAAAATCAAAAGCTTCGAATTAAAAATAAAATAGTCAAAGTCATGCGTCAGAGACTATTTACTTTTAATCTTTTTTCATTTCGAAGTTTCAAAATCAAAAACTCCGAATTAAAAATAAAGTAGTCAAAGTCATGCGTCAGAGACTATTTATTTTTAATCCGTTTTTTCCATGTGAATTGAGAAAAAGTACAAAATGATTAAATACACACTTATTCCAAAAGTGCTTATTTACATAAGCACTTTTAAAATAATCATTTATTTAATTAAGCACTTTTAAATCAATACGCCATAAAAATAAAATTGATTCATGAAGGGGGTGTATCAGCAGAACAGGGGTATGCAAGCAGCAAAATAAAAAAAAAACAAACAAAACAGAAACTGGGCCCAGAACAGGATCTGGCCCAATTCCAAACCATCAGACCGGGCCGGATCTGGGTATAGACCGGGTCAAACCGACCCACTCAACAACCCAGCTGGGGGGTGTGGTGAGAAAGTGGGGGGCGAGCGAGAAGGCCCTCTGGCCAATCGTGCGCTGCCACGTGGCACCATTTCTCCTTCTTCCTCAAACCGAAACAGAACAGAAAAAAAACGCGTGAAGAACATAGTCGCCGGCGACAGAGCGGACATATAAAGCAAAACAACGTAGATTATAGATACAAGATCAATATCAACAAACAACGCAAATATAAAGCAAAACGAACGGATAACCAAAACGGATCTAAACCCAAACCATATTGATTCCGGTGAGATTCAACGCGATTCATACATGGAAAAGGTCCTAAACAAGTCCAGGAGCACGAAACTTTCGTTGTTTACCTTCGATCGAGCTTAAAACAGACGGAAATGGAGGTTGTGAGATCGCCGGAACTTTGAAGCTCCGATTCGTTGTTATCCGGTCTTTTTTGGCAAAACGGGTTGCAGATTCGTGTTTAGGAGGGTCTGAAATATAAGAAATGAGTATTTGATTTTTGTTTTTTGGATGATTTTTGAGTGGTGGTTGGTCGCCGGAAAAGTGGATTCCGGCGGTGGCGCGCCGGAAGTGTTGGTGGAGGAAGGAGGAATGTGTTTTGTGATTTTTTATTGTATTGGGAATTGTGAAATTGATTGTTAATGATTGAGTGATGTGAGGTTTGTATTTACAGAGAGGAATTAGGTTAGATGGTATTTTTGTAATATTGTGTAATTTTGAGATTAAGGGATAATTAAATGAGAAAATGGTAAATGAAAATGAAGGTGATGTGTAGATGATGAGGTGTCGCAATGAGATTGGTCAAAAATAAAGAATTTTTATAAAATGATAAAAAAATGTAAAAATCAATAAGAAAAATGAATAAAAATGTAGAAAAAAAAAATATAAAGATAAAATATAAACTTAAATAAAGAGATAAAAACTATTTTTGATTATTTTTGCTATTTTTCGCATAAAAAGATAAATTGTAACATTTAAAGGAAATAAAAGAAACATGAATAAAAAGAAAGTACATAATTATTTAAACGCTATTTCTTGGTATTTCTCATAAAAATAATAAATATTTATTTAAATAAAAAAATTATTTACAAAAAGCGGAAAATTAGGGTATTACACTAAGCCTAGTCCACCTGGTGCTAGTGCTTCTTGAGAAAAAGACCTGCTATCCGAATTGAGAAGGGATATGCAGAGGTTTTGGTTGTGCTGAGACCCATGCTTGGTACATCTGCAATTTGTCCATCCACTTCCCTAAGTTTGATTACATGAGGGCACCTGCATTCCCAGTGGAGATCTAAGGTGAGTTCAATCCGGACTTACATCAAGAAAAGGCGACCACTGACGTGCCTGAGACCTCCAGCAAGCAGCAGATTAAGAAGAAGAAAAAGAAAACCAAGAAGGCAATTGTTGAAGAGGTGATTGTAGAGGAGGAAGCTGTTGAAGAAGAGAAGGTTGAGGAAGAAGAGAAAGAAAAGAAGAGAGACAAGAAGAAAAAGAAGAAGACTCACAAGAAGAAGAAGCTACCAATTGAGGTGGTAGTGGAAGAAAAGGAGGCCCCTGCTGATTCAATGGAGAAAACTCCTGCCTCACCACCAATTGGTGAGAATCAGGATGTAGTTTTGGAAGACGAGGAAGACGAGTATTATGAAAAGGGCTGATAGTGATTACATTGAGGGGAACAACAATTCTGATCCTATCGAGAAGGAAATCGACTGGTCTGAGGAAAAGAAGAGTGAAGAGGAAGACAACAATGGGTCAGATAAACAAGACCCAAACCCAGAGACAAGTACTGGCACACCTTTAAAGGGTGCAGTTGCGGAAAAGCAAACTCCAGCGCAGGAGGGTACTCTGGAGTGGAGGAAGTACATGAGCCTAAGGATGCACCTCCACAGGCTAATTTGGCTATGATGGATAAGGTTGCACCTAAGGAGTTGGGTTAAATCTTGACCACTCCTATTGTTAAAAGGAAGAGAACAACAAAGAAGAAGGATGCACTACAGGCAATCGCTGATATGCCTGAGGAAGCTATTCCTGAGCCAAACCAACCATCAGCAGATAAGACAGAGGATGAAGCAAGAGAGAGAGATGAGAAATCAAAGAAGGAATTTGACTCTACTTTGAGGAGAAGTAAGAGGTTCAAGGCCTGATGGTATGTCATGACACACTTTGCCTTTAGGATCGAGTCTAGTTTAGGTTTTCATTTTCTGTTTTGTTTGAAGTTTTGAAAAACTTTTTGATGAGTCAGTCGTTGCCTTTCCAATGTGTCAATAGTGAGGTCACTATTTAGTTTAAGTTTGAGGGAGAGGTAACATCCAATAAAAACTTTTGAAAATGTGTTAAAATAGATTGCTTTTAGAGTATAAGATGCATGACCATAGGATTGTTTGGAAATTTTTGGAAATTCTTATGTTTGATGCTTGATTTGATGATCTCTACACCTTAATGCACACTGTTGAATACTGTCAAACTTAAGAATGGCTAGATAACTCTTTTAAATACACATTCTCTAAACTATGTTTTCTGAAAATGAATATAATGGAGGATATGGTTAGAACTAAGTTTGGGGGAAAAGACTAGAGTATTGAATGGATGATCATTGCTACTATAATTACAAATGGAAACTATTGGTTAGCTAAAAATATAAATACATATATATGAATAAGTCTCTGTGCTAAATCTGGAGGGACAAGTGAGTAGGGTGCTTTACTCTTAGTAACAGGTTAGATGAAAAGATGGAGTATCTCCATAGCTAGAAAAAAATATATAATAAATGAATGATAATGAAAAAGCTGCCAACTAGTTCTCCTTACATAAATTGTCAATGCTTTGATTACTCTTGAAAAGAAATAGTCCCCCCTAAGCTGAAATTCTAGGTAAATTCAAAATTATAGGATCAAGATGATAGCTTAGCATCTAGAATTGGTAGTTTAAGAGTGGGATATAGTCATTAATCTGGTTGACATTGCTAAACAGTTCACACACACACACATGGTCATCATTGAAGGTTGATTTTGTGAGAATTGTGTCAATCTTTGAAAACAATCTTAGGGTTTGAGTCTTATTGCTTAAATGTGTTGTTTACATGTCAATATTATGAGTAGCTTAACACAGTCTTTGCTTTCTACGCATTACCTGAGGACAGGCAATGATTCAAGTTTGGGGGTGTGATGACTCACTAAATGTACGTTATTTAGGCCTTTATTCATGAGCTATTCCCTGCCAATATGGTGATCAAACCATGTTTTAATGCAATTTCATTAGTTTATTTAGTTTTGAGTCTAGAATTATGTATTAGGAGTATTTATGTAATTTTGATGTAAAAAGAGTTAGTTTAGAGGCAATCTATGTCAAGACATGTTATTTGGTTCTAGACCGTCATCAAAATACATCTACTGATAATGACTGTTAAGACATTGAGCTCCGTACAAGTCAGCAAGTCAAGCGCTGCTAGAAGACAAAATAGGGAGACGTGGTACAACTTTGGTGAAAGGCATCTTTGAAGGATAAAGATATGCCTTGGGCCTAGTCTTACAATTAAGGTTGCACCCGATCCAAGAAGGATATGCCTATAAATACACGTCCCTAAACCTAAAAGAAGCAGCTAGAAGGTGCTTGAAGATTGAAGAATAGATCTGAAGAAGAAGAGAGTTGTTGCGCCGTCGGAGAAAATTTGTTGCAGGAGACGACCGATGATAACGAAAGGCACGACAGTGTCTGTAGGAGTATCTATTGCATTGTAATGGGTATCACTACTTTACTTGTTATTATTGTTGTTGTTTCTATGCTCACTTTGAGCCAAACTCTTTGTAGTTGAGATTATGTGAAGTTTAATATAATGAATGAAGTATTTATGTGAATGAATGATTGTTATTGTGTCATCTTTAACTTTATGTTTTTATGAAAGTACATTTATTTTTTTGACTGATCAACTTAGATTTAAATACAAGATGCATGTGTAGAGACATAAAAAATTGAATAACATTAAAATTAATTGTTCCCTTGAATAACAATTAACTTAGATTTAAATACAACTTAGATTTAAATACCCTCCGTTCCTTTTTACTTGTCGTTTTAGAAAGAAAAAAAGACCAAAATAGGAGAGTATATTTTTGCACCTTATTTTCCTATTATGCCCCTTTTTTAAATATATATTACCTTCGTACCAAAATGTAAGTCGTTTTGACCATATTACGCAAATTAAGAAATGTAATGATTGTTGTATTGAAAAGAGAAATTATGAGTTAGTTTACAAAATTGTCCTTCATTAATGGTATAGAAAAGATAAATTGAAGAAGTAAAAGAAGAGAGAGTAATAAATAGATAAGGGTATAATAAGAAAAAAAACATTAAATGCTTCATTGGTAATGTAAAGTGACTTATATTTTAGTACAAATTTTTTCTCTAAGTGACTTATATTTTGGTACGGTAGGAGTATCATATTTTTAATCCACCAATAAATTGCTACTTTTTCACAAACATTATCTATTTCCAAAAAAATTGTAACAAACTTTATTTAAAAACAAACAAAATTTGTATACAATAAAAGATTATATTGTTTCAACAAAAAAATATTATACAAAATTTAGTCAATAAAATAAAATAGGAAGTAGGGTATAATAGTCAAAATATAACCTAAATTGTCAAAACGACAAGTAAAAATGAACTAATATTTTTTTTAATACGACAAGTAAAAAGGAATGGAGGGAGTATTATTTTTCATGTTTAAATAATATAATATAAAATCAATTTCACAAGTTGGAAAAATAAAAATTTCAAACTTACGAATTATTTCAAATCTTCTTCAACAATAGATAATTTTCAAAATTTGTATGAATAAGATGTGTATAATATAAACTTTCAATCCTTTTTTGAAAAAGCTAAAGAAAGGATATATATTAGCTCAATAAATCAACACAAGGTGTGCTAACCTAAGGCGAAAAAAGAGTGTCAATTAAAAGAAAGGATCAAAACCACAAACAGATCCAAAATTATAAAACCACAGCAGTGTTATAAGACAAAAAATAAAATCAGCCGCCGGTGCGTTTTTGTAAAAATCGTATATTATTCATTCACAAGTGGTACAAATGTGAATCACTTGACTCACACCTTCATGTTAGCCATAGTAATTTTAAAATTTAAAATTGAATACAATTGAATACAATTGAATACAATTTAGATTTCATTCTTTTCCATCTTTACAATGTTGTGTATCGGTACCATATAAGCAAAATTCAGTTTTATGTACAACAACGAAAGTTTAGTACCAAACAATTTACCAAAATAATTTATATTTAAAGTAATTTATATTTAAAAAAATCTTATTTTAAATAAATTTTGCCTATGAAATACCAATACCCAATAGCGAAATTTGAGTATCAAACAATTTACCAAAATAAAATCCAAAATATTTAGGAAGAAATGGTAATATAAATAATTAGCCGTGCATAAATTCTAGGTTAAACACCGAGATTGGGATTCAAACCCAGATTCCTTTAGTCATATATGTGTGTTTTCAACGACTATTGTCATTTTGTCTAGTTACCAAAAAATATATAAGATTGGGATCCAAAATACATTTTTTTTTATTTTTGACTAATACATATTTTATATGAGATTTATTGTTTTGTATGGACGATGTACATTTGTTTTACACGTACTTTCCATTAAATCACACACCAGGTTGCTACTTTTATTAGTTGTTCATAAACTAATTTGATTGAGTACAAACACCTACATAATATGATTTGATTGTTTACACATGTAAAATAATTTTACATTGTTAATACATATAAACTAATTCATTTTATATTATTATAATAAAAAAAAAGTAAGTCTTTAATATTTATTGCTACATTTCTTATTGTTTTAATACCATGACTATTTAAGTAATTCTTTATTTTAATTTTTTTAAGTAAAATGTATTTTATAGAAAAAGATATTTACCATAATAGATTACATTAAAGATATAATTGCAGCCTGACAAAGAAAAGTGTAAATTAAATTATTTTCCCATCGATGAGAATTTTTTTCCCTTTTTTTCTAAGTTGTAATAAGCACACTAATTAGTTTATCTATAAATACGATGATAAGCCTAGCAAAAAAATCATTGAAACCAAAAAAAAACCTGCGAACACACCTTAAGAAACGCAGTGTTTGTCAACTTTTTTTCTTCTTCCAACATTTCACAATCAACTTTCTTCTCTTTTTCGAAGGCTAAAACGTTGTCGTTTTACTCTTCCATTTTTATATTATAAGCTCAACAAAAAAAAAAAAAGATCACATTTTTCAACTAAGTGATTTAAAAAATCTGATCATTTTTTTACTTCTTAAGAGTGTTTTTATTTTCATTACTTGGAGCTAGCAAAATGTCTTCTTTGGAGAAGGAAATGATATTGATCATTTTCAGAGCCGGCCCAGAGTATCTAGAGGCCTTGTTCAAAATTTCAAAAGGGACCCTTAATGAAAAAAGTGTAAAAAATGTTAAGAAGAATTAACTTTAATTTGAACTACAAAAAATAGCATAAAATAATAATTTTTTATAACTAACATAAAAAGATTTGTATTCTAATTATTAACGACTAATACCTTATGGCTTACATAAAATAAGTTATTCTTCCAGTATTTTTTAAGCAAATTCATCAATCAAGTTTTCATATTGAATATTTTCCAAGAGATCATTCTCAATTGTTATCATTGTCAAGTCATTAAGTCTTTCTTGTGATATAATAGACCGTATAAGACTTCAACAAAGTCTCTAATACTACTACTACCTATATTTTAACTGCTTGAGTCAATTACTTAGACCTTAATAATATTTTTTTTATATTGTACATCACCTATATATTTTTTATGAGGCCCTTAAAAATAAGAGGCCTTGAGCCATTGCCTATGCTGCACATGCTTTCTGGCCGGGCCTGATCATTTTGCAATATCTTGACAAAGAAGATTTGCATGAGACTATACACAAGTAAATATTTTTTTTTTTCTGTTTTTTTTTTAAGTTGTTTTAGATGATGAGTAATTAAGTTGAATGGTAACTTGATATTGAATTTTTTTTTTTGTATTTTTCTTTTGGATGTTTAGGTTGGAGCAAGAAACTGCTATCTTCTTCAATATTAATTATTTTGGAAAGAAAGTTCTTGGTGGTGAATGGCAAGAGTGTGATAAATATCTAAGTGGCTTTTGATGACACTCTGTTGTCACGTAATTTTTATATGTAATTTCATAGATTATGGAGCTCACAGCATGTTAAAACAGCAAAGAAAACGAAGAAAATGAAGAAGTGCACAAAATAACAAATCGTGCCACGATTTCCAGATCGTGTCACGATTGGCTTGGCAGAGTGATTGATTATTTGAAGCAGTGATATCGTGTCACGATCCACTTAAATCATGGCACGATTTTGCGGCAGAATTTGACCTATTTAAGCTAAAGTCAGATCTTTTTGTAAGGGTTACGAATTTTGGAGAGAGAAAGTGCGATTTCGACATCAGAGACTGAAGAAAGAGGCGATTACATCAACTCTTATTCATTCATATGTATGCTTTAATTCTTTCCTTGATTATGATATTTGAATACTCAATCATGAGTAACTAAATCTCATAGAGATTAGGTCTTGAGATGATTCTGATGAACCCTAATTGAAACATGTTGCTGTGAAACTCTATTCTACGTGAATATATATCTAGTTTTATTCAATTCAGTTGTTCTTAATGCTTTTTATAACTTGATCACTTATAACATGAATTCGTGAGAATGAATGACTACTGACCATAGCTTTCAACTTAGACCTAATTGAATTGTTCAAATAAACATGGTTAGTCTAGGGATGGATAATCGTTTGTTTGTGATAATAAGTTAACGTTCTTAAAACCTTAGAAGAATATTAGATCACCTAAGGGATTAGGGACTGTAATCTGAGAAGCGGGTCCTAAGTCAAGGGATTGATTAGGGCTATTTTGTTAACCATCGTAAAACTAGAGAAGTATTCATAAGGAATAGGTGCAGTGTACCAATTAGGGGAACTCAGATGAATCGAAAGACCTAGTCTCATCTCTCTCTTAATTTTCAAAACAAATTTATCTTTTGTTAACTGAAATCTTATGCAAACACTCCCCCCTTGTTATTTAAATTTACATTCTAAATTGAATACAATTGTTTTATAGAGATTGAAACAATCCCTGTGGATACGAATTTAATTATTACTTAACGACGAGTTTAGTTCACTTGCTAAAATTGTCATCAAGTTTTTGGCGCCGTTGCCGGGGATTGTTGATTAATTTCAACAAGGCAATTTTATTTTGTTTAGGATTTTTTTTATATTTCTTGTTATTTATTTTCTGTCGAAAAAAAAAAACATAAAATATATAAATTCATCGCTGAAATTTTTATTCCTTTTTATTTTTATTGTGCAGTGCTATTGAGGTATTTTCTGTCTGTTTATGCGAGGTAAAGAAGATCTTCTCTTTGATCCTGAGATAGAGAAAACTGCAAAAGCAAACAGGAAAGCAGCCCGGTTAGCTAAAGAAGCTGCACAACAACTAATTCATTCTTCTTATGAACAATCCGTCGAAGAAGAGGAAGAAGAAAACATTATGGATCCACCACTACCGCCGCCTAGGCGAACTATGGGCGATTACTGTCGCCGAACGGATGCAGGGCAGATTTCTATGGGTTTCCAGCCTGCCAATCCAGTTACTTTCGACATTATAAAACACTGTTCTGACCGGGTTGCGGGATAATCAATTCGATGGTGGAGCTATTAGAGATCCTTGGGAACATTTAGCCCGTTTCTATGAGACCTGCACCATGTGCCAGCCTGCTGGTTTTACAGCCGTTCAAATCAAACTCAGGCTATTCAGGTTCACTCTTATTGGCGGTGCTAAAGACTGGCTTCAATGCATTCCAAGTGGCACTATTACCACCTGGAAAGAATTGGAAGACAAATTTCTGGAGCGGTATTTTACTAACGACAAATTCTTGGCAAGAAGAGCTGACATCAGTAATTTTGAGCAGGGAGATTCTGAAACGTTGTATGAGGCTAATGAGCGCTATAAATTGTTACTGAGGAAGTGTCCAAACCATTCTTTTGATGCCATGGAACAAATGCAGATTTTTCTCAGAGGTCTCAAAACACAAACCAGAATGCTACTAGATGCCTCAGCTAGAGGTACTGTTTTCACCAAGAATGAGGATGAAGTTAAACAGTTGATCGAGAACATGTGTTTGAATGAGTATCGTTCCAAGAGTGACCGAGATGTTAAGAAAAAAGGCATGATGACCATCGACACTCAAACAGCTCTGCTAGCCCAAATTGAAATCTTGAACAACCAGTTGGCGAAGCAGACCTTAGAAAATGAAAAGGCTAACCAAGCTCAGGTGCTCCGGTGTGATTTTTGCCATGGTCCACATCCTAATGGTAACTGTTCACCAGAGGCAGGTTCAGAAGAAGCTAATTATGCGGGTAATTACAACCCGTATTCTAATACATACAACCCCAGTTGGAAGGATAATCCTAAACTGACATGGGGTAATCAAGGGAACTCGCCTCAAAAAACCCTCAAGGTCAACAACCAAGGAAGCCTTCTCCTCTTGAAGAAGCACTGACTAGTTTTATCAAAGTTACTCAAACAAATTTTCAAGAAATAAAATCTAGTCAGGATGCCATGAAATCATTCCAAGAAACATCAAATAGGAATCATGAGGCTTCAATCAAGAACTTAGAAACTCAGATTGGTCAACTTTCTAAACAGTTGGCATCTCAATCAAGCGGAGGATTTGCAGGTAACACGCAAGATAATCCAAAGAATGAAAACAGCAAGGCGATTGAGGTTAGAAATCGTGTGGTGCCTACAGTGGAGAATCCGAGGGTTGAGAAAAAGAAAAAGAATGAAGTAGAAACAAAAGTGAGTAATGAGGGAGAAGTTGAAAATGAGTGGTTGATTGTAGAAGAGGGAGAAGTTGAAAATAAAAAGAGTAAAAAAATTGAGAATGAGGGAGAAAAAAGTGAGAAGTTGATTGATGAAGATTCTATTCTGAGGAAATCTAAGAGTCAGATTCTGAAGGAAGGGGAGAAGAAGCAGGAAGTACCTCCATATGTGAAGTTGCCATATCCTCAATTATCAAGAAAGAAAATCAAAGAGGAAAAGCAATTCAAGCAGTTCATGGAGTTATTTACCAAGTTACAGGTCAATGTTCCATTTAGTGAAGCTTTAGATCAGATGCCGGTGTATGCTAAGTTTCTTAAAGATTTATTAACCGGTAGAAGAAAACCAAAGGATGATGACAACATTGCCTTATCAGAGAATTGTAGTGCTATCCTTCAAAGAAAACTCCCTCCTAAATTGAAAGATTCAGGTGCATTCACTATTCCTTGTACTATTGGGAAGGTGAGTGTAGGAAGAGCATTATGTGATCTAGGGGCAAGCATTAATCTAATGCCTCTTTCCATGATGAAGAAGCTAGGGTGTGGTGAACCAAAACAAACAAGAATGACCCTTACTCTAGCTGACAGGTCCGTATCATACCCTTACGGAGTGCTTGAAGATGTTCTGGTTCAAGTGAATGACTTAGTGTTTCCCCGGCAGACTTTGTAATCCTTGACATGGAGGAAGATGTCGAAATTCCTTTACTTTTGGGAAGCCCTTTTCTAGTAACTGGTAGAGCTTTAATTGATGTAGAGCTGGGAGAATTGATGTTGAGGTTCAAAAATGAGCAGGTTGTGTTTAATATATTTGAAGCCATGAAGCACAAGAAGGAAAATCCTCAATGTTACCGTGTAGATGTGGTTGATGAAATTGTTGAAGAGATTGCTCGAGAGCCTCAACCTACTGCTCCTATGGAAAAAGTTTTGGTTAATACTATTGAGAGTTGTGAAGAAGAGGAAACAGTGGAAGTTCAGGAATGTGTCAGACAACTTGAAGCAAGTAGACAAGAGATACAACCTGTGAAGTTGGAAAAATTACTTGAGGAAAAGAAGGAAGAACCAGAAAAAAATCTGAAAATTCCGGAATTAAAAGAACTTCCTTCCCACTTGAAGTATGTTTTCTTAACTGATGATAAGTCTAAACCGGCAATCATTAGTAGTACTTTGACATCCTTAGAAGAAGAAAAATTAATGAGGGTGTTAAGAGGAAATCAAGAAGCTTTAGGATGGACTATTTCTGATCTAAAGGGAATTAGTCCAGCTTATTGCATGCACAAGATACATATGGAAGCTGAGTATAAGCCGGTGGTCCAACCACAAAGAAGATTAAACCCAACTATGAAAGAAGTGGTCAAGAAAGAAGTTTTGAAATTGCTTGATGCGGGCATGATTTACCCTATTTCTGATAGCACTTGGGTGAGTCCGGTTCACGTGGTACCAAAAAAAGGTGGAATGACGGTGGTGGTCAATGATAAGAATGAGTTAATACCCACCCGTACTGTTACCGGTTGGAGAATGTGTATAGACTACCGTCGTTTGAATCAAGCAACTAGGAAGGATCATTTTCCCCTTCCTTTCATGGACCAGATGCTTGAGAGGTTGGCCGGCCAGGCTTTCTACTATTTTTTGGATGGGTATTCGGGGTATAACCAGATTGCAGTGTCCCCGGAAGATCAAGAGAAGACTGCCTTTACTTGTCCATTCGGTGTTTTTGCTTATAGGAGGATGCCCTTCGGGCTGTGTAATGCACCTGCTACCTTCCAGAGGTGCATGCTTTCCATCTTCTCTGACATGATAGAGAAGAACATTGAGGTATTCATGGACGATTTTTCGGTGTTCGGTAAGTCTTTTGATCAATGTTTATTCCATTTGAATGTTGTTCTACAAAGGTGCACCGAAACTAACCTTGTTTTAAACTGGGAAAAATGTCATTTTATGGTCACTGAAGGTATAGTTTTGGGGCACAAAATAAATGGAAAAGGCATTCAAGTAGATCCAGCCAAAATAGAGGTTATAGAAAAACTTCCTCCTCCTGTCAACGTGAAAGGAGTGAGAAGCTTTTTGGGGCATGCTGGTTTTTCCCGACGTTTTATAAAAGATTTTTCAAAAATTGTCAAGCCTCTCTGTAACCTCTTAGTTAAAGAAAATGATTTCAATTTTGATTCAGAATGTTTACAAGCTTTTTCTTTAATTAAAAACAAGTTGGTGTTTGCCCCGGTAATCATTGCTCCAAACTGGGATTTACCTTTTGAACTTATGTGTGATGCTAGTGATTACGCGGTGGGGGCTGTTTTAGGCCAACGCAGGGAGAAATTTTTCCATGCAATATACTATGCAAGCAAGGTTTTAAATGAAAATCAAGTTAATTATTCCACAACTGAAAAGGAGTTGCTTGCTGTCGTCTTTGCATTGGAAAAATTTCGACCTTATCTCATTGGATCCAAGGTCATTGTTTTTACAGATCATGCAGCTCTCAAGTACCTATTGACAAAAGGGGACTCAAAACCTCGGCTGTTGAGGTGGGTCTTATTGTTACAAGAGTTCGATCTTGAGATCCGGGACAAGAAGGGAGTTGAAAATGTGGTAGCAGATCACCTCTCATGGCTTACCAATAGTGAGGTGACTGCTAAAGAAAAGGCTATCATGGCCGAATTCCCAGAAGAAAAGCTGTTTGCTATAGGCGAAAGGCCATGGTTTGCTGACATGGCCAACTTTAAAGCCGGTAACATTGTGCCGGATGACTTGGATTGGCAACAGAGAAACAAGTTCTTCAAGGATGCAAACCACTACTTGTGGGATGATCCTTACTTATTTAAGGTGAGCACTGACGGGTTGATAAGACGTTGTGTTACAGGTGATGAGTTGCAGAGCATCATGTGGCATTGCCATAGCTCAGCTTATGGAGGCCACCATAGTGGAGAACGAACTGCTGCGAAAATTTTGCAAAGTGGTTTCTGGTGGCCAACCTTGTTCAAGGATTGTCAGGACTTTGTGAAAAGGTGTGATAAATGTCAAAGGACAGGTAATATCTCTAAGAGGAATGAGATGTCCCTTAATGGAATCCTTGAAATTGAACCTTTTGACTGTTGGGGCATCGATTTTATGGGACCATTCCCATCCTCTTTTTCCTATCTTCATATACTTGTTTGTGTTGATTATGTCACTAAATGGGTTGAAGCAATACCTTGTGTTGCTAATGATGCGAAAACTGTGGTGAATTTTCTCAAGAAACATATTTTCACTAGGTTTGGAACCCCTAGAGTTTTGATCAGTGATGGGGGGAAGCACTTTTGCAACAATTTTCTTGAAACTGTGCTTAAAAAGTATGATATAAAGCATAAGGTTGGAACCCCCTATCATCCCCAAACAAGTGGTCAGGTAGAGGTTTCAAACCGTCAGCTGAAACAAATCCTAGAAAAAACAGTTGCATCTAATGGAAAAGATTGGTCTAAAAAATTAGATGATGCACTGTGGGCTTACAGGACAGCCTTTAAAACTCACATAGGGTTGTCACCGTATCAGTTAGTCTATGGTAAAGCTTGCCGCCTCCCAGTGGAATTAGAACATAAAGCATACTGGGCCATTAAGGCCTTGAACTTTGATCAAGAAGCTACTGGTAAGAAAAGACTGTTGAAACTAAATGAACTAGAGGAAATAAGGTTTAATGCGTATGAAAATGCGCTCATTTATAAGGCTATAACAAAGAAGTATCATGATAAGAATTTAGTTTCTAGGGAATTTAACGCTGGGCAACCAATTTTGTTGTATAATTCCAGGTTGAAGCTGTTTCCCGGAAAGCTAAAGTCTAAATGGTCTGGCCCTTTCATAATCAAAAGTGTTTCGCCTTCTGGAGCGATTGAGCTGACAACACCAACAGATGGTAGAAGCTTCAAAGTAAATGGACAACGGGTCAAGCCATACCTTGGTGGCGAACTACCCAAAGAGAGGGTAGGATTGGTGCTGACAGACCTATAAAGGTCCGTGGAAGTCAAGCTAGTGACGGTAAAGAAGCGCTGGGTGGGAGGCAACCCACCAAATTTATTTTAGGTATTGTTTCTTTTCATTTCCTTCTGAAAAATCAAAAAAATCAAAAAAAAACTTTAAAAAAAAAAATGCAAAGGCAGGAAATTTTTTCTTTTTCTAAGTTAAAATCACTAAAGCTCCTGCCTCAAAATCGTGCCACGTTCTGCCATATCGTGTCACGATTTTGCGAGAAACCAAAGCAGAAACTATGGCCTGAAAATCGTGGCACGATCCAGATATATCGTGCCATGATTACAAAATTTTAAAGATTCCAGTAGCTACAGCCAAGGAAATCGTGGTACGATCTCACTACATCGTGGCACGATTATAAAGATTTCAGATTCCAGAAACTCCATGGATTGATATCGTGCCACGATCTATGTGAGCGTGCCACGATCTGGAAAATTGAAACAGAGGTTTTACTGAAAGAAGAAAAATCGTACCACGATGAGGCGAATCGTGGCACGATTGAGACGATTTTCAAACTTTCTGACCGTTACAAATCGCAAATCGTGGCACGATATGGACCAATCGTGACACGATTTGCTTCGCCTATATATATGTGTGCTGCGAAAATATTTTCATAAATTGGAAAACTTGGGGAAACTCTGTCCAACTTTTTCCAGAACCCTAGCACACGAAAATTCATCTTTTTCTCACTTACATTCTTCAATTTTTCACCTCATTCCCACCCTCCATCATCAATTACTCCTTCCATTCACCAAATTCAACCCACACCATGCCTCCAAAATCCAAACAACCCTCAAAAAAGGCCAAAACCACCAAAAAGGGAAGACAACCACACCCTACCACGTACCAAACCCAATCCACCACCATCGGAATCCTTCCTATTTCTGCATGAGAAGGCAAAACAACGGTTCTAGGAAATCAAAGGGTATAGGGTGATTCAAGAGCGGCCATTTTGCTTGTCCGGAAGCGATTAATCGCTTGCTGGGCATTGAGCCCCCTGAATCATGCGATGTTATGAGGAGGAGGGAGGAATGCAACAATTGGAATGAGGAGGAGTGGGAGTTACTGTTGCGGACACTGTGTAGAGAGGTAACTCGATGGAAGGGTAATAGGTCATTGCACAAAACGGCGTTCAAGCCGTTTCCTAAAGCCTGGATGTCATTTGTGGTGCAAACGTTGGAGGCTACTGCGAGTAGCACTGATGTTCTGCAGAAGCGAATCCATACGATCGCTGCTATTTTATCTGGTTCACCGTTGAATGTGGGTGAGTTGCTTGCGAATAGTATTTCCGAGCTTGCCTTGACAAGCAACAAGGCGATAGCTCATAGTTGCCTCATCTGTTGGTTGTGTGAGACAGCCGAGGTGGAAGCTTATTTGAGTGATACTGATGTGATGAGTATGAAGCCGATTAACGACACAATGATAAAAGGATTTGTGAAGGATCATGAGCAATATATGTGGAATCTGATACAACAGGAAGAAGGACAAGCACAGCCACAACCTCAGCCACAACCTCAACCTCAACAACAACCCCCACCTCACATGTCTCAAGGCGAAGAGAGTAGTTCAGCCTCATATCCACCTATTCATCCTATGATGATGGATTACATGTTTGGCACAACAAATTGGATGAATGAGGTTTCAGATAAAAATCTATGGAACCGTCCTAAGTTTGGGCAAGAGTTCACTGATGCGGTCGAAGCCAACAGGCGACCGGTGACTGGTTCATATGAGAGGTTTCATGGGTCGAGGAGCGAGATGACAAATTATTTTGAGGTATGGAGGAGCAGAGCTATTAACACTAGACGGGAGATTAGGTCTGATTTTGATGAGGGTGAGAGGTCGGCTGGGTTACAAGGAGAAACAGATGCAGAGATTCATATCAACCCGATGGACATGGAGACCGACAACACCAACACTTGGCTTGATCCTTCGGATTTCTACTGAGTTGGACTACTGATGGTTCAACACTTTTTACTTTATTTTATGCTATTTTCAGTACTTTATTTTTATCTTCAGTCCTATTTGAACAATTTATATGGGTCTGTAATAATTTAGTTATCCCCCTGTTTGTACTGAGTTTGAACTTGTTTATTATCAATGAATTTGCTTGTTGTTTTGACATTTATCAGTTTAGTAACAATTTTTTGATCAAGTGGTATTCTGAAAGTTCATATGGAGGGGTGACTTGGAATTCAAAGGCGAAGTGTACGGCGTTTGCTAGGTAGTCACAACTCCCAGAAATCTCAACTGTAAGGTTCATGGCCAAATATTTTATTTTCCAATTTACTTATAATGAGTGTTCCGTGCAGTTACATTTCTAGGATTTGCATTATTTCTTTATTGTTAATTGGTCTTTGTCATTTACACACTGAGGCAATTTGCTTGGTCCTTTGAGCTTTTGCAGCCTACCCTGATGATGTGAAAGAATTTATCCTTTTTGAAAACCAATTTGAGCCAGTAGGTTTAGAACTTTTTGTTCGGTGACAAACTACATTATAAGCCTAGAGACTGTTAGTTATTGACCCACAATTTTACTTTTGAGTTAGGCTAATTAGGATGTTGCTAAACAATAAGTTTGGGGTTGCTATTGAAATTTGCAACCAACTAAGTTTAGGGTGGGGGTACTAGAGATTTATTCAATTCAAAAGAAAAAAAAAAAGAATGAATGAAAATAATGAAAAAATGCACAAATGGGTGTATTCAAAAATATATATGAAAAAAAAAAAGAGAAAAAGAAGAAGGGACTTGGAATGAATATCAAAATTTACAATGGTTTGATTGTCCCGATAAAGATCTCTAGTACCTTTACACATTAATAAATGAAAGGTGAATGTGGGAATGATGCTATGTTTGAAAATCCGTAGGAATGCCTAACTCAAAATCTTTTGTGTAGCCTACTTATCCAAATATTATCCCACCTGCACCTAAGCCCCGTTATAACCCTGAAAAGACCTTAAAGTGTGAAATGACATGGACTTTGATTGACGTTTAGAAAATTTTCAAATTTATGGTAATATGTAGATTGCACGTCGACTGAGTGAACCCTGATCATATTGTTGCGTGGAGTTGTGAAATGGTGGATGTGAACAAGTCAAACTAGCTCATTTTTAGCTAGTAAGGAGATGAACTTTTGGGTACTACCACTTGATGATTTAATTGTTATTTTACTGTCATTTGTCACTTTTGCAAGTAGATTCCTTGAGGACAAGGAATGATTCAAGTTTGGGGTTGTGATGACACTCTGTTGTCACGTAATTTTTATATGTAATTTCATGGATTATGGAGCTCACAGCATGTTAAAACAGCAAAGAAAACGAAGAAAATGAAGAAGTGCACAAAATAACAAATCGTGCCACGATTTCCAGATCGTGTCACAATTGGCTTGGCAGAGTGATTGATTATTTGAAGTAGTGATATCGTGTCACGATCCACTTAAATCGTGGCACGATTTTGCGGCAGAATTTGACCTATTTAAGCTAAAGTCAGATCTTTTTGTAAGGGTTACGAATTTTGGAGAGAGAAAGTGCGATTTCCACATCAGAGACTGAAGAAAGAGGCGATTACATCAACTCTTATTCATTCATATGTATGCTTTAATTCTTTCCTTGATTATGATATTTGAATACTCAATCATGAGTAACTAAATCTCATAGAGATTAGGTCTTGAGATGATTCTGATGAACCCTAATTGAAACATGTTGCTGTGAAACTCTATTCTACGTGAATATATATCTAGTTTTATTCAATTCAGTTGTTCTTAATGCTTTTTATAACTTGATCACTTATAACATGAATTCGTGAAATGAATGACTACTGACCATAGCTTTCAACTTAGACCTAATTGAATTGTTCAAATAAACATGGTTAGTCTAGGGATGGATAATCGTTTGTTTGTGATAATAAGTTAACGTTCTTAAAACCTTAGAAGAATATTAGATCACCTAAGGGATTAGGGACTGTAATCTGAGAAGCGGGTCCTAAGTCAAGGGATTGATTAGGGCTATTTTGTTAACCATCGTAAAACTAGAGAAGTATTCATAAGGAATAGGTGCAGTGTACCAATTAGGGGAACTCAGATGAATCGAAAGACCTAGTCTCATCTCTCTCTTAATTTTCAAAACAAATTTATCTTTTGTTAACTGAAATCTTATGCAAACACTCCCCCCTTGTTATTTAAATTTACATTCTAAATTGAATACAATTGTTTTGTCGAGATTGAAATAATCCCTGTGGATACAAATTTAATTATTACTTAACGACGAGTTTAGTTCACTTGCTAAAATTGTCATCAGCTTTACCAAAATTAATGATAACCCACAGTCTATGAAAATGTTTTTTGAACTAAGAAAACAGCAGTATTATGAAGCTTTGAAAAGTTAGAATTCTTTATTTTTATATTATATGAAGAAAATAAATTATAGATTTTTAATTCATTAATGTATCTGATCCATATTATATATCAAATTCATTTATTATTTAATAAATATAATAAACAATTTTACAATTCTAATCATTCTAATGTTTAAATGAACTCATTTTTGCTAATTTTTGTTAATTGTAATAAAATAATCAATTTAATAATTCTAATATTTAAACGATTTTTCATAGTTGGTGGTCGAGTCCATTGCTTTGTATGGGTCTTGACTAATGTTTTGTTGCTTTTATTTTATTGCCTGATATAAACTCTCGTACTCTTTTGATATATATATATATATATATATATATATATATATATATTTCATTTTTGCCTGTTCAAAAACATGTTTAAACTCTCCTAAGACATGACAAAAAAAAGGCGATTAAAATTCTTACAAAGGATTTGAAAGTGTTCTCTTTTTACAATGAACAATTATACCGGGAGTTAGTGGAACTTGTAACGCTTAACAATATAAGGTAAATCTTTATTTTATTTCTTATACCAAAAAGAAAAAAAAAATGTTGAGTAAATCGTCGCTTTCAATTTTTTTTTGTAAGATATTGTTGACTATAGATTGAAAATATATTAAAATTTGGTTTCATTTTAAATATGGATTTGGTTTAATAAATGCAGGGAGAATCCTTCGCTGTCGGGGTATGGACGAGATATCATTTCAAATAGACGCATACTACTGAATGAACTCAATGATTTAATTTCAATTAATCCGATATTTATTGATAAGCTCAACTTTCCCACATTCAAAAAATCGCATTTGCGACATCTGATTAATCAAAGGTAGAAAAATTTTATTAGAACAACAACCATGCATGATTTAAAAGTAAAGAAATATAAAAATGCGCATATAAAGCACACGTAAATATTAACTCATATTATTTACGTGTGCGATTAGGCATAGACATATAGTTAATCCAGTTATGCCTATGCCTCTGACTGCAGAGTGGTTGTAGTATGTGTAGTACCCGGCGCAAAAAATATACAGATATACAATGATGAAATGCAATGCATAAATGTAAACAATGAAGCCGCCACCATACTTTATTTATCCCGTGAGGGGAAAGGAAAATAATGATAAAACCTTGAAAAGATCGGGTTCGGGAGTTGGTTACATGAGGGGAAGACGTTAACACCCCCTCATATTCCGTTGTACTTAACGGGAACCATTTGAGGAGTTTTGGTTTGCATAAACAGAGATAACCGTATAAAAAGAAATAAATTACCGCATAATGAACAGAAAAGAGAAACAAGAGTTTTTTATTATTTGGCTTGACGAGAGAGGCTCTCGCTCCTACGTATCCCCCAAGTACAATGAGGAAGTCAAAGCTCACGTAGTTCTTCCTGAAAAGAAAGATTGTGTGTTGGTTGTTTTTAGTGAACAATGCTTAATTCGCATTCCACTGAGACAACAGTATTGCTTGTATACTCAACTGAGGTTTAAGCGTTTGTCTGTTTCAGGGGAATGGATAAAGCACTGTCCGTTTAAGAAAACAGAAGTTGAAAAAGATTTGACTGCACAAGGGCAGTTGAAAAAGAGTTAACTGCGCAAGGGTAGGAAAACAGTTGAGTGGGTTGAGTGTCTTTTAGATTTTCTGAGGAATTATTCAGTGAATGAGAATAGTCCTCAGTCGCAAGCCATGCGGCAGGTACTTGGACTATTCAAGAAATGAAAGTCATGCGTCAGACATCTCTCTTTTCATTCAATATATTATTTAAGCTGTTTTTAGAGTTTTCCAGTTTCAGAAAAGAAAAAGAAAAAGAAAGGTAGAATAAGAGAGAAATGCAAATGCATGAATGCAAATGACATATAATCAATGATACGAAATAAATAAAAATGCATCAGATATGAGCATATAAACAAGTAATCACGTATCAGACAAAGAAGAATGAATCATCTAACATGAATCATCTAACAATTATAAGCAGACAGCATAATTCAGTCGAGTAGGAAAAAGTCAATTGAAAAGTCAACATAAAAAGCCAACCAAAAAGTCAACGTGAAAAGTCAACTACAAGTCAAACATAAGAAGTCAAAGTCAAAAGTTGACCTAAAAGTCAAGGTCAAAAGTTGAGACAGAGACAAGTCATACGTCAGACTCTGCCTCATTGTTTTTTTGAAGAAGTTCTAGTTTTTAAAGTTTTAAAGATCTGAATTAAAAATAACTTAGCCAAAGTCATGCGTCAGTGACTATTTATTTTTAATCCATTTTCCTAATCTAAGTTCCAAAAAACTCCGAATTAAAAATTAATCAGTCAAAGTCATGCGTCAGAGACTAATTACTTTTTAATCCGCTTTTTCTAATCTAAGTTCCAAAAACTCCGAATTAAAAATTAATCAGTCAAAGTCATGCGTCAGACACTAATTACTTTTTAATCCGCTTTTTCTAATCTAAGTTCCAAAAAACTCCGAATTAAAAATTAATCAGTCAAAGTCATGAGTTAGAGACTAATTACTTTTTAATCCGCTTTTTCATATTAAAGTTTCAAAATCAAAAGCTCCGAATTAAAAATAAAATAGTCAAAGTCATGCGTCAAAGACTATTTATTTTAATCCTTTTTATTTGTAAAGTTTCAAATTAATTGAGAAAAAAAAACAAAAAGATGAAATAAGCGCTCATTTCAAAAGTGCTTATTTGCATAAGCGCTTTCGAAATAATCATTTATTTTTTATTAAGCACTTTCATTCAATAAAAGTCATAAAATAAAATCAATAAAATAAAAACAGGTAAGGGGTGCAACAGTAAAAGGGGTGCAGCAAAATAGCAAATAAAAAAAATGAACAGAAAAACAAATTGGGCTAAAGGCCCAATCACTAAGCCTTGAACCGGGTTGGAACTGGGTTGGATCTGACCCAACCGGACCATCCACCAACCCAGCTGGGGGGTGTAGTGAGAAAAAAGGGGCGCGCGAAGCAAAAACCTGGACCAACAGGATATTGACACGTGTCCTGTCTTCTTCTTCCTTCATAAACCAGGCTTCATCTCCTCCGATAACGCAGCAACAGCTCCAGCGCGGTGGGGCGTTTGTCCGATGAGTTGCAGAGCATGGAATCACGCAAAACCAATCGACTCGTTTCGTCGTGTTGAGTCCAAATATGACCTTCGTTTTCACAATAGAAATCCAGATCTTCAGATTTAAGCGCAAGTCCGACGGGATCTCAAAATACAAACGGAGTGTACACGCGAAGTTATGCGAAAACGGCGATTAAAATAGTTTCAGAGTGCCATTGCGAGTACACAGTAGTAGGAATCGGTGATCATAGAGATCTAAATTCTCCGAACCATGCATCTCAAGTTTTCCGGCGACTGAGATCTAGGATTTGAGTAGTTCCAAGCGTTTATGGGTGATTTTGACGATAGATTCATGCTCAGGACGTGATTTGGCTTTGGAAAAGTGTATTCGGTTTTCGATTTGGTGAGTTTTGAAATTTGGGTTGTGGTGGTGGTTTTCCGGCGACCTGAGGTGGTTTTCCGGCGCCGGAATTTATTTTCTGATCTGGTTTTGTGATTATGCTCTGATTTTTTTTCTCTTGAGAATTGTGAAATTTGATTGGTGATGATTGAGTGATGTGAGGTGTGTATTTATAGGGGTAGAATTAGGTGAGTGGTATTTTTGTAATAAATGTGTAATTTTGTGTTAAGGAGAAGATTATGATAATGGTAATAAAAATGGTTATGAGGTGGAGATGATGAGGTGTCGCAATGTGATTGGCCACAAGAGAAAGAAATTGTCATAAAAAAAGAAAATGTAAATAAAATAGTAAAAGTGCAAGAAAAATACAAATAAAATATAGAAAAGTATAGAAATAAAAATTTAAACTTAAATACAAAGGTAAAAAACTATTTTTGAACATTTTTACTATTTTTCGCCTAAAAATATAAATTGCGACAAATTAAAAGAAATAAAGGAAAATAATAAATTGTAAGCAAAAATTATCTAAAAATCTATTTTTGGTATTTCTTAAAGAAAAATAAGAAATAATTTTTAAATAAAATATTTATTTTAAAAAGCTCAAAATTAGGGTATTACAGTATGTTTATATTATTCAATCCTAGGATTATATATGGATAACAATTTATGTTTAAATTTGCATATGTCATTGTTCTTTATCCAGTGTGAATTGGCAACATCTACAATGCAAAAATCAGAAGGCAAATCCAATTATTACAACTTTGCTATCCGACCATACTTGTCCTCTATCTGAAAGTGAACCTCGAACACCTATGCCAGCTATGTTTCGAGCACAAAATACTGCAAATCATCCACCTTATCCAGTTGCAGTATGAACTTAGTTTTTCTATTTATTTTCATGTTCATTGATAAAAATTATTAAGATCTCTTTTGTATATGTACATTGGATTGGATTGTTGCATTTCTTCTTATTATTACTTAATTTTGTGCAGCCAATTCGACCGACCCCTGGAGCTTGGAATGCTAATGCTTTAGCACCATGGATGATGAATGGAAATCCGTCCTCGTCTTTTCAACCACTTGCTGCGCAAGCTGCTTCCGTGATGCCTGGTCTTTCAAATCTAGGTATTTCTTCATCAATTTTTTGTCCCATAAAGTATAATGAAGTTACACTAACGATGTAAAATATTAGATTCAAATTGAATGTCAGTGGAAAACTAGTTTACACTGTCATTACATGTCCCCATTCTTCGTTTTTTTTTATAACAACTGAAGATGTTGAGGAACTATTATACTCTTTTTATTAAAACTCACATGTTATTCAATTTCTAGCATTCAACGTTCCGAGGCATACGAGACCACATAGTGCTTTTGCAAAGTACAGAGATCAAGAAATGAGTCGGCTTCTATCACGACAAATTGTTCAAGAGGTACTTGCAAAGTAGTTTGTTATGTTTTCCTTTCATGTTTATTTTATAATATATTCTAACAAGTTTTACTAACAATGCCATATTGATAACTCTTTACTATTGTTTGGCAATTACATCAGCTATCAAATGTGTCAAGCATGGATTTCCATCCTTCCATTCATTCTATATTAGCTTGTATGTTAAATATTCTATACTAGCATGGATTTAACATAAATCTAACATACAATTTTTGCATTTTGTTATTTATCTATTCTAGACCGGAAAAAGTAATGTTGCTATAGCTTGAACCATGGAGAAAAATAGAAGCTCTAATGATGTTTCTAACGCGTGGAAGGTAAAGGAAATCAATCGTCCTATTCCGTGTCGAACAGTTACTATGCCGGAAAATATAGGCCCCGATAACAAGGTATTCCCTCTGTAGCCTTATATTCCCTTTTATGCATAAGATGCTTAATAATAATAATAATAATAATAATAATAATAATAATAATAATAATAATAATAATAATAATAATAATAATAATATGTTTCTGTTTCTCTATCAAAAATTTAAGATCATAAACTTTTTATCTTTTTTACCAAGGCTATTTGTCTTCAATATACAAAATCTGGAAATGGTCTTCTAGCTCTTGGTTCAAAAGGGGTTAAGAGAATGTGGAAATGGAGTCCAAATGAATTGAATCCTACTAGAAAGGTAATTGTATACAACATATGCCTAAATACATTTTTTACGCCGAAATTTTTGTTATATATGTATGCATGTATTTTGTTATGTCTAATTAAAACATCATTGAGTTTTGTTCTATTGATTTAAAAGGTGACGGCAAGTTTCGATCCTCAATGTTTGACACCGCAAACGGGTTATTTACCGACTAATGATGTCCCAAAAGATAGTGATTCGGCGATTCCATGCTTGGATATTTTTAAAAATGATTCCTACGCCATAGCTGCATGTGGAGGAATTGTTTCATTGTTCACTCTAGGGTCATATAAAGTGAGTTAATTACTAAGAATGTTTATGAAAATTTATTATGTTACAAATCTTAGTAACAAATTGTGATTTATTGTAACAAATTATTGTTGAATTTCAAGTATTGTTTGGGTTTATGAATCCTCCACCAGCTGCAACATTCATTGTTTTCTCCCCTCAAGACAATAACATTGTCGCGGTCGGAAGGGAAGATTCAAATATTCATATTTTCAATTGCAAGTACAATAAGGTAATTAATGTACAAACTAAGGAGATCCATAGTTTAAATTTAGACAATTTCAAGAATCATATAATGATTTTGAACCTTTTTGCCTTTATTAGCTCATGAAGGAATTGAAGGGTCACAAAAAGTACATGGTATAGTTTTTTCTCCTCAGCTGAATTTAATGGTTTCTTCAGACGCTGATGCGCAGGAATATATTTAACCATGACTTGTGTAACAATATTATTTAATGCTTATTATCAAAAACTGCAGCACTATAGCATAACAGATTTTGATGAGTCCATTATGTTGTCCTAGCAGATTTTTATTATGATTAAATATAACATTTGCTTAATGATTGTGTGTAATTTTAGCTTATCTTGTGGAGCATGAATCCATGGTCTATGAAAAAACAAATGTCGATCCAAATGCCAATGGGTGGAAATGCACCTCCCGGTGCGACAAAACTTCAATTTCACATTGATGAAGTGAAGTTTCTATTATGCCATGAGACTCATCTAGCTATATATGATGCTGAAAAAATGAAAATGATCCGTCTGGTATGCACCTACTCACACATTCGCTATATTTTGTGTTCATATGATGAGTTGAGTAGTGACATATTGATGTTTGTATATATGTAACGGTGGATTATGCCACAAGGTGAGCTATTGGGTACCATATCCTCTGCTACATACTCCTCCAATTTCCAGCTAATTTATGCTGCATTTACCGACGGAGACATCAGAATATTTGATGCCGACAGCCTCATACTAAAATGTCGTATGGCTTCATCGACATACCTGGTTGGATCAATCAGGTATTTGAATAATTTCATGTGCTTAGTTAAACTTATTTAATTTATTTATATCAAGATAACTATTTGTGCAAAGATAGTATCCTTGATTCATGTACGACAATGTATAGATTTTTATACTGTCAGTCAATCATAACCTTTCGCTCTTTAAAAAAAAAAAATTTAATCATATCTATTTTAAAAGTCATACAAACTATGGTTTGTGAATTATGATTTACACTAACAGTACATCAAAAATTAAAATTGATTTGTTTATCGTTACTAGAAGTGTTACAATTTTTGTCACAAGCTTAAGAGTTTTGGAATAAAATATGCTAATAGAAGTTTAATTCATGTTTCGTATATATATTTGATGAAACTTGGCTAGTTATGGGAAATTAGAGTTTTTTTTAACCATTTAGCAAAGCTTATACATAAATTTTCTTACATGATATTTGCATATTTTATGCAAAATATTAATCCTTAATTAAACTTTTATTTATCTTTTGCAGCCAAAGGATTGTTGGAACAAAGGTGGTTCAGATCTAAACCTTTGAATTTTGATAATGACAAAGTATTAATGAGCAATAGGGTATTTTAATATTTATTCTAAGTGTGCAGATAAAATGAAGTTATGAATGATCACACTTATTATAAGAAGCTCTGAAACAAGCTTTATAAACGATATCAGAAGCAACGATATCAGAAGAAATTATATTAGAAGCAACGATATCAGAAGCAAGAAGATCAGAAGCAACATGAGTGAGAAGCTACTACAACTCAAAAGTTAAGCTGATCAGAAGCAACTTTTAAGAAGCTAGATAGTTTCAGAAGCTGAAGACTCAGAAGCTATGTTGGGTACATAGGTTCTGAATGACAAGCCAAAATGTCAGTGTTAACTGATAGTGATTCAATGATTGGAAATCATTTAAATTAAAGGTTGTGATTGATTGTGAAATCATAGTACTACATCCTTATCATCAAGGATAGTGATGTTAGTACTATTTTACCTCATAAGGGCGAATATTCTCATACAAAAGGAATGAATGGATAAGCGTTACCAGAAATGGCAAATATCCCATGTTACCTTTGTCCTTTCACAGCTGGCTTGACAATGACCTCTGCAACGGTCATTATCTTCAAACGTCTCTATTTTCTTTCTACCTATAAATAGAGAACTGCAATTTGAAGATTAAGGCTACACACTCACAATCAAAGCTATAACACATACTTTGTTTTTTGAGACTACAAGCACTGCTTCTGAAACTTTTTCTGTTGTGCTTCTACCACTCTGTTTTTCTATTTCATTAGGAATTCTGTGTTAGAGTCTTAGAGTCTTGAGTTGTAACTTTAAGTGAACTCTTGATTTTAACATCAAGTGTTCTTCACTTTATATTATTTGTTTTGTGTTAGGAAGTCTCTTGCTAGTGTGCTTGAGCAAATAGGAAGTATCTTACTAGTGTGTTTGAGCATTGTATAATCTAGGTGATTATAATGAAATCCCTTGGAAGTGCAAGGGGACTGGACTACTCTCGGTTTGTGAGAGGAACTAGTATAAAATTGCTCGTCTCGTCTCTCTCTCTATCTTTTATCTTTGCGCGTGTGTTAATTGTGTTTATTTATCCGCTGGTGATTCTGATAAGTTCTCAGAACTTGGTAGAAGTTTTAAAATACCAAAACACAATTCAACCCCCCTTCTTGTGTTTTTCACACCTTCAATTGGTATCTTGAGCTCCGGTTTGTTGCGAATCACTTAATAGTGAAACAAAAAGATCCTGAAAAACACTATGTTTGGAGGATCAAGTCCAGATCATAATACAAAGAAAACTGAGATTCACTATGACTACAATAGTGAAAAATCTGAGAAATCAGGTGGAAACTACAGCAAAGCACCAAAGTTCAATGGTGATCAATCAACCTTCGCTTGGTGGAAATACAAAATTTATCCTCATATCATAGCTGAAGATGAAGGTTTGTGGGATATCATTGAAGAAGGTGTTAGCTTTCAAGATAAGTTGGATGAAGATGGTAAGACAACAACAGCTGTTAAGAAGACCTTCACAGCTGAGCAGAAGAAAGAATGGAAAAGACACAACAGAGCTATATTTATCCTTGCTAGTTGTATCACTCATGATGAGTTTTTGAAACTTGGAAACAGATCTAGTGCTAAGGGTATTTATGACTCTTTGTGTGCTCCTTATGAAGGAAACCAACAAGTGAAAGAAGCAAAGGCTAATCTTCTAGTTCCTCAGTATGAAATGTTTAAGATGAAAGACAATCAAAACATTAAAGAAATGTATGCAAGGTTTAAAATCTTGGTTTCAGGTCTTTGAGTCTTAAAGAAGAGTTATACCACTGCTGATCATGTTAAGAAGATTCTAAGGTGTTTACCACCCAAGTGGAGACCTAAAGTCACTGCTATACAAGAAGCAAAGGATCTCAATACTCTAAGCCTACAAGAGTTAACTAGTTCACTCATAAGTCACGAGATGGAACTAGCTTCTAGTGAGCCCAAGAAGAAATCAAAGTCATTGGCTTTGCCAGCAACTTTGAAATCTCCTAAGGCTCTAAAGGCTAAGGTTATTGAATCTGATGCTGATGAATCTTCAATAGATGATCAGGAGGATGGATCAAATGAGGAACTTTTTGCTCTGCTTTCAAAGTTTAGAAGATGGAACAAGTACAAAAACAACAAAGCTTCTGGTAAAAGTTCAGGTTCAAAGAGTTATGGAAATAAAAGCTCAAAGATCAAAGACAAGAAAGATGGTTCTAAGAACAGTTGTTTCAATTGCAAGAAGACTGGTCATTTTATTGCTGATTGTCTTGATTTAAACTCCAATGACAAGGGTAAAAAGGGAAATTTCAAGAACAGAATGAAGTCTTATGGCAACTTTTGAGGATCTTGAGAAGTTATCAGATGAAGATGAAGATGATGAAGAAGCAAATATAGCACTTATGGCTACAACATCTTCTGATAATGAATCTGATATGGATGATGAATCTGACCCTGATGATATTGATGAGGTAATTTCTAAACTTCCTCATGATAAGCTTCTTATTGCTCTTAAAGACATTATGAAGCAATACATAAACAAGTCAAATGATTTCAAAAGTTTAAAAACTAAAATTGACTTGCTTACAGAGAAATCTGACCAACTTCAATCTCAATATATTGAATCTCTTTTGAAAATCAAAGAGCAAGAAGAAGGTTGTGTTGCTTGTAACAAATCACACGATAAGCACGAAGTTGCTCTTCATGAGTTTGTTAAACAGAATGTTAACTAAGAGTAAAGTTGCTTCCATGATTTATAGTGTTAGCAAGAACAAAGCATATGGACTTGGTTATTCTGCATCTTCTGATAAAGGAAAATCAAATCAGTCTGTTTGTTTAAGCAAAACACCTCCTCCTCTCTATTCCACTTTCATATCACAAGCTGGTAATTCTAAGAAAGTTTCACAAACAGCTGTTTTGGATAAGGGTAAATCAAAAGTTTCAGAAGGTAACACTTCAGAGACTTTAGATAACTCAAATTCAAAAATGAGATATTCAGAAGTAAAGATTCTGAAGAGACCAGTTCCTAAGGCAACTAAGGTTCTGCGAACTTCAGAAGCTAGTACTTCTAATACAAAGTCTGTGAAACCTATTAGAAGTTTTGGCAAGAAGAAGTATGCTCCTCAAACTACCTTTCAAAAATCATACTTCTACAAGGCCTACATCAACAAGTTGTGGGTACCAAAAGCTGAAATAGTTTATGTTGTAGGTTTGCACTCTAAAAGAGAAAAAGCCAAGTACCTGATACCTGGACAGTGGTTGCTCTCGACACATGACAGGAGAGAAGGATTTGTTCCTCACTCTGACTCAGAAAGAGGGAGGCAATGTAGGATTTGGTGGGAACCAAAAAGGAACAATAATTGGTACTGGTACAGTAGGTAATTCCTTCTCTACTATTTCTGATGTTCTTCTTGTAGGTGGAGTTTTTTATAACCTTCTTAGCATAAGCCAATTATGTGATAGTGGTTATGAAGTGGTGTTTAATAAGAACACATGTACTGTAAACAAAAATTCTGATAAGTCTGTTGTTTTCAAAGGAAAAAGAAAAGGCAACGTTTACAAAATAAATCTTTTTGAATTAATGGAACAAGAAGTTGTTTGTCTTTTGACCCTAAGTGAAGAAAAGTGGGTCTGGCACAAGAGATTGGGTCATGCTAACTAGAGGTTAATCTCTAAGCTTAGTAAGCAATATCTTGTGAGAGGCTTACCTGTTTTGAAATATCACTCAGATACAATTTGTGGTTCTTGTCAAAAAAGAAAGCTTTTCAAAAGTTCTTTTAAAGATAAAAATGTTGTCTCTACTTCCAAGCCTTTGGAACTACTTCATATTGATTTATTTGGACCAGTTAGCACTTTTTCAATAAATGGTAAGAAGTATGGACTTGTCATTGTTGATGATTACAGTAGATGGACTTGGGTTAAATTCCTTAGATCCAAGGATGATACATATTATGTGTTTAAAACTTTTTGCACTCAAATACAAGTTGAAAAAGACTTGAAAATTGTGAAAGTTAGAAGTGATCATGGTGGCGAGTTTGAAAATGAACAGTTTGAAATCTTTTGTGAAAACAATGGAATTCTACATGAATTCTCATCTCCTATAACTCCACAGCAAAATGGGGTTGTAGAGAGAAAGAATAGATCTTTACAAGAAATGGTCAGAACCATGATGCATGAAACTAACTTAGCAAAACATTTTTGGGCAGAAGCAATAAACACAGCTTGTTATATTCAAAATAGGATCTATATCAGACCTTTGTTGAATAAAACAGCATATGAATTGTTCAAAGGAAGAAAACCTGATATTTCTTATTTTCATCAATTTGGATGTACCTGTTACATTCTGAATACAAAAGTTCACCTAAAGAAATTTGACTCTAAAGCATCTAAGGGTATCTTTATTGGATATTCTGAACGCTCCAAGTCATACAGAGTGTATAATTCTGAAACTAATACAGTTGAAGAATCTATGCATGTAAGATTTGATGACAAAGAGCCTGATGAAAATAAGTCACAGCAAGTTGAAGTTATTGCAGCTGAAGAGGATTCAGAAGATGAAACTCTAGAAGTTAACACAAGTTCAGAATCTGAATTAATTGTTGATGATCAACAAACTGCTCCTTCTGAAAATGTTTCAACACCTCAAATTGATAGTGATTCTGATGATGAGATTGAAGAAGTTATCAAGAAGAATACCTTCAAATACAAGTCTTCTCATCCAGAGGAATTGATTATTGGAAATAAAGATAGTCCAAGGAAAACAAGATTAAGTTCTCAAAAGGAAGATTCAATGGTGTGTCTGGTATCTCTTAATGAACCAAAGACTGTTGATGAAGCTCTAAATGAAGAAGATTGGATCTTAGCTATGAAAGATGAACTACATCAGTTTGAAAGAAATGATGTCTGGAATCTGGTTCCTAGACCAAAAGATAAAAACATTATTGGAACAAAATGGGTTTTCAGAAACAAACTCAATGAACAAGGAGAAGTAACTAGAAACAAAGCACGATTAGTTGCTAGAAGGAAGAAGGAATTGATTACAGTCAGCAAGAGGGAATTGATTACACAGAAACTTTTGCTCTAGTTGCTAGATTTGATGGAATCAGATTATTTCTTTCCTATGCAGTCAATCTTGGTATCACTCTATATCAAATGGATGTAAAGAGTGCTTTTCTTAAAGGTTTTATTACTGAAGAAGTATATGTCAAACAACCTCCTGGATTTGAAAACACTCAAAACCCTGATCATGTTTTCAAACTGAAAAAGTCACTTTATGGTCTTAAACAAGCTCCTAAAGCTTGGTATGATAGACTAAGTAACTTTTTGGTTAATCATGGTTTTGAAAAAGGGCAGGTTGATTGTACATTATTCAGGAAAACCTTGAAGAAAGACATTCTGATAGTTCAAACCTATGTTGATGATATTGTTTTTGGTTCAACTAATGCTTCTCTATGCAAGAATTTCTCTAAGTTAATGGAAAAAGAATTTGAAATGAGCATGATGGGAGAGATGAAGTTCTTTCTTGGAATTTAAATCAATCAAACAAAAGAAGGAACCTATATTCATCAGACCAAGTATACCAAAGATCTTGAAGAAGTTTAATCTTGAAGATTGTAAGCCTATGAATACTCCAATGCACCCAACTACAAGCATGAGTCTGGATGAATCTGAAGGCAAAGTGGATCAGAAGTTATATAGAGGTATGATTGGTTCTCTACTCTATCTAACTGCATCTAGACCTGATATTTTATTCTCTATATGTTTATGTGCAAGATTTCAATCAGATCCTAGAGAATCTTATCTCACTGCTGTGAAAAGAATCTTTAGGTATCTGAAGCTACTTGTAATCTTGGATTACTTTATAAGAAGTTCAAGAAATATGAGTTGAATGGATTTTGTGATGCTGATTATGCTGGAGATAAACTTGAAAGAAAATCAACAAGTGGTAGTTGCCAATTTATAGGTGAAAATCTTATCTCTTGGTGTAGCAAAAGGCAGACCACCATTGCTATGTCCACAGCAGAAGCAGAATACATTTTAGCTGCTAAATGTTGCACACAACTTCTTTAGATGAAATATCAATTAGAAGATTATCATATAAGCAGTCACTATATTCCTTTATATTATAATAATACTGCAGCCATTCATCTTTCTAAAAATCCTATTTTACACTCTAGAGCAAAACACATTGAGATCAAACATCATTTTATCCAGTTTGTTGAAACTGAAAAACAATGGACTGATATTTGTACAAAACCCTTAGCTGTTGAATGATTTGATTTTATAAAGAAAAATCTCAACATGGTGTTTGTTCCTGATTGTTAGTTTCTATTGAGTAAAATAAAGTTTTCAAAATCTGATGATAATTAGAAGTTGTTGAACCTCATAACCTCAAGGTCAGAAGTTCTGATGTATAATTGCTTCTGATAATGATCAGAATCAAAGAGTGGTTTTGATGTAGTAGTGGAACAGTTTATGTCCTATATCTTTTTACCTGCTGTCCACTAACGCGTCAGTTATTTAAATAATATTTTATCACGTGTCCTGTTGCAATTAGTCTGAGTATTGGTTAATGATGATTTAGCGCTTTAAAATTGAATATGACTTTTTTGTCCTTTTGTGTGTATTGTGTTGTTTGTTTGTTTTCTAAAAATATACACTATTGCTCACTTGCACACAAACACGTTCACAACCCACACTTTTTCATATTCTCTCTAAACCTCCAACCCTTCAGTTTCTTTCTCACCTCTCTAGCACATCCAAACCCTAACCTCCTACAATGGATTCGTCATCTGCTCCAACTACTTCAAATGCTACTCAATCATCATCTTTGTTTATTCCAGTGGTTAAACCTATAGTCGATTTGGAGAAACAGGAAATGTGTGGTAGAGAAAGCTCTCTTTTGAATATTACAAAAGTTCAAAAGCTCTCAAAAGCTCTCTTTTGAAATGTGTGGTAGAGAAAAGGGTTGATTTCGAAAGTTTGAAGGCTAATGGGTTTGACATTCAGAAAATGTTCTATGAACAAGGGTTAGAACGCTACTTCAACATTCTAAATGGACCTTACTATGATGAGATGGTTAAAGAGTTTTGGATGAAAGCTTATGTTTTTGACAAACATTCTGCGTATTTGGAAGTTCAAAGGATGGTTAAGAAAAATCCCCGTTTGAAAGGAAAGTCTAGAAAAGAATTAGGTCTGTCAGAGTTTACCCAAACTGAGATTTGGTCCAATATTGCTGGAATGGACATCACAATCACTGCTGATCATATTGCTAAGGTGTTAAACTTGTCGAATCAAGGAATGCATCTTGGTGTTTACAAGAACAAGCCTCAAAATTCTGATGTTCAGACTGAACTATTTGAAAATGTTAACTCATCTAAACAAAGGGATTTGAATCTATAGCAACAAAAGTGGGTGGTACAAACTGTATATCTTCAGAGCAGAAGTACTTCATGTACTATCTTCACAAATTCATCAAAATGAATTTGCCAAGGTATTTGTTTGATCACTTATGTGAAGTAATTGATAATAGCATAGATCAAGGCCACACAATCTATCATTATGCTAGATTACTGTCACACATGTTCTTCTTAAGCAACTTTCATGTGACTTTAGAAAAGAATTACCCTGGTTTTGTCAAAGCTACTTCTTTGGAAGAAAGAGTAATTGATGGAAAGACTTTAAAGAAGATGTTTCTCTTTAAAGGAAAAGTTGTTGTTCCAAACAATCCTCTGTTGATGAACAAAGAAGATCAAGTGTTTGATTCTTCTTTTCGTAGAGTTGATGTGGAAAAACGAAAGAAGATTGTGGATGATCTATTCAAACACTTGCAAGAATAATATGGCGTAGAGACTGTTGGTAATGAAGTGGATATTACCAAGCTAGGTTTTGAAGGGAAGAAGCAAGATTTTGTTACTAAAACTGCTGTAAGAAGAGACAGAATCAAGTTGAAAAAGCCAACAAATAGCACTGCTGGTGTTAAGATTCTGACATAAGAAGAAAAAGAAAACAGAAGAAGAGAAGAAAGGTCAAAGAAGCTTGAGGACAGAATGAGAAACAAAAGAAAAATTATTCTTGATGATGCTGATGAAGATACTGAGGATGATGAACCTCTTGAGGTAAAGAAGAGGAAGATCATTAGGGAAAGAGAAGAAGCTGCAAGGAGACACCATGAGAATCAAGGTATGTCTTCTAATTCTGCTGTTAATATGTCTACAGAATCTCAATCTAGGACTATAGAAACTCAAACTGCTGCTCCTTCTCCACCCAAACCTTCATCTGAACCTTCTGTTTTGGATGTTCTTTCTGAACATTGTCACCTCAAACTATCCACATAGAGACCAATGTTTTACCTGAAACTCCATCTAAGCCATCTAGTGTAAAACCTTCTTCTGTTCCAAAATCAAAACTTGATGAACTTAAAGAAAAATATGGTGATCCCATTAGTGATCCAACACCATCACCAATTCATGTTTATACATCTCCTCTAGTCACCATACCTTCCATTCCTATCATACAGATTATTAATCCCTTAACTGAAACATCATCTGAGCCTAAGTTTGTTATTAGCACACCTCCATCATCTCCTTCTAAGCCTTCATCTGAGCCTGTGCAAAATATTTGCCAAACCTTCTTTGAGCCTAAAATAACCTATCAATTTATGTTAGATAGCATACAATCTCAACATTCTAGCCAAATAGTTACTAGTATTGAGATTCTGGCCAGACTTGTTAATAATGATATTAGAAGATTGCATAGCTTGAAAACTAATCATGATATCATGCCAAGTCAGATTATAGAAAAGATTGATGAGATAGATAACTTTCGGAGGTTAATAATGGTTGCTCTTAAGAAGAAACTTGTTGATGAACTAGTGTATGAACATCTGGAATTCACGGATTCTTTTGAGAATGCTTTTGGAAGTGTTCTTCAAAAAGAAAGACTGATGTTAACTAGTTGCTCACATGATGAGATGGAAGTTATGAAAGCTAAGGAAAGGGGACAGAAGCTGATGAGGATGCAAGATGTGAATGTGTTATCTCTTGATACCACTGATACAACTATGGTTGAAAGTTCAAGTGCTGCTACTGATAGGATTCTAAAGGTTGAACAAGATCAAAAGGAACAAATAGACAAGCTGAAAGCTTTGGAAGCCGGTTTAGATGAGGTCAAGGCTAATCAGAAAGAACTCAAGGAGACTATAAACAAGAATGCTGAGAAGTCTGACAAAACTCTTGAGAAGCTGATGTTGCTGATTGAATCAAGATTGCCATCTAACCCTTCTTCATCTCAACCCTAGGATTCTATGTCTGAGCACACATTATATTTGATTCTTATGTTTGGTTGTAATATTTGAACATGTTTTATTTTCTGCATAATTGCATGAACATCTGGTTGCTTTTATTGAATGTTGTTTGCTTATAATTGCTTATATGTTCTTATTTTCTGTTCAAATATAGTTTTTGAAAAATGTTTTTGAAAAAATATGTCTAAGCACAGAGAATTCATAGAAACTTATTCAAAACATAACTCAGAGATTTTATTGATTAAATAGAATTTCATTACATTAGATCCTGCATCTACTTAGAATCTACATCTGATTTCTGAGAACCACCAGAGCCTGAGGTTTCTGTTGGAGTATTATAATTCTCCAAGAAACTCAGATAGTCAGAATCTGGTATTTCAAAATCAGTAAAAGAATCTGAGCCTTCTCATTTGGCTGGATCATATGTCTTGAGAAATTCTCTATAATCAGAATCTGATGAGAGATTGATATACACTGGTTCCTGAGGCTTTGTTTTTGATCTGGTTCTATAACTTCTTCTTAATGGAACTGAAGAAGATCATTCACCTCTGCTTTTCTTCCTCTCTAGTTTGAATTTTGGTGGTGATTCTTCCTTCTTTACTTCTTGTGGCGCTTTACCTTTATTTGCTCTTCTATCCTTATCCATTATTCTGATAATAATGTGTGGAAGTGTTGAGTAGATTATAAATGGTTTAGTGTTCTCCTTTTATAGACTTTTCATAAGTTAAGTCACATGGTTTTCTTAGCACAGTCATTTAATTGACATAGTTGCAACCGTTTTTGACTTGACTCATTGAAAGTTGTGCTTTGACTGATCTTTTTTGGTGCTTATTTAATGTCTTTACTTCTTTTTATACAAACTGTTTTTGTTTGATGACAAAAGGGGGAGTAAGCGTCATTAATTAATGATAAATAGCGCTAAACTAAAACCAATTAAAAAGAATCCGTTACTTTTTATGTAATATTTTTTTATGTTATGTTTACTCTGGAGAACATAAGTTTATATTGAACTAATATTTTCATATGATGGTGATTGAAAAGAGTGCATTTTTTTCAGTCATTATCAGACTCAGGGGGAGAGCCTGCAAAACTAGCCTCTAAGAGTCAAAATATGAAAAATTTGAGTCAAAATAAAAATAAGTTCTTAAACTATTTTAATTATTCAATGTTAAACTTAGGGGGAGCCTGCAAACCATATGAACCTTTGTAAGACATGATAAATTAAAATAACAACCATTGTTAATTAATACTAACTTTGTCATCAATCAAAAAGGGGGAGATTGTTGGAACAAAGGTGGTTCAAATCTAAACCTTTGAGTTTTGATAATGACAAAGTATTAATGAACAATAGGGTATTTTAATATTTATTCTAAGTGTGTAAATAAAATGAAGTTATGAATGATCACACTTATGATAAGAAGCTCTGAAACAAGCTTTATAAACGATATCAGAAGCAACGATATCAGAAGCAATGATATCAGAAGCAACTATATCAGAAGCAAGAAGATCAGAAGCAACATGAGTGAGAAGCTACTACAACTCAGAAGCTAAGCTGATCAGAAGCAACTTTTAAGAAGCTAGATAGTTTCAGAAGCTGAAGACTCAGAAGCTATGTTGGTTACATAGGTTCTGAATGACAAGCCAAAATGTCAGTGTTAACTGATAGTGATTCAATGATAGGAAATCATTTGAATTAAAGGTTGTGATTGATTGTGAAATCATAGTATTACATCCTTATCATCAAGGATAGTGACGTTAGTACTATTTTACCTCATAAGGGCGAATCTTCTCATACAAAAGGAATGAATGGATAAGCGTTGCTAGAAATGGCAAATATCCCATGTTACCTTTGTCCTTTCACAGCTGGCTTGACAATGACCTCTGCAACGGTCATTATCTTCAAACGTCTCTATTTTCTTTCTACCTATAAATAGAGAACTGCAATTTGAAGATTAAGGCTACACACTCACAATCAAAGCTACAACACATACTCTGTTTTTTGAGACTACAACCACTGCTTCTGAAACTTTTTCTGTTGTGCATCTAACACTCTATTTCATTAGGAATTCTGTGTTAGAGTCTTGAGTTGTAACTTTAAGTGAACTCTTGATTTTAACATCAAGTGTTCTTCACTTTATTATTATTTGTTTTGTGTTAGGAAGTCTCTTGCTAGTGAGCTTGAGCAAATAGGAAGTCTCTTACTAGTATGTTTGAGCATTGTATAATCTAGGTGATTATAGTGAAATCCCTTGGAAGTGCAAGGGGACTGGACTACTCTCAGTTTGTGAGAGGAACCAGTATAAAATTGCTTGTCTCGTCTCTCTCTCTCTCTCTTTATCTTTTATCTTTGCACGTGTGTAATTGTGTTTATTTATCCGCTGGTGATTCTGATAAATTCTCAGAACTTGGAAGAAGTTTTAAAATACCAAAACACAATTCAACCCCTCCTTCTTGTGTCTTTCCAATCAAGTCTAGAGTAGGATCCACCTCTAGGCCTTAGTATGTGGTTCACAATCCAAAGTAAAACTCTCAGGCCTTTCTTGAGTCTACCGGCCTTTCCATTGTGACTCTTACTGTTCCTAGTTAAAGTTCTTGCAAACTCAGTCATTTTATACTTAGGACCATCACCATTGGTGAACTTTTTCAAGTTCTTATCAGTTACCAAGCCAAAAAGTTTGAACCATAGATTGTTAGTAAACTTGTAAATCTTCTTTCCTATACAAAACTCAAACTCAGCACCTTTTTGCTCTTGTAATTCAGAGTACAAAATCATAATTAAATCCTCCAAATAAGGTTTCTTCAAGTTACAGAAAGTAATAAGATTCTCTCTCATCATGATCTCATCAACTTCACCTAGATGTAATTCCTCAAGGTTCTCAACCTGAACAACATTTTGAGGAATCACTTTCTTTTTCTTGCAGGTTCTAATATAGAAGTTCAAGTAATTCTCATGAATAAAATTTTCTTCCTTAAAATAATTATCAGGAGCAGGATCTCTTATTATTCCATTAGTGTTCTTATTCCTACCACCATTCTTAGTTCTACTGCTAGTAGACATTCTTAAAAGAGAGAACTAGAGCAATGTTACCTTGATAAATGTTTGAAGAACTTGAACAATCCTAAAACCCAAATTGAAACCCTTGTCTTGAATGTGGATAATTTGAAGCTTGAACCACGAAATTGATGAGGGAATATGAATGGGTATTGAATTTGAAGTGGTTTAGGTTCATGTTTTGTTGAATTTGGTTGATTTTTTAGGGAGATTAAGGAATTGGGAATGAGGGTTTTCGTTTTTGGCTCGTGGAGAAGAAGAAAATTTGTGATGTTTGATGAATGAATGAATGAAAACTGATAAATAAAATTGTTTTCGCGCGATGTATCGATACAAAATCGAATGTGTATCGATACAAGTAAGTGTTCTGCAGCATGTATCGAAGCATGCGTGCATGTATCGATACATGAGACAGTGTCTGTCCCAAACTGAAGAGCTATGTATCGATACAACCATCATATGTATCGATACATATCAGTTCATTTTGAAATTGTGCAGAATAACTAACATGTATCAATACAAATTTCATTTGTATCGATACAAAATGCATTATTTTCAAATTTTCTCAAAACACGTGAACTTATAAGTTTGAAAAATAATTTTTGTGACTACCAAATATCATGTATGTTTGAAACACATATAATCAACAAGGTACATGCTTATGCATGTGAACAAAACAATATCAAAGCACATTATAACATGAGAACACATGTTAAACCATAGATGCAAGATAAAACATTCACATAAATGTATCAAAGTACCAAGATTAATCACATGTAGATATATGTGTATGTATGCACACAAAGTCACATATAAGAGCAAAACAAACATATACAAACCAAGTATGAACTTAATATGACATTTGTAAAAAAAAATTGTCAAATCCCCATTTTAAACATATGAGTCTCAAAAACTTATAAATATTTTTAAGCAAAATTCTTGGAAATGGAGGATTAGATAACTATCAATACAAACTTCATATTAAGGTGAAAAGATATATGTATATGAAACCAATGTACAAATGCTAAGAAAAAGTATAAAAGCAAAGATAGAGATTAGAATCTTCCCTTAAGTGTTAAGTGGAGGAAGTGATCAATTTCCGCAACTTTATGTAAGTATCGAGTTGAAGCTTTTCTCATCACTTTACTTTTTCATATGTCTTGAACTCCATTGTTGTCGCTGTCTCTCGTCAATGGTTCAAGACGCTTCCCTACATACTTAGACATTTGAAATAGGTCCCCAACTCATGTTGGGTCCTAGTTGGTTAGTAGCAACACTATTGTTTGACTTAGGTATCCATTGCATTTTGCAATAGTATAACCCTTATTACAACAATAGTGACAAATGATATGAGGATTACATTTCTTATGATCCTTCTCAACAAACATATACTTTTTATTTCTAGGTTTCAAAGGTTTGCTAAATTTAGATGGATCAATGGAAAAAGTAATCTCTGGTTTGGATGGTTCTTTTAACTTATCTTGTAATTTTCGCAAATCCCTATATAAGTAAAAGCATTCATCGCATTCGGTCCTATCATTACCGTATTCGTCAAAAGTCACAAGAGGTTTTTGAATCATAGACTCTTAGAGGGTTTTCAATTCAAGCTTCGTTTCCGAAACTTTCGCCTCAAGGTATTTATTGACTTGCATTAAACATTTTAAGCGTTGAAAAGCCTCTTGAGTTTCTTTGTGTAACTTTTCAAAAGTGACTTGTAACTCATGATATTCTAAAATAGTATATATACTAGAGGGATTTAGGTTTACCTTCTCAGGAACAAGTTTCTTACAATCTTGGGATGTCAAGCACACATTTGCCAATTCATCTTCACCGCTTGAACTAGAGCTTGATGATGAAGAAGAAGATGAGCTTCCGCTCTCCCATGAAACATAAGATTTCTTTCCCTTGGATTTGCTTCCCTTTTTTAATAACGGTGACTCCTTCTCTTTTCTCTTGAGCTTAGGACAATCCGGCTTGAAGTGACCAACTTGGCCGCACTCATAGCTTGCCTCTTTCTTGGAGTACCTAACACCTTCATTCTTCCGGTAACCACTATCTTTTCGAAACTTCTTAAGATTGTCATCGGAATGCTTTATCCCATTCTTTCTCACATCACGGTTGTAGCGTCTAACGAAGAGTCCCATTTCCTCATCATCGGAATCGTTTTCGCTTGAGCTACTTTCCGCTTGCTCAACCTTTTTGGACTTGGATGTGGAGGCCTTAAGAGCAATAGACCTCTTATCCTTTTCCTTTTCTTTATCGCGATGTTTCTCCTTTTTCCCACTTTTTTCATGCTTTTCCAACAAGTTAAGCACTTGTTCATGTTCCGTAAGCTTACCAAATAAAGTTGTGAGACTCAATGTTGTAAGATCATTCGCTTCTTTGATTGCGGTGACCTTTGGTTGTCATTACCTACTAAGACATCTCAAAATTTTATTAGTAGCATCTTGATTAGTGATTGGTTTACCTAAACCGTGCAACTTGTTTGTAATTTTCACAAAATGTTGTTGCATATCCGCAATGGATTCACCATCTTGCATATGAAACAATTCGAACTCTTGAGTTAAGGTGTTTATTTTGGATATTTTGACCTCATTGGTACCCTCAAAATGAGTAACCAATGTGTCCGACATTTCTTTAAGGCGATTGCGTAAAGTAAAAACATTAAGGAAGAAAGACACAAACGATTGATTAGGGAGTTCCCAACGGCTTTCATGTTGTCCCCGCGGTCGGCCGGGTACGTCTCCCCCCAAATAACCAAACGGGTTATATGAGCGTTTATTGATTAAAAACAATTTGATCTTTAGTGCACAATTTACAAAGCCTCCAATAACTCTATATCGAACCTAATGTAAACTATGTGATACAACCTCAACACGTAGTGAAGCTTCAACCTCTGATTCCAACGTTCCAAAAACCTTGCGCCGTCTTCGATCCGAAAACCCCCGCAAAGAACATCCAGCTAATTTCTTCGCTTCCTAAATGTTGATCCTTCAAGAAATCGCACAATCTTGAATCCTTTGATGAAAAACCCAAACCTTCTTCACAAACCAACTCGATCACAACTTTGATTCACCGCAAGCTGTACCGAACATTATCCATCAATTGTACAATCACTATCCGAATGATCCCATGCTCAATCTTCAATTGATTTGCAAATTTATGAAAGATGATGATCTTGTGAAGAATAACCCCTTGATCCAAATTATCACTCAATTTGATATCACAAGAGTTTTTCAAAGCTATTTCACTTTCTCATAGGTTTTTCATGATTACAACAACAAATCACATTGTTATTTATAGAGAAAATAGAATTGAGCAAAACACAACAGACTTGTATCGATACAAATGATGGATTGTATCGATACAAACACTTTGACCAGCGTTCAAATTTGAAATATTTGACCTATGTATCGATACAAACACGAGTATGTATCGATACATATATTAGTTTCTTGAAAAACTGACTGATATGTATCGAAGCATGCAAGCATGATTCGATACACCATGCGTTCTCTAGTCTTTTGAGAGAGTTTGGTGTGTATCGATACATGCAAGCATGATTCGATACACAAGAGACTCTCTGCCCCTGAGAGACCAGTTTTGTATCGATACAAAAGATATATGTAACGATACAAATTGCACAAAATCAGTCTGTAGTAGTTTCAAGACATTTGTATCGATACAAGTGATTATGTATCGATACAAAATACCTTAAATTCAATTTTTTAAAGTTTAAAAAAGTTTTTCGCTGTCAAGTCATTTCTAATGTTGCTAAAATATGTTCTACTCTATTTTCATGTGTTTTGACAATTATTAAAACATGGGAGTGAACTGGTGCACTTACAATGCGAACATCCGTTGTCCAAGTACCAAATACTTGACTTCTTGTCTCTTAGTGTGCAGACCTGAAAGATAAACAATCTCAAATTTTGGTACCCACAGCTTGTTGGGTCCATTTGGATTATTGTAGGCTTTCTTGAAGTATGATTTTCTGAAAGTCTTTTTGGATTCATACTTCTTTTTGCTTGAGGTTGTAGTAGGCTGAACAAACTTAGCTTTAGAGGTGCTAGCTTCTGATTATCTCAGAACCTTAGTTGCCTTAGGTTCTTGTCTCTTCAAAATCCTGACCTCAACATGCTTCTGCTTTGAATAATTGTTAGTCTTAGCTTCTGAAGTTTTCACTTTTGATACTTTAGACTTACCTTTATTCAAGGATTTAGTTTGTACAGCTTTCTCAACTCTACCAGTAGCTGGTATAAAAGTGGAATATAGAGGATGTGGTGTTTTGCTTATACAAACTGATGAACTTAATTGTCCTTTATCCTTAGATGCAGAATAACCAAGTCCTTCACCTTTGTTTTAAGTCACACTATAGATCATGGAAGCTACCTTGCTCTTATTGACATTCTAATTAACAAATTCTTGAAAAGCAACTTCGTGCACATCATGAGATTTGCTGCAAGAGGTGCAACCTTTTTCAAGCTCTTGTATTTTTAAAATAGATTCATCATATTGAGCTTGAAGTTGATCAAACCTCTTGACAAGCAAGCTAACATCTCTTTTCAAACTTTTAGCACTCTTTGTCTTGCTTATATATTGTCTCATAGTATCTCTAAAAGCAAGTAAAAGCTTTTCTTGAGGAATATTAGAAGTTACCTCATCAATGTCATCAATTTCTGATTCATCTCCAGAATCATCATCATTGTCAGAAGCAGTTGTAGCCATCAATGCCAGATTTGCTTCTTCATCATCTGCTTCATCATCTGACAACTTATCCAGATCCTCAAAAGTAGCCATCAGACATTTCTTCAAGTTGTTCTTAACACTGCTTTTCCTTCCTTTATTTTTGGAGCTCAGATATGGACAGTCAGCAATGAAGTGTCCAGACTTCTTATAGTTAAATCAAGTGGTTTTGGAATCATCTTTCTTTTCCTCATAGTTAGAGCTTCTGCTTCCAAAACCTTTTGAGATAAATTTTTTACCACCAGTCTTGCTGAAAGACTTATCCAACTTTCTGAATCTTGTCATTAAGGCAAAGAACTCATCATCAGAGTTGTCTTCATGACTTTCTACCACAAATTCCTCAACATCATATTCTACAACTTTAGCCTTTAAAGCCTTGGAGGTAGTAGCAGTTGTTGAAGACTTTGACTTCCTCTAAATGTCATCAAAAGCTAACTCCATCTCGTGACTTATGAGATTGGTAGTTAGCTCTTCTAGGCTCAGGGTGTTCAGGTCCTTTGCTTCCTGTATAGTAGTGACCTTAGGTCTCCACTTAGGAGGCAAGCTTCTCAAAATCTTCTTTACATGATCAGCAGGTGTATAGCTTTTCTTCAGCACAGAGAGACCAACTACCAAGATTTTGAATCTTAGGTACATCTCTTCAATATTCTCATTGTCCTTCATTTTGAACATTTCATACTGTTGAACCAACAAGTTAGCTTTTGCTTCTTTAACTTGTTGATTCCCTTCATATAATGAACATAGAGAATCATATATTCCTTTGGCACTTTGTCTATTTCCCAGCTTTAAAAACTCTTCATGAGTAATGCAGCTGGCAAGAATAGTTTTTGCTCGGTTATGCTTCTTCCATTCTTTCTTTTGATTAGTTGTAAATGCCTTGCTTACAGCTGTTGGTACTTTACCATCTTCATCAAGCAGTTCTTGAAAGCTAACACCTTCTTCAACTATTTCCCATAAACTTGTATCTTCAGCTATAATATAAGGATAAATTTGCCATTTCCACCAACTGAAGTTTGAGGGATCACCATTGAACTTAGGTGGTTTACCATTGTAAGACCCACTTTTGGGCTATGAAAAACGGGGTGTTACATTGTGGTATCAGAGCTCGGCGGTAGATTCTCGCCAAGGGGTTCTGAGTGGGGTGTCCTAAGTTGATCAAGAGTCGGGTTTAGTGAAAGTAAGTGCTTGAGTCCTTGCGAGTTATGTTGTTGGTTGTCTTAAGTCAAGCATGATATATGCTTAGGTAATTGATTGTTTCTTACCACGAATAATGTTCCCCATAATAAATTAGTGCGTAGAATAGTTAAAACCCCAGAGCATTGGTCGACTTTCGTCGAGTAGTGTCTCTAAACTTCTTAGACGCCGCAGGCTAGAGAGGACGAACTTGAAGCGGATAAGAACTACAAGGGATTCTCGGAAGTAATTTTAATGGATTGGAAGCAACATTGGTCTTTTTCCCTCAGAGGTGCTAAGAATGGATGAGTGGACGTCATTCTGATAAAGAATTGTAATTAAGGACTTGTATTGGGAGACATTTTGAAAAAAAATATTAGATGTTCATTCTGATGAGTTTCGAGATAAATTGGATGTAATTTTCAACTATTACGGAGATGCGGCCAACATGGAATTATGCAGCATATGAGTATGTCATTTGGATTTTGCAATCAATCATGATGTTTGGACGGCAAAAGAAATGGCTTGTATGAAAACCTAGAGGGCGTTGAACGTAAGAGTGAGCGATGAGTGAACTTAGAGATGTTAGACGACAATTATAAGAATAATGGATACCTTAAGGGTTAAAGTTGAGTGGTTGAGATATATTAGATTCAAAATGAGTTTTTAAGGACGAATCTCGTGATGATTGTAAGTAAGAGACTAAATATCACGTTGATAAGTGAAAAATTATATGTAGTTCCACAGATAGTTTGTTTAGAGGTTAACCAGAGATGAAAGTATAGGTAAATGATTGATTGGATAAGTGTGGATTTGGATAGGTGTTTAGATAAGGTCGAGGCGTTCAGACTTGAAAAGTGAGTTGTATGTCGAGGATAGGTGATACTAGAGGTGTAAAGTATCGATATACCATGAGAACTGTAGCAGTGTAAACTAAAATGGTTAGCTATCGTCATGTGAACCTAACAGAATGGAAATATCTAGAGTAGTTTGAAGGGATTTGTCAAGAGTTTAGAAGAGACTCTGTGTTGAATGACTTTTAGGACAACATTTTAATCGATGAGATGGTTGAAGGACCAAGTGGCACCTTGAATTTATGGAACCATATAAATATAGGTAATCAAGTGTTAAGTAATTCAAGTAATGGACGAGAATTTTGGACTTTTACTAGAGATGTTGTACAAAGAGTAGAAAATAGTTTGTTATTAAGAGTACTAAGCCAATAAGAGTTGATAGTTGGAAGGACATTTTGTTGATTATTAAGATGTAACGGAGGAATTTAGACGGTGTAGAAAGTATTTGGAGTTCTTGAGGATTATATTCAAGAGTTTGATTTGGGTATCAAACGAAGTGAAAAAATATAGTACCGAAGGATTAATGCTTTGGTGGATAGTTTTGGGAAGTCGAGCGTTAAAAATTGAGATAAGTGCTCATTGCCTATGTGGATGAGTAAACTAAGCTGGCTTTGAAGTGATTTATAGCGAAGATGTGAGAATAAGTTTGGAGACAGATATGCATAAGATTGGTTATTAGTATTAGAGAATACAAATGACTTTAGAAAAGACACGATGATTAGGGATGAATTGAGTAGAGAAGGATATACTTGATTGGACGCAAGTTGATGTGGAACGACAATTTTTGGATTGTGTGCGGAGAATTAAAGATGTTGTTTGGAATCAACAAGATAAAGATCTTGGTGTTTTTGGAACCAACTCTAAGAAGTTTCGGAGCTTTTGGAAAATTTAAAATATTTGATGTTCAAGGCGAACTAGTTAAAGGAATTACAAAGACTGTAACTTTGACACGAAAGCGAAAAGAAAATTGGTTGTTGTACGCAAGCAAGGAAGTGATACGGCAACTCACATTGTCAATAGAGTGATTGACAAGGTCATGACTTAGTTGGTAAAGTTATAAGGAATATTAAGAAAGACTACATTGATGCACCTCGTAAAAAGTTGAGTTTGAGTTAAGAAATAACTGAGAAATATGCTAATGAAAGTGGAGCTTGTCATATTTGGATATAAGCATATAAGAGTAAATATGAGCAAAAGAGTTTTAAACTGGAAAGAAACTATTACGGTTAGTATCCGGACTATCCAGTAACTAAGTGGAAAAGTATGTTGGAGAATTTCATAAGAGACTTTGGAAGTCAAGACGAGTTAAGTATGACGTGTCAATAATGAACGAATGAATGAAGTGAGAGAGTTAGCTATGGATAAGGCGTGTTAAGAACAAGTGTAGGAGAAGTAAACAGAGATGTGACATATGTATATTGAGGATTCGTTAGAAAATTACTACATTCAAATTTTTTTAAATTTGAGGTTGACAGTATTAGACGATTATTAGAAAGCACTGCCTGAGTGGATTTCATGGGGGGCATATTTGTCATATTCAAAAATGAAAATAGTTAAGCTTTTGTTTATAAAAAAAATGAGCATAGAATAGAGAAGTTCGGTGAAAACCAGAAGGATTTAAGTTATTGTACATATGAGAAAAAGTGAATTTAATGGTAAGAAGAAGGAAACTTTATAGTTCTGAAATAGTTGGGGATATGATGTAAGATGATGTGTGCCAACAGTGGCAGTCAGCGAAGAGAAATGTTGTGTGTTAAGGCATGCAAGAGTAAGTTAAGTGTTCGATTTGGAAATAATATGGACGGATAAGAGATTGAGTTTTGAAGAAATTGAGATTTGGATAAAGGAAGTCTAAGAGAAGTAGATGATAAGTTGGCGAGTGCCGAAAAACTGTGGAGTTTTGTTTACCAACCGGATGTCGGGATAGTGTTATTAAGACTGTGATTATAACGAGATTTAAAAGTGAAAGTTGACAGTCAGTGCAATTATGAGAGTTTAAGTGACTTGTTAGCATTGTGTCTCGTCGACGAGATCGAAGTAGTAAGCGCTCGAGGAAACGTGTAGAAAACCTCGAAGGATTTGTTGGACCATTGTGCCTCGCAAGACTTTGAGCACAAGTGGATCAGAGCATTATTAAAGCTAAGTAAAGATGGTCTAAGCCACCACCATAATTGTCGACTATTTATTGACAAATTGAGGAACTGATCACCCTTAATCTCTTGTTAATAATAGACGGAATCGTGTTGACTGGAATAGACTAGTTTTTCTAGCTTTGGTAGTGTGTGGAGAGTTCCTGGTGTTTCTTTATGGAGGGTAGCCGGTCATCACTTTGCGTGGACAAAGCTATGCTGCGGAGGCAAAAAAAAAGGGGTGACCTTGGAAAACTTCGAGTGTTGACCATAGGATCCTTAGGGAACTAGAGTTTGTGAACCTTCTTAGTAAAGTATATTTTGAGTGGTGAACTCATTGAAGGATTTTTAGATTTTTGTCTAGAGTTTGAAACAAGTGCGACTTGTGGAGGGTTGCGATAGGTGACAATGTAGTGCTAGTGTTGGAGTTAGTAATAACTTATTGAGTTGTTACTCTTGCCTTTAGTTTCGAGGACGAAACTTTTTTTTGGTGGGTAGTAATGTAAGACCCACTTTTGGGCTATGAAAAAAGGGGTGTTACAACCATTGTTTCCAGACTTCTCATCTTCATAGTTGTATGGGATCTGAGTGTTGTTGTTTCACGGACCAGTAGAAGTAGATTCAACTTCACCAGACATAGTGACTCAGAGTTTTGTGTTTTTCAAGATCTTTATCTCTCACTGTTAAGTGACTTAAAGACAACCGGGCTCTTGATACCAATTGAAGGTGTGAAAAACACAAGAAGGGGGGGTTGAATTGTGTTTTAGGTAGTTTAAAAAACTTGTTCTAAGTTCCTTCGAAATTATCAGATTTGGAAGCGGATAACCGATGTAAAAGGAGTAGAGAGAGAAAGCCACAAGCAATTTTATACTGGTTCCTCTCACAAGTTGAGAGTAGTCCAGTCCCCTTGTACTTCCAAGGGAGTTCACTATAATTACACATATTATAAATGCTCTAACACACTAGTAAGAGACTTCCTATGCTCAAGTTCACTAACAAGAGACTTCCTAAACTTAGTAAAAATATATAATGTTTGAGTACCTTTGAGCACTTGATAAAAATCAAATACTCAAGGCAAATACACTTAACACAAGAATAACACTTAGAATTCTAGACGAACAGTAAGTGAATAACGCAAAGCTATTTGGTTATCAGAAGCTCAGTTTACTTTCTTGTGAGTATGATCAGTTTGCATGTTGTAATCCACACTTGACTTCAAGTACGAGGTCTTTATATATATGACAAGATAGAGACGTTGTAGATTTGACCGTTGTCAAGTTGTTTTGTCCGCTTGAGCAATTCCTAGGTGGTCACATGTGATTAAGCTCAACAAGGAAACTTGTTGACTTCACTTTGCAGGTTTAGACCTTGTGTATGTCCAAATGCGGTAATGGGAAAGTGACTAATGCTTGTATTATCTTCCCAAGATAATATTATAACGTGCTTTGATTTTCCTTCACACATTTGAACTTGACCGTTGTTAATCCCAAAATTAAACATGTGATATATTTCCATTGAGTCTTCCAGCGCAAGACTGATCACAGAAGCTTGTACTCCTAATACAGCTTTTGGTGTCGTATACTTCTGATGATCGTCCCTTCTGATAGATCATCAGAACTTGAGTTGATACTTCTGATCACATCATCAGAACCTCTAAGCTTTAGTGCATTTGTTGATTTTAATTTATGATTTTGCACGCTTAGATTAAATATTAAAATACCCTATTGTTCATTAATACTTTGTTATCACCAAAACTTAAGTGAATAATTATCAGAACCACTTTTGTTCCAACAAAATCCTATTTCTACCAAATAACCACAGCCTCGCTATATAAATAATTTGGTCTACTAAGGAAGATACAATTACACGATCACCTCTAAACAAAACATTATTGCTTTCCTTCAAATGCACCACGTTGTTGCTAGCCAAATGATATGTCAGACTCTCTTATTCTTCTTACTTTTAAAAGGACTACCGAAATAAATGAAATGATGTGGATCCGAAGTGTCATCCAATGGACTAGTATCCAACCACTTGAAAATGTTGATCCATACTTTACTAATCACAGGACAATTGAAAAAGACATGTTGTACATCTTTCAATTCCCGAAAGCAAAACACGCAGCAACGCTCCGGAATAAAAAGAAATAATCCCTCAATCAAACAATGCCTCCCTAGTTAGTAATTTATCAATTAGCAACCTCCAACCAAAAAAAAAAAAAAAACTAACTTTCGACGGAACATTAGTGCGCCAAAGTTTATTCAAAGCTTTCGTTGTAATGGGATCAAACTTTGACATTACTAACCGTTGTAATAATAACTCATAAGCAGATTTAATCGTAAAAACACCAGCAACATGTGGTACCCATCGATGCATGTCCCTTTCGAACCTGCGAGGCTGAACCTGTTCCAAAATAGATAACAAATCATGAGCTGAGGATAAGCTTATAAAAAAATGAGCTGAGGATAGTTCAGAAGCAGATAAATCATTCGTCCACTCAAAAGTCCACCGCCACGAGTCAGACACCCAATTGCTCATGGCCGAGATAGTACAATTAGGCTACGCTGCTTTAAGGAACAGATCTGAAAAAAGAGAGCACAAAAGAGACATTCCAACCCACTTCTCCTTCCAAAACCAAATCTCATTACCATCACCACACCAATTACTAATATTATTACCAAACCAACCTCCATCATCATCACTACCAATGCGCCAAATATCCCGCCACCATATGGAAGTCCGAGATAGACCAGCTCTACCCTCATTAGACAAAAAATTGGTAGCAACGTATCGAAACCGCAACAAATCATACCGCGAAGCCTCTTGATCAGACAAACACCTCCACTTCGGTTTACGTAAAAGTGACATGTTAAAAAGTGCAAAAAAATTTATACCCAACCCGCCTTTAGTTTTTGGTTGACATATGCGATCCCAACTAACCCAAAACATTTTTTTTAGTTTATGCACAACCTCTTCATAAAAAACTTCTTTGAATATGAACCAAGTCCTTCACCACACAAACGGGAGCCTTGAAAAAAAGAAAAAAATAAAGTGATAAACTAAATAATACAGAATTAATTAGAGTTACTCTACTGCCAAAGGAAAGATGGCGACCTTGCCAAATACCGAGTCTTTTTCTCATGAAAAAGTATAGACTCCACCCCATATAATAAAAAAGATGAAGCCGCCTGTAAGAAAATATCATCGAGGTCAGGGACGGACCCAGACATATATTTTCGGTGGGGCTAAAAAATTTAGTCGCTATTAATATAACTTAAAATAATATTTTATGTATAGCGAATGACTTGAAATCATCAATAATAGACTATGCACTAATATTTGTATCAATATTTAAATTAATATGTGTACCGAATGACTTACAGTCATCAATAATAATCTTTAAATTAATATTTACATTAGTATCTGTATAAATATGTATATAAAATGACTTAAAATTATTTATAAAAATATTATTTTATTTTTTTAAAAAAAAAATTGGCTAGGCTGGTGTGGCTATAGCGACACCTAGCCTCAAGGGGATCCGTCCCTGATCGAGGTTAATGCCATAAAGCTTACTTTTATAGAAATTAACCTTCCGTCCAGAGACAAACTCAAAACTCCTCAGAACAGTTTTAATTGTCCAAAGATTATCCCAATTACCATCCCCTACAATGATAGTATCATCCGCGAGCTGAAGAGTGTGGAAAGAGATATCATCACTAACTTTAAAGTCTTGAAAAAGATTATTACTGACTGCGTTACTCATAAGGGTCGTAAGACCTTCTGCGGCAATCAAAAAGACAAAAAGAGATAAAGGGTCACCTTCAGTGGCGGAGCTAGGAAATTTATAAAGCCCGGGAAAAATCTCAAACTTAAACAAAAATCTCAGTTTCGCAATGAAAATTTTCAATTTTCAAAAAAAAAATGGCTTAAATGCAGTTTTGCCCCTTCTATTTTGAGGAATTTGGAATTTCAACCCCTCTATTTTAAAACTCGGAATTTCAACCCGTCTATTTTAGATTTTTCAAAATAAATTCAACCACAATGACATTTGGCTTATTTTTGCTTACATGGAAATGATGATGTGTATTTTTTTTTTACACGTGTACATTATCTTTATCCACCTAATTATTTTCTTTAAAAATTACTAGAAAATTCATAAAAATATCATAAAATTAGGGAAAAATTTATGAAAATAAATAAATAAAAATCTACAAATAAATTACTATAAGAATCCAAAAAAATACTAGAAAAATAAGAAAAATACCATAAAAAATCATTAAAATGATATTTAAATATATCAATATAAATATATGTTTGCATATGCAAATATCTGGATATTCTTATATCCAAATAAATTACCTATATGCAAATAAATTATTTATATCCAGAAATTTGTATGTGCAAAGAGATACTTATTTTGATAATTATAGTTTATAATTATTTTGATGATTATAGTTTTTTTTTGTATGCATAATTATAGTTTAATTTAAATATATCGAAAACAATTATTTGCACATGCAAATATCTGGATATTCTTATATTCAAATAAATTACTTATACGCAAATAAATTACTTATATCCAAAAATTTGCATGTGTAAACATATTTTTAATTTGATATATTTAAATATCTTTTTAATGGATTTTTGTGATATTTTTCTTGTTTTCTAGTATTTTTCAAGATTTTTATAGTAATATAATTGTAGATTTTTATTTATTTTTGTAAATTTTTCCCAATTATTATGTCATTTTTTAAAATTTTCTAGTAATTTTTAATGAAAATAATTAGGTAGATAAAGATAATTCACATGTGTCAAAAAAATAAAATAATATACACATCATCATTGTCACATAAGTAAAAATAAGCCAAATATCATTAGGGTGAAAAAATTCTAAAAAATCTAAAACAAGAGGGTTGAAATTCCGAGTTTTAAAATTGAGGGATTGAAATTCCGAATACATCAAAATAGAAGGGGCAAAATTGCATTTAAGCCAAACAAAATCTCAGTTTTGCGCTAAATTAATCCTTAAGAATATCAATTTTACTCTAAACTAACCCTTAAAACACTAAAATTTTGATTTGCTATAGAAAATCTCACTTTATTTGAACCAGAATATCTAAATTTTGCCCTAAATTAATCCCTAAAAATATCAATTTTACCGTAAATAAACTCATAAAATATCAAAAACTTTCGACCGAGCCCGAGCTACTGCCCTGGCAACCTGATAGAGTATTAATCTATCAAAGTAACAAATTAGGGTTTTCTATGCTAATTCTAATGAAAATAAATAACATAAAAGAAGACAAATAAAATAAGATAAAAATAACAATAAAAAACTACATAAATAAAGAAAAAGATAAATAACATTTGATTTCATTCATTCCTTGCTTGATTCCTAGGTCACAATGAGCATCTATATATATAGTGCTTATAAACGGATAACAACTAAAATAGATTCAAAGAAGCCAACTAAAATTTAACTAACAAACCTAAAAACTAGAACCTAATATTTTTAATTAAAATATTAATTAATTCTAAATCTAATATCTTCCTCTATCATTACCTACCCCTTCAAAATCAACTTTGTCCTCAAGGTTGAAGATTCTTTTGATGCTACAATATACTTTTCTGGATCCCATTGTTTGAAAAAGAACGGCTTAGTAGACATATCCAAATGACCATCAAAGTCGTGAAGATACATTGGTCTCAAATTCAAATTAGAATCCAACGTCTGACAATTAATTAGGTCAACATGTGACGCTAGTGGAGGCGCCATAGTTGGGTATTCCGCCGCAAGTAGATCCAACAGTTTCAATGGCGGCTTCATTGACAGTGGTGGCACAGTCAAATCAATGTTGACTACCGATGGTGCATGAGTCATCAGAGGCGATGGTTTCTGAACCACAATTCTTTCTAGCTCTTCTTTCTCTTTTTCATCTTTCACTTGATTTTCTTCAATGTTCTTTGAGTTGTCATCAACAACTATCTTGTGCATGCTCTGTTTTAAAATTGTATTTTTTTCAGTGATTTGTTGGAGGTTTTCCTTAAGAGCAAGACGATAAGCTTGCATTTGTTCATCCATAACTCTTTGTAAAGCTTTTAAATCTTCTTTGAAAGCAAGATTAGACTCTTTCAACTCACTTCGAAATTCTTTAATTAATTTTGAAATCTCATTCAAAGATCTCTGAATGATTTCCGCACTTGCAATGATGGCAACATGTTGTGAATGGTGATGAGTTTGTTGTTGGTAGTTTGCTTGATATTCTTGATCATATGAAATAAAATATTTGTGAGGTTGGTATTGGAAGCAATCATAATCGTATGGCTCATAAATTGCACCGTAAGATGAATGGGTGAAGCTTAGAGGTGTGTGGTATGATTGGTAATGGAGGTGATGTGGATATGAGGGAAAACTTGGGTGGGGCATAGTGGGTGGAGTTGGTACGGTGGAGGCAGGAGAATAACAAGGGTTAAATGACGAAAGGTGGGTGTTGGGTGGTGGTGAAGGTGTATATGGAGTCGTAAATATGAATTCAGCCATTGGAAGGACTAAGTTCATAGTATGAAAGCACCAATTGATAGAGTGTTAATCTATCAAAGTAACAAATTAGGGTTTTCTATGCTAATTCTAATGAAAATAAATAACATAAAAGAAGACAAATAAAATAAGATAAAAAAAACAATAAAAAACTACATAAATAAAGAAAAAGATAAATAACATTTGATTTCATTCATTCCTTGCTTGATTCCTAGGTCACATTGAGCATCTATATATATAGTGCTTATAAACGGATAACAACTAAAATAGATTCAAAGAAGCCAACTAAAATTTAACTAACAAACCTAAAAACTAGTAACTAATATTTTTAATTAAAATATTAATTAATTCTAAATCTCATATCTTCCTCTATCACAACCCATATGGTATATTCGCCCCTGGTCACCTTGCCTCAATCCTTTACCACCAACAACAACAAAATCTTGCATAGGACTTCCGTTTATTAAAACAGATATTAAACTTTGAAAAACACAAGCTCTAATTCGGCGACACCATAATTTTGAAAACTCCATTCTAGACATTATGTCATCCTAAAACTTTCAATTCACAGTATCATAGACTCGCTTGAAAGTATCATGGACCAGCTCGAAAGCAACTTTAAAATGTTTCACCCCATGGTCTTATGGAGCATAGAGCGCTTTAAGATTCTATACTTAATTTCTTAAATTTTGAGGAGTAATCAACGGTAAGTAACTAGATTTAGTGAAAAACACATTAACTGCCAACATAATTTAATTTAGGGATATATTTAGTGTTGAAAGTTATAAGCATACCACGTGTGAATATTGGTTTTTTGTTAGCACAAAAGTGTTCCTAGATTCTTCCGAGATCCGCGGCACATGATGTAATTTTGTTTCTATCTAACGGCTATCAATTATTGTCCACCTATCAAAAAAATTGGAATGCAAAATTCTCCTTTTCACGGCTGGAAATAGACATTTGACTTTATAATAATCTCTTACATGTTTTTTTATAAGCGAAATACTACCTCCGTATTAAAATATATGATATTTTGACTATATTACACAAACTAAAAAATGTAATTAAAGTTGTATGAAAAAAAGAAATTATGAGTTTGTTTACAAAAGTATCTTTTATTATTGATATGAGAAAGATAAATTGTAGAATATAATTGAAAGAAAAAAGAGAAACAGATAGTTAAGAATATAATAGAAAAAAGAGTATATATTAAATATTTCATTGGTAATGCAAAGTAACATATATTTTAGTACAAATTTGCAAAACGACATATATTTTATTACGGAGGAGTATATTATAAGGGAGCACAAATGGTACTCAAACCCTTACAATACAAAGATATGATCAAATGCTAAGTAAACAAACAAGCGGGGCAATACACCAACTAAAAAGAGATAAAGAAGTATGACGACCCGCACGACCACTGAACCACAACCACGATATCAATTTGATGTTATCAACCAATGTATTATATTAAATATTTCATTGGTAATGCAAAGTAACATATATTTTAGTACAAATTTGCAAAACGACATATATTTTATTACGGAGGAGTATATTATAAGGGAGCACAAATGGTACTCAAACCCTTACAATACAAAGATATGATCAAATGCTAAGTAAACAAACAAGCGGGGCAATACACCAACTAAAAAAAGATAAAGAAGTATGACGACCAGCACGACCACTGAACCACAACCACGATATCAATTTGATGTTATCAACCAATGAAGTAGAATTTGGGGTACACGTACACCCATTAAAAATCACATCATTTCTATACTTCCAAAGACTCTAATTAGTCGTTAACCAAATTAAATGATGAACCCGACTCCCTTTTTTTAAGTAACCAACAAACCAAAGCATATGAAATGAAACCAACCTTCCAAACTTACCGCCCAATCCCGACCTAAGCAACGAAAAACCTCTTCCCACACACCTTTCGAGAACGGACACGAAAGAAAAAATGGGAGCAATCTTCCAATACCGACGCAGTACAGAAGCAACCAGAAATAGCACTAACAATAAAAGTCTCCAACCAAAGACGCTAATTTTAGAGGGAACATTCATTCTTCTAAAATTTCTAAATGGCTCTCAAAACATATGTATTCAGAAGAAAAAAACAGTAAAACGAGATTCATAAAGCAAACTATAACAAATTTTAATAGTAAACATATCAACGGGCTCGGTCATCCACTTCCATCTATCAAGGAGCTCACGAACAAAAGAGACACCAGCAAGTATATTCTGAAGATCAAGAACCTGACTTTTAATTGTCTAATTTTATAATATTACTAATATGAAGTATTTGATGTTGTTTAGGAATAATTTATCTCTTTTTTTTTAATACATCTAGGTGATGCTATTTACATCATCAATTAAAAACAAAAAGGTTATGCAATGTGAGTTTTTTTAATTAAATTTTTATTATACATAAGAATTATGATCGAACATTTGATTTAAAAGGTCAAGTTTTCTACTATCTAAATTTATATATATTTCCTATTAATTTGGATGTTCGGTATGTATTTTTTTATGTGAATCGGATATCTTATATTTTCTACATGCAACTATAAAATTAATCTCTCAAGTTTAATATGACAGCAAAAAATGATCAAACTCTTCTTCAAAAGAATTTAATAATTATTGCATTGCTAGAACTAGATTCTTAAAAGTTAGTTTCAAGTTAGTCAAAAAAAAAAAGTTAGTTTCAAGTCCTATATGAATTTCATCAAAAAAAGAAAGTCTTATATGAATTAACTCAAATATTATTAATATTGAGAAACTATATAGTGCATTTATGTTTGTGATTTTTAGGTTTTTTTTTTTTACAAATTAAATACTTTATCAATCCAAAATATAAGGGAAAAACAATAATAATCTTACTTATTAAAAAAGCATAATTATGAGAATTTGAAATATGGTTTTATGAGCTTTTTTTTTAAATAAGTAAGGTGTAAAACCATTTTTTATTGGTTATTGTTTATTGAGAAAATGAGAGAGAAAGAAAATTAAATGCAGAGAGGGAGTAATTGTTAACAAGTGCTCCACAAAATAAATACAACAAAACCAACTTTACAATTACTCCCTTCGTACCAAAATATATGTCGTTTTGAGAAAAAAAATTGTACCATAATATATGTCGTTTTACATTACCAAATGAGTATTTAATACTATTTTTTCTCTTACACTTTTAATTAATTATTTCTCTTTTTTCTTTCAATTCTATAATTTATTTTTCACATACCATTAATGAAGGATAATTTTGTAAATTAATTCATAATTTATCTTTTCCATACAACAATAATTACATTTCTTAATTTGTGTGATATGGTCAAAACGACATATATTTTGGTACGGAGGTAATAATTGTTGTTTTATTTTTATTAAAGAGGGAATTTGTTGACTCTAGGATAAATTTTAAGATCAGTCATTTAGTTTAATTCAAAGTTCTTATTGAATATGTCAATTATACAATTTTTTGTGAAATTTTAAAATTATTTGATATATTATTTAATAATAATAATAATTATCGACGAGTGGATTGATGCAATACAATATAAATATTAAAATATTAAGCAAAATAAATTATCTCAGAGTTACTTCTAAAATTTATGTATTCCTCTTTATTAAATGGGGAGTATAACATTATTCATCTAACTTTTTATTTTTTGGATACATTATTCATCTAACTTTATCTCACTTTTATATAACTTTGTTTTTTATTGTGAGTTAATATAGTCAAGGAAGAACATTAGTAAATGTGGACATGTGGTTGTTCCATAAAAATAATGAACAAAAGACTACCTCTGTATCAAAATATAAATTGTTTTGACCATATCACACAAATTAATAAATGCAATTATTATTGTATGGAAAAAAGAAATTATAAGTTAGTTTACAAAATTATCCTTCATTAATCATATGGAAAAGATAAATTGAAAAAGTAAAAGAAGATAGAGTAATAAATATATAAGGGTATAATAGGAAAAATAACATTAAATACTTCATTGATATTGTAAAGTGATTTACTCCCTCCGTCCTCTTTTATAAGACCCCGTTTGATAAAATTGCACTATTCCCTTATCATGTTTTGACCGTATTTTTTTTAATAATATATAGATGTAAATATTAACATATAAGATCTTGTTTGATTTGTTTTGATGAATACTTTCAAAATATCAAATTTTTATTATTTTTACTACTAAATAATTAAAGATATTTATGATCAAAATTATATATTGACGTACATACAGTAGTCAAACGGAATCTTATATTTAAGAACAGAGGAAATATATTTTAGTATAGTTTTTTTTCTCAAAATAATTTATATTTTAACAGAGAGAGAGTTTTAAAAATACCGAAGACAAGTCAAATAAAAAGATTGGGCCCAACATGTTATTGGTTTCGTATTTCCACGTATTGTGTTTAGTCCATGTGGGTTACTTTCCACATCAGACAAAAATCATGCGGTGTACGGTTGAGCTATGAAAAAATAAATATCGAAAAATAATATAGTCCCTACAAAGCCACCAGCCCCTTAATTATGTGTTTGCTTCTTCCCAGCCATTCACACCTCTTAAATTCAATAGGTGCAACTAACAATGAATCAATCTAAGTTTTAGACCCATTAAATATATAATTAGGGATTTAATTCTTAATTCACGCGTATGAAAAGAATTTTATTGAATAAAAAAATTTATCTAGTGTATTTAGTAGATTCTCTGACAGAGATTATTATTTTATTTTATTTTAATTTTTTTTAATAAACAGAGATTAATTATTATTAACGGTAGTAGAAAATTTGTATTTATATTTGAATTAGTTGTATTTGAATTATTTTGAATTCTAAAAATTTAATTAGGAAAAAAAGTTGTAATTGATTTTCAAGAATGAGAAATCATTATAATCTAACTAAAAACTATTTTTTATCATAAAAGTTCTCCTCAACTATTCAATCTAGCAAGAGTTCATTACTCATTTAAACTCAATTATTTAATTGCAGGGTTATTAAATTTTATTTTTTTTATCAGAACTCATAATTTAGTATTAGATTTTATTTATGAATATAAGTAAGCTGGTAACTATTTGATAACCTCTATTATAATGATTCTTGTTAGAATTGCCTTGAAATTTAATTGGAATGAAAAAGGAACACAAAAATAGCGAAAAACTGCACCCAGTGCTAGAAGTTGTGCCATAACGCAGGAAGGCTGCGCCATGGCGCGGGCGAGCAAGGCCAGTTATTGGTTGACAAATGATTCTTGTAACCCTAATTTGGGAGTTTCGTTGTAACAATGATTCTTTGGTTATAGTGGAACGGAGGGGCTGCTCTCTCCTCCAGTTTAGGTCATATTGACTTAACTGAGTAAACAAATTGATTGTGTCTTTTACTGCTTTCTCTAGAATGTCTCTTGCTTTATTGTGTTCGATTATTTAACTTTATTATCTTCATATTTTTCGATACTTAGTTGCTTGAGCACTTTGCTCCACACATCATATTTATTATTGGTCTGATTTTATCAGAATGATTCACAGCAATCCTCATAACTATTTCTGTTTTTATAATTCTCATAACTATTTTAATTTGTTACCAAATATTATATTTTAAAGTACCTACTACTTACCTAGCCTAGGAGTAAAACTCTCATGATATCATGATGGCATTGTTGTCCTTTCATCATTATGATGGTAAATTTATGATGACTTTACTATTTAATCTATGTATTAAAAAAAATCCATTATCATATCATATTTTATAAAATATTATTCACGAACAATATATAATGTTCAGATATATTCAAAAAGTTCAATATTAATTGAGAATCGAGGCAAATGGTAATTTATAAACAATCTCTATACTTTTGAACTCAACGAGACCCTTTTACAAAAGTGAAATCTGTGAGGGTTCACTCGTAGCTCAAAGCGGACAGTACTTCGAAATATGGTGTGGTGTACTTGAATAGGACATTAGTGTCGTCTATGGGAAGAGCATAAACTTCATGTCTCTAACCCCTTAGCTTTGACTAGGAGGCAATTGTTTCTATACATCAAAAAAGTATCACATTGCTTAGAAATAGAAACATGACAAATGGTAGTTTATATATAACACTCATACTGTACATTTTGCTGATACCGCAGGAATAAAAAAAAATCAATTTTTTGATGACGTGGTAGTGATTACAGACGTGTCAATGTTTTGTCTATCACGTTAGCAAAAAGTTAACAAATGAGTAAATATGATTGAATCTTCATGTTATAGAAAAAATTACGGAAGATAAATCAAAACTTGCCCATATTATAGGAATATAAATGCCTATTAACTCTAAGATTTACTAAAATATTTGAGGTGGGTAATAAATTTTGGGCAAAAATAGACCATTAGTCATTTATCTTATTTATTTATAACACTTTGGTCCTTTATTATCTTTGTTTTTTATTAAATTGATCATTTATTTTATTGATTTTGTAACATTTTGATCCTTTATCTTTGTTTTTATCAAATTGTTCATTTTTCTTATCTATTTGTAACACTTTAGTTCATTTTCTTATTTATTTCTTATTGTTAGTGTTCCTTTACTAAAAATGAAAAAAAAAATATTAGACTAACAAAGTGTTCCAAATAAATAAGATAATATATCAATTTGATAAAAAACAAAGATAAAGAACTAAAGTATTATAAATAAATAAAATAAGGGGCATGCTAACTGGTGCCTTTAAAATAAAAATATCACATTTTAAACTTTTGAATAGTTGACTGCACAATTTCCAATGTCACATTTCTAGATTTAGTTCCTTAATCAGTACCCCGGAGGCATCGGTTAGCATTTTCCATAAAATAAAGGACCAAATGTAATTTTGTCTAAATTTTGCATATCCCTTTCTTAGCATGAACTGAAAACCAAAGGAATGGTCTCATCTCATGTGTGGACCAAGACAGTACAGCGTGGTTAGACATACACATTGATTTCCCTTAGAATGTAATCCAAGCATCAAAGTACTAAAGAGTTAATACATCCCATGTTTACAACTACCATTACATCACTCTTGTTCTTCAATCGGTGTCTAAAAAAAACATGTTATTACACATAGAAAGGTAATCAAATTAAAAGGACAAGCATGACAATATAATAGTTCCATTCCATGGATGAAAACTAACTGCTCATGTTACATGACATCTATGATCTATCTAACTCTGAGGTATCTAGCTATGTCTTTAATGACTTGAATATATATGGTGAAAATAGTACATAGATTCCAAGTAAACTAATAAATATATTCGGATCATTTTGTACTTGAAAATGTGACATGCTTGATTGAGAAAACATTTATATGTTCCTCATCTCCTAAATATATAGAGTGCTAGTTGATTGGAAATTATTACTTTACTATAACTAGTTTGCTTCTAATGAACTTTTGATTTAGGAAGAAAGAAATTGTTAACCTTTTGGGTTTTATGGAAAGAGATTCTAAGTTTTTTTTTTGTCAACTAGTACAGTGACTAGAATTAATCCACTCTTAAAAAGATTAAGTGGGGTATGCAAGGTTCAAACTCCGATTTTAATGTGATGTCTCTACTTTCTACCAACCAAATTATGCCAAATAAGCTCTCGTATTCCGTCGTTACTATATATTGTCGTATTCAATAGCAATCCTCAAACAAATTCTGTCTCTCACTAAATTACAGAATAAATTTTAATCTCAAATATATGTTGTTTAAAATATTAAAATAATATTTTATCGATCATATATCATATAAAATAAAAATGTTATAACCTCACTTTTGTTATGTATTATTCTACCGTTGTTAATAATTACTTTTTGTAAATTAAAAGGATTCATAGTCCATAATAGAAAATGACATATGAAATTGTATTGTTATGTTTTTTTAAAAAATTAAAAGGAACCATAGTCCATAATAGAAAATGACATATGCAATTGTATTTTTTTTTTGTATAAAATCCTATATATAGGATTTACATATCTTGTGCTTGTATGAAACTTTTTTCTATTACCACTAATGATGGCTACTTAGTCATACTAGCTTTTTGTGTTCGCAACCTGTTTTGATACACACATAGGCCATAGCATAAATAACGTGCTATTCCGGTATATTATGTCTATTTATTTTCACAAGAAATATGATACTGTTGAGATTTGCTTTGACATTGAACTTTCACTAAAATAGTTAGGTTTGGCACATGCATTTATAATAGAATTACATTTATTAAGGAGGTGAACGTTTTTATAGGGTATCATATTTTTTTTGATAAAAATAAAATATATTCATTCATTCAAATTGATAAAGTACATTGATACAATGTATATTCGCTAAAAACAAAAAGGATGAATCTGCGAACAAATTCACAACACCCATGTTAATAGCATAAAACGGCAAAGTATAAAAGCCTACATATAACTATATTCAAGTCTCCAGAATACCTATGTCTCCGGATCTATAACATGGATGACGCCAAAGTCATTAATTTGATCTGCACGGATCGAAGTTGATATGCACTACATATATTATGCACTACATGTCACATTAATTGATATGGTATAATATAAAGTCTAAAACCTTTGTTGAAGCAAGAAAAACATACAAACAAATTAACAAACAATATATATGTGCAATAATGATGTATATATATGTGATTGTGACTTTTCTACCGTAGGAAAGATGTTACAATTTCTTCTTCACAAAGAAAATAAAATAACTTAAATAAGTGGAACAAAATCAGCAAAACTTACCATAGATACAGCTGGTTGAACAGTGATGCAAATCTGAATTTACAAACTTGGTAATAACACAAGAATGCTTAAAGCGATTGATAGGAAAGGAAAATGTCAACAATTTTAGCTAGTAGCTAGTCGCAATATAAATTGCTTAAGAGGCTTATTAGATTGATATTTTATATTGTTACCAAAAAAAAAGATTGATATTTTATAAGAATAATTTTTTTAAAAAAAAAAAATTGAACGAGTAAATTCTCACTAACTTTTTTTGGATTCCAAATTATCCTGTGAATTTTATTTCTCCTTTAATTTGAAAATTTGGTTTCGATATGTAGGTTAGATTTTTATTTCGTGCAGTGTTTGTTTCCCTAATTTTGTCAATTTATGCAACGTTGTTTAATTTTTTATCTTTGTACAATATTGTTCTTTTGATTTTATTTTTGCGATGTCATTTGATTCATATTGTCATATCAATTTTTTAGAGTAATGCAGTGATATCGAATAAAAAACGATCGGCCCATCAAACTCGCAAAATAAATCACTAAGGCACCCCTCCTGGACCATTGGAGAAAACATCTTAACCAACCCAAGAACTTGAAATTACACACTACCAATCTCAAAGCAAAAGCGAACGACCCACTAGCATCTAGATGACAAATCCCTAGTGGCACAAACAAAATATGCTCGAAAAATATCCAAAGACAAACCACTGAAATCAAACCATGATCAAACACGAAAACAACTCAAAACTAACACGACAACTATAATATGGACCCATATCCTCACTAACTGCCGAGACCCATCTATCTTCTCCCACTCAAAACCCTCCTTCAGGATGACCGATTGACCCCACAAATCAGCATGAGTCTTTTCATGATGTTTTGTCCTCACTCACATGTTTTTAAGGAAACTTTATATAAGGTCACCCATCCAAATATTATTCCAAATCAAACACACTTAACTATGAAGTTCGTAATGAAAAGAAGATGCATTTTGTTGGTATAGGTAATATCAATCAATCCTTATAAGTCATCCTTCAACCATGCAGTCTCATACCTTCACAACTTCATGATCCCTCTCATTTTGATGTGAATTCATTTTTTGCTTAGAAACTGTCAGGAACTGCTCATTGCCATGCCTTATGCACCGTCGACCTATCCCCTCCCTTGTCAGCTTCGAGTGTTACAATAAACACATGCACCAAAATAGAAGAAACATCCAAAAAAACCCTAAACCTCCTAAAACACCTCCTTAGTGAGCAAGAACATTACCCAAATCATAATGGAACACAGAGAACCACTAGCGCTGCCATCTACCGCACAATTGTCCATATTCTGGCGCGCCCAAAAGAACCACATATTAAGCAACCATCAATCCTCTAATGAGGACCCATAATGTGAAGATCCAATCATATCCCAAACCAAAAAACATGTAATTCGGTTGACAAGAACCATCCCTACGGCAGAACAACCACCGCTAGAAACCCGATGCCACCACAGATCAACCACCACCACACCACGAGACCGATGTTATACTGCCGGAGAACCAGCCACACCACGAACAAAGTCACATTTATACTAACGCTAGCACCTCTCCAAATATGTCGCCGCCAACACCACACCATGAATAGTCGTTGTGTCACAAAGGCATTGGGAGTGAGGTGGTGCGGAGGGCCACACACCACTCATCACACCACCACTGCATCAACCATGAATCTACATTTTGAAAGAAAAGAAAAAAGAGATTGAATGAGGGAGAATAAGGGTGTGGCTGAGTTTTAGAGAGAAGAAAAAGAAGATTCAATTTAGAAAAATTCATTTTTTTTAAAGGATTATAAAAATTCATTTAAGAAATATTTTTATACATTTACATGACATATTATTAGTATTAAATTGTAAAAGGAACAACATTAATAGAGAAAAATAAGATGTTCAAGTGAGCTTAACTAATTAATTGGTAGAGATATTGTATGATAATAATGCAGAGATTGTAGTTTTTTTTTTTTGACAATAAAAAACTTAATTCATTTCATTAATCAAGAAGTTATTATAAATACAATGAGGAATCAAAATGCAGATATTGTAGTTACGTCCACTTCTTCACTCGAAAAAAGTTAAATTAGCCATTAAACTACTTATATAAAAATATAAGTTTGTAAAATACCAATCGCATATTCTTTATTTAAGTTATCAATTATTGAATGCATCTATTATTATTTTTTATTATTTGGTTATTCATCTATTATTATTATTATTAATATTATTATTATTATTTTAATATTTTCCATCTATTTATTTGTTTCATTCCTAATTTGATAAAATTAGTGATTAGCGTGAAAACCTATTTTAGTTTCTAATTTCTAAGATAAACTATGTGACCTAATTTTGTTTATGTTTTTTCAAAAAAATTGAAAAAGTGGAACGTAAACATTTTATAATCGTCGTTACTGGTATTCTTTAGATTAAAATATATTCTCTTTTATCTTTACTGTTTGGATTAAAAATATAGGCGCGGTGTTCTCATGAGCCTAACTAAATTGTTAAAAGACATTGCATATTTGTACAAAGATCGGGGATATATATTTATATATAGGCGTAGTTTGATTGTTGTATGCAGTTAGTCGCATTTAAATCAATAATAAAATATGTAAGTTTTAGTGGAAATTTTAATTTTTTAAATAGAAAATGTAAAATTTAATTAAAATCTAAATTATTCAATCTTAATTAAATGATGTAGATGCATCTAGTTGCTTAGAGTCTATGAGCTGTGACTAAACACATATCATATCTATATTATTTCAATTGAATTGAATATATATGAGACTACTAGTCATCAAATTAACAATAACACATAACACATTCAACTAAATACACATAGAATTGGAGTATCTTTCAATTAAGAAAATTTTTAAAATAAAATAAAGTGTGAGTTGTTTTTGGAGAAAGTGAAAGTGAGGTTACCATTTACAACTCTTCAAACTTGACATACCAAGATAGTAGTCATTACTAAACAAGTAGTAGTAGTCTAGTAGACTTGTAGTAGTAGTAACAATGAAACAAACAAACACTTGTTAATAATAAAATTGAATTAAAAATAGGAAAATATAAGAGTGTCTTATATGTGTGAGTCATAGTCTAATTTGATATGTCCTGTCAAGTGAATGCTGCCAGGCTAGCATCTTCTCCATGATTGGAGTGGGTACCACCATTCATCTGTTTCCCCTCTGTCAATCCACATGCTCCTCCTTTTCTAGTTCTAATCTCTCTGCCCCATTCACTCTCCAAACTTATTATTTTCCTTATTATAAAATTTAATATTAGAATTATTTTTGTTATTTTTTGTAATTATTTTATTATTATTATTATTATTATTATTATTAAATCTCTTCCACATTCTTCTCTCTACATGGCTTAATGAAGCTCATCTCGATCGAGTCTTCTAATACTTAATTCTCGAAAGTGTAGGTTTTTCGAAAGCGTAATTTAATTTTTGTTCACTTATTTTAATTATTTAACTAAAAAAAATACTATTATTTTTTTTTGTACGTAGACGAATACTATTATTATTACTATGTTCTTCTTACATTGTGCCATCAATGAAGTTAGATCAAAATTTCCTACCAAAATAAAAATAATACAATTTATATGTAATAGATAGTGTCAATTTTTGTACCAAAAAAAAAAAAAGATAGTATCAATTTTGGTTATTGATTCATGATAGAATGAACATTATATACTCACTAAATTAATATTGAACAATTTAGTAAAAACAAAAATTAATATTGAACAATCTTAATTCAAATCAAACAATCGAGCTCTATATAGCTAGCTGTATGACACACAAAAAAAACTCTTTAATGCCACCTGTCAATGCCACTAGATACCTCCAATACAAGTTGAATTCAAGTTTGACACATACTATTATCAAATATTCTAGTCAATTGAGTATAAAAAATATTGTAATCGTCAACTTAATTCAGTTAATAGAGATATTATATGTAATTTATAAAGATTGAAATTAAAATTTTAGTATTTGTTTACTTTATAAAATTACAACCATTAAACTGTTTGATAAAACAATTTTTTACAAATATATTGTATTAAACTTGATACCTCAAAAAAAAACTGATACATTTAATTCTTAAAAAATATAAAATATACATATAGTATTAAAATGTTCTAATAGCAGACATTACATTAGCAAGATAATTCAACGTTTATCATTTTGACCTCTCATAACTAATCAGCATCCTACATATGCAAAAAGAACAGTATAATGTGTTTTTTTGTTGATGATGTTCTGTAACAAACAATGTCACACATGAAAAAAGACACATAAAAAAACCTAGTAATAATGTATCATAGAGATTGAAATTTAAATTTTAGTATTTATTTACTTTATAAAATTATAACCAATAAACTGTTTGATAAAATATTTTTTTACAAATATATTATATTAAAACAGAAATACCAAAAAAAAAATATTACATTAAAACAGATACATTTAATTCTTTAAAAAATTTAAAAAAATACATATAGTTTTAAAATGTTCTAATTGCAGACATTACAGGTGCGTTTGATTCGCAAAGAGGTAAGTACAGGACAAAACAATACATGACAGAATAAGATAGTATAGGACAAAATAAGACAGTATAGGACAGGACAAAATTGTATCGAAAAGAGATAGGGAGATAATTTTTTATATTTGAAAATAAAAAAGGATATTTTCGTATTTTTTATAGTTGTACTATGGACAAAAAGTTGTCCTGCGGTTTAGTGAAGAACAAAAATGTCTGATTTTGTCCTGTCCCTTGCTACCTGTTTTGTCCAGTCCCAGAACCAGTTTTTAAATCAAACTGTCCTGTTCAGTCCCTTATTTTTTAGTAGATCAAACACACCTACATTAGTAAGATAATTCAAGGTATATCATTTTGGCCTCTCAATAGTCCTATGTTCTCACTCACCACTAATCAGCATCCTACATATGCAAAAAGAACAATATAATGTTTTTTGTTGATGATGTTCTCTAACAAACAAAGTCACACATGAAAAAAGACACATAAAAAAACCTAGTAATAATGTAATAATTCTCTGACATGTAAAAACACCGAACAGAACACTATGCAGCCACAATGCATGAAGCCGTTTTAAACAATTTTGTCGGCGAAAGACGTTACTAATCATTTTCATTAACAGGTGCAATCACCAATTAGTGCTAATTAATTTATTCCCATTTATTCTTTTCGTGTCTTTTTCTTCTTCCATATGGAGTATTTTATTCATTAATTCATTTGAAAAATAGATATAATACTATTAATAATTATATATGAAATATTCTTTTGAATTCCACTCAATTACTCCATCAGTCTCAAAATAAGTGTCACAGTTGACCAATTTATGTTTATCAATGTACAACTTTGATTGTTAATATGTTTAATTATATATCTTTAAAAATTATAAAAGTTGTATACTCCCTCCATCCCAAAATATAAAGGAAAATAAAAAATAAACACACTTATTAAGAAAATATAAACATAAGAATTAAAAATATGGTTTTGTGGGATTTTTTTTAGAATAAGTGCATGGAAAAATATAAAATTAATTTTGATTGGTTGTTGTTTATAGAGAAAAGTGGAGAGAGAGAAAATTAAATACAATTTACATTTAATTTCATGAGAATAAGGAAAAATATTCTTAAAATTAATTTTTTTCCCTTATATTTTGGGACAAAAAAAAGTGATTTTTTCCTTTATATTTCGGGACGGAGGGAGTACCTTAAAAATATTCATCGAGATAAATCAATCAACATTTTAAATGTTAATATTTACATTTATATATTAGTAAAAATATACGGTCAAAGTAAATTATGTCAATAATGCAAAATGATAAACTATGACATTAATTTTGAGACAGAAGGAATAGAAGAGAACCGCATTTTAATCCATACAACTAAAATTGAGAGGAAATTGAAATCATTTATCAGACTGACCTTAAACTTTGAACTACTTAATCGTTTTTCTAAGAACTAAATTATGAAAGAAAAAAAGGCATTATATGTTATATATGGTTGAATTCAAATTTTAGTACTTCATTTTTTTTCTGTACAATCCTACTAAGTCTATTAATTTATTTAAAAGGATTTTTTTTGTGTTATTTCTAAGAGAATTTTTTTTCTGTACAATCCTAACAATTTTTTTGCAAAAAGTTGCTTCTTCTAAATATTAAACACAGATTCTTCTGAAATTCATCTTTAAAGAGTTAATTAACCAATTATAAAGTTTTATTTTTTAAATTAATTTATTGTTAATTTTTTATAATATATTTTGTATTTTTTGGTTTAGTAGACAGCACATTTTCCAACAATTTTGTTTTTGTTTTCACCTAGCCAATAATCTAAGTTCAGTGCGGCGAGTTCTAATATGAATTGATTTTAATCTCCTTCGAACAAATATTATTTGTAAATAGATAACATAACAAAAGTCGTTAAAAACTCATACTTACAAGTAAAACTGTAAAAATGTCAAGATCCAATTAATTCGTAGTATAACTGCCTCGTTCCAACTTAATAATTTCAATACTTTTATCAGTTGAACTAAAATTTACAAATCATTGTTCACAAATTCTATCTCAATTGATAAAATATGTCAAAATTACTTAGTTGAACATCAATGATCGAGGTTTAAACATCAATCTCTCTCTTTATGTGTTTGAGTTTCCAATAGTTGTCATTTCATTTATATAAAAAAAATATGAACTATTTTTTTGGTCAAGACTAAAGTATTTATCGTTGAATGTAGTGATTATTTTCCTCACTAAATTAGAGGCGCCTCAAAGAATGAGAGAGTTGACACAAAAATTTAAAGTTGTTTCGTATCTAAAGTGAGAATCGAATTTTCAACCCATAATTAAGAGAGGATGAAACCCAACCATCAATGTATTAATAAAAGAAAATTGCTTACCAAATATTTGTACATATATATATGAATGAATCATTATTCTTCTTCATTTGCTGTCATTTTTTTACATGGGTAGATTAATTCTTTAATTTCTTATAATAATACTCACAAAAACTCCATAAAGCTGCTTCTTTTCCTCTTGTTCCTGCTTCTTCTTCCTCCTTTTCCTTCTCTCTCTGCAATTTCATTTTTTTTTTCATTTTTTTTTTGTTACTTGTTTTTGCTTTGGCACTAGTGCTAGTTCTTGTCTCCCTCTGACCCTTTTGCCAGCTTTGACCTGAGAAGATGCTTGTAAGTACGTTTCTCTCTGTGTTCATTTTTTGTTTATGCTTTCTTTGTCTTTTGAGTTTTTACCTTAAACTTGTTCCAAATCTGGGTCTGTTTTACTTTGTTTTTTCAATTTTCATATTAATAATCAAAAGGGTCTCTTCAAGTTTCGATCTTTGGTTTGATTTTACATGTTTAAGTCAATGTTTTTGTGTTTTATTCATATGGGTCATGTTCAAATTCTATGTATGAGATTTGTTCTTTTGGTTGTTCTTAACAAAGCTTGTATATGGCAATGGTGATTGTTGTCTATGGTGAAGCTTTCATCAAATTTAGTTCAATTTTGATCTGATAAATTGATCTGGTTAACTTATGTTCTAGTTTAATTTCAGCTGAAAATTCTCTTTTATTTTTGTTGAAGTGATTCTCTCATTGGTTGGTGTGCAAAAATGATAATTATTGTTTACTTGTTTCATTGTTTTTGCTTTGAAGTTTCTTAATTATTGATTTTTCTATTCCACTGTTTTGTTTGTTCATACTTGTTTTGATATGTTTTTAACCTCTATCAATTTGAAGTGAATTCTTGATTCATGAACTTCTAATCATTTATCTCTATTTGTTGACCATGTGATTATATTCAATATGTTTTCTCAAATTATTATCTGTGTCGTGTTTGATGTCTATGTCTGTGTCTGAAGTCTTTGGTGATTAATTGGTTTGTGGACCTTTTTTCAGGTGGCATTGCTCTTGCTTCTGGCATTGAGCAATGCCGTGAATGTTTATGGAGATGTTGAGCAGTGTGGTTCGAATCCTAAATTGGATCCTAGACCACATAGTGTCTCTATTTTGGAGTTTGGTGCAGTTGGAGATGGTAAAACGTTGAATACAATTGCATTCCAGAATGCAATTTTCTATCTCAAGTCATTTGCCGATAAGGGTGGCGCTCAGCTGTATGTGCCTGCAGGAAAATGGCTCACCGGTAGTTTCAATCTTACCAGCCATCTTACCCTCTTTTTGGAGAAAGGTGCTGTCATTATTGGATCTAAGGTACTTTCACCTCAGATTCTTTTTCTTACCATTAGCTTTTGAAATTTGATTACGGTGTCTTTTTTATGCTAATCTCTTGCAATGTTGTTAAAGAACGACTATAGTGGCACAATGAAGCACAACCACAAACACGGACGCCGGATAGTGACACGTCGACACGATTAAATTTTGAGAAAATGATATAATTCAATGTAATTGTAAGTGTCGGTGTCGTGTCGGTGTCGGACACGTGTCATGTCCGACACCGGGACGCGCCTAATCAGAAGAGTGTCCGTGCTTCATAAGTGGCACTATAGCATAGCAAGATTTGAACAAACTTTATGTTGATCATTTGCAATGTTGTTAAATAATGGCTATAGCAGCGTTATGCCATAGCAAAATTTGAACAAATTGCTATTGTTACATGATACGCTGTTCAATAGAAAGTGTTATCAAATAGCGGCTAATGGCTATATCAGTGCTGTAGTATTGTAGTATAGCAGAATCTAAACAAACTGCTATTTTCTGTGATATGCGATTGACAACATTGATTTCTTGTGTATAAAGATATTTCATGTTCAGCTAATTTGAGGGTAATTGAAGAGTGATTTTTCTTGTTTAGGATCCTTCTCATTGGGATGTTATTGAAGCTTTACCTTCTTATGGCCGAGGGAAAGATGTTCCTGAAGGAAGATACAAGAGCTTAATAAATGGTAACAAGTTGGAGGATGTGGTCATAACAGGTTTGTCTATTCGGTTTCAATCCACATCCCTTTTCTCCTTCTAAAAGTTTTTCACGGGATTGAATTTTCAATATTTTCATGTAACTTTTATCAGGCGATAATGGAACCATTGATGGCAATGGAATGGTTTGGTGGGAGTGGTATAAGTCTAAGTCCCTTAACCACAGTCGTCCTCATCTAGTCGAAATTATATCATCCAATTCTGTGGTAGTTTCAAATCTTACATTCTTGAATGCTCCAGCATATAGTATTCATCCAGTTTATTGCAGGTATATAATTTTCTAAGGCTTCTTGATACTTTGTTTGCCAAAAGAAATTATTGACGCATTTACATTTAATTTGATGCAGCAATGTACATATTCAAAACGTTTCAATCTCCGCTCCTCTAGAATCCCCTTATACTGCTGGTATAGTACCAGGTTAGTAACAAATTATAGACTCAATTTTCTATTCTTATTGTGAAGATGACAATTCTTATATGTAGCACAGACACTTCAGATTGAAGTCATGTTTGGTACCCGACGACATTGACATGTCACCAACACATGTAGTTTACATTCAATCATATCATTTTTATTCCAAATCATTACCAGGGCTTATGTGTCGGTGTTGTGTCTGGTGTTCTTGTCTGTGTCAGAGCTTCATATAATGCTTTTCAAATATTAATAACTTGCCTAATTTCCGTGAGGGGTCATAAAGCTAAACATTTGTGTACTTCATGTTTTCAGATTCTTCCGATAATGTTTGTATAGAAGATTGTATTGTATCCATTGGATTTGATGCAATTTCTCTCAAAAGTGGATGGGATGAGTATGGAATTACCTATGGAAGACCAATTGAGAAAGTACACATAAGAAGGGTGCATCTTCATGCATTTTCCGGCTCTGCTATTTCATTCGGTACCGAAATGTCTGGCGGAATTTCAAATGTTCTAATAGAGAATGTTCACATTTGGAACTCAAATAGTGGCATCGAGTTCAGAACAAACAAAGGAAGAGGTGGTTATATAAAAGAAATCGCTATATCAAACATAGAAATGGAAAATGTTTATACCGCAATTTCAGCCAAAGGTAATTCCGGTTTTCATCCTGATGACAAATTTGATCCAAAAGCTCTTCCACTTTTGAATCACATTACTTTGAAGGATATTATCGGCACAAATATCACAGTCGCTGGAAGCTTTTCTGGAATAGAAGAATCACCCTTCACAAATATTTGCCTTTCAAATATAACCTTGTCAACAAATTCAGTTTCTTCCATTACATGGGAATGTTCAAATGTCTCCGGATTTTCAGACTCAGTGTTCCCTAAACCTTGTCAAGAACTTAGTAACCCTTCAAGTTCTTCTTTGTCGTCGTGTTTCTACCTCATGAGTCTCGGTGGAAGAACTGCAGAGTTTTAATAAATTGTTCTCAAAAGAAATGATCTGGCGCAAGTGGTTGGTGCGCAATATGTGTGAGTATTGTAAATCTTGGGGTACTGAGTTCGATTCCTGCTTATAAAACAAGAAGATAAAGAAGTGAATCGCGAAAAGGCTACATTCTTTCCAAAATAAGACTGTTGTTCATTATTTTTCTTTTGTTCCTTCCTTCCATTCCTTAGATTTCAATTCTTGCATATTCCAAAATAGATCATTATTTGTACAGCTTCATTTCTTCATTCATGTGTAAGGAAATTTTGGTAGTTCCTTGAGAGAAAGGACTCAAAATGTGATAGTTTATATTTTTGCATTAGTTTCATTGTTATTTCATTTCACTGTAAAGCATGTAGTGGATTTGGTGATACTTCAATTAAAGAAAGTTCAATTTTAAGTAATAATTATCCATTTCTTAGTTGGTCATGTTATTATATTTATACCTACAATCTTAAATCACTATTTTTCAATGAGTCATCAAATATATGTATTTTTTTTGCAATATTGAAATAGTTATGTTATGATATATGGAATGTGACAGTCAACAAAATTGAGATGACATCAACATAATGAATATTGGTGGTGGATTAAATTTTTTCCACCAAGGATAATCAATCAACATATCATCCGGAAAAGCACATTTTACCTCATCAAAGCCAGATGGGAGGGGGTCCTTTAAGTTGTCTTTGTCTAATTTTGAAATCCAGACAAAATTACTTTTTTCTGTCCGGATATTCATCCGGACGGAGAGGTTTTAAACAATTACACAAGTTGTAAAAGAAACTCTCTTAAACAATACATAGTGTCTCGTTTTTTTGTGTCAAATAATACAATAGTTGTTTTTCGTTCTTTCTAAATTGATCAAAATCTTCTCATATACTCTCATCTATCGAAAGATATATTCTAATATTGTAAATTATTTTATCAGAAAATATATTTTGATAGTATTTTTTTTGTAATCTGAATAATATCGAAAGTGAAGAGCAATCGTCAAACAATACATGCTTATGTATGAGGTTATCATGCTATCTTTGTTGAGCCCATGAAAAGATTTTGCAGCCCATAGGTTTATTTAAAGCATAGATTTGGAAAAAAATTTCCTCCCACCCCTTTCTTTTAGTTATCCCTTCACCCACACAAACCATTAATATTCTAATTTTGCTCGTTTTATCATTTAAAATTTTATATTTTCTTTTTCACATTTGGAGTTCACCCCACATGAGTTCTACCTACGAATTTTTACTTTTATTGGTAGATTATGTGTGTCACTGCAAGTCAAATATTTCGAGTCTTTAACTATTTTTGAGTGAAATCATAGTGTACCTCCTAAGTATGAGGTGTATTTTTTACGTCAAATATTATATCATCCAAGGTTAGTCATACGCACTCCTCCAAATTGGATGATGTTGTACATGTAAAAGATTATCTGAGTATGATCATACGACGATCAAAAGTCCCTCTAATTATTTAGATTGATAGACATCCATCCAAACATTACAATGTCGTCAATGTATCGTGGATTTGTAATGAACAATGTATTTTTTTCTTCCTTTTCTTTAAAAGGAAAAAGTATTCTAACGCCTAAGTTAGTGTAACTGAACAAAAATATTGATAGATATTCTTTTTACACAAACAAATTGAAGGAGTTTTATTAAATTTTGTAGTAGCAATAAATGAGAATTATAGCAAAGTATTGTGAGAAACATAAGATAAAGTTACTCATGCAACAACATGAGCGCTTCCCGTTTACTTCATGCTTAGTGAACACAACTTCATAGTTATTATGATTGTGAAAGTCCCTTAATTTTTTATAATGTGCAACTTCAAATTGGTATGCTCGTGTTTGCTACTTAGTACTAACTTCATAGTTTAGTATAAAATGCAATGTCTTACCAACTAAACTAAGTTATATATATTTACAAAGATCCTTTCAAAAAAAAAAAAAATATTTACAAAGACGGGTTCTTTTAAATTGTATAAAGTAATCATTTATACACTTTTATTATTACTTACTAGATTTTAAGAGTTGTAAGTAAAATTTGCGAAACAAAAAATTATTCCCAACTTTTTCGGTATCAAAAATTGAAAATTTTAGAATATAACTATTTACTAAAATTAAATAAAAAAAAATTGGAATTCAAAAATTGCAATATCCGAAGGAAACCCAAAGAATTCCTTGATTTTTTTTGTCACATCCCAAAATATTTTGGTTACTAAACTTCTCATTTGTCATACAAATTTTGTAAAACCTTCTTTTATCTCTCACTCTAAATCTTCAACTCCTTTCACTTACAAGACATGCATGGAGGTGTGACCAATCTCAATGGAAGATTAAATCACAATGACCTTCGTTAATACTCAATTGCCTCGGTAAGAGAATTTCTTCATTATATTTTCAAAGAAGATTTTGAGTTTTCATTTCAATTTTTTTTCTTTTTCATATTTCATTTTTTTTACTATGTAAGAAAAATAAATAGTACATGTTTAAATTTCTAATTTAAAAGTTTAAAATGTCAATGTATGGTGAATTTGTAAAAGAAAATGATTTGTGTACACCTCTTATAGGTGTAACAAAATAAAAGATGTTTATTTATCATTGTCCATTGTAAATTAGCCCAATAATAAGATTTTGTTTGTATTGAAAAATATACAAGGCAACTATTCATTTACGACTAAATCATTTATCTTGTATTGTTTTCCTTGCCCTGTAAAAGAAAAAGGTAAGAGAAATTGTATAACTAAAATGGTGAGAGAAATATAAGAATAACAATATTAACTCTCACATGCAAATAAAATTAAGGGTTAAATATGGATTTTTTTTATTTTAAATAACCCTCTTTCCATAAAAAAACACCAAAATACCCCTTTTTTTCAGAATTTTTCTGAAATGCCCCACTGCCATGGCGCAGTGACTGAAACTGTGTCAGCCGCGTCAGAACGCGCGGCTTGAACAGGCGAAGACCACCTGTTCCTGCGCCATCTGCACACGCGAAGTCTGGTTAGCCCTCTGGTCACGCGCTCTGACTTCGCGCTCTGGACCCGCGCGTTCTGACGCGCGAGGTCTTCTCTGACAGCGCGTTCTGCACGCGCGAAGTCTGAGTTCGTTTTTTTTTTCTTTCTGTGGGAATGAAATTACATAGTTTAGTGGTAATTTATTATTTTCAAAGGTTTTAATTGAAATTATAAAGATTTAGAGTTTTAAAATGTTAACAAAATTGTCAAAATAAAATAAAAAGGATTGACAATAAATATTATCAAACGTACCATTTATATCATTTTGTTATACTTACAAACATAAACTCGGGACATTTAAAATAAAACATAACATAATATAAATTACACAATTATAATATTAGGTTGATGATCCCCCAGCATTTGGACAAGCGTTGCGTGTATGACCAGGTGTTCTACACAATCCACATCGCCTCTGTGTATCAGTATCGTCCATTTCAGTTCTAAGTCTACTATTTCTTGGACGACCTCTTTTAACTCTTTTCATATCTGGATCGGGCCAAACTTTATCTCCTTCATACACAGGCCAATAGTCTTGGTGATCAATTACTTGGAAAACTTTGTTGTAGACAGATAAAACGATGGAATTTTTGTACACAACAGCTATATATGGTCGATAGTCTAGATTAACAGAAGAGCATGCAGCAATCACATGAGAACAAGGCAGATGTAATGCTTGGAATTTTCCACAACCACAACAACTCTCTTTCAAGTCAACCCTATATGTACTCATAGGTCGACCCTCATTGTGATTGATAGTTTCCTTTACTGCGAAAGTTGCATTCGCTCTAGAAAAGTTCATCACGTGGTGTGTGTTAGCCTTTTCAATCGCAGTTCGAATATGTATCAAACAAGCCTCTGAATATTCCTTTCCAGCTTCTAACACAGCTGCCGCGCTACGCCCTCTTCTAGCAAACAATGTGCCACACCTATAGTAAGTTGATTGGACCAAAGCTGTGATAGGTTGACTGCGAGTTTCCTTAAACACAGAGTTCATTGCCTCGGCAAGGTTGCTTGTCATGTGACCCCATCGACGACCACCATCAAATGCCTGTGTCCATTTTTCTTTCGGGATATTATCAACCCACTGTAAAGCTTGTGCGTTAGTCAAACAAATTTCTTCGCGATAGTGGTTGAATGATTGTTGACTCGCGGCATATCCTGTTTTGGAAAAGAATTTAAAAATAAAAGTTTATAATTATAAAATGATTAAGAAAAAATTATAGAAAGAGAAAGTAGCATAAATTAAACAGTTACCCATATTAACAACTACTTTTCGTAGTTGTTTATCACCAATTTCCCGCATGAAGTTTTGTGCAATGTGCCTAATGCAATAGGCATGTGTGGAGGGTGGATCATTCCAACCATTATCGGGATTTTCATAAGCACTTTTAATGGATGGATGTCTGTCTGAAATTAAGCAAATGTTTGGTTGTGGTGTCACATGTCTTCTCACATTTTTCAAAAAGAAATTCCATGCTTCTTTTGTCTCACCCTCCACAATTGCAAAAGCCACCGGAAATATGTTACTGTTTCCATCTTGAGCGACAGCTAACAAAAGTGTCCCTTTATACTTTCCGTATAAAAAGGTTCCGTCGACTTGCAAAATTGGTTTGCAGTATGCAAAACCCGCAATGCACGGAGCAAAAGCCCAAAACAGACGCCGAAAAAACACTTGTCCTTGAAGAGCTGTTGGCGCTGTCTCCAGATTAATAATAGTTCCAGGAAGAAAATGAGACATCGTGAACAACCACTGTGGGAGTTGATGGTACGAGTCTACCCAATTGCCGTAAATCATTTCTATTGCCTTGTTCTTTGCGATCCAAGCCTTTCTGTATGTTATGGTGTACTTGAATTTGACTTGTATGTGTGCAATAATTGTCTTCACTTTTAATGAAATATCATTTCGCACAAGAGGAAGAATGTTGTTAGCAATGAGGTTAGTGTCAAGTTTACGATGATCCTGTGATAAAGATGCCGATATGCATGTGTGGTTACCACTGATACGACCAATAACCCAACGACGATTTTTTCTTGCAGACGCTCTCAAACTAAAATTGCATTCAGGATTCTTGCAATCAATCAAATACCGGTACGAATCTGATTTATCAACCACAAAATCTAATGAACGCTCAATGTGGTAATTTTTTATAACGCGTACACAATCAGCTTTGTCGTAAAATTCCATTCCTATTGCAATACCGACATCAACTTGAAGTGGTTGTTGCTCACAGCGGTAAACTTCAGTGGGTTGGTCAACCAGTGCATAGTCAAGATTAGTCATGTGACTCGGTGGAATGTATGATCTTAATGGAATAACTGGAACTGTTTCCGGTTCGTCATCATCGTCATCTTCATTGTCATCGCCGTTACCAAACAATCGTGTTATAAAATCTTCTTCATTATCACTAATATCACCAACTTCATCGTTAAAACCAGTATGTGCATCTTCTTCATTGTTGGGAGGTACATATGTAGATGATGACGGTTGTGAGGAAAAATGTGAGATTTGTTGTGTTTGAGTGTACGGAGGTACATATGTAGAGGATGATGGTTGTGAGGGAAATTGTGAAATTTCTTGTTGTGTTTGACTGTACGGTTGTAAATATGTAGATGATGATGGTTGAGAGAGAAATTGTTCTTGAGATGTGTTATCATATTGTTGATTATCTAGCGAGGTAGGTTGTGGGTGATTTGAATTTCCAACTTTAAATGTAACATATAGCTCAATAGAAGTTACTGTCGGATTTTGTTTGTGCATTGCAAACATACTTTGCACATCGTCATCGTCTTCTATTGGCTCCGCTTGAAATCGTTCATTACCGTTTCTGAAAATCATCGGTTGCCGATAAGTAATTTCCTCTACGACAATATTGTCGTTTAACCTGAGTTTTTCTAAAATTCTTTTCTTCAAACGAGCAAGATTGCTATTTGAACTGATCATGAAAGTTTTTTTTTTGTCGCTTTGAAAAAAAATCGAACCATCAAGATTAACAATTTCGCCGTTATAATAAACAGTGACATGTTCATTTGTCGGTGGTGCCATTTGTGTTTAAATATTACTACTTTGCTAAAAAATTGGATGAATTTTCTGTTCACATGCTTTGGCTTTTTATAAGATTAGAGGATATATATATACTATTTATTTATGCTATATATAAATATGTTTGATTTTTTCTAATATTTATTTTTATTATATGTAGGATATAGGTTTGTAATTACGTTGTCATAGACCGATTGCACCAAATGATGCACTTATACCGTATCTTAGATATACGGGTTTCGGCGAGGTTATTAAATTTAACCGATGGAAGTCAGACGGTCATTTGATTACATGCATGGTAGAAAGGTGGAGACCAGAAACTCACACTTTCGTTCTTCCAATAGGTGAATGCACGATCACATTGGAAGATGTAAGTGTTTTGATGGATTTACCAGTAAATGGTAACGCCGTCTGTGGTTCCTCCATAGTGGATTGGAACACAGTTGAAAGAATATTTGGAGTTGGAGTGCCCCGTGAAGCAAGAGAAGGGTACACAATTAAACTTACTTTTCTTAAAGCATTTCTTAATCATATGCCTGCTGCTCCAACACATGAAGATCTTATGACGCACCTAAGAGTATATATTCTTTACTTGATTGGAACTCTATTAATGCCTAATAAAAAAGGCAATGTTGTTCATCTTAAATGGTTGTCGCTCTTAAATGATATTAAGGAAATTAAGAATTATAGTTGGGGTTCAGCTGTCTTAGCAACACTTTATAGACATATGTGTGATGCTACAAAGACCAACTGTGGTTCTATAGGTGGATGCACCTTATTATTACAAATGTGGACCAAATGTCGATTACAACGGTTGACACCTACTAGACGACTTCCACTAGCTAATGGAAATCCCTATGGATTAAAGTAAGATTTTCTTATAATTATTTATTTAATTTTATTTGATAAATTTATTGTGTTACTAACTCATATAAAACAATTTTAGCTTTACACATCCGGGGCTAACTTACAATGACAACCCAACACACGATATTGTTGGTATTCGAGCGACAATCGATCGCATGCAGAAAGATGATGTAATATATCTTAACTTTATCTATTAAATTTCAACTTTACGTTAAACAATGTACATACACTAATTAGTTAATTTTTTTAAACAGTTTGTTTGGAGGCCTTATATGTACGTTCCTGTCCGAGAGGAGGATGCTGAAATATGGTCGACCAAAAACTATCTTATCTGTTTCGAGATGGTGGAGTTCCACCAAACAGATAGAGTATGTTTCCAATTTGGATTCAAACAAGCTCCGCCCGCCCAGCTACCAAAAAATATGGACAAGTATCATAATATAGAAAGGCGCGGAGGCAAGGAAGAAAATTGGTCTCAAGTGGAAAACACTCTGTGGAAACATGATCCAGATTACATAGCATATTTTATGGATAAATTTGCTAATATTTTGTACCTCTCCCAAGAGCATGTATTACGCAATCCACATCAACAACAAGGCTCTCAATTTCAACCGCAACCACCTCCGACTCAATATCAATGGCCACTACCAGAAAGCTCATCACGACCGTCTCAAACTCAATGGGGCCAACAAGAAATTACACTAACACAACCAACACAATTTACCTCTCAACAACATACACCATTTCCAAATTATGGTGTTCAATACAACCCCTACGAGACCCCTCCAGCCTACAACCCAAACTTCTTCTCACCAAATTCTAACAATCCATCTACCTCACAATTTGCCTCAAGATCCCAAAACCAATCATTTTGTTCTTATCTTTTTGATTTGAACGAGCCACCAATTCAACCAACTCATTCATCACCTCAAGAGTTACAACCTTTATATACAAATTTTCCACCAATTCCCCACTCAATGGACGACTTCTCCTTAAACACCCGAATAGGTACACCGGACCTTAACACAGCTTCCAACATCATATCAGAATTGGAACATCATTTTTTGGACGACGATAATGTTAATCAAAATGTTGTCGAACAAAATGTTATACAAGAAAATGTTGTTGAACTTCAGAATATTATTGAGGAGGAGGAAGCCAATGAGGATGAAGTTGAAATCCGACCACAAATTAATCAACGTAATCGTCGTAATCTTGTTCCTACTCGATGTGGAACAGGAAGTTGTTTGCTTCAACCAGGCCGTTATAATTGATATTTTATTATGTGTAATTTGTTTCAAACTTTATAATAATATTTATTTTTAATTCTTATCAATGTTTATTATTGTTTTATAAGATTTATTTTTATTTTATTTTAAAATGAAAATTATAAACTCTAAATATTCTTAATTCAACATTAAACTTAAACATTACAACAATTTAAAATAAAATACTCTAGTTAAATTCACTTATACTACTTAATCATTAATTAAAAACTAAGGGTCCATCAAACTAACAACTTCATCTTCCCCATTTTCTGGCTCAATACGCTGCACATATTGCCTCCACAGATCTGACCAATGTTGCATCTAGCTCAATTAGTCCTTTTGTGCTGTATTGAGATAAAATTAAGAACATGGTTCTGACATCGTCGTTGTTGCGCAAAACCATTTTAGTGAAACTATCAATGCCTCCGTTTGAGTTTACGGACGGACGTCGATAAACAATTGTTGTTACTCTTCTGTTATCGTCAAAGTTTCCTCTCTCACGAGCATTTACGAACTCCAAACGTTGTTTTAAAGAACTTAATGTATCATCAGTGTGAATTCTAAACAGTACTGCTTTATTACTATTATTGAAATACACTGCAGCAAGGTGACTATCTTCATTTCGCTGATCCCAAATTTGAGTAGCCATTAAAAACTGCGACCAAAAGAAATGTAGAGAAAAATAAAATTTGGCAGTGAAAGATCTAAATACACATACTTGATTTTATAGTAAAAAATACGAAAAACACGTCAGAACGCGCGTGTTCAGGTGACGAAATCAAACGAAGCAGAAGCTGCGTCAGAAAGCGCCAGACTTCGCGTGTGCAGCTTACGAAATCAGAGCAGCAGGCGCGTCAGAATGCGTCAGATTTCGCGGGTTCAGTGCGCGAAATCAGAGCGCGTGCTCTCAGTCCTCTGATCAGATTTCGCGTGTGCAGATGGCGCAGGAACAGGTGGTCTTCGCCTGTTCAAGCCGCGCGTTCTGACGCGGCTGACACAGTTTCAGTCACTGCGCCATGGCAGTGGGGCATTTCAGAAAAATTCTGAAAAAAAGGGGTATTTTGGTGTTTTTTTTATGGAAAGAGGGTTATTTAAAAAAAAAATCTTAAATATGTTTTTGATCTTTATAAAGTTATAAAATTTTGTTTTTAGTCCTCATAAAAAAGTAGCATATTTTGGTTCCTATAAAATATTTATTCATGCAATATTTTAGTTCCTATAAATTTTCAAAATTTTAAAAATTGTTTAATAGTAATTAAAATTTTAAATTTTTAACTAGTTTTTTGCCATACATATTTAGAATATTATAAAAAATTTCTTAACAAAAATTTAGATTTTTTTAAAATAAAAATATTTAATTATGAATTTTTCAAATTTTAAAAGTTAAAGATAAAAGTAACCGAAATTTTGATTTAAAAATCAAATTTTTAAGTTTTTTTCTCCGAGAAACTTTTTACAATGTTCTAAACATGTCTACGAGAAAATCATTCAAAAATACACATTGGTTTAACAGTAAGGACTAAAATTACATGCATAATAATTTTATAAGGACCAAAAAATGGCAAAAATGTTTAGAGGGACTATAAAAGTAATTAAAAAGTTCAAATATTTATAAAGATCAAAAATATACTTAACTCTAAAATTAATTATAAGTATATATAAAAGATATATCATTTTTATTTTACTTAACTGTTAAACGCATAAACATTGACCGTTCACGCATAATGGCTTTCCATGAAGGTAACAATGAGTAGTAAAACATTGGAGAAGAGTAGTACAATTTAGAGCTGTGAAAATAGAAATAAATTAAATAGTGATATTGAAAATGGAGAAAAGATTATGCATAATTCTAGAAGAAAACACTTGAAAAATGATGAGAAGAAAAGGCTTACCTTCGGTATTAGCTGAAACAAAAAATAAAGAAAGTAAAACAACCACAACATAAATAAACTTAAGAATTTTAGCCATTTTTTGTTTTCATTTGCATGTAACAAATAGAAAACAATTCTATCACTTAATTTTTTGTTAAGAACTCTATCACTTTATATATAATATATATAAAGAACCCCAAACTATATTTACTTCAATTAAATACTTGTAGTATATCATCATGAAATTGCAAGATACCCTTTGAAAATTAGAATGGTTATTAATTAAATGTCTCTTAAGTAAATTGATATGAGTTTGCCCATTTAATTAACTCAATTTATTGATAATTTGATTTTAGTAAGAATCTCACATAAAAATATTGGTTGTCATTTGAGTAATTCATTCATTTTTTAATGACATTTTATTATTATATAGTATTTTTATTTCTCTCTATATTCGTTTCATTGTAGATAGTGGAAATCTATATAATTGTGTTGGAACATGGAAAAATTAGTTTTAGAAAACATCCACTAATGAGATTTTCGTTTCACGGTTAAGCGATCAATCAAGAGATTAAACTCTAATATGAATTGAAAAGTATACTATGAAATTGTCAACAAAAAAAAAATACAAGGAAAATATTTATTAGAAAAGGGGGATTGAAATATATATGTTGACCAATGCAAACATGTTTTTCTTAAATTCTTGATCAAATATATATAATTTTCTTCTTTCTATTGCAACATTTGATTGAAGAGTACAAAAAAAGACACAAATAAATTACTTTAAGTAAAGAAACTTCAAGATGTTGAGTTCAAATCCTGTCAGAAACAATTATAAAATGTGCGTTATTAAGCCATTGATTAATAAAAATTTCCCATCATTTCAATATTTTTATTTTAAAAACTACTTTATGTACAGAAAAAACAAATGAATAAAGAAGAACAAGCACAAGTACTTTTATAAGTTTACAACATGATTTTCAATCTAGATGAGAAAATGATGTACTATAGAAATGATCCATACTCCGAAGATACAATAAAAAGATCGATCAATTTATTTTTAATCAAAATCATGTTGAGCGTTAGTCCGAGGAAAAATACTTGTACTTATATATGTTAATCTTCAAAAAAATATTGTCAAGTATTGTACAACTAAAATATTAAAAAAAATTGTTATTGATTAAACAAGTAACAGTATTTTACCAAACTACAAAGAAGAATGCCCTTAATGGCTAAGGACTTATTAATAACTTTAACACTTACAAATTCATATTGTCCCAATGTTTGGGTGGACAATTCACACTAATATTTGAAAAATTGAATAAATTTTGTATTTCATCTTTATATAAGATGAGTGTATATATTAGTACTTGACAAAAACAAACTAATAAAGAATATATAATCAAGCATAGACTTGTGGATTCTCCATCAAGTAAGCTTCCACAACTTTGCAAATTCCAATAGAGCTTTCCCTTCCTTCCTTTATCTCTTCCTCTTTGACTTCAAACTCCCCAATGGCATTGTATATGCTTGTCATTTTACAAAGACAACCTCCATCATTAATGGCCTCAAACTTAACCTCATAAGCTATTGACTCAAGTTTGTCACCTAATGGATCTCCTTCAATCATAGTGTAGTTGCACACCAATTTATCATTATCAATCATATCAATCCTGTTTTTCAGATATTTGAAAGGACTAGCTACATAAAATGGAACATATAATATAAGTAAGAAGTTATTCAAGCAATATAGAGAAGGAAAAAAAATGTTTTTCTAAGGGCTAATAATATATTTTTACTCTCATGCTGGGGGAGTTTTGGTTTATCCATATATAAGAATTTTTCTGATTACCTCTATAATATAAAGATTCTATCAGTTAGTACCTCTTAAGTAGACATTTTACTGATGTGGTAGACAAAAAGACAACTATCATGTCAACAAACGTTTACTACCACACATCAATAAAAAGGCAACTGAGAGAATAAATGATGGAATCTTCACCTCACATTATAGCGGATAATAATGTTTTTTTTAAAAGGAGTAAACATAAATTTGTCCACCTTAGCTTGTTAGTGGTAAAAATATATTAACCCTTTTTAAAAATAAAAAGAAAAAGAATAGAGAAACAAACTTTTTTTTATAAAAAAAATGTATATTTTTTCCTAACCTTCAGCAAAGTTAACTTGTTCAATGGTACCAGCTTCACCATTATTTCCTTGGATTAAGTTGACATCTTTTATGAATTGAGGTAAGAGTTTTGGAAGCAAATTGCAAGAGTCGGTGATTAAGGCCTTGAACATACGTGATGGAGCAATAGAGGATGAATAATCATTTGTGAAGGTTGAGACTACCATGATGAGTGTGTAGATACTACAAAAATTACACAACTTTATTTTATAAAATTTGTGAATAATATTGGATATTGAATAATTTGAATTCTGAGGCAGAGCACCTTGGTCTTTTATAGCTATAACCTATAGTTCTATTTTAGTTTGCGGCTATGGAAAATGGACATTTCTTTGGTAGTTAAGAATGGGAATTATTTTTGTGTCAAAAAAAAAAAAGAATGGGAATTATTTTTTATATTTGTACATGTTCAATATTATTGGCTGATTGATCAAACTTATTTTTTATATTTGTATATGTTCATATGTTTCCAAATAATTGTATTAATCAAACTTATACAACACTCAAGGGCGGCTATTGGTAGATCAAGTCATAATAGCTACATATTAAAAAAAATTAGTTAAGCATTGTCCCAAAAAAAAAAATTAAGCCATTGCAAACATTTTAATTGAAGATTTGAATTCATACAAGTGAGAATAGTGTTTATACCTACCACATGTGGATTGAAATTTGAATCACATCAAAGATATCATTCACCCTTTTGAAGCTTTTATTTGCTGGTGAGTTTTGACAATAAAACAAGGAAATGTGTGGCTACATCAATTAAGAAATTAACAAATCCCCAACAAGGGTAATATCATTAAATTTGTTCCCAGTTAATATAATTTTAGAAGTATATCTTTTATGAATCAGAACAATTTATGTGTTTATCATAATATTTATTATAGATTGTAGAAATTATATTGTGACATTAGCATTCCTCTTCGAAGTATATATGTTCATAAATAAATTACTAAATACAGTTGAGATATTTAAAATGAATCTTATAATGAAAATAAACAAAGCTTACAAACACATAATTTGTTGTTAGCTCCATCTCGCAAGATATGAGTCGTTTATTGTAAGATCGGATAATCAAATTTAAAATTCAATTTTATATTTGTTGAGTGTGTCTTGAAATCTCGAAGAACGAATTAAAAAAGATGAAGAAAAGGAACACAAATTATGTGAAGAAGAGTTGTAGGCTCGCAGGCAGACCCAAAGCACATGCGTGCAGAATGGCTAACAAGGTCTGGAAGCTGCGCCAGGCGCAGCAGGCCTGGCACCACATGAAGAGTGTGCATACTGGTTTCTGCACCTAGCGCGGGAAAAGCTGCACCTGGCGCGGGCACACATGCAAAAAATTTGTTTGGCTATTTTTAGACTGTTTTTTGGTCAAATATGTTCCAATTTTATGTGAGATTTGTTTTTATTTTATAGAAATAGAGGTTGCTTATTCATAGAAAAATAAGGTTAAGCAATTATTTGACAAAGATTTGCCAACACCACAAAAGACTAGGGTTTTAGAGGGTAACATTGGAGTTGCTCTATGTATAATTCTTAGTGTGCAAAAGGTTGTTATAGCGTTTCACCATGGGTAATTGACTAGGGAAAATTGAGTCTCTTCGCCACGAGAAGAGATTCAGAACTGGGTAGAGTTAGATTTGAATCTCTTGTAACCTTTATAAATAGAATATCTTGTTAAGTGACTCATTGATTCTAGTGGAACGGAGGTGCTGCTCTCTCCCCAGAGTAAGTTGATTTGGCCGAATTGGATAAACAAAAATTTGTGTTCTTCTCTCTCTTTTACTTGTTTACTTGTTTTGGATTATTATCATCATCTCTATATTCTTCATTTTATTTGGTTGCTTGGTTCCATTGCTCCACACATCAATTTTTTTTTATTAGTGTGATTTTATTCAACGAAAATTTACAACAATATTTAAAAAATAAACTTAAATTTAAATTTAAAATCATAACTATCCGATCAAAATTGATCGATCTATATTCACCGACTACAGTACACTCAAGTGCACAATAACCATTTCTGTTGAGTGATTCTCTATTTTGACCAGACAATATAAGATTAAGAATGATGAAAATGATAACTTAAAGTATTTTCAAAACGAGGTTCACGTGGAATGCAATATTATTGATCTGATTTTTATTTTTCTAATTTTTCATGCTAGCCAAGTTGCCATTATTTATATGCCTATGAAGCAATTGAAGAAATTGTGAAATGCAAGATTATTTTAAAATTCCTACAAAATTTAAACATGGGCATATGTCCTATCTAATTTTTCTAATATTGACTTGTCATATCATATATTGTAGATATCGGCGCATTCTATTACATCGTATACTCTACTTAATTTTACCATATGGGTTCTGTTTAATAATTTCTCATCCTCCTTTGAAATTTAGATCCCAAAATTTTACGAAGTTTGTGCGAAATTTTTAGGGGTGTAGACAAAATTTTGGGATCTAGATCCTAAAATTAACTTCAGTATCTACGTCCCAAACCCAAAGATAATTTGGGATTTTAAAGGGAATTAAAGAAGTGTTGAGGGTGGGGGTGGGGGTGGGGGTGGGGGGTAGAAGAGAAATTCTCATTATTTCTTCTGTCCAAGGGGTAATATTGGGTTGAAACAAATAATAAACTTCGGCCCAAATTACAAGCAAGTAGCAACATAGGATAGTTATGAAAGTTTTTCCTGTCATTTAGGGGTGCTCAAATCCAAACCAATCCAAATTAAAACTGAAAACCGATCCAAAAAAACCGAAAATCGTAAAAAACCAAATATTTTTTGATATATTTGGATGTTCTTTTGTGAAAACTGCTGGATCGGATCGGATTTTGGATTATTTTTCAAAACCGATCAAAACCAAACCAAACCGCATATATATATATATATATATATATATATATATATATATATATATATATATATATATTTTAATACTTATTTCTCTATTTATAAAACACGTTAAATTAGAAATCATCTGTCATTGACTTTAGCAACATGTAAAAGAAATATTTCAGTTTTTTTTTTTGTTTCTTCTCCTTCAAATCATCATTTCTCAATCTATCACCGCCTCCCACAAACCACCGTTGTCTCACCCACTTCTCTCTTTGGTTTCATCTAGTAATATGTTTTTAAACTAACAATATAATTAGTTGCTTGCATGGATTTTTTTTAACATTCGAATTTTTTTTTTATATTACAAGTATTTTTGCATTGTTTATTTAAAAACAGAATAAAACCGAACCAACCGAACCGAAGTAAACTGTATAAAATTGGATCGGATTGGATCAGATATTTTTTTTAATCATCCAAAAACCGAACCAAATCGCATGCTCTTTTCTTTTCGGATCGGATGACTTTTTGTCTCATAACCGATCCAAACCGAACCGCGAGCACCCGTCTCACTCTTACGATTATCCCTTGATCTTATAAATTATTTAATATTCCAAGTGTATTCTTTTTGTAACAAAATTTTTACACTTTATTTTAAAACTTTTAGAGTTCACCCCCACAATATTTTCTCCTATAGATTTTAGACTTTTAGTGACAGATTTGTCTATCACCGCCACAAACACCTCGTTCTGACAGTTACTGGAAATCTTTTTCAAAATATTCTAGTTTGAATCATCTTACTGGAAAATATAATTGGGGGGTGAACTCCAAAAGTGTGAAAATGAATTGTAAAATTATTATCAATAAAAATAGGATAAATTGAAATATTAAATAATTTGTGGGGATGAAGGGATAATTGTAAGAGTGGGAGAAATTTTTTTCGATAGTTATATACTTATATTATATTGCACATTTTAAGAATGATTGGTTTCAATTACCTCAACTTGCACAAATTATAATCTCAAACTTTTGTTTAGACTAGAGCTAGCTATATATTACACACTTTGAGTGTTAATAAGCTTTACTAAAGAACAAATAGTTGAGTTAAAAAGATTTTAGTCAAAAATTTATTTATTTATTGAATTCTATATTACTAAAATTCATTGAAACACAAAAAAAAAAAATATTTACTCCAACCTCAACTGTAATTAATTAGTTAAATATTACAAAATTCCTTTTTATCAAATGCATATCAAAACAAACACATATACAAACACACATATTGTTATGAATATAATATAGTGGATGCCCATTAGTCTTGGCCCAAGTCATAGGCCCATGCAATCACTTATATATAAACACTATGTATGTAATCACTTATATATAGACACTATGTATGTAACCCTAATCCAAATAGTGAATACATATTGTACTCACTCTTGTTTTTTCTCTCCTTCATCTCTACTCTTATTTCTATTAGTTTCATAACACGTTATCAGCACGAATCTCTACCAAACTGTTTCTTTCAAAAAGGTGCGTAGACTAAATTTCTCATGAGATCTATTGTATTGATGAACACGTAGATTTATGCATCCATGTTTTTTTTTTGCGATCAATGCATCCATGTTTTTTTTAGTTTGGTACTATTATGTTTTTGTTATCGCACATACTGTTTTCATATCATGTAATTCTTTTCATATCATAACATTTTATCCTGTTTTCATATCATAGTGTTTTATCGCACATATTGTATTTACACATATTATTACATGATGATTGTTGTTATCTTTCATCATTTTTCCACCACTACGGTACATAATTGTTGTTATCTTTTTTTATAATTTATTAATCCTCTATTTATTATATAAGAAATATATTGTAACAAAAGAAAATATAGTGGATAGCAAAAGAAAATTATTATAATGGATTCTGGAAGAATTCCTACATATGTTATTATAATGAATTTCTAAAGAATTCAATAATTTTAGTTCCTGATGAACTTTAAATTTAATCTATGAATTTTGAAAGAATTCAATAAACTTAGTTCCTGAAGAACTTATAATACACAAATCTTTCCATCAAGAATTCCGGAAGAATTCACTAATTAAATTCTTGAAGAACTTACGAAGTATCACCATTTATTATGAAAAGTTCCTGAAGAACTTACAAATTATATTCAGTTTTTTTATTGTTGGCAATACCAGTTGGGTCATCCCGGATTTATTATGATGTAAAAAATAAAAATAAAAATATATGTATTGAAGAGCCAGAAGTTTCTTCAACGTAATAGCTTTTGTGCAAGTTCCCAAAAGAAATTGATAATTTGAGAATATGGACCATTTATACACTTTGTGACTTGAATTGATGCATCAACTAGATTGGTCACATGCATATGCATGTTTACTCACAACCAGAAGTTTGTGAGATTGTTTTCTCAAATAGTTTCGATAAGATCTCATTTTCTAAATTCATAGAAAATATTTGATAAGTATCGTATATCAATTGAAATTGATATCGAATAGAATATGATCATACAAAAAAAATGGACTTGAAGTTCGATTCTTTAGACGTCTAAAGTAATCACATGACTGATACTTATGAGATTATAACTTCTAATTTATATTTTGGGAACATTCAAATATGATATTGGATTGCATCATGCCAACAAATTTTTATATAAATAAGTCTTCCCTAATTTATTTGAATTTTGGTTTATAAACTTAATTTCCGATATAAGCATTTTTGGATGTGTTGTGTATGTCACAATTGCTCCAATATAATGCATTTAATTCGGTCGTAAAAGAATGTTGGGAAAATAGATTTATAGTCCAGAAGGCTACTTCTCAAGTGATGAATTAATATTCCCAATATTAGGGGGAAAGAATAAGCAGATGAAATATGAACCAGAAGTTCAAATGAATCACTTGAAATACAATATTATTAGTATCTCATCTTGATCCTCATATAAAATAGTTTGAACTAGAAGTTCAAAAGAAAATCATTTGCAAAGTTTATGAAATCAAATTTTATCTGCTAATGCTCCAATCGAAATAGATGTTCCTGAAGAACAATTCTATATTGCAAATGAGTCCAACCACACTTGAAGTTTGGTGGGAAAATTGGTTCCAATTATAAAAGTCCTCAAATAAGAAAAGGAGCTAAAATAAAAGATAATCAAGTGAGGATATGAAAACTCTAAAAGAGTATTGACATAATTGATTTTTCAGTTCCAGAAGAACTTATCAGGTACCTGAGATTTATGTAAATGAAGAGATCTCGAAAAATCATGTCATGAATGGAATACGATGGAACCAAAAGGAAGTCAACGTTGACGATATTCTTTTTCTTATATATAATATAGCGCTACATATGATAAGAGATAATGAGGATCATGAAACAGTCTATTGAGGGTTATAGACCATGCAATGGTTAGCTATGATTGGCTATATGAAAATACGCAATTGCTACGTAGTTAAAATCACTTTGCAAAGTGAAAAATTTTTGGACCAGCAGTCCGTACATCTGAAGATGTGAAAATTATGAGATACGAATCAATTTTTGTGCGAATAGAAGTTTGACTTGTTATTGAAGAGTATCAATAAAAGTTTACCATTGTTTGTGCACAAAAATATTCACCTGAAGTGAAAGTATTTTTCTTACTTGATTAAGTTTAGTAACACTTGAAATGTTCAATTTATTGAAAGTGTTACAATATGTTTGTATGACTCACTTTTTAGTGATGATTATATGAAACTCCCTAAAGGATTTAATTTCATGAGACACACAATTCAAACTATTGAATAGATGATTTAACAAAATCTATAAGTCTCATTGTTACTCAAACAATATATATGTATATTGTATACTAATTTTAGTGAATATTTCCAAATGAGAAATATGCTATAGACATCATTTGTCAACTTTTAAGAAAGGATTTGGAAATAAGTTTGATGACGTGAATGTAATCATAACTCCCGAAGAGTTTTGGAAAGTTGATTTCTTATAAAAATTTAGATGAAATATGAAATTCATATCAGTTGTGTGCCCTAGTTGTTGTAAGGCCACTCAATATGAACAAACATCTCATTAGAGTTTGAGAAAATAATGATTCATTAGGTGGTCCTGAAGCACCACATCGAACACTATAATACTATCATAACTCTTGAAGAGCTTATCAAATTTGTCGAGTACAAAAGAATTTTGAAATGAAATATATCCGATGATCAAAGTTTGTTTGAAATTGCAAACTTAGTACTTCAATGAGGTTTTGTGCATGAAGAAAATTATATATATCAAAGAAGTCGAGCATATAATTTATATCTTAAGGATACGGCAATATCATCCAAATAAGTGAAAGTTTCAGCACTACATCAAGAAAGTTGAGAATATGATTTTGTTGAAGTTTGTAATTCTTCACATACAACAAACTTGAAGAAGATAATACTACATCAACGACTAATTCAGAGAAAAGTATATAAAAGGAGATAAATCAAATCTTTCTACAAAGTCTTCATCAAGTAAAGCTTTTGATCAACTATATAGAAGATTAATTGGTCTTATTCATCTCAGATATAATTGTCTTCATGAGGGGGAGATATAATTGTGTTCTGCACTCTTTTTCCCTTAACCATGGTTTTATCCCATTGGATTTTCCTGGTAAGGTTTTTAACGAGGCAGATTCAAACACAAAGGATGTTGTACTCTTTTTCCTTCACTAGAATTTTTTCCCACTAGGTTTTTTCTAGTAAAGGTTTTAACGAGGCATATCCTTAATGGACATCCAAGGGAGAGTGTTATGAATATAATATAGTGGATGCCCATTAGTCTTGGCCCATGTCATAGGCCCATGTAATCACTTATATATAGACACTATGTATGTAACCCTAATCCTAATAGTGAATACATATTGTACTCACTCTTGTTTTTTCTCTCCTTCATCTCTACTCTTGTTTCTATTAGTTTCATAACACATATATAATTATAAATTTAATTTTATCTTAACCATCAAATTTCAAACCCCATAAAACATAAACCAAACACGATTAAGTCTTATTATTAGCCATACCATAATTGGCTTAAAATTAAGTAAATAACTATAGCTTATTAAATCTCAAACTTCCTCGTATGATAATAGAGTAACCAATTCAAGTCATGCATACTATATTTCATAAATGAGCATATTTGTCAATGGACTAATAGACATTAAACTCTAGTCTATGCATGCTTTCAATATGAAACATCAATTCAGATTGCAAATAAGAAATTAAGTGGCAAGTCTCAAATGCATTTACACCTTAGATTGCAAATATGAAGCATAATATTGTAAACCAGAATGAAATGAAGTTCCAAACTAAAATGGAGTATAATTGTAAACCAATCTGAAATAAAGTTCCAAACTAAAATGAAGCATAATTGAAAACCAAACAAATAAAAAAATTAGTATATGACAATCAAAATGTTGGCACTCACCTTGTACATGTCCAAGCTTGTAATTTTAGTTGTCTAATGTACTTATCATAAAGGATCTTCTTCGTAGCGAGATTGTCGGATTTGTCTAAAACAATATAATCTACAGAGTTTATGACTGGCCCTGCAACCAAAAGTACCGCATAGTGTTACTAGAATCCTCACACATCATGTAATACCAGTACTACAAAGACCACAACACAACATAGTAAGCTATGCATGTTGAGCATAACATTGATGCCTAAAACAATCCATCTAAAACTTTATAATTGACTCATTTGAACCTTACAACTTGCATACAAACTGATTTTTATACATTATCAATAAGAAAAATAGATAATTGTTTATCCAACATATTCAACTCAACCCAACATAAGCCATGAGAAGAGTACGTATATACTCTATAGACATCATATAAGGTGGAGAAATTTTTCCAAAAGCGATTAAATGAAATAAATTTTTTGCATGTCAATAACTAATTATTCAAAACAAATTCCAGGTTATGCAAACCAGCAATCACATGAAACAAACCTTGAGAGATAGTTAATATGCAATACCTGAACTTGAATATGTCTATCTTATTGGTTAAGAACTTGGAGAGACACTTGCCCTTGAACATCAAAATTACTGACTGCATGCTTCATTTAAACCACAACCTGCATGCTTCATTTCCATTATAAGTCATTCAATTTAAAAGAACTCAAGAAAAACTGTGAGAATCTATGAGAACCAAATTTTAGGCTTGACATAAAAAAATCAGCATTAGTATTTAATCCAAAACCAGAGCCATTTCCATAAATAGTTTCAGTGCCAGTTATGCTCGAGTCGCTGAAGCTATTTTCAATTCTTCCATATCACATTAATGTCAACGGACCAAAGCCTCCATTAATAAGGAACTTACCAATTCACCGTTGAAATATACTTCGAAAGCACCAGAACTCTGTAAGAAGGATTGAACGAAATTTCAGAAGCCATATGCTAGCAATACTTCTAAACTTATCGGCACGCAAGGAATAGTACAAATGTGGTGGTGTCACTCCCAATCTCGGGAATATTTGATCGCCTGCGGTTATAGCTATAACAATTCCAGTTTGCAACACTGGAATTACTCTGCTAAGAACGCACTTCGGAAGTGCAGGTGGATAGTTACCTAAAGCAACATTAATCCCAGAAAATAAAGATTCCAACATGTTTTTCACTGTTATTGCAGTTCCCCTACAGACAATTTAATGAAATTTAAACAAGATACACTGAAGTTCTTATGACATAAGTGATTAAGTTAAGTGTTTGGAAGAGCTTATAAAAATGTACTGCAGTGCTAATGGCAAATCAGTAAGTATTGCTAGGCATTCCTCTTACTTGCAAATATATGGATCTATTAAACAAACAGGATAAGGAAGAATGCAGCTAGAACAATCCAAGTCTAGTCCAAATTCTAAAAATTTACAAGTTCTAACACTAGCTAAATTCTTAGTGTTATGGATTATGGAAGATTACAATTGTCACTTATATGCACATAACTTAGGACTAAACATTCGAACCTCTAAATAGGACGAAGGAATGAGTGCACAATTTGACAAAATGATTTATATTTGGATACATTCATGTGAAAGTGAACTGAACAATAAATTTCAGCGTAAAAATAACATTGAGTGGAAAAAGCTATAAATCCTATTCCTAGCTTCATCAAGAACTTAAAATCATGCTAATCACTATTAGAAACCTCTAAACATATAAAAAAAATATTTAAATTCTTTAGAATCACTTTTAACTACTAATACTGAATCCAAACATGCACTAAATCAAAATTAAAATAAAAAGAGATCAAGTAACGAGAGTAGACGGATTTAGGGTTCAACGGAGATGGAGCTGCTGGGTTGAAACGATGTACCTTGATAAGGATGGAGATTGAAGAAGAGAGAAAGTAAGTAGAGATATATAGCTGGAACGACGAACAAGAGAGGAATAGGTTCTACTGTGAAAGGAATAGGGATGAAGATGTTTTTAATTAATTTTTTTTTATTATTTTTTCTTATTATTTTGTTATTTATTTATTCTTATGAAAAACACTACAAAAGGTCAAAGGTTCGACACCCATCTAGTAACAAATTTTTATTTTTTATTACTTTTTACTATAGAGTTAATGTTAAAAGCGCTATTATAGGGTATTATGTTAATAGCGCTTCTTATAAAATGCTATAATAGTGTTCCGCATTTGTGATTTTGATAGCGCTTTTAACAAAAACGCTAACATATCGTCCTTAAATTTTGAGTTTTGATAGCGTTTTTAATTAAAGAGCTATTATAGGGGCTCCGTGTTATATTTTAATAGCACTTGTCAAAAAAGCGCTATTAAATAGGCGCTATAATAACTCAAAATTGTGGTAGATTTTCTTGCTACTTAAATATGTTGAGCATTTTTGGAAGCAAAGAAAAGAAATATACAATATGGTGGAATCTAAAAATATTTGAGAGATATCATAAAATATTATTTGGTGAATTCTATGTTAGTTATTGTATTAGAATAATACAATGATTATGATGTTTAAGAAATCTTCTCGATATAAAAATAAATTTTTATGTCGGTCTATTTTACTAAATGTGGGGGTTTGTCACTTGAAAATTATTCAAGTAGACCTGAATAAAAATCGCCGCATGAATTTAATTTACCAAATGTGGTGGTGTTGTCGCTTGAAAGTCTTTCAAGTAGACCTATATAATAACTCTAATCATCAAGTTTGAGTTTTATCTTGATGGAAATTTGTCGCTTAGAATTTATCTAAGTAAGATCTGATAAAGTGTAATAAAAGTCAGTTTGACAATATATGATATTGTGAAGAACCATTGTATTATAATAATACTATGATGACATTGATTGGATTTGATCCAATGAGATAGATTGACTTAGAGACGTCTTAGTCAATATATTTATTGATGAAAGAAAATTTCATCATTTGTGAAAAAGTAGCTACTAAACAAACTCCGGGAAGAAATAATTTGTGACACATCGAGGGGAATTGGACTTTAGCCAATTGAAATCAACAAGTGATAGGAACTCAACCTTTGTGATTGGAGATCCCATGAATAAGGTTCATATGGGTAAAAAGAAGTTACTTGTTAGATCTGCTAACACTAAAATTTTAATTTGTCCTTTTATATGATGTACTTGATAAAGTGTTAAACACTGCATTATTGAGAGGGTAAGCAATAAAACTTTTAATGAATTTCATATCCCTTATGGGTGGTGTATGATTTGCAGCATACACTTGATGAAATCACCTATGTGAGTGTCAAGTGGGGCCGCTTGAATGAGATCCTGGCGAAATCTCTAGAGCACTCATGAAAGAATTCAGGCATGCGCACGGCCTATTCGCGCACCACAGCGCCAACAGTAAGAATTGTGGGGTGTGATGCGATTGGTAGACCGCTAACATACACCAAGTGACTTTGGTTCATATAGCTTGCTACACCAATTTCACTGTGTGTTAAGTTTATCATTTTAGCACTGGTTCATATAACTTGCTACACCAATTTGATGCATTACATCTACGATGTCAGCCCAAAAAATCTTTTTTTAACTCTAATTTTAAACTTTTGAAATATGTGGGGGATTGTTGTAAATTATGATAATATATTTCAGAAGTTATAATTATTTTTATTATCATAATTATATATATTAGTGTTCCAACCATTAGTAACCGTTTTCCTATATTTTATATAAATTAAAAGCACTATTATTTACTACCCTTTACTACCATATCCCTCATCTTTACTACCTTTCATTGAAATAATTATTTGAGTAACGGTAGAAATAATTGTTGGCAACGGATACATATGCATGGTTGGAGTGGATATAAAAATACAATGGCTGCATCACAAATAGGCGAAAAAAAAGATCACGAAATATTTTGAGCATGCATATACTTTTACACATAAATTCTGCGTTGCATTATCTTGAAGATAAAATTATTCTTGTTAGTTCTGATCCTCGGTTTCACCGAGAAGAGTCTGTTAAATCTTGGGGGATTAGCGTAATACGCGGAAAATCCTTGAGGACAGTGCGATCAGCACGTCTCAGACTATTTCATCATTTGTTTACTATTCAGATCATCGATCGTTTGTGCTCTGGTGGTTTGTTCACTCTACCGTTTGTGAACACCAAATTACTATCCAGTTATGAAGAAAGATAAGTTCTATAATCTCTATTTTATTTTATTCTTCCTAGTAATTGTTATTTGCTTAAATTTATATTTTGCTAATTCTATTATTTTATAATTATAGGTACAATTTTACAACATTTATCAACCGTTGGATCTGAAAATTATTGAGTGTATCGAGTGTATTTTTGTATAAGCTTCTCAACGTGGTTGACTTTATTTGTAAGGTTAAAGATCCGAAACAACTCTTTGTAAAAGAGAAAGGTTGCTCATGTCAATACGTAACTAATGATTGGGTGGATAGGTGTTGTATCCTTCTAGCTTGAAGGGTTAGGGTAGGTTTAAGCGTGGATGACTTAAAGGCTATTGATCTTGGGTTAGATCAAGGAGGTTTTGTATCTAAGATCTGTAACATCTCATGATTATAGTCAAAAATTCATAGGCGTGAGGACTGGACTAGCCTAGAATTTGGTTGAATCATCTCTCTTTTCCTATCTTTAATTTGAGCAAAACACTACACATACAATTCATATTTAAATATGTTTTCATTACTAACTGGATTGATTTCAGATCAATCTCATCTGTTTGTTTTGAAAAGAAATTTTTATTAGATAAATTTTAAAAGAGTCACAATTTAAACCCCCTTTCTTATGACTATTTATTCCACTTCAGCAAAAAAAAGAGAAATAACTTGTTAAGGATATAATAGAAAAAAGAGTATTAAATGTTTTATTGGTAATTTAAATGGACATATATTTTAGTACAATTTTTTGTTTTCCAAAACGAAACATATATTTTTATACGGAGGGAGTAAATTAACCACATTTTTCCATGAGATTAATTAAGTGTTATAAATGTATAAAATTGTATTTTAATTTTTTATTCTCTTTTGTTTTCTACTATATATATGCTAGTTAAACATTTAAACAATATGTAAACTAAGTGATAGACAAAGCATGCAAGATATCACAATACATATTATTCATTGCCTTAATTGGTGCAAACATCTAAAAGATACGATAAGGGCACGATATATCCTTACTTATTGGCTATTGCAAGTTACATTGATTATAAGTATTTTTCAATTGAAATTGATTTGATACTTAGGCGATTTGTCAGGATTAAAGAGACCAAAATGTCGTTCAATTTCATCACCAGGCTTTTGATTTTCATCAAACATAGCAAAAAGATGGGCCTCAGTAGGTCCATTAGGCCTCTTTGGAGTTCCACCCTTAACATGATTAATCAAATTCGCATAATATGTCTGAGCATTTCCAAAATTAGCTCCAAATCCACCTCCAGATGGCCATCCAGTCTCAGTCACAAATATCTTCACACTAGAACCCCCTACTTTCTCAAGAGCAGCATAAATTGAGTCCAAAATTGCATCAAATAAATTTTGGTAACCAACTTCATTTTTTCCCTGTTTTGTAAAAAGAGCATAGTCAAGGCCAATGCTTTGTTGGTTATTAACATAAGAGAAATAAGTGTAGACATTAGCAAGAAGTGGTGAATCGTTGTTAACTAAGAAGTTAACAATAGGTTTTATGTAACCAATTGCACTGTCACTAAAAGCGCCGTCATTTGGTGGATAAGATTTTCCAATTACAGTATCGTCTGTCGATATCGCAGTAGACACTTTAATTTGTCCTTGTAAATTGGCCGAAGATATAGCTGTTTGAATATTTTGCAATGCAGAAAGAACTGAATTTGCTTCGGCTGAACCCGGGTGAACTTCATTACCAACGTTAATGTACTTGATTTTGACGTTTGAATAGGCTTTTACATATTTGTTGACCCAATCGCTGGCGGTTTGTGCGTTTGTCAATGAGTTGAGGTTGTCGTTTTGGATGCCGAGGATTACTTCTATGTTTGAATCTCTTAAGGCTTGAAGTATTTCTTCATCTGGATAATATAGACGGATTTTACCGATTCCTTTTGATTTGTATAAATCAACTACATCTTGCTTTGTTGGTAGATTATTTCCACTTCCTCCGTAACAAACACCTACGGATTGTGCACCTGCATGTTTGATATTTATATTCATGTTAATAAAAAAAATATAAAACAAAAACAAAAATCATGTCCTCTTGACTCATGAATTTAGGGATATCACATTTTATATACATAAGTCGAGATTCTAACCTCATACACATCACTTATTCACTTTAAAAAATAAAATTAATTTTAGTCACTAAACTACTTGATAAAATAAAATAAAAACAATCACTTATATGACTTTAGAAATAGTTATCATAAATGTCAAATAAATTTCTAACAATCAACCGGTTATAAACTTATAATTAATTAAAATCAGTGTGTTAAGAAGTCTCACATCAGATGCGAGATGACATGAACATGTGTTTATAAGTGAGAGGAAATCATCACCTTACAAGTTAGTTTTGTGAGGATGAGTTAAGCTCATACTTATTAACATGATATCAGAGTCTATCCATGATTCGCTGGGTCACATCGGATGTCCAATAGTGCTAGACGCGAGAAGTGTGTTAAGAAGTCCCATATCGATTGCAAGATGACGTGAATATGTGTTTATAAGTGAAGGATAACCCTTGTAAAAACTATTTACACGTGACAATGAATATGAATTAAACTCAATTAAAATAGAAGAGAAAGAATGCATAAAGAAAATATGGCATCATCAATGATTAGTTAGAGAGATAGAGTAATAGACCCGTAAGTTCTAATGCAGTGGAAGATAATAATATTCCAATAAGCAGCAATATCGTAGACATGGGTCTTGATTATATATGAATGAAAAGTATAAATATAAGCAAAATTTATCAACTCATGAAAATTATGAAGTTATTACAGCCTATATATAGGCATATAGTGTTGGTATATGCCAATGAGTCAATGACTTTGTTTGCCCCGTCAATCACTCCATGGAAAAATTATGTGGACAATACAATTCCACACCGATGGCGACAAGTCCAATTTGTCATTCAGCTTAATTAATGTACACGGTCAAAATGTTATCATCATCTTCAAAATATAGCCACAAAATCCACTTCAAACGTCACTCATTTTTTGTTTGCATACTTAAGCTAAATTAAATTATTAACATCAGTAACGTTTGCAACTGACGACCTATAGGTCAAATAGTCGCAAGTAAGTGGAAACTTTAACGAATATGTTAGAAAATATCTGTTGCGGCCAACAACTTGCTTGAGTTGGCCTTTTTTGTTTGCATACTTAAGCTAAATTAAATTATTAACATCACTAATGTTTGCAACTCACGACCTATAGGTCGAATAGTCGCAAGTAAGTGGAAACTTTAATGAATATGTTAAAAAATATCTATTGCGGCCAACTCGCTTGGGTTGGCCTGATAATATTGGCTTAGGACTAGGAAGTGTACCCCTCTTTAAAGTCATAGGTCCAATTTTTTCTAATGCCAATTTTGGTGGACTAGTTTAGCTTCTTAAAATAAAAAAATTAAAAAAGTTGCGGTCGGACATGTGATTAAAAAACACAACGCCATTACACTGCGATGCAACTGCGGAAGCTACCCCAATATTGTCGCTGCAATTATGAGTCTGCAATTAAAAACCTTGATCAAAGAGAGTAGATTCGGTGCACTAATTATTTCTTGAGTAAGAGCTTCTGAAACTCACTCAGCAACGTTCTGGTGCCAAGAAAATCATATTGTCACAATAAGCAACTTTATTTGTTTATCTTTTTTGTATATATGAAATATAAATTGATCCCGTTAGGAATTAATTATCTCTCCTATCCAACCTATGTTTCTGAGCTCTTACCACTTGAACTATATTCTAGAACATACTAGTTATACTAGTTATTTTCTTCTAACAGAACTCTGTATTCAGTACAATCACAATTCACAAACAACAAAATCAAACTACACAACAAACCTGAGGCTATAATTATAAATAACTAAAAAAACAACGAAAATTTCAGTAATTACAATTAATTTGATCCAACACAGTAAGAATTAGGGATTTGAGTTCGAATCAAGACAGAGAGAAAGAGAAATCTGAGCCTGTTGACATTGCCGCCGCTTAAGAGCCGTACCGGCGCTGGAGCAGAGATTACGCACCGCTTCGGATTCTTCAGGACATGCTAACGAAACAATACAGATGGCGAGGGCGTTGTTGAGGTGACGACAGGCGGAGTTACGACCTAGACCTGGCGGTATGCGACGGTGGCAGTCTAATAACGATCGTTGTAATGATTCGCATTTTTGTTCTTCCTTTGAAATCATTATCTATTCATTGATTGATTGATTTCAGATCGCATAAAAAACATTGGCCTTGTCTATGACTCTATATGTATTGATTTTCAATGGCGGTTGTTTCTTTCGCAAAGAGCGAGAAGGAGATGCAAAGTATAAAAAAGTAGATTATCTCGGACCACAGAGAAAGAAAAAGAAAAAGAAAAAGAAAAAAAAATTAACACTATAAATGCTTTGATTTGTTAAAAAACAAAGTACAGAACAATTTTATCAAAGCACAGTTGTATTTAATTAAGAATGTACATGTAAAAACAATAGGAGTTGTTTGTGTGTAGATTTCAATTGACATTATAAGGTTTACTACTTTATACTCCGATGATCTTAACGATGCTCGCTATTCAATTTGGATCGGTGATATAAAAACAAATTTTTGTTAACGAGTGTATTCAATGCATTTTTTAGGCTAAATTGCAGTTTTTGCCCCTAAATTTTACAAATGTGCGATTTTGACTCTCTAGATTTTAAACGTGCGATTTTAACCCTTCACATTTTTTAATTGTGCAATTTTATAACCCTTGACTATTTTAACTATTTTTTTTGAGCTTTTTTCAATGCATTGACTTTAAAAATTTCATAAAAGTTATATAAAAACTATAAAAACTTTTATTTAGGGGTTTAAAGAGTACATCGGATGCACTATTTAATATTTGTTTTGAGAAGAGATTTTTTTAGTGTGTATAGAAGAAGTTGGAGAAAGTGAAGGTGAACTTAAATATGACTTATTTATGTTCGAATTATTTTTTTCTAATCAATTCGGATTATTTTTTCCTATCCGCTAAAATCTGCCAATCGCGTTATGTAGTTTTGTTAACTGCCAAGTTTGAATTTTTTTTTGCAAACTTGTATTAAAAATTTGGATAATATTATCTGCCAATCGCGTTATGTAGTTTTGTTAACTGCCTCTGCATAAGTAAGAACAAAACGGATAGTGGGAGAAAAAACCAAGGGGGTGGAAAGAGAAATTTTAAAAAAGTTGGTGTTAAAACCATTGTAAACGGTCTAAAAGAGTCTAACGGTCAAAGGCCCAATCTAAAATACTCCCTAAAGTACTCCTTCACTATCTTTCGATTCTAGAACAACAAAATAAACATAAGAATTTTTTGTTTTTTTTTTTTGAGATCCCTCGCTATCACTTCTAGTTTCCGCCTCCCACCTTTACTTTCACAGTTACTTCGACGGTTCTTCTCCTTCCCGCCACCGCGCCACTTCCGGCGGCCTCAAATTTTCAATCCTCATCCTTCCCCTTTCTCTCAGTAACATTCTCCTCTCCCTCTTGACAGAAAAGGCCGAAACGAAACCGAAAAAGTGAAAACGAAATTTAAGGTTAGTTTATCTAGATTGTATCCTTGCTGTTTCTGTTGGTTCGATTTTTCTTGGTGCTTTGGTAGTGTATTGGTAGTAGATAATGTTTTTTTTTTCTTCGGAGAAATTTTTATTAATGATTGTCACTAATGACTGTTTTACAACTGTCTGTGACGGAATTTGAACTCGGTACTTTGAAGTTACAATGCTAAACTCTTACTGGTGAGGCTAGCACACACCTCAAGTGTTAGTGGATAGGAGGTTAAATGGCTTGTGTTGTAGAGTAACCGTAGGTAAATGGAAACATCAAAGTCTTAATCAACATGTTTTCCTGTGTGTTTCATGGTTTTGGATTTCTATTGTTGTAATTTCAGTTTCTGTTGAGTTTTCGTTGAATACATTAACATATAGCATTTTATAAAGAACAATTACATTTGCAAGATAGGTTAACCGGCCACAAGTACTAGAGTTATTTTTTGACCAATAGTGAGTCTTTAGTTTCTGTCATACTGATTTTTAAGCATCTTATTGTTTTTGCATACACAGCGTAGATTTTAAAGTAGTCGTCTTTGCAACATTCTAATCTACCATTAACAAGTTGTAGGATGGCAAACAACGCTGACGATTTCTCCCAATTTGGAATTTCAAAAGAGGTTTGTTCCGTCTTCTGCTTAAAAAGCCACAATCTTTTCTAGGAACAAGGGCGTTTTGATTTGATTTTGATTTTTTTCTTTCAGGAAAAGGATAAGCTTGTTGGAGAAGTTATCCGTTACATGCTTTTCAAAACCCATCAGAACTCAGGGTGCCCGATTAAGAGAGAAGAGCTCACTCAGCTTATTACAAAGAATTATCATCAGCGTAACCTTCCTACTTTTGTCATCAATGAAGCTAAGGACAAGCTTTCCACCGTGTTTGGCTATGAAATGAGAGAGCTTTCAAGGTCTTTCCCATCATCCAAAGCTCAGACACGCGCTTCACAAAGTAAGTTTTTCTCTCACACTATCTGTGCACATAATGATGCAACAACTGAATTTCTTACACTGTTGATTTAAGTTTTTTGGATATTGTATTAATGGGCCATTGCTTGAGCGTTATGAGTTCTATTATATGAAAGTTTATAAGCTTTGTGATTTAAGTTTTCATGCTATGTAAAACCTTTTTCTCTTGATTAAAAAACCTTTTAAAAACTAAATAACATGTAAGAAAGTAATAAAAAAAATCAGTAGCATGTGCAAAAATAAATGGGGTTTTTGCCCTGAATAAGCAATACCGTTCAAATCCCAGAGAAAAATTGCATGTTGGTTACCGTTGCTCTATGCTAGCTAAGGATGAAAGTTTGGTAAATGCTAATAATGAATTAGTTTTTTATGCTGATAAGTAATAACAAGTGAAGTGAGGAACAAAGTCAGAGGCCTTATGAAAGTAAATGTGGCTGACTTCACTAGCCAAAATATTTAGTAGATTAGTTGGAATTTAGAAAATCATAGTGATTGATGATGAGTTGATGACAAATAACTATGGAACTAACTTACCTCGCTAGCATCAATATGGAGGAAATTAGAGCATGTAGCTTCATTACGCATTCTAACTTTATCATACATGAAAGTAAGATCTTTCCACCCATCCTTCGCACTATCTATTTGGGTGCGTGCAGAGTATATCCGACTCTTCTGGCCGTACCTGTTAGAAACATAGGCTGGCGGAGTATTAGTGCCTTGAAACGTGAAAGGAATTTGCCATCCCCTATTTGCTAAAGAATTTGGCTAATGTGCTTTCAACAATAATCCAAACATTCAGAAATAGTTCAATTTTCATCTTCCTTTTATTTTATTGTTCAGATATGTCTGTGTTCCTTAGAGTTTTCCAACATGTTTTACTTGTTACAATTGAATTTTCCTCTGATTATAGACTTATGACATGTGATCCTTCAGGTGGTGCGGATGCAAAATCATATATTCTCATTAGTAATCTTCCTACGGACTTGTATGAAAAATATGTTGTGGATGCAAACACAGCATATATGTCTGGTTTCACTTTTGTCATAATTAGTATTGTACATCTTGCTGGCGGCAAAATTCCAGAAGGTATGTTTGAAGTGTCAATATGATATAATTATATATACAATTTTATGCACCTATTGAACTTTAAGGTCTCTAGATGAATACGATAGATATAAGTTTCTGAAATTTACAATTTTCAAAGGTAAATTGAGATTCGTGATTCTGTCATTTTAATATAATGGAACTCGATATGGTTGGATATTGCAGAAAATCTGTGGAGCCAACTGAATAGGATGAGTTTGAGTGATACTGAAGCCAGTCATCCTGTCCTAGGAAACATTAAGCAAGCATTGGAACTTCTTGTTCAGCAAAGGTGAAATTAAATTACATGATTCATTGCATTATGTGGCGCATATGGTTTCCCTAAAAAAGCAAGAAAAATGAAATAATTTATGATTCATATTTTTGTTTGTAGGTATTTACAGAAGGACAAAGTTCATGGTCCTGAAGGCAATACCATATATTATGAGCTTGCCGAGAGAGCTTCAGATGCACCCATCAACGACAAAGTCAAGGAATATATATCTCAGGTAGTGTTTTGGAAAGTAAATTATGCATGTTTGTACCTTGTTCTTTATATTGATTTTGCTCAATTCAATATTTGGCGATAAACGTTGATGTCTAATCTTTATGAACTCGGGGGAGGTCTAATATTAGAGATTTCCTCCAAATCTTCATTGTCCTGCTCATTCTTATCAATCTCCTGAAACATTAACACATCAGCAGCAGCTTGTTTTTTTTATCAAAACTCTCTTACAGTAAGAGTTTTATGTCAGCTGGTATCACTTTGCAAGCTTTTACTTCTCCCCTTACCCCTAATTGATGCTTCTTGGCTCTAGTTATTCCTCCAGTTGAAGGGTGAAAACAAAAATCACAAACAATTGTTTTCTTGCTCTTGTCTTTATAAGAATTCCACCTCCAAACTATATCAAGGTTGTCTGTCACTAGTAGGCTTAAAATATTCTCACTAGTTGCAGTAGATGTTGCTAAACTTACAGAGCCAATAGATGATGCCATTGTAAGAAGAAGAGAAGAGTGAATGAATCGATCGGTTTAGTCGTTTAGAAAAGAATGAACGGCGGCCTAATCCAAATGAAATCACTCAGAGCTTTTATTTCAAAATTAGCGTTTTTCCCCCCCAAAACCGCGATAGCGGGCAAATAACGCTATGAAAACGCTATAGTGCCGCCACAGAACCGCTATTGAACCGCTTTTCGCGGCCGCTATCGTAGCGGGGAGGGTCAAAAATGCTACGTAGCGACGCTATAGCGTGCTATTGACTACATAGGTCTAGCCTGGTGTTGATTAAAGTTTTCTATTTATATCATTAAGTTTTCCAAACATGGTTGTCTGAAAATTGAAAATGGCAGCTGAAGTGAATTGAACACTAAATGTGCTGGATTGTTCTAACTTCAAATTTCTTTCTATTTCGCTGTAAGTGGTGCCTATTACTATAGTCAGGATTGAGACCCGGTGCGTAGGGTCATAGGATCCTAAGTGGTCAAGGAGGCCAAACAAGCTTTGACCTTGAGCTGGTTTGTTTTTGCGCGTTTCGTAGTCAGGTTTGAGATCCTGAGGTAGGATAGTAGCAAAACAGATCTGGGCCAAAAAAATTCCATCAAAACAGGTTGGGCACTTGGGCCCTAGCGAAACAGGTTGGGTATTATTATAACCCAGAATCTTAATTGTTATTTCAAATAAAAACACAGCCTTTTCTCTCACTCACGAGTCACGACCATCGCTCTACTCACCTTCACCGAACAGAATTCCTAACATGTTCACCTTCACCACCGGTGCCATATTCCATCGTCGTCGTGTACTCGTTCACCTCTTTTCTCTTTCCATTTCCGTCGTATTCGTACACCATCACACTGTTTTTTTTATTTATTTTTTTTTTATTTCAAAACTGTGACTGACTGTAATGCATATATGTGAATTATAAGTTATTTATCTGAACCCTAGTTAAATGTTGTGAATTATAAGTTAGTTTGTTCATGTGTTATAATTTTTATGTGTTTGTGTGTATATGTATACAATCCTTGACCAGCCTACTGATACTATGTAGAATCTCGACCCTGACTACATCGGTACCTATAGTTGAACAAAAGTTATAAACTTGCCTTTATATAAAATAAACAAACCGGGGCAACACGTACAAACTCTTGTTGTGTTGAACGATTATAAATATTACTCTTCATCAAGTAAAATACTGTATTATGTTGATTTTGAAATTTACATTATTAGGATAAATTTTTTCTTAAACAATGATTCTCTTGCAGATTATGAGGGACACTGCCTAATCAGTTGCTAGCTCTTCTGTGTCTCATTTGTGATGTAATTACTAATTATGCTGATAGAGGGAAATGGTGAGATACTAACCAGGTTCCAGTTTACTCCTAATCAATTTAAGGCTTAAGCTTTGCAAGAATATTAATCTACATTTTGTGTTCAGCAAATTCTGCCAAAATAGAATGTATAAATATTAGTAAGATGCATTGCTTGCATACTATGTTGTGTTTGTAGATTAAAGAAAATTAGCCAAAATAGAATATTTATTGGCATTTTGTAGGGTGTTTTTTTGGTAATGTTAGATTCCCACTAATTGGAATTATGGATTTTTTTAGTTTATCTTGTTTATAGGGAATCAAAAAGCATAATTGTCTCTGTGACGGTGTGACCTTAGCTCAATTGATAGCGACATTACACATAATGTGTAGGGACTGAAATTTGAATTCTGGTATGCTCACTTATTCAGCTTTAAAATGGTAGAATTTTAGCCAAGAGACTATCCGACCAACAAACAAAAGCATAATCATACACTTAACAAGTTGAGATTGTATTGTATCCTTATTTGAAACTAACTTTATTTATGTGGTTAAGCACATAAGCTAGACTTTTTCACCACTTGTATTTCACTCAACTCATTTAACAATTTTCAAATTGAGATTAGTGAGTGCTCCATTGGAATAAAAAGTTATAATAAAATTCTTAAAGGTGATGTGATGAATGATGATACCACTCTCTTAAGTATCAAATGTATGCTATAAAAAAAGACTTGTGTATTTGACCTAACTTAGATTAAATGCTTATAGACATTGGTGGTATTTGTTTTGAATTTTATTGAGCAAAGTTGTGGGATCTACGTGCAAATTATCCAATAGAAAGAATACTTTAAAATTAGATTTTTATATAATGCAGGCAGGCATATTAAATAACAAATTTCATTAGTGAAGGGGCATATACGTTTTATGCTTGATCTTATCCCAAATTAAAATAGAAAATTAACGTTTATAAGATCTAATACAACCGATAAATGTCGATATTATTAAGTTAAATACTGAGATTTTGTAGTTGTGTGCGCGTTTATTGATACTTGTCACTTCGTCTAAAGATAAAATAAAGTAGAGAAAGTGCGACGAAATTTTTTGCATTATTTATTGCAGAATACAAATGGTGCAAAAACTAAACACCGACATACCGTAGGTTTTTGTATATTCAAACATCGAACCAACCAAACCGAATACACCAAAAGCAACAAACTCAAACCGACACTAGAGATCATGATGTAGATTATACAACCATATCATAACTTCACTTATTATTCTCATGACACAACACAACCAAAATTAAACCAAGTATACATTTTATTAATAGTCAGGATTTGCCAAAACGTAACCCTCAACGGCCTTAAGAAGTCCAGTTCCTCTGGCCTTAGCTTCATCACGAACTGCATCAGATAGAGCTGCATCACCTTTGGTGTGGAATTTCACTGAAATCTTAACAATTGATCCACCGTCAGAGCCAGCAACAATACTTGTCACAAATTCAACTTTCTCTAAGCTTTCATCCAACGCTGTTCCTCCCACTAAGCTGTAGTTATATCCCAAATTTGCATCATCAACTACTTCAACTTTGTGTAGAATAAAGTCGGTTTTCCCACCTGCAATATAACCGATCTTTTATATAAATTTTTTCTAAATTGTTTTGTAAGTAAAATTTGACTAAATATTGTTTCAATCAGAGATCGATTTAAACTTATTCGTTGATCATGTGAACATGACCATTTGTTTATTCAGTCCCATTTTACTAAAGCTAACAATCAGATAGATATTGATAGTTTCAGTAAAAGAAAAATAGAAAATCCATATAGCTTATAAAAATAAAAGTAAGTCCAACACAAAAGACCTCTTAACGTGCCTACTCAAAATTTTAAATTAAACTGAATTTAATTAGTACTTTTATTATAGATAAATTATGGACTTGAATTGAATCTCTATTTTTTATTTATTAAAATTCATTAAATGTCTTTTAGATCATCAACCGAGGTACTACGTTGAGCTTTTGTTACACTTGATCAATTTAACTTATTAATGACTGGTTTAATCAATATTTTTTCTCATAGATCCTCTCCACTAAAAATACATTAATTAATTTAATCAACCGGTCAGATTTTTAAAACACGAGCTTAATTACCTTCGTTACCGGTCAACTTCTTGATGGTTCCGGGTCCACCATTTCCTTCAACAATTTCAATACTCTGAATGACAGGAATCACCTTTGGGATGATTTCATCACCATCTTTTGCAAGAGCTTTGTATAGTTTAGCTGGAGCAACAGCTGAGACAAACTCATCATCAAAAGCAAAAACACCCATGATATATTTTTAGATAACTAAAAAAGGATCAATATGTAAGAAGAAAATGGGAGAAGAAGTGTATATAGAAGTGATTTAGTTTGTGATGCGTTTTATGACATGGTGAGGTATGCTATTTATAGGACTTTGGTAGGACCTAACAAGTTTATAAGCTTCAATTTATTTAGCTCTAGTTGTTCATGAATTTGGTTGGTGTAATGGTGCTCGTGAACTAGTCATATTTTAATATATTTTTTTTATTTATAATAGTCATATTTTTAATATTATTGGGTCAATGTTTGCATATGTTATGTTGTATTATTTTGACAAATGTTTAATCGGTTTGCTAAAGACAAGAATGTATGAACTTGTTTACCACTCCACGACTCAAACCGTGGATGGATTAGGAATTTAGGATATACTATTCATATCACAAAAAATGTTACATTAAATAATAAATAAACTAGTAAACGCACGGGGTGTGTATATTATGAGGATAATTACTTTTTTTTTTAAGTAATTTAATGGTTAGAATTCAACTTGTTTTTAGCTACTAGACTATTTGACAAAAAAAAATCGATTTTTTTTTTTAACAAAAAAATTCAATTTGTTAAATTTAAATAAGCGGACGTACTATAATTTGAATTTCGATCTTTTTTTTTTGAATTTAGATCTTTACACTTTAATGTTATTCAGAAGTAAAATTAAAAAAATTAATTTTTTTAGTATGGCTTTTAAATTAAAAAAGTTAATTTGAACTACTGTAAAAACAAATATATGTAATAATTTTTTTTGACAATACAAATATATGTAATAATTTTTTTTAACGGAATATGTAATAAATTATTAAATAACTTCAAATTGTACCATACTATATGTTAATTAAGTTGACAATTTGTACAACAGTATACATAGATTTATTCGAAATATATCAAAACTCATAATTAACCTTCCCCATATTTTTGTAACTTCGATGAAATTTTATTTGTGTTAGACACAAATACAAGTATCATAACCATAAATTCCACCAAGTGGTTTTTTCTTCTCTATATATATTTTTCCCATTCATATGAGTCTGAAAGATGTTAAACAATCCCTCTTTGTTGTTCTCCTTTGGAGTATATTTTATATTTGTATTTACAAAAATAAATTTTTATATCCTAATATATATGATAAAGTCGACATGACCAAAATTGAAAAACTCATGAGTACCGTGTGAAATTGTTGCAAACCGAATAAATTTTTATTTCACAAATTTAAGAGGTTATTGAGTGCTTATAATTTTGAGAGTTAAAATATTAATTTAAAACTTCTTTTATGAATTTTAATATTATATTTCTTTGCTTGTTTAGTTTTATTATAACTAAATCATTTAAACATTAGTGTCAATTATTCAAATAGTTTTGTACCAAAAAAAATTAATATTTAATAATCAAGTTGTATAACTTTAAATGTATTTTGGATTGGGCCATGGTCGACATCAATTGTCCAAAGGGCATCGCCCATATCAAAGGGGATATTCGGTGGTGCTCAACTTCAAAGAGCATCAACCGTTGAATCAATTTCTAATTGTCTATTGCACTTTGCGACAGATCAATCGGACGGAAACGGTTAATACATCTAGATAATTATGATTCCGCGTCATGCTAAGATACAATTCACACTATTTTCTTGCCTATTATCTACCCCTACTATATACTGACTTGAGCGTTGAAGTGCAATTAAACCTCTTTAATAGGTACTTGCGTCTCTGTAAAAAAATCAACCTCCATATTACCTTAAACTTCCTTTCGCTTAACCAAAATCTTCTAGCCCTTAACGTCGTCACCATTGCTTCTAGTTCTGCCTCGTTGAAAATAAAATTTGAATTTTGAAAATATTGTGTTGTTAGGAGCATATTTGTACTTAAAAATGTGTGATTAGAACTAGTAATTAGTTTCAAAGTTTTTTTAATTCAGTGCAACTTAATTATAAGTTTGACAAATAATTGAGTTGTTTTTTTATAAAATGGAGTTGTTAAAGGGTGTATTTTTGTCTATGAAAATCTCCTATTAATTTTTTTTAACTTATTGTAAAAAAGTAAAAGGGAAGAAATTCATCTAGTAAAGCTAACAAAACTTAGTATTTATATTTTTATAAAAAAATTGTTATTTATTTCTATGAGGTGAGATCTGATAAAAAATATAAAAACAATGTGCGAGAGATTATATTTTTTTTACAGACAATCTAGTGGCTAGAACTTCGTCTCAAAAATATGAATAAATGGAGAGAAAATTTACACCCCAATCCATGTATATTACATGCATGTTTCTATCAACTGAGTTAAAATCACGATGACTCTTTTTAATTATTAAAATGTATGAAAAATTCTTTAAACCATTCTCTTTGAGGATACCCTAAATCTCATGAGAGAATAATTCTCTCTTACTTTTAGCTTTTATTTTTCTTTGCTTATTAGAGAGGTGTGATTTACCTAGAATTATCTCTCTACATTTATTTTGTCATTCTTTTAATATAAATAATTGGTTATCACATAATCAAGTTTTTCTTTTGTGTTTTTTTTTTTAATTTATTTTATCGTCCAAGTGCGGCGTTGTGTTGCTTGTCGTCTTGTGCTACACTATTTGATTTTGTGTGTCCATTTGGTCTGACTTTATTTTAGCTTTACTTCTCTTTTAAGTCATAAGTAAGGTCAAACACTTATTTTATGAAGCTCTTATTAAAAAATAGTGATTTAATACTAGTGATTTAAAAAATACTATGTAAAAAAAGATAAGTACAAAGTATACAAACTATATCAAAATATTTTAGTTTATAATACAAAAAAAAAAGTACTTTTAAATACAAAAAAAATTACCAAACAACTTTTACTTTATTTGTAAAGCTCTTTTTATTATTAGTTTTAAGCACAAATTTTACTCTTAAAAAAAGCTGAGCCAAACGAAGCTATATGCATTGTGTTATCACCAAAATTATAATATTTATGATATCAAGAATGTATTGGTGTTAGAATTTGGAAAAGAAGGAAAAACTCCTTTTGACTAGCCATGTGAGTATTTCGACTAAGATTTGTCGAAATTATCCATATTAAGTGGAATTCGACTACACTCTTTTGTGATGCTCGGCGAATTATATCCAACAGATTGATGGATGACGAAGAATTCGAGTTGGTGCAATAGAAAGTAGGGTGCTTTCGAAGACTTCATTTTCAACAAGAAGCGACATATGATTCGAAGAAGTCATTGAAGAATAGTCATTCCAAGGGACAAGTGTCAAACTTAGATTAAAGAAATTATTAGATAAGACACTTGTCAAAATCTTAGAATAGGTAGTTATTTTCTATTTTCTATAAATAGTTGTAATGTCTATGTACAAAGGGTTGGATCCTATTTTCTACAAACTCTACAATGCCCACGCCACGGTGCAAACGGGTTCAAAGAGTGCAAAGAAGATGGATTTCATCCACCATTTACATTTCTTGTAATTTCCCTTTTTCATTTGCAATTTATGCATTACTTTCCTTTAATTTTCTTATGCATTTCCTTTTCATCTTCTTTATTTTCCTTCTTCTTGTTCATACGTACTCGTTTGAGTATTTTTATCTTTATTGTCAATTAAAATGTTGGATGTGATTCTAACACTAATAAGGACAAAGTCTTTGTTCTTAAAGATGTTGTCATGAGACAACTTGTTATTAAAAGTTGTTGGATGCGATTCTAACACTAAAAAGAACAACAATCTTGTTCTTAAAGACGCATGAAGTACGTCATAAATCCCTAGGCTTGAACGAACCTTTAAAAATAGGATTTTTCTAGTCGATCCTGCAAGCATTGAAGACTAGCGTTTGTTTACCAAAAATCAGTGTAAACACATTGTTGCAGTGTTCATTTGATTCTTATTGAAAGATTGACTTTAGTCAATTAAAGATGAAATCCATGATTTAGGCATCAACATTGCATATCCGAAGACGTGATATTCTAGTGAATTTGTTTGTAAATTTATCTTTTAAAATTATATACAATTAATTTGGATGCAGTGAATTTGTTTGTAAATTTATCTTTTACATTTTTAACGATGTTAAATATATGATTATATTTATCGTATTAGTATACAATCTATTTAAATGAATGGATATTATCTTTATTCTGTAAAAAAAATATTCATTGTTCGGTTTTGTTTGTTGTTTGTTGTTTTTGAGTGCATGAATCTGGCTTGCTTTATTGAAAGAGTACTTAGTACAGTAATTGTTGAAGAAATGTCAATTGAACATTTGTGAGTCACAAGTTGTGACATTAGTTAGTACTAATGGTGAAAGTGAAACGCACAAAATGATTGATGGATTCATTTTCAGGTTTTTTTTTTCTTTCTAATATGCACTACTACATAAGTTATGATTAATATAAAACGAATATGAATTTTATAAAATTTATTGTTGGATTGAAAATTTATATCATATATATATTATTTCGGATAAATTTTAAAGAAAAATTGAAAATCATTTGATATATTATTGAGATATATCAAGATTAACAATATTAAATAAAAATTTATAAATTAATTATGATATATATGATATAAACTTTTAATTCATAGATGAATTTTACAAAAATACAATTTTTTTATATGATAGGTAAACCATGCATCACTTTTTTTTTTTGACTAAAAACGTAATATTCATCTATTTTAATAATTGATAGACTACATAAGATGCAAATACATATTCAACATTGTTAAGAATGAAAATGATAAATCTGTGAACAAACTTACAACATTCAAGTTAATAGCACATAACGGCAAAATGCTTACAAATAATATGATAAAATTAAAGTAACCAGAATGTCCATGCTTCCAGATCTGCAATATTGACGTCCAAATCATTGATTAAATCTGCAATTGATTGAAGTTGATATTTTAATATAAATAAACGAACACCGCAATAAAACGGGAAATCAAACCATGCCGTACCAAAACGACGAACAACAAAACACTACACCAACTACTAGAATTTTGCTAATTTCCTGCGGATTTTGCTGCAAAACTATATCCGCAGAAAATGCTGAGGATTTTGCTGCGGATTTCCTATACTCAGAGGAATTACCTGCGGAATTGACATTTTCAGCAAAATCCGCAGGTATTGCTGAGGAATTTCCTGCGGATTTGAATTTTTTTTTGTCATGTCTTTTTTTATTAGCTATAATATATCTAAATATAATAATAATAATAATATAATAAATAAATAAACACTCAGATCCTTAGTCAAAAAAAAAAACACTCGCAAATTCATTGCAAATTCCACTCGCAAATTCATCACTCAGATCCAAAACTTCATCACTCTCATCACTGCAAATTCCATGAAATGAAAACTCTCGTGAAACCTAATCGCCGCCGCTTTACATCTCCGGCCACCGCGACGTCGAATGCCACTCACCGCTCCGGTCATCTTCTATCTTCGTCGTTGTAAGCCACTCGTCACTGTTGAGGTTCACGTTGCAATTTCGCGTCTTCGATTTCCTTTCGAATTTACCGTAAGCTTTCGCACTTCTTTGTTCTCACCATTGATTTGTTCAATTTCTTCCATTGATTTGTTCGATTTCTGTTCAATTTCATCGATGTAATCATAAAACTTAGTTTCTGTTCAATCATGTTCAATTTCAATTTCTGTTCAATCATGTTCAATTTCAATTTTCGAAATCTTCTTCATAATTTAGGGATTTTATATAGCTTTTTAGGTTTCTGATTACACCTTCAATTAGTTAAGATTGTGCTTATATGTAATGTACAAGCTTCTGGATGCGATTTTGTTGGTGCTTATTATCGTCAATGCATTGAATTAGATAATTTGAATTTGATGATCTAGGATTTTGATCTAGGTCCTGTTTGGATAAACAGATTATTATTCAGCTTATAGTATAAGTGCTTATTTAAATGTGATTGAGTCGGTGCTTTTCAGGTTTGTGATATAGTTTAGTTTTTAAAATTAGATTACCTTGAATTTGTGCCATCGCGATAGGGTTGAGGTTTATGTAATATACATGCTCTTAAAGGTTGAGATAATAGATTGATTTTTTGGTTTATTGAACTTGAACTTGATTTTTACATGCTCTCTATTTCTGTTATAATATGATTTCCTGCATAATACCAGCTATAACATGCTCTCTAATTACTTCCACAAATACCATTTTTCTCAATTTTTAGGGATTCATAATTTCGAGATGGATTTTTGTGAGTTGCTTGTACAATTGTGTTTAATGTGATTCTATTTTCGAAATTGTTAATTGATTGTGTTTATATATAAGATCATATGTCAGGTGCTTCTGAAAGAAATCGGATCTCAATAGCCTATGCCAAGGTGCATATTAATAAGATTGTGTTTATAAACAATAGTTGAATTGATCGTACAAGTGTAATTTTCTGGAACAAGAACAACCCCTGATTCTACAGAAGAAGCTGATCTCCATGCTTTCTTTAATGTAGGCGTGTCATCACATGAACCCTCTCCAATTGCTCCAAAGGATCTCACATCGAAAATACTGTCGAAGACAAATCCCGAGGATCGTTTGGATAGGAGCACTGGGAACAAAAGGTGTTTCTAACGAACAATCATTTTTATTTATTATATATTCATTAGGCTTTTGATGAAGCTATTGCTGAATTGGATACATTTTGGGAGAGATTCATACAAGGATTGTACTCTTAACTACAGAGAAGTATGGACACAAACACAACTATAACTCTAAGCTTTACTTCTCTAGAAACTAAGTATGCAGGTGCATAACCTTAGCCTTGTTTTTTCTATTATTTAATCTTGATGTCTTTGTTCTCTTTGACTTTGTAGCTATTAATCCTGTTTCAGGACTAGGTTACCAGGTTTTTATCGGGGCCTCATGGTAAAGTTATGGAAAGGGTGTTATATTAAGATGCCATTGGATTTCAAATTAGATGATAAGAGTGATATTTGTCTACAGTGTGGACATTAGGTAATAATGTCTATGAATTGCATATTGCTTACAATGGAGGTTGTATCATAATGACATGTATCATAATGACATGGAAATGATAGGGAATGAGTGGTTCTATACATGCTACTTTCTAGTTGGACTACTAATTATTTATTATTTTGATTGATAAGTTTGAGCATGTTTAATAAACTCTAAATTGTAGATTTTGATCATGACAAGTTAGATGTTTAATACTAATATTGGACAAGATTCTTTGTCGATTGACAACATACTTTATCAATTGAAACAGCTGCAAAATTCTTGTGTGTTTATGTTGGCCATGGAGGATTGCGGTGGGGGATTTTCTGGCATCCACAGTGGCCAATTTGTGAAAAAATAGCAATGCTGCAGCGTTTTATGGCGGTAAGTCCTTTTACTGTTTGCTAATTTTGTAGTATAGCTTTATTCATTGCTCATAATTTTGTAGTATAGCTTTATTTTACTCATATTGGATTATGTTCAAAGGCTGATTATGTTGGTTCATACAGCTATAGTTTTAGGCTGATTATTTTGCTGATTATGTTCAAAGGCCATCTGTTCAACCGAAAAATGAGGTACTTCAATTAGTGGATTTATCTTCCTATAGTTATCTACTTTTCTAGGCTACTTAATTTTTATTTTATGTGACAGCTTATGTTTAAAACTAATATATATATAAATGAATGGGTTCCCAATTAGTTATGTGACTATTATTGCTATAACACAATTAGTTACTTTGTGTGTTAGTTGTATGAATGGGTTCCCAATTAGTTATATGACTGTTATTGCTATAACACAATTAGTTAGTTTGTGTGTTAGTTGTATGAATGGGTTAAATTTAGAGTTGATATGTATTGGTGTTGTGTATTTTTTACCTCTGTTACTTGTTTAGATTTTTGCTCTCTAGTTTGGTATTAATGGTATCGGCAAGAAGTCTATATGTTTGCCGAGTAGCTTTGTAATGTTGGCAAGAAGTCTTTTGCTTGTTCTGTTTATGTCTTAAGAGATTCACTAGTTGGAGGAGATGGATTTAACTTTATGTAGTCTGGAGAGAAAAATTCTTGTTCTTGGAGTAATTTATGTAGCTTTAACATATGACATTGGGATTTATATTGAATGAAATTTTGTGCACACTATAAATGCAATTAAGATAATTATGCATTGCTTAACTTTCATAGGTACTGTGCATTGAATGGTTAATGCTAGAAGTGATTCCAGCTGCATCTTCTCTAACAATAGCCTCATTACTCTTACTGACCCAAGTAAGTATTTCAATTCATTATACATAAAAGATCCGGTTGAGAAAAAGAAATGTGACATGGCATATATTTAAATTGTGATTGATACATGAATTATATAAGTTTGTGGCATAGCAATATCACAATTGGTCATACCACTATTTAAATGAATGATGTCTGTGATATCAAAAAAGCGGTGCTGCTTTCATGCTTATTTGGACAGTGCTTTCATGCTCAGTGCAAAATTTAGGTTTAAAGTTAGGGTTAGTGTTAGAGAAAGGTACTTTTCCCACAAATCCAGCTTTGGCTTGTGTTGTATTTATGCTTCCTTCATTTTGTTGTCACTATGGCTTGATCTATGTGACTAATTGTGTTATGCTCTTTGTAACAAGCAATCTATCTACTAACAACCAACACACTTGGTGTTGAACCTTCAAGGTATCTCATGTAGTTCTATTAATAGATCATGTGTAATTAATTGTAGATTGCAGATTAAGGTTTGCCATATGAGACAAACACAGTAGAGAGTATTAATCTATGTGAAACCAAACATAGACTTAGTTAGATTGTATTTATTGGTTTATATTTATTTTAGTTGTACGTATTTTTCTCACACAGTTCTATTTGGATCAGTTTATGTTCAAAGGCTGATTATGGGATGATGAATTTTGCAGCCAAAAGGTTAGTGATTGTATCACCTTTTCGTCCACTTTCAAATATTATAGTTTTTCTATTTTGATTCAAAATGCACAATTTATTCTGTTTGCAACTTTTGTTGGAATTTGTGATAAAATGGATTGGAAGTTAGTTAATGCCATCTCCTAATTTAGCATTCTTTTGTTTATTTTTATTTTGCAGATGAAGTACAAGAATTGTGTATGATATCAATGAGACATACTCTAGAAGCTATGTTTACCGAAATTAAGCTTATTTGAGATTTTATTTTGTTTTATTTATTTATTTATTTGTAAATTGGTTGGTGATATTAACCATGTAGTTTATATTTTGATCTATATTTTTTTATGTATGTAAACATGATATTAACTTTACATATTGATTATAATATACTTTGAAAGGATGAATTTTTTATCAAACAAATAAAGTGATTTTTAATATACCATTTTATATTTAATAAAGAAAAAAACATTTAATAAAAAAATAAAAAAAAAATAAAAATCATTTCCTGCGGATTTACTTCCGGAAATATATAACTCCCTTCGGATTATTCTGCGGGAACATGTTTGCCGGGGAATTTCCTGCGGTTCTCACAGTGGAATTACCAGCGGAATTTTGGCAGGAAAACTTGCTGCGGGTTGTTTCTTATTTTCGGCAGAAATATCCGCAGGAATACTTCCTGAGGATTCCAAAACCGCAGGTAACAATTACGCACGAAGGTATTGCTGGGAACCGAAATCCGCAGGAACGTCCGCATGAAACCTGTTTCCTGCAGATTTTGGGTCTAATTCAGCAGGAAAATCCGCAGGAAAACACCAAATTTCTAGTAGTGACCAAAATAACAAAATCACAACAAACAAATAATTCAAAACTTGATTTATATAAATAATCACTTATTTAAATTTAAGAGTGGATAAAAAGATGACGAGGGAGTGATTTTAAGCCAAAATTGACCTAAAACCACCCCTAAGAACAAAGGAAAAAGAAAGAAACTCAAAACAAGACTAGGGCCGGCTACCATGCATCACTTATCTAACTATTTATTGTTAGAAAAGGTCTTGCTCTAATGTCTTATCCATAAATAAATGTTTGATAATAAAGTTGTCGGAGGATAAGATTATTAAATAGTCATATCATAAGAGAATATCTAAACTCTTTTTTATAATGTAGAAGATATTCTTATTTTTTTTTGACAAATGTAGAAGATATTCTAGAATCTAAATAAACTTTTCATTTTTTTTTAATCTTTTGGTTTGTAAGAAAAGGAGTTTTAATAATTCAGGGATCGAGATGAATTCTTTTAGTATTAAATGGTTTGAGTCCTCTTCCAAATATAGTTAGTTGTGAGAGATCTAACTTGTCTTTTTTCTACCAAATTCAAAGTCATACACCACTGGATCAATTAATGTTTGGCTAAACTTTTCTTTTTTAGATGAAACTAATTAACCCTTTTAAGATAATAATTCAATTTATTTATTTTTCTATCCGTCTAACATTAATATATAATGAAAATATTTAGTTACAAGAGTAATTTATTTTTTGACAAAATTTAAGTGTATTTTTCTAAGTACTTTTTATATGGTTATTAACTTAACAAATTATAATTTTCTTAAATTCATAATTTTTTAATGTTTTTTATAATCACAAAAAATAAATATTGAAACAAATGCACTTAAGTTTGGTCAATTTTTTCTTACAATTATTTGTTTTCATTTAAATTATTGTGTTAAATTGTTAATTTACTGAAAAAATCACTTAACAATTTTTTTCTATTTTTAAATATATGAAATTATAAATTATTAAAAACTAATATATACAAAAGCAAAATGGAAGAATAAGTATTAAACTCCAATCATGAACATTCATCTAAAAAATTTGACATTTTTTTATCAATTGAACTAATATTTATAGATATCACTTAACAATTATATTCATTTTAAAAACATATATGATATTTGTTATAAAGAATCCAAATTTCTTTTTTGAAAAAATTATTTATAGTCTGACTTCATTTATCTCACGATTAAATTTCAAATTAAAAGAGTTATTTTTTTCAAAAATCAAATGTTTAACATCAAAAAGTGTCTTTGTCAATACTCACCCTTCACCACCGAGGAGGAAAGTGGGCACGCGTAGCGACAATAAACATTTGCTTTTGTTTTTTTATGTAAATAAATTGATGTTTTATATATTTTTGTATACAAAAAAGATATATAGAAAATGATATCGTACGACTTTTTTTGACCGGATGAAATCATATAACAATACTTTTGTTTTTTTTCCTAGCATGCAGATGAAATGGAAAATTACCGACATTGAAAATTCATATAATACAAAGTGGAGTAATTAGAATTCGAACTTCAGTTATAAATTATTTTAGCATTTACTTTCTATTGAGCTACGATTTTTGGACATACAATACTTTAATTTTAGTGTATGTTTATTCCTTAAATCATGGTGATAAATATATATTATTATGTCTATGAGTTTAACTCAATTGGTTGAAGATCGCATTATATATGTAGGGACTAGCTTCGAACCCCAGTCATGTCACTTTTCCACTTTAAAAGTAGAATTTTTAATATTAGGCTACTTATGACAAAAAAATTTATTATAATATTAATTTGGATGTGTTTTATATGCAAAAATAAAATAAAATATATGATAAAACAACTTCAGATGTACAATGTTTGATTTTAAAATTGTTTTTGCACAGAACAGATTGAGGCAATGTACAGGAAATATATTGAAATTCTTGTATATCACAATTGTTAGAATTTTTGTTTGGCCTAACGCAACTCTACAAAACCGACTTCTAAGATGAGAGTTACCTCTACTTTATAAACTCGTGTTCAGATCATCTTAAATCCAATATAAAAGTTCTTAACACATCACGTCACGCTCAACACTATTAAGTTTGGTGCATGAATATAAATGGTCGATGATCTAATAACACAAACCTAATAACAGGTGACACAATTATGCACGAAGAATATCAGCTTAGTTTACGAAAAAGAAAATGAGTGTGTACAATCGATTTGTTGTACCTTGAAATTGAATCCCATAATTCTTAACACTTAATGTGTGTGTAAGTTTTGTATCTAAATTTTTTAGAAGCTGTATATTTTATTTGCAAAAAAATATATAAATTGCTGAGCTATAATATTTTCAACTAAATAACTTTTTTTGGTTATTAAAAATTAATAAACATCATTAAAATTCACACAAAACATAATATCCCAAGTTCAAATCAGATAAAAGTATTTCAACTAGAAGCCTAAAACTTTTAGACTTTTGGACACAATGGCTCTTAGAAGATGTGGTTTGTTTTTTTGGTAAAGAGAAGATGTGGTTGATAACTAAGGCTTGACTTGAGCAGAACCTTAAAAAACTCAAGTCAAGACAGCCAATTTTCAAAATTGGCAGGCGCCCTATGGAGACATTATTTTTTGTTTATTAATGCTTTCACATTTATTTTCTTAGAACTTTGATTTCTTTTTAATTTGTCTCTTACTTCATTATTATCAGCTGCAACAAATAGTATTATATTCGTATCAAAATATAAGTTGTTTTGTTGTTGTATGAAAAAGATAAATTATAAGTTACTCCCTCCGTCCCAAAATATAAGGTAAAATAAAAGAAACACACTTATTAAGAAAACATAAACATGAGAATTAGAAATATGATTTTGTGAGATTTTTCTTAGAATAAGTGCATGGAAAAATGTAAAATCAATTTTGATTGATTGTTCTTTATAGAGAAAAGTGGAGAGAGAGAAAATTAAATGCAATTTACATTTAATTTCATGAGAATAAGTAAAAACATTCTTGAATTTGATTGTTTTTGCTTATATTTTAGGACAAATTATTTGTTACCTAAACCTACAAAACCTATTTGTTATGTAAATAATTCAAAGGATAATTTATTTTAGTACATTGTTACCCTACTAGACTTTGTTAAAAAAATGCTAAAATAAATGTTAACTTGCATTGAAAGCTACTTCTTATTATTTCGAAGCAAAAACATTACCAGCTCACCAAATTACTTTAACGTTCTTATAACAAAATTAACTTTAAAGACAAATTGTGCAATAAATTAAAAACTTAAATGACCTATTTATTATCTAAAAAACTTAAAGACCTATTTGTTACAAACATTAAACTTAAATTGACCTCTCTGCATTTGACCCTTTTTCTTTGTCATGTACTTTTCATCCAATCAATCTTTTGGTTTAGACTAGGGCATCCACTGCAAAACGTAGTGACTGAATTAAATCCATTCAGTCTCGCTGTAATGAAGACACCTCAATGAATGGGACAACTGACCTAATTATTTAAAGTTGCTCCGTACTTAAAGCGATGAGCGAACTCTCGACAATTAATTAAGAGAGGATGAGCCGTAATCGCTCAACCACGATCCTTGATTTCATCCAAGCAATCTAAACATTTCAATCTCTTTAACTTTCATACAAATTATTTATTTCTTTATTTAAATTACAATTTTTAATTTATACTAAATTTAAAATAAGTGTTTTTTTTAAGGTTCATAAGAAAGTTAATAAGTTTACTATAAAATATATAATTTATTTTGGTGTAGTTCTTCATTGTAGTTTTTTCATAAAGAAATATATAGTATATTTTTAATTTATTTCAAAATATAAAAAATCTGATTGTAAACATATATAATTTTAATTAATAAATTTATAAAAAAATTAGGACAATGTTTAGCCAAATAGTGAACGACATTATTTTATTTTATATATGAATATAGATATATTTGTACGATTTTTAGATATTACTAATGTATAAATAATTTTTTTATTAAAAAGGTGCATAAACCGTTCTATGTTATATATAAATTTAGATATATTTGTATGTTTTTTAGTCGTTAGGGTTAAATATTGAGATTTTGTAGTTTCTTTTCAATTTCAATATTACTTGTCACTTTGTCGATATAAAGATTAAATAAAGAAGAGAAAGTGCGATAAAATTCTTTTACATTATTTATTACCGAATACTAATAATGCGAAATACCAACAACAACACAACATAATGTAGATTTTTGTATATTCAAATATTGAACCAACCAAATGAAATGCAACAAATTCAAACAGATGCTAGAGATCATGATGTAGATCAAACAACCATATCATAACTTCAATTATTATTCTCATGACACAACACAACCAAATTAAAATAAAACAAAGTATACATTTAATTAATAGTTAGGATTAGCCAAAACGTAACCCTCAACGGCCTTAAGAAGTCCAGTTCCTTTGGCCTTAGCTTCTTGACCAACTGCATCATTTAGAGCAGCATCACCTTTGGTGTGGAATTTCACTGAAATCTTAATAATAGATCCACCATCAGAGCCAGCCACAATACTTGTCACGAATTCAACTTTCTCTAAGCTTTCATCCAACGCTGTTCCTCCCACTAAGCTGTAGCTATATCCCAAATTTGCCTCATCCACTGCCTCGACTTTGTGTAGAATAAAGTCGGTTTTCCCATCTGCAATATAACCAATCGTTTATATAATTTTTTTCTCAATTGTAATGTAAGTAAAGTTTGACTAAATAATATTTCAATCAGATATCAATTTAAACTTCTAATATCATCAATCATGTAGTGAACACAACCATTTATTTATTTATTAAGTCTTACTTTACAATAGCTAACAATCAGATCAGATATATATAGCATTTTGGCACACTTTTTTACTCAATCTTTTTTGCTACACTTGATTTTAACTTATTAATAGATCTTTTAATCAATTTTTTATTTATTAATTTTCATAAATTCTCTGCACAGAAGATAAGATAATCAATTTTTCAAGTACAAACTTAATTACCTTCGGTGGCAGTTAGCTTCTTGATGGTTCCAGGTCCACCATTTCCTTCAAGGATTTCAATACTCTGAATGACAGGAACCACCTTTGGGATGATTTCGTCGGCATCCTGTGCTAGAGCTTTGTATAGTTTAGCTGGAGCAACAGCTGAGACAAACTCATCATCAAAAGCAAAAACACCCATGATATATTTTCAGATAACTAAAAAGGATCAATATGTAAGAAGAAAATGGGAGAAGAAGTGTATATAGAAGTGATTTAGTTTGTGATGCGTTTTATGACATGGTGAGGGATGCTATTTATAGGACTTTGGTAGGACCTAGCTAGTTTGTAAGCCTTAATTATGTAGCACAAGTTGTTCATATTATTGAGTACTAGTCATATTTTAATATTATTGGGTCAATGGTAGTATATGCTGTATTATTTTGACAATGTTTAATGGTGTGCTAAAGACAAGAATGTGTGAACATGTTTAGCATTCCATGGCTCAAACCGTACGTGGATGTATTAGGATATACTATTCCATCTCACGAAAAATGTTAACATTAAAAAATAAGTTAAGGGACTTGAATGAAACATTTAATAGTTAAGAGACCAAATTAAAACCTAAAAATAAGTTAAAGGACCAAAAGTGTAATTAAGCCAAAAAACTAATAAAACTATAATATTTTTTTTCGAGATTAGAGTATTCACCACCGAACATAGTTATTATTTTCCTCGTTAGATTGGAAACACCTCAAAAAATGAAATAAATCGTCCAAAAATATAAAGTTGTTTCGTATTCAAAGAAAATATTGAACCATATATCCTTAGTTAATAGAGGATGAACCCCCTAGAATATACATGAGGATACTTATTAATTTCAAAGTAAAATTAAAGAAATTAATTTGAACTGTAACAAAAACAAAAATAAAAAACTTCATATGAAATAATATACAAATTTATATAATAAAGGCTTCAATGCTTTTTGGTTCTTCTATTTTGATATTTTTGTACTACTAATCTCTCTATTTTAAAAATTATTTTTTTTGTCCTTTATTTTGAAAATCAACCTATTATTTTAGTCCCATCAAGTTTGATGACATGGAACTTAGTTGGCATGTCTAAGTTGGATTAAACATTTTCCATGTCATTATTCTAATTATTTATATATATATATATATATATATATATATATATATATATATGAATAGATAATTACATATGAATAAAAGGTAGACGAACAACAAGCTGCGCCGCTAAACCTTTTCCATGTCATGATTCTAATTATTAATTATATTATTTGTTTAATTTAAATATATATTTATTAATTAAGAAAACAAAAATGGTGAATCATCATTAACACAACCAAATTACTTTAGCTCCTTCAAATATAAATATAAATTATATTTATTAAGAAAAAATAAAACATATTGATTGGAAGTATATTTTTTTTGTATTTTTTATAAAACTTTACATAGAAAGTTATAAAAACAATTTTTATTTGTTATATATGAAAAATATAAGAGAGAGTAAATTTTCCTTAGAAATATTAATGTTTATGTTTTTTCTCTTTTATTTTGGAACAGAGGGAGAATCTTTTTTCAATTTTCATATACCAAAACATTCAAATTCTCTATTTTCAAATTTCCCTCTATGCTTACTGTATTCCTTATTAATTAAGCATTGTCCTCTAATTACAGTTAAAAAATTGTATATTTTATAATTAAAAATATATTACTCTGATTGCTAATTTCTATACATCGATCGTCCTTTGCGGAAAGAAACATTGTTTATCTCTACATCAAGGACATCTATTGAAGCAGAATCACTACTTATGAAGCTGCTTGACACATGAAGCTGCTTATAATTGAGATAAGCTTATAATTGAGGTCAAGAAGCTTAACTACAATTATAAGCTTATAATTATAATTGATGATTCTGCTTCCTATCATGTGTCAAGAAGCTTATCTCAATTATAAGCTTATTCCTTCGACTTAACTCATTACCTTCATGATAGGAAGGTCAAGAAAATTATAATCAAGAATTAAAGCCACTCAAACATCATTAAATAAAGAATTAAAACCACTCAATCATTATAATCAAAATATCACCCAAAAAAACAAATTTAAAATCACAACATAAAACAACAAAAACACATAATTCTGGGAGAAGAAGTAATTAACTTAGTCCTTTAGATGTTCAATAAAGTACTAGCAATTAACAAAAGAATAAATCTACAAAATCCATAACAGTGTGATAAAGCTACAAAATTCATTAACGATTAATGATTAAGGTATAAGGATACAAGTCACAAAATCATAATAGTGAGATAAAGTTACAAAATCATCAAAATCCAATCGAAATCGAAGGAATCGAGGTCGAAATTGAAATCTGCGATAAACAGTACAGAGATGCGTAGCTTATGAAAATGAAATCGAATTCTGCGATAAAATCAGTACAGAGATGCGTAGCTTATGAAATTGAAATCGAAATGGAAGCAATTGAAATCGAAATCTGCTTATCGAAATTGAAATCCAAATTGGTGAAATTGGTGAAATTGAATCGGAGAAATCAGTGAAACTGAATCGAAGATTGAAACATTACCTGTTGTGAGAAGCGGCGGACATTGTCTTTAGTGGAGGAGAGAGATAAGTTTGGTCTTCTCGGCGGCAGAAACAGCGGAGTTCACGGTGGAGCTTCATCGTTTAAGATTAACATTCACGATGATGAGATTAGGTTCTGCGATGATGACCTTCTGCGTTTGCGATGATGAGAAGACTCAAGAGCTTCACCCTTTGAGTTATAAAAGATCTCCGATCCCGGATAGCGCCTGCTGCAGAGACGAACTGTATAAAATGCTCTGAAGATGATGTAGGATCCACCATCGCGAAACCAATCCAAGACCTGATCAACGTCCATAAAGAGCCAAAGACATCACAAGTAAAGAAAACATGATGCGCCGACTCAGTGCCGCCACATCCTGAAACAAAATGCTGATCCTCTGGTAAAAGAATGCCTCGTCGAACCAAATTAGTCTTCGTAGGCAACCTGTCTCTCAAAAGTCTCCAAGAAAAAATGGACACTTTCAAAGGAACATGTCAATGCCGATCTGCTGCATCGTCTAAAGTAATCGCATCCTGAGTAGTCAAAAACTAATAAGCTCCACTTACAGTATACCCACTCTCAGGATCAAAATGCCACCTCCAAACATCTGAAACCTGCTCCTGCAACTAAAAACCCTGGAGTAAGGCCTGACACTCCCCAACAACTCTTCCTCCCACACCCACAACTGACGCCGCCACTCCCACACCCTTCCTCCTACCTCCCACCCTAACAAAAATATCTCAGCAACCGTATGCTGCTTGGTCTCTGCCAACTCAAACAGAAGACCAAACCTCACACGCAACGGAACTCCGTCCAGCCGGGGGTCCGATTAGAACAAAGTGTCACTCCCATGCCCAAACTTTCTCACCACACCCTCCGCAAACTATCGTCCCCCAATCCCATCAACCCTGTCCCTAATCTTCATTATCTCCCTCCACTATATAGACCCTCGCTGCCCCGTCACATAATCGACCACCCTCCACACCATACCAAGCCGTCAACACTCTGAACCACAAACCCCTCCTATCGACCAACATCCTCCAACCCCATTTCCCTAAAAGAGAAATATTAAACTCCCTCAACTGCCTGACCCCCAAACCTCATACTCCCTACGCGTACAAATAGATTTCTAACTAATCCAAGAAACTTTCTGTTTACTGGGAAATTTGGTAAACAACTACTAGTTTAAAAAGCAAGTCAGATCAACTAGTAAAAATCTCAGACATGTTTGTGCATGAAGTTAATAAGTTATTTCCCAAAGTTTTGATAAAGAAAATGTCTGAATTTATAAACAATGCAAAGAACACGTGAATTCAATTTGCAAGTGTTGACAAAAAGAGACAGATTTGTAGTAATTTGCGTTGACTGAAAAGTCAAGAAATCGTTGAAAAGATAATAAATTGCATTGAAATGTAAAGATTACAAAGAAAAAAATGGTGAGAAAACCACGTACATTGATCCTATGTGATTTCGATTCTCAAGCGTTAGGTACTTTGAAATTCTGCAGGATATTGTGTACAAAGAGTTTTTCACCCTAAAGCCTGCCTATAGGCCCTATATTTATACTAAAATTGCATTCAGCAGTTATGATGCTAGAGGCGACTAAGAATACAGCGTGTCTCACCACCAAGTTCCTGCAAATAACTGCCCACTTATTCTTGTCGACCCTGTTTATTCGTTGTAGTGACTTCTAGTTGCATTGACACAGTCTTCAATTGCATAAACACAAGCTTCACATAATTTAGATAAATTTAACTAAGTTTCCCTTAATCACACCAACTATCTTATATGTGTCTCTTCCTCCTTGCGACTTCTACAGGATGTCCATGATCCTTATTTGTTGTAGTGACAATTTACTTCTCCAACTTGAATTCCACTAAGTTACTTCAGCTTCATAGCTTAGGAATTTTTCACTCTAAATATCCCTCAGCTAACCATGACTAATCTCCAACTGCTATACATCAACTCTTTCTTGCAATTTTAGTCGCAGTAGATTTATCTCAGCTTCATGACTTACAAACTTTTTCATACAACTCTGTATTCCCATTTGTCGCTACTAGTTTTCCTGTCACGACTGATTTTCTGAAAACTGTATTGGTTTTAGTCGCAACCATTTTAGTCGAAAATATCGACTAACACTTTCCTAGAATCCTCACTCCCACTCCAAAAAAAATTAAGCAAAAGAGATTCAAGAGAAGAAATGATACATGCGGGAGTTTTGAAGAAGGAAAGAGAATAGACATGAAAAATAAAATATTTTGGCATACAACTTAATAATTACACGTGTATGTTCATTCTTTAAATCACGGTGATAAATATATATTATTATAATTTGGATGTGTTTCATATGAAAAATAAAATAAAATATATGATAAAATAATTTCAGATGTATAATATTTGATTTTAAAGTTGTTTATGCACATATCAAATTGGGGCAATGTGGCAATGTACAGGAAAAATATTGAAATTCTTGTATATCACATTGTTAGAATTTTGGTTTGGTCTAACGCAATTCTATAAAATCGTTTTGTAAGGTGAGGGTTATTTTTATTGTATAAACACATGTTCAGGTCATCTCACATCTAATATAAAAATTATTAACACATCACATCACGCTTAACACTATTACGCTTGATGCATGCATGGATATAAATTGTCAGGGCCTAGTAGCACAAACCTGATAGCAGACGACACAAAACTACAATTATAAAGCCTTTCTTAAATATATTTCAATTATTTAAGATATTATAGTATAATTATGCTCGAAGAATATCAGCTTAGTTTACGAAAAAGAAAACACTACAAGAAAATTCGGCTTTAGCTACGAATTTAGCTGTAGCTAATTACTAGCATAACGGAGTTAGCTACAGATTAGTTGTGAATTTGCTGTCAACATGATCGTAGCATGGATTGGGCAGCAAATTATTTAGGCAAATATTTTCTAGCTAATCTGCAACTAATATAACTAAAATCCTAGCAAATTCCCAATGAATACATAGCTAAATATTGTTCAAAAGTTTATGTTTCCTAACTAAATTGCTAGGATATGTCACAGAAATTTCACAATAAATCTCTAGCTATATATTCCTAGCGATTTCGCAACGAAATCCAAGTTATTAAATTTTTTATAATAATGAAAAGCTAATTATGATTTCATGCCCAAAACCCAAGCTAATTATAAATTACTTATGATCCAATAAAAAATATAAAAATAAAACTAATTAAATGTGCACGATATACAACTACATGACTAAATTTGAACATATCAAGAAATTAAAGTCATCAATTCAAACATTTATGCTTCATTTAGTGATGAGCAATCAATTGAAAAAAATTGTAGAATAACACATGAGTAAAATATTTGGAAATTCTTCTAATAATTCAAAGAAGCATAGGAAAGTGCCAAGATATCAACCAAAAACATGACGAATCAAAAAGACTAGCTAGAAAGATAACAACGAGTTGAAAGAATTACTTTATTCTAACCAAGAACCCTTCCAAAATCAATATTGACTTCCTACGTGCCATCTCTAACAATACCGTCAACGATATTTTCATGTCCTAACTGAGATTAAATACATATCACAAACATGAAATTTTTTTTAAAGCTCGGTATCCGGCCTAATGACCGACTAATTCGAGGGGACCAATCCCACCGCCCACTTGCGGGGACCCCATTTAAAGCCAGAGTTTTTACTCTGTATAGACTAACCCACTGAAATTGACACCAGTGGGAATCGAACCTGAGACCTTGTGAGGAGCATACTCCAAGAGCCTAGCCAATACCACTAGATCAACTCAAGTGGGCACAAACATGAAATTTAAAACAAGATTTTTTATAAATTACAAAAAAGGCTGAGCATTAACTGTTATAACTGTTGTAAAAGATCGAAGTCTACTCAGTAATTGATAACTACCTTTGCTAGTTGATATTAGACGAAAGAGCCGGGAGCATCTCAATCACGTCCAGAAATTTCTGAAGATTATTATGAAATACAAATCGGTGTTAGACTATGGCCAACCCATGAAATTCAATATTTTGAAGCAATAGCCAATGAAGCTCTAAATCATTAAGAGAGCAAAAAGTAGATGCAGAGAGTCTTATCTACCTAGCTTCATAGTCTTCAAACATAGGATCTTATCAACCTAGCTTCTATTGTGTACAATATATGGATGTCTACAAATTTACATCAATTTGAGAACAAAGATATTACAGAAGACGTTACCATTGCCATGGTAGGTAAATGCATATATATAAGATTATAAGCAAGCAAACAAGAGTCATGATAAGTCATCTAGCACTCATAATACATAAACAGCGAAAGCATCTTCGCAGCAGTGAGTGTTGTGTGTTAGAAATAATATAAAACCATCGATGTGGCCTTTCCTAACAGCTTAAGCTTTTGGGATAATCGGTCATTTGACATTGTGCCACAAACATATCCAACCACCAGTGTTAAGGTTTTCAAATAAAGCTAAAATCAGACCTTGTTGCAACATGTATGCAATGGTTCAGTACTTTTATGCAGTAAATTGACATTATCCGGAGCCTTTGGAGCAAAATTCTTAGGCATTTTTTGCGTACAACATTTAAATGAGTGTGTACGATCGATTTGGTGTATACCTTGAGTTTGAATCCCATAATGCTTAACACTTAATGTGTACGTGTGTAAGTTTTTGTACCTAAATTTTTTAGAAGCTGTATATTTTATTTTCAAAACTAGTTATAAACCCGTGTATCCGCACGGGTCTGGGTTATGGTTAAATGTTATATTTAATTGTACTAAATACTCATGTAGTTTTTAAAAATGTTGGTTAAGTTGTTAATTTCTTATTTGTTTAATTAGAAAAATAATAACAATTGAAACCAAAGATCCGTAAAAAAAAAATAACAGAAATCAAAAGAAAATTTAAAAGAAGCAACACATTACAATTTAAAAACATGTTTTTATCATTGCATTAATAAAGTTTTAAACATATAATATAAAATATGATCTTAATATTAATAAATACATCCCGTCAAAAAAAATATATTAATAAATACATATCTAACTTTGTACAAAAAAAAAATACATATCTAACTTATACTATTACAAAGTACTTATAGGTTTGTTGAAAACAACATGAAATCTATAGATACAACTTAATAAATGAGATACTTTAATTTGAAGTGAATTGTTAATGATCAACTCCCGTTCTACATTTGTAAGACTTTGTGTAAAAGAAGGTGAGTACAATTTGAGTCTTTGCAAGTTCCTGAAAAAATTGAACAAAATTGTTATTTCTAATTATTTTAGGTTGAAGCATTAAAGTGTAAATATATATGTATGTGTGTGAGTGAATAAGTGCAACCCAGTTAGTAATTTATAGAAATTATATCTAATGAATGAGAATATAAAATTCCAATTTGAAATGGAGAAATAGGAGATGAATCTAAATTACCTATTGGATGTTATGGAAAACATCTTTGTACACAACATTTGTAGTAGTATTCAATGATTTTCTTGCGTTAACATTTGTAGTAGTATTCAATGATTTTCTTGCGTGAGGGGGCGTGTTAGAAATAATATAAAACCATCGATGTGGCCTTTCCTAACAGCTTAAGCTTTTGGGATAATCGGTCATTTGACATTGTGCAACAAACATATCCAACCACCAGTGTTAAGTGTAACACCCTGATTTCCCCACTATTATTTTAGCTGATTTTATTAATATTGTAAAATAGCAACACAAGGGTGTCACGTTCTTTACCAAGTTAAATCTAATTAATAGAGTAATTTTAAACATGCGGCAGTATTAAATTCATAAAAAAAATAAAAATAAAAAAAAAATAATAATAATAATAAAGCTATTTCTCCAACAAAGTCTGAATTTAAAATTAAGTATCAAAAGGTAACAATTTCCTAACATTCATAAATAATTCAACAAAGTTTCAAAAGATCTTTAAATGACAATTTCTAAAGCAATAAATGAAGTTCCCCAAGTCAGGTATCCAGAGCGACTCCAAAAGACTCAAAACAGAAATGTAAAGCAACTCCTAAAACCACCTCGAACATCAAAACTAAGCTTGAACTCCTACCTGAAAACTACGGTTGCACACCGTAGGGCCAAGCCAGAGGGAAATGTAAAGGTGAGCACAAAACATCAAATGATAACCGAAGTACAATAGCAAGAAGAGATAGCAAAACAAATATCAAAGAAAAGATCACTATATTGGGTGACCGCGCGTGCACTCACAACCAAACAATATTAAACCACAACTATGAGTTAGATATAACTCACATAATATATATACATATATGTATTATAGACTCCCCTATGGTACCAAGGGCTACTTCATTGCTACATCATAGCTACATCATTTATACATAATAGCTACATCATTTATATATAATAGCTACATCATTTATACGTGATTGCTACATCATTGCAACATCATCTCATCATCATTTCAACATCATTAAACACATGAAAGAATACATGGTCATGGTTATAATTAACAACATCATTCAACATCTTTCCAATAGCATAGTTCAACATCGTTAGTAACAATTATGCAACATCTTTAACAACGGCTCAAATCCAAATTTCTAAAATTAACGACAATAAACAACATCAATTATAATGACAATCAAAACTTCATAATTCAGTCAAATACTCTCACCTTTTAAAAAGAACAACAACTTATCATTTATTTTTAGCACAACCCCTAACTCAAATTAAATTAGTTTAGTTTATCAATGAACCATACAAATTTTAATCAACTAAATTAACAAAAGTCATTTAAATAATTTTAAATCTATGAAGGGCATATACTAGAGAGAGAGAGTGAGGTACATCATTGTATCCCAAAAAAAATCAATCTAACAATAAAAATTAAGTTTCAGGAAATATCACTGTCATTAATCTACTAGTTATAGTTTAATTGTTTAGAAAATTAAGAGACCCTAAAAGCTTAAATTGAAATTACTAATATTGTTACCTTATTGATCCATGTTCTTATGTGATTACACTATATAAAAGATATACATATACTCGTGGTGCCTTTGCACCCACGCCTCCCTTCCCTGTACATGTGTTTATTTATTTATTTATTTATTACTTAACTTATTAGATTTTTAAAGAACAACTTTTAGTCCCAATAAAACAACCAGGAACGGAAACAAAAACAAACGAAGTAGGGGTAAGAAGGCTCTCGCACAAACAGAACACAAGTCAGCCTTCGAGGGACCATGACATCTCATGGTGTCGGACAATATCATTGTCATCATCGCAACGACGGTCGGCCGGTCACTGCCTATACTACAAATATACATGTTAGAAATTGTTTTGGCCATGGGACTCAAATTTTTGGTGATTCTAGACTAAAAGAATTTGCCCAGAATATCTAAAACTATTTAGGACACTTAACATTCTAGAAACTCAAAACATGTGGGTTAAAGACTTAATCATCTTCTCTTTTTATTTATTTAAAAGTTTTATAATACCTCCATCATTGAAGCTTCAAAGACTCATATGGGAATCAAAGGTACAAGAGAACATGAGGTTCCAATACAACAGAACATATGATCAATTTCCAATTTGCAGGAAAACAATCAACGACAATCATCATATAATAGAACATATTATATTTTTTTTCTTTCTTGAAATTAAAAGAAAACAATCGAACAAAAATCACCAAGTAGTATGAATATGGTAAAAAGAAAAAAAGAGTGGCAAGCTATATTCTTGTATTCAAACTTCAGAAAATCATAGAGATGGTGCAAAGCTCCCTTACTTGATTTTTTTGCAGTGAATTCTTTTAATTTGAGTTGTTCCTCTTTCTCCCGTTGTTCTCACGTTTTCTCCCTCCTCCTAGTCTACTGATTTTCTTTTCCTATTAGGGTAAAGAGTGACTAATCCTAATTTTTTATAACTTTTTGCCTATTTATAGAAAATTTAAGGGATTATTATTTTCAAGAGAAAATCTATTTTTCTTTTAATTATGTTTCTCTACAAAATTTCTATTTATTTATTTTACCTCCCTCTTACTACTATTGAAACAACTAGACTAAATTTCTCTACTCTTTTACTAATTCACCTCCACAGGTGATGTTTACTAAATATGTACCCCCTTCACCTTTCCTCTTTGAAAAATCATAATTCTCTATTTTTTTTCTTCTCTTTTAACTTACTAAAATTTTCTAGTTTTCTAATTATTAATTTCTAAACATCCTAAAGCAAATAAGTAGCACACTCATACATCAAATTATTAACTTATCAAGACAAACTAACTAGATAAATTAGGAATTAACTAAATGCTAATAAAATAAATACTTATCAATTTCGGGGTGTTACAATTCTCCCCCACTTAAAGAATTTTCGCCCTCGAAAATTACCTGAAGTTTCTGGTTCCTAGTCCATCAAGGCGAACACCTTCGCTTTGGTAGATGTAGCATCTGGTGTCTTTTTCTGCTTGTCACAATAAGTGCTAATATGCCCCGGTTCACCACACCTAAAACAAGTCACAACGCTCTTGCACTCATTCGAGGAGTGTCCCGGCCTTCCACATTTGAAGCATCTCGGAGTCTCTGTCTTGCACTCTGCTACCTTGTGTCCTGTTCCACCACACCGGAAGCAGCGAGGAAGATTGGAGTCATCTCCCCCACTTGTCTCATGCTCATTGTCAGATTTCTTCTTATCTTTTTGATTTCCATTATCATACGGCTTGCTACGGCTCTGACCATTATTCCTTTTCTCATTCACAACTTTATAATGGCTAGACCTAGCACGACTGTCGTTATCATAGATTCTGCATGCCTCCACCAGGTCCGCAAACCGACGAATCCTTTGATACCCAATAAATTGTTTAATTTCGGGTCGCAGCCCATTCTCGAATTTGATGCATTTAGAAGCTTCTGCACCAACAACATTATAGTGAGGACTGAACTTTATCAGCATGCCAAATTCAGCCGCATACTCTGCAACCGTCATGTTTCCCTGTTTCAACTCCAGAAACTCAACTTCTTTCCTTGCACGAACATCCTCGGGATAGTAACTTCCCAAGAACTCTTCTTTGAAAACAGCCCAGGTAATCTCAGTGCCTGCAGCTTCTAGTCTCTGTCGTGCATTGTCCCACCATATTTCAGCTTCTTTAATCAGCATATGGGTCCCAAGCCTGACTTTTTGTGCATCTGTGCACACCATAGCCTTGAAGATCCTTTCCATTTCCTGCATCCAATCTTGTGCACCCTCAGGGTCATGCATCCCCTTGAAAGTGGAAGGGTTGTTTCTCATAAACCGATCCAACCGCAATTCATCAGCTCCACCCTGTTGACCCTGAACTCCTGCCAGAGCTGCATTGGACTGCACCAAAGCCTGAACTATGTTGTTCATAGCGTTAGCAATAGCTGCGTCATTCCTTCCTGCCATTTTTGTTCTGCACATCCAAGCATCCAAGATTAGATAAAACAAACAGCGACAGTGTTTACACTCACCCACCTACAAAAGAATAACATTGTAAATTTGGTCTGACTAGACCGACCTGCTCTGATACCAACTTGTAACACCCTGATTTCCCCACTATTATTTTAGCTGATTTTATTAATATTGTAAAATAGCAACACAAGGGTGTCACGTTCTTTACCAAGTTAAATCTAATTAATAGAGTAATTTTAAACATGCGGCAGTATTAAATTCAAAAAAAAAATATAAAAATAAAATAATAATAATAATAATAAAACTATTTCTCCAACAAAGTCTGAATTTAAAATTAAGTATCAAAAGGTAACAATTTCCTAACATCCATAAATAATTCAACAAAGTTTCAAAAGATCTTTAAATGACAATTTCTAAAGCAATAAATGAAGTTCCCCAAGTCAGGTATCCAGAGCGACTCCAAAAGACTCAAAACAGAAATGTAAAGCAACTCCTAAAACCACCTCGAACATCAAAACTAAGCTTGAACTCCTACCTGAAAACTACGGTTGCACACCGTAGGGCCAAGCCAGAGGGAAATGTAAAGGTGAGCACAAAACATCAAATGATAACCGAAGTACAATAGCAAGAAGAGATAGCAAAACAAATATCAAAGAAAAGATCACTATATCGGGTGACCGCGCGTGCACTCACAACCAAACAATATTAAACCACAACTATGAGTTAGATATAACTCACATAATATATATACATATATGTATTATAGACTCCCCTATGGTACCAAGGGCTACTTCATTGCTACATCATTGCTACATCATTTATATATAATAGCTACATCATTTCTACATCATTTATACATAATAGCTACATCATTTATATATAATAGCTACCATCGAGGTGTTCTTTTACCTGAGGCTCAGTACCATGTTTCAGGTTGTGGCGGCATTGAGACGACTCATCATTTATTTTTTACATGTGACATTTTTGGTTCTCTTTGGCTGATGCTTAGGTATTGGATTGACTTTTTGTCTGTGGACTTCCAGATACCATCTGCCCACTTTTAACAATTTGTCTTTTTAGCAGGCGGTCATCGGGCTCAGAGGTCTTTTATGTAGCTTGTTTGGCTAGTTTGTGTGTGGGTCGTGTGGTCGGAAAATATTCGGTATTGTGTTTGTTGGACAAGGTTAAAAGATATTCCTATTGGTGGCTGAAGACAAATAACATAGGATTAGTTGCTAATTATCATAGTTGGTAGTTGAATCCGTTGCTTTGTTTGGGTATCGACTAATGGCACTCTTTATGTATTTACTTTTTGCTGGCTATTTTTGATGTAAACTCTTATAGTCTATTTTAGCACACTTTATGCTGAGGAGACGATCTGTTTCAATATATATATATATCATTTTGATTTGTTAATTTTTTTTTCATATACCAAAACATTCCAATTTCCCTCTATACTTTCTATTTTTCTTATTGATTAAGCATCGTCTACTAATTACAAATAAAAAATTAAATATGTTAATTAATATATTACACTAATTAATTAGTAAGTGCTATACATCAGTCGTCCTTTTCACTTGAAAGATTTTTTTGGAATGGCAATATATATTGTAGGGGTGGACAGGACCCGATCATCCGGCCCAATCCGCCAAATCCGAACCGGCCCAATTCGTAAAGTGCGGTTTTGAATGGGTTGGCGGGTTCGCGGGTCCAACTCGCGGGTTAGCAAGGATAGAGACGGTCGGGTGCGGTTGTCATTATTCCAACCACGGGTACCTGACCCAACCCGTGCTATCATGTATATTTTTATATTTTTTTTTATATTTATATATACAATTACATACAGCTGTGACTCACTCACTATTTATCAAGTCTGACTAATCTTTTACAACTACATACACCTGTGACTTGCTATTTATTGAAATATCTTCTCTCTCATTTTCACTCCAAACCCTAAAAATTGAATCGGCGCCGTCGCCTCCGGTTGTAATTATTTCTCAAATCATTCTCCACCCATCTTCCTCATGTTCTCTGTGTTCGATTTCTTTACTGTTCTTTTTAAGTTTTCATAACTCTTTAACAATTTCCTTTATTTGTTTCTGTCATGGTATACCCAAAAAGAAAGAGATAAAGTTGCTTATGGTTGAGGAACAAAGAAGCTACACTTCTTTGAGAATTTTTTATTTGTTTGTTTTGTTTTTGATTTTGATCTATTATTTTTAATCTTTAGATCTACATGGTAAATAATAATCTTTAGATCCAAACATTTTTGTTCAGATCTACATGGTATAGAATAATATTAGTTGTTTTTCTACTTGTGAAGGTAATTGTTGGATCTATGTGAACTTGTATATTGAGATAGTATTTAAGTGCCCTGTTGCCGGTTGTAGTCTTAAACTTCAAATATGTTGTATATCTTAACATGTTTATCTTTTGCAGAAGCAGCAACATCTCAAATTTTCAATGCTTCCCAAGTTCTTGTAGTCTTAAAGCTCATTTCATTGTATTTTACTACTTGGTGTTCATGTTAGATTAAAATTAGATTGATTATGTGTTGTAATTATTTTGGACTAAGTTCTTTAACTTGTGTATTTTTGCTGGAAAAATTATATCTACATATTTATTATTGTGAATGCTGCTAAGTATCAAGAGAAAATAAAAAAAGGTTGAATTTAAAAATAGAGAAGTTATTAATCTGCATATTCTAGCCAAGTAGAAAGAATGTAAAACAAAATTAAGTTATTGGACTTAAAAAAAACTTAAAATAAGCCCATTTTACATAAAACACCACTAAAACAGAAAAAAACAAAAAAAAATTAAAATGGACTTCAACTGATCCAACCCGCCAAAAACCACCCGTTCAAACCGAACCCGTTTAACCCGAACCCGAAAGACCCGAGGTCCAAATTTGGGTCGGTGTGGACTGCTTTCTTCCACCCGCGGTTTGGGCCGGTTGTCCATTTTGGGCCCGTACCGACCCAAACCGACCCATTGTCCACCCCTAATATATTGTATAAAAAGATAGAAAACGTACTAAAAGTACTCGACCCACAATTGTAGGATAGTACATCTAGTACTCAACTCAAATTTCAAGAAGCACTTGGAAGAATTAATTAATAGTGTTGGATAAAGTTTCTTTTAAATATTTTAAATCTATAATATTTCTTGTTCAATGGCACTTTGATGATTCTGGATGAAGTTTCGTTAATTGACATTTTTTCTCGCCTTGGCGTTGAAGAACTAGGCCGCGCAAAACTCATAGCCAAATCCTTCAACAATTCCATCTCTATCAAGACCTTTATCAACAGGCAGGCACTGTGAGGTTGCCAAAGAAAAAAAAATCTTGGAAGCCGATGATAACTCAATTCATCAAACCTAGGGTTATAAGGTATGCGAAGGATGAGGATCAGAAGAAGAGGAAGATCGCCGAAGATTGGTATTTGACTCCAATTCATCGATTTGGCCAAACTAATGCAAGAAGTTTGATGAAGGATGCAATCCTCCTTGGTAAGCCTAGCCCTTATCTCATAGGTTCTGAAAATCGAATTTTGTTGGTTTATAAGAAAAAAATCTTCCGACAATGGATTTTGTTGGCTTATAAGAAAAAATATTATGAAAGTCCAATTGTGTCAGTATATGCACTCCAGAATCCCACTACACAGGTGACATCAATTTCCTTTGCCGAATACTAATAATGCGAAACTTGAACAACATCACAACATGTAGGTTTTTGTATATTCAAATATTGAACCAACCAAATAAAATACAACAAAAGCAACACACTCAAACCGACGCTAGAGATCATGATGTAGATTTAACACCCACATCATAACTTCAATTATTGGTTTCATGAAACAAGACAATCAAAATAAACCAAGTATACATTTAATTAATAATCAGGATTAGCCAAAACGTAACCCTCAACGGCCTTAAGAAGTCCATTTCCTTTGGCCTTAGCTTCTTGACCAACTGCATCATTTAGAGCAGCATCACCTTTGGTGTGGAATTTCACTGAAATCTTAATAATAGATCCACCATCAGAGCCAGCCACAATACTTGTCACGAATTCAACTTTCTCTAAGCTTTCATCCAACGCTGTTCCTCCCACTAAGCTGTAGCTATATCCCAAATTTGCTTCATCCACTGCTTCTACTTTGTGTAGAATAAAGTCGGTTTTCCCATCTGCAATATAACCAATCGTTTATATAATTTTTTTCTCAATTGTAATATAAGTAAAGTTTGACTAAATATTATTTCAATGAGATATCAATTTAAACACAACCATTAATTTATTAACTCTCATCTTACAATAGCTAACAATCAGATATGGGGAGTATTTTTGGCACACTTTTTTACTCAATATTTTTTGTTACACTTGATTTTAAATTATTAATAGATCGTTTAATCAATCTTTTTTTTTATCAATTTTAATAAATTCTCTGCACTAAAGATAAGTAAATCAATTTTCCCATACCAAAAAAAAATCTATTTTCAAAATACGAACTTAGTTACCTTCTGTGGCGGTTAGCTTCTTGATGGTTCCAGGTCCACCATTTCCTTCAAGGATTTCAATACTCTGAATGACAGGAACCACCTTTGGGATGATTTCGTCGGCATCTTTTGCAAGAGCTTTGTATAGTTTAGCTGGAGCAACAGCTGAGACAAATTCATCGTCAAAAGCAAAAACACCCATGATATATTTTTAGATAACTAAAAATGATAAATATGCAAGAAGAAAATGGAAGAAGTATGGATAGAAGTAATTTAGTTTGTGATGCGTTATATGACATGGTGAGGGATGCTATTTATAGGACTTTGGTAGGACCTAGCTAGTTTGTAAGCCTTAATTATTTAGCTCAAGTTGTTCATATTATTGAGGTTGTTGAGTACTAGTCATATTATTGGGTCAATGTTAGTATATGCTGTATTATTTTGACAATGTTTAATTGGTTTGCTAACGACAATAATGTGTGAACGTGTTTACCACTCTCTGGCTCAAAGCCTCAAACCGTGGATGGATTAAGATATACTATTCCGTCTCACGAAAAAAGTTACACTAAAAATAAAAATAAAAACTAGTAAACACGGGTGATATAAAAAAAATATGAAGATAATTATTAATTCAAAAGTAAAATTAAAGAAATTAAATTTGAACTATAATAAAAACAAAAATTAAAAAATTCATATGATATAATATACAAATTTATATATGAAAAATTTAAATTTATTTTTTATTCTTCTATTTTGATATTTTTAAATTTTTAGTCCTTTTATTTTAAAAATTATTTTTTGGTCTCCTTATTTAGAAAGTCGACCTATTTTTTTGGTCCCATCAATTTTGATGACATGACACTTAGTTGGCATGTCTAAGTTGGATTAAATATTTACCATATTATTATTTTAATTATTAATTTTATTATTGTTTTAAAATATATATTTATATTTAATAATTAAGAAAACAAAAATGGTGAATCATCATTAACACAACCAAATTACTATCTCTTATCCTAAAAAGTTGTTACTTACCTTATCAGTCAAGCAACAAGTTTCCTAATTTTTTTCTCTCTATTTCATTATTAATGAATTCACACTCATTTCCTACATCAGTCGACTCTCCTTACCTTTTTCAATTTTCATATACCAAAACATTCAAATTTTCCTTTATACTTTCTCTATTCCTTATTAAATTAAGCATCGTCCACTAATTAGAAATAAAAAATTGTATATGTTAATTAAAAATATATTATTGACTAATTACTATTGCTATACATCTGCTTCAAAAAAAAAAACTAATTGCTATACATCGGTCGTCCTTTGCACTTGAAAAACATACAAAAAGATAGAAAACGTACAAAAAGTACTCGACTCACAATTGTAGGATAGTACTCGACCCAAATTTCAAGAAGCACTTGGAAGAATTAATTACTAGCAGCAGATAATTGATTCTTTAAATATTTTAAATCTATAAAATTTGATTAGCTTCAATATGGTCCATTTAGAAAGCTAGAAATGATCGCGTTTTTAATGCTAAGTTAGTTCATGTTGACAAGATTCTCTTCACTATTAAAGTCTATGTCTGGTGGTGGTTTAAGGTAATGAAAAAATGTTTTCTTTATGATCTTAATCATTGGTTGTTAGACCCAAAAGCGTTTGGCCCGGCTTATTTTCTACTTTTTTTCTTCTCCTAAAAAATAGTAAAGAAGGAAAAAATTGTGTTTGATTCTACTTCTTTTTATTTTTTACTTCTTTACTTTATTTCTCTAATACTTTTAAGGAGAAATATGGCTAAATTCAATTTTATACTTTTGTATTTCGTTTAAACAAAATAGAAAAGTAGAAAATAAGCTGGGTCAAACAGAGCCTTAGTAGTTTGTTTTTGTTTCATTGTTTGACTCTTTTGTATGAACCTTTTCTTAAACACTCCTTGTGCTTGATTTAATTTAATTTTCTTTGACTTCTTCAAAAAAAAAAGTTTTGACATAAACTGAAAAATATTTGCAAAATCCTAACCAGGCGTATTACTCGGGATAATAAAAAAATTTTTAATAATTAATTTGACACTAATAACTATTTTACCATCGTCTCCAAGGGAATTCAAATTATTTAACTTGAGATTAAAAAGGTGAAATATTATCACCAAGCTAACATATCTCAAGTGTACTAACAATTAGAAATGAGTTATAAGCTTATTTGAATTTCTCGTTAAAAATTCTCCGTTAATCATAAACGTGTGAATTTTTTAGATATTTCCACTATAACCTAAAATATTTGTTACTGTTAAAAATTCTAAAATATCTATTAAATAATTAATACACTACAATATTGCACTCCTTACAATTGTTTTTAAATAAGATGAATAGAAAAAAATAACACATTCTACCAAAAAAAAAGAAGAAAAAAATAATAACACTTTTTTTTTTGAAATGACAAATTTTATTAATCAACTCTATAACAAAGAGTACAAGAGATCGCACGAGGAATAAAAAAACTAAAAAAGAGAACTAATGAAGCTCCCTTGGAACCCAACACGAACGTAAACGGAAAGAGAGGGAGAGAGACACACACGCAAGAACCTTAAACTTAAAAATATTGTTCAAAGGGACAATTGATCACTCATAATACATTCTCCAGTCTTCACCTTATAGTTTATTCGGAAACCATCGTTCACAATGGAATGGTTAGCCGCTGAAAAACACGAGGAATAAAAAAGAGTACAAAGAGTACAAGAGAAGCACGAGGAATAAAAAAACTAAAAACGAGAACTAAAGAAGCTCCCTTGGAACCCAACACGAACGTAAATAGAGAGAGGGAGAGACACACACACACAAGAACCTTAACCCTAAAAATGCATTTCAAAAGGACAGTTGATCACTCATAATACATTCTCCTGTCTTCACCTTATACTTTATTCCGAAACCATCGTTCACAACGGAATGGTTAGCCACTGAAAAACACTTGAGTTCTGCAATAAAATAAAAAGATAGTTATTTCGAAATCATTAATAGGTGCAATGAATGTAATATGTATTTAACGGGAGTGGTTATGGTGCATAAGCTTTTTCCTTATGCACCGTGCATAAGCAATGAAAATTGCTTAATGCATCCCCAGATTGCTTAGTACACCTCTCAGATTATTTAGCGCACCCCTCAAATTTCTAGCTCACCCCCTAAAATTTTGAGGGGTGCGCTAAATAATTTGGGGGTGCGCTAGGAATTTAGGAGGTGCGCTAGAAATTTGAGGGGTACACTAAGCAATCTAGGGTATTTATGCACGGTGCATAAACATATGGCTTATGCACCATAACTTGTGTCGTATTTAACTACATCGTAATTTTTCATTAAATCTTCAATCCCATAGCATCAAAAATATAGATTTTAGTTTTAAAAACAAAAAGATTCAAAATTAAATATATATACCCATTTATATTAGTTATTGTGCTATTAAAATTTATGATTTATTTTGTAGTATTAATGGGAAGCCATTAAGAATTCATGTATTCTTTGCTACAATAATAAAGAGTACATAAACCCATATCAATAGCTATATCCGTTATTAAATAACAAAATCAAACATAGAATTAAAACAAAAGTAATAAAAAAAACTAATTACCTCTTTATTTTAAGCAACAAATGAAAGGCGTGTAGAATTCAAGCAAAGGCGGTCGACGATATCTTAAATAGTCATAAAGAATATCACTATATGGAACCTCCATAATATTTACGATGTTCGTCTCACCAATCTTGAAGAAATATAGTAAATTTTTATGAAACTTGAAAAATGCTAGTTCATAATAAGGGTCAAATGACAAGAGATTGTCATAGGTATTAAGGTCCCTCAAACCCGCATTCTCAATTCTATGAATATTGCACCATGAGTAGGAGGTGACATCCCTTGTAACACATTCAACAAGTTCGTAAACCATAAAATTCACATCTCTAGAAGTCACAAAAATTAGCTTCCCACCTTTCACACTTAATTCCCAATGGCAGTTATCAAAAAGATATTCAGGAGTGAGTGAAATTGTCTCAGCTTGTTCTGAAACATTCTCTTGTGGATCGACTCGAATCTTAACCAAGTGTCCAGAGCTAGAGAGTCGGTAAATCGATCCATTTAAGTAAACAGATTTTTGAATCAAACAAGAAGCAGTAATATATTCAGGCAAACAAAGAGTTAGGGTAGTCCAACCACCATTCTCCGAGGAGAAAACATTAACACAGCGACGACCCTGAAAGCGAACAATTTTAAAAAACCATGACCTAGCAGGATCATATACTAGAGTTGCATAGGAATACCCTCCTGATTTTTGTCCAATAGGCTTCAGAACAGCCATACATTGTTTTGTAATATGATTCAAAACATAGTAGTGATATACACCATGTGTGGCGTTCTGAGCCCGACCACTATTGTGACAAAACAAGAGTAACCCGTCATGTGTCGATAAGTTCTTTAGGACTGATCGAGCAACCCATTACTCGTGAACACCAATGGAACAATTGTTGCAAATTCAAATCTAGAAATGGGTTTTGAAACAATCTTACCAATGATTGGTGTGCTTCTACTTTTGGTAATGTTGTATGTAAGATATGATCGCGCCATGAGTGTGAGACAGACATGGCTCTTGATCGGTCCTTCATACACAACCTATAAAAGATTTTTGATTGAAGCTCTATAGGAAGTTTTTTGAAAAAGGACCGGGCTTGATTGTCCTCATGCTTCTCTTCTTTCTCAAAACCTTGCCCTCTATTGGAAGTGTCATTGTGTCCTTAATATAGAGAACTAATAGTGTGAGAGTAGAGAGAGGAGTATTGAGTGAACTCTACGTTGTCAAAGTATCTTGTTCTTATAGAAGAAAACGATAGATGTGCAAACAATATTTTAATTCAAAAAAAGAGTTCTCCATTCAATGCATTTTATATTTTATTTATATGTAAAATAAATCTTATTTAGGTCTGACTTTTCTCTTCATTGTTTTCATAACTATATAAAACATTCAAAAATTATTTTTCTTTCTTACCATTTTTGCATACAAAAGGTACATTGCATCGTAATTTTAAAATTTATTTTTTTAAATGAATTATTAATGACCATAAAATATATTAAATATTTTTTTTGACCAAAATAAATATATTAAATATTATTTTTCTATTTTTATGGTTTTTCACACAAAAGGTACATTGCACTATAATTTTTAAATTTGAATTTTCTAAGAGTAAGTTTTTAACATAAATGACAATATTTCTTTAAATACATAAATTTCCTATTCTTTTAAAAAAATTGTATTTTTAAATGAACTTTTTGAAATTTCTTTTTTCTCAAATAATTAAATTTTCAAAATAGTTTTTGTGAGTATATTGTCTTTTAACAATTTTTTTTTAATAAGGCGAGGAGCATCTAGACATTATGAACAAAGTAAATTTTTCCACCATCTTTGTCTATATCTCTTTATTTTATTATTAAAAGAATAAATAAATACATAAACTAAGAGGACATAAACTTAAGAGTCCACACAAAAGCGTGACATTAAAACATAACAACTTGCTAATAGGCGAATGAACCGACACCGTCAACACGGAAAAGATCTACATATCCACTACTCTCTACATCAAGTAGCAAGCGATGATGCCTTTTAACCATTGTAGTTCACTATTTGACACTAATACTTTAGTATTTTTTAATACAAGAGAAATCTTTTAATACTTTAATATTTAATTTGTATATATTGACAATGTAAATGCATCCAATTTAATCATGCCACATAGATATTTGTAGAAATAATAATGAGACGGCCCTAGTTTTCTTGAGGAAAAATATTCTCTCTTCTTCCTAAGCTTTTTTCCTCTCTTGTTCATTAGAGAGACGGAGGTTTTAGATATTTTGGCATATATCAATTTGTTTTTCTTCTCTTTTAAAATAAATAAATAAATGGTTTTTCACATATATCGATTTTTTTTTTGTGATTTCGCTGTCTAAATGCGGCGTTGTATTCACTACTAGAAATTTGTTTATTTCTAGCGGATTTTCATATGAAAAATAATCCGCAAGTATTTCCAAAGTTTTTTTCTACGGATTTTGGTGTCTCAGAAAAATTTCTACAGGTATTTCCAATACTTTTCCTGCGGTTTTTAGCATTTAGAACACTTTCTTGAGGATTCTATTATTTCAAGAAATTGCGCATGTATTCCTAAGGATTTTACTGCGGATTTTGGCAATCCCACTTTTCTGCAGATTTTACTCTATATTAGACATTTCCGCAAGTAACTTTCATAAAAAAAAAATCAGGATAAAAATATATTATAATTAATATAATTTATAACCAATAACTTATTTCTCATAATTATAATTACAACCCTCAATGTACCAAAAAATAAATAAAGTATAATTACAATCCTAAAAAATAAATATCACATTATCATTGCACCACCACAACCATTTCAATCACCGTGGAACTCATCTCCTTCTCTAGTGAAACGCATCTCTACAGTTCTTGCTACATAACAACTCATTCACTTCACACTCTTCAGTCTCATCATCACTACTTTTTACTGCAGCAATGAGATTTCACTTCGTAAACTCATCACAAACGCTTTCAATGTGTTAGTCCATATTTTGGTTTAATATGACGTAAATGTTCATTTGAACATATTGAATGACTTTCAATTATGAAGAGTAATGTCTTCAAGAATAAAAGAAGATAATAAATTCTTTGTTTTAATATGAAAATTAAGGGTAACGTCTTTAAGAATAAGAGAGTCTTGATGGAGAGTATCCACAAGAATTTAATTGATACTTGTCTTAACATTTAGCTGAGAAACATACCTAATGGAGAGTATCCACAATCATACCTAAATTAGTGGATTACACCCTTGTTTGCTACTAAATAATGAACAATGGGTGTATTGAGCAACAACAAGCTGTCTTCAAGAAGTTTCACGAGGGGATGAAAAATCACCTCAAGCCTTAATTTATATATATTAAGGCTAAGGTTGGTGGTATTGGGGTCCATAAGGTCCTAGTGGATGGGGGTGCTGCTGTTAATTTAATGTCTCATTCCATGTTTCAGAAAATTGGGAAAATATGACACTGACCTCCATTCCCACAACATTGTTTTGTCTAACTATGAAGGTAAAAGTGACCAGTCTCGAGGAGCCATTCAAATGGATGTTGCTATTGGCAGCACCATAAGGCCAATATTATTCATTGTTGTGCCTTCAAAAGCAAGTTTCAACTTACTTATGGGTCGAGAGTGGATCCATGGAGTTGGAGTTGTGCCTTCCACCTTTCACTAGAGACTCATAATCTAGAGGGAGGACAATATGGTCGAAAATATAGAGGCTGACTAAAGCTATAAAATGTCTGAGGTTGATCATATTACAAAACAAACCTTTGACAGGAATTTAGCTTCAATAGCCCCTTGTGGAGACAGAGAGGGTGGCTTTCGAGGAGTCATAAATGATATTGTCTACCACTCAGTTAGACTCCATCCAACACATGGATTTAGTTGGGAGAGGGAAGCAATTGATGTTGATCTCTCTGAATATGGAGTAATACCCCCATCAGAGTGGGGTGATGATTACCCAAACAATGAGTGAGCCCTCTTCTTGGGCCAAAATAACGGCATATATTGCCGAAAGAAAGATCAAAACGACCTTAGAGGCTGCAGTGGAACAAAATATGGTTTGTGAAGCCAACATAACAAATGATGCCAATGTATTGCCAAATGAGCAAAGGTTAGATTGCATCTATGATGATGAGCCTTTGGGATTCCAGAAAGATCCAATGAATTTGAATCCCAAGATGCAGGCACAAGACCCTTTGCAAGAAGTTGATATTGGAGATGACTTTGTCAAAAGGCCAACTTATATTAGTGCCAATATTGATTTCGAGTTAAAAACAAAAATGGTCAATCTACTTAAAGAATTTAAAGATTGTTTTGCCTGAGACTATAATGAAATGCCAGGTTTCAGTAGAGAAATGGTGGAACATAAATTACCACTTCGACCAAAAAAGAAGCCAGTCAAATAGCTGCGAAGGAGATTTAACCCAGAGATCTTATCAAAAATCAAAAGCGAGATCGAAAGACTGCCGAGAAGCAAATTCATTCAAACTGCAAGGTATGTAGAATGGTTAGCAAATATTGTACTTGTTATTAAAAAGAATTGTAGTCTTAGAGTATGCATAGACTTTAGAGACTTAAATAATGCTACACCTAAAGATGAATATCCCATGCCTGTAGCAGAAATGTTAATTGATTCAGCAGCAGGTTTCGAATATTTAAGCATGTTAGATGGCTATTCTAGCTATAACCAAATTTTTATTGATGAAGAGGATGTGGCTAAAACAGCATTTCGATGCCTAGGGGAATTGGGGACTTATGAATGTGTTGTAATGGCATTTGGTCTAAAAAATGTTGGAGCCACATATCAAAGAGCAATAATGAATTCAATTTTTCATGACTTCATTGATGCTTTTATGTAAGTTTACATTGATGATATTGTTGTGAAATCATCTTCTAGTGATGATCATTTGAATCATCTTAGAAAATCATTGGAAAGAATGAGGAAATGTGGATTGAAAATAAATCCACTAAAATGTGCTTTTGGTGTACATGCAGGGGATTTCCTTGGCTTTCTAGCGCATAAAAAAGAAATCGAAATAAATCAAAACAAGACAAAGGCAATTATGGAGTAACAACCTCCAAATACAAAAAAAAACAACTTCAATATTCTGCTAGGAAAGATCAACTTTTTGAGGAGATTCATTTCGAATCTAAGTGGAAAAGTTCATCCATTCTCTCCACTCCTTAGGCGTCAAAGAGGTGATCAATATCATTAGGGTGAGGATCAACAAAAAGCGTTTGAAGATATCAAGAATTATCTATCAAATCCTCCAACGCTAATGCCCCCAATTCGAAATAAACACATGAAGATAATGTTGAAAAAACAATCTATTATTTAAGTTGAGTGCTCAATATGCTAAAACTAGATATAGTGCTATAGAAAAACTTTGTCTTTGTTTATATTTCTCTTGTATTAAACTTAAGCATAATATAAAACCTATTGAAGTTTATGTCTATTCTCATTTCGATGTTATTAAACATATGCTTTCAAAACCTATTTTACATAGTAGAATTGGTAAATGGGCTTTAGCTTTAACTGAATATTCACTAACATATAAATTTTTAAGAGATAAAAAAAGGACAAATAGTGGCAAGCTTTATTGTTGATCATTCAATGATTGAAAAGCCACTAAGTTATGTGGATACTCAACCTTGAACTTTGTATTTCGATGGTTCCAAACATAGACATGGAACTGGAATTGGGATTTTAATTCTTTCCCCAATGCAAATTCCAACTAAGTTTAAATACAAGATAAATGGTTTTTGTTCCAATAATGAGGCTAAATATGAAGGCTTAATAGCAGGTCTTGAGATTTTAATAGACTTGAGGGCAAAAAACATTAAAATCAAAGGTGATTTAGAGTTAGTCATAAATCAATTAACAAAAGAATATAAATGCATCAAGGAACATTTAACTAAGTATTTTGTAATTGCAAATTCTCTTTTAAATCATTTCGATACTGTGGACTTCAAGCATATTCCTAGATTGCAAAATCAAGAAGTCAATAACTTGGCTCAAATTTCTTTGGTTATAAAGTGTCTGCATAAAACTTGGCAAAAATTGTTCGAAATAAAAGAGAAGTTAGTTTTGCATGAACCATTATCTCAAGAATTGTCAATACCAAAACTTGTGAGGGCAGATAGTCCACAAAGTGATGAAAATGATTGTGAAAATCATAAATTTTTTGCCATTGACCATTTACTTGATGGTGACTGGAGAAAATCAATAGTTGATATTTGCACAACCCTGTGGGTCAAATTGATCGAAAGATCAAGTATAGAGCTTTAAGCTATGTAATTATCGGAAATGAGCTATTCAAAAAGACTACTGAAAGTATCTTATTAAAATGTCTTAATGATTCAGAGGCACTTATAGCTATTTCTGATGTTCATAATGGTGCTTGTAGTTCTCATCAAGCAGGCCACAAAATAAAGTGGTTATTATTTCGACAAGGTTTATATTGGTCTTCTATGTTAAAAAATTGCATAGAATTTTCCAAAGGGTGCCTAGAATGTCAAAGGCATGCAGGCATAAAACATGTACCTGCAAGTGAGTGACATTCTATAATTAAGCCATGGCCATTTAGAGGTTGGGCTTTGGATTTAATTGGTGAAATTAAACATGCTTCATCAAAAAACCAACGTTATATTTTAGTTGATATTGATTATTTTACAAAATGGATTGAAGCAATGCCTTTACCTAATGTGGATCAAGAGGTAGTTGTTAATTTCATTCAAAATCAGATTATTTATAGATATGGTATTACAGAAACAATTACCACTGATCAAGGTTCAGTGTTCACTGGAAGAAAAATGCAAGAGTTTTCTAGTGAAATTGGATTTCAATTGCTAACTTCAACACCATATTATGCTCAAGCATATGGTCAAGTTGAAGCAGCCAATAAAATAATCATTAATTTGATTAAAAAACATATTGCTCAAAAGCTAAGAAATTGGCATAAAACTTAAGATCAAGTTTTGTGGGCATGTAGAAAATCTTCTAAAGAATCAACTAATACTACACCATTTCAATTAACATATGGTCATGATGCAGTGCTTCCTGTTGAAATCAATTTGCAATCAGTTAGAGGGCAAAGATAAATGGAAATTCCAATTGACCAATATTAAGATGAATTAATTTATTTAGATGAAGAAAGTTACAAGCTTTAGAAATTTTGACTAGACAAAAAGAAAGAGTTGTCAAAGCCTATAATAAAAAGGTTAAGGTAAAAGATTTTAACTTAAGAGAATTAGTATGGAAAGTTATTTTGCCTACGGACAGAAAAGATAGAGTCTTAAGCAAATGGTCTTCTAATTGGGACAAATGGTCTTCTAATTGGGAAGGACTATTTAAAGTTGTTCAAGTTTTTTCTAATGGTGCTAATAAAATTGAAGAGTTAAGTCCTATAAAGCATGTTTTAGGAATAAATGGTAAGTATTTGAAAAAAATATAGCTCAACATTACTCGAAATAAATATAAGCGCAGAATAAAACTTAGAATAAAAACTAAATGGCAAAGAAATTAAAATTGCCACAAAATGGGCATTGTCAAATTACAACCATTAAAACCATAAAATAGAAATATTGTTCGAGTACTAAAAGAAAATTACAAAGTGCTAGTAGTATTTTCATATAAAGTGCTCGAGGAAAACAATTCTGTAGCAATGACTTGGTTGGTATTCTCCAGAATTTTAATTTCTTCAGCAATGACCTCAGATGCATCGAAAGCTTGAATTCCCTCTCTACCTTTAGCATCAATCTTGTCTTGGATCGAGAGAGAGATTTCTGCTTTGATTGACTCTCGAACATTTTGCTCTTCAGCAATTTTGATCTTGTATTCGTTAATCTGACGTTGGAGTTCAACAATGTTAGCCTCCCAAGCAGAGATGTTATTGTTGCAAGTCATTAGCATGGGATGTTGCAGTTCAGCTTGATGTTGAATCCTTGTACATTCGAGTTGAGCATCTTGCGTTTTGGCCAATAGAGCAGTATAAGCATGTTGATGAGCATTCAACCTAGTCAAAGTTTCTCTATGCTTTTGCACACCCTTGGCATATTGATCAATCACGCTTTCGAGCTGTAAAACCTTTCCAAGTAGTCCTGCATTAGTTAATGGGTTGTGTAGTTTCCTCAGAAAGCTTAAGTAACCAAAGGCTCTAGAGGGATCTTCTTCGAGTGTTTTTAACACATTTTGCAAAGCATACTCAGATTTCAACTTGTTGAGTAGAGAGTCTTGCTTTACATTCACATTAACTTCAGCGTTGGAGGGCATAGAAGATTGGGATTGAGACCTTTTTCGGAGGAGAAGACTTAGTGTGGCAGCTGGGTTAGAGTTGTGCATGCTCACAAATTCCTCTTCATTAACACCAATCCTTGCTGAAAGCCTTGATGTTGAAGAGACTGACAGAATTTATGGTCCACCAGCTCTTTCCTCTTTCATGATAGTATCATCTCCTTCAATGTCCTCTCCTTCATCTTCCTCCTCCTCCTCCTCAGTTGATGCAGATTGGCTCGAATCCTCAGTTGTTAGTTTGGTTGGCAATATGGTTTTTATTGGTTTACGATTTAGCCAATTTGTTTCAACCACCTTTTTCCAACTGTATGGATTTTCTTCTTCCTCCAAATCATGCATTTGGTCCGGGTGTACAAAAATGGGAGCACCATGATTAATATCTCTAAAGGACTTTTCAGGAATTGAATCATCCTATCGAAGTAAAAAATAGAATAAGACAAGGATATAATTTGGCTAAATTATAAAAAATAAAATAAAAAAATAAAAGGGGGGGGGGGGGGGGGGGGGGGGGGGTTAAAACTACATGCAGTTATTAACTAAAACCAATAAATGATTTTACTTTGTCAACTTTTTCTTCTTCTTTTGGTGATGTTGTATGTAGGATCTGTTCACGCCATGAGTGTGAGACATGCATAGCTCTTGATTGGTCCTTCATACACAACTTATCAAAGATTTTAGATTGAAGCTCTATAGGAATTTTTTTGAAAAGGGACTAGGGCTTCATTGTCCTCATGCTTCTCTTCATTCTCATAACCTTGCACTCTGTTGGAAGTGTCATTATGTCCTCAATAGAGAGAACTAATAGAGAGAGAGAGAGAGAGAGAGAGAGAGAGAGTATTCTAAGTGAACTTTTCGTTGTTAAAATATGATGAGAACTAATAGTGAGAGAGGAGTATTGAGTGAACTCTACGGTGTCAAAATATCTTGTTCTTATAAAAGAAAACGATAGATGCCCAAACAATATTTTAATTCAAAAATAGAGTGTCTCCATTCAATGCATTATTTTATATTTAATTTATATACAAAATAAATCTTATTTAGGTGTGACTTTTCTCTTCATTGCTTTTTTTTTTTGACCAATTCTCTTCATTGCTTTCATAACTATATATATTAAACATTTTGAAAACTTTTTTTTTCTTACCATTTTTGGACACAAAAGTTATATTGCATCGTACTTTTAAATTTTATTTTGTTAAATGAATTTGACCATAAATATATTAAATATTATATTTCTATTTTTACGTTTTTTCACATAAAAGGTACATTGCACTATAATTTTTAAATTTGAATTTTCTAAAAGTAAGTTTTAACATATATGACTATATTTCTTTAAATGCATGAATTGCCTTTTCTTTTTTAAAAAACTATATTTTTAAATGAACTTTTTGAATTTTTTTTCTCAAATAATTAAATTTGAAAGATTTTTGCGAGTATATTGTCGATCTTTTAACAATTTTTTTAATAAGGTGAAGAACCATTTAGACATCATGAACAAAGCAAACTTTTCCACCATCCTTATCTATATATCTTTATTTTATTATTAAAAGAATAAATAAATAAATAATTACACAAACTAATGGGACATCAACTTAACCCAAGAGTCCACACAAAAGCGTGATATAAACATCACAACTTTTTGATAGGCGAATGAACTGACCGTCAACACGGAAAAGATCCACATATCCACTACTCCATACATCAAGCAACAAGCGATGATGACGACTTTTAACCATTGTAGTTCACTATTTGACACTAATACTTTAGTATTTTTTAATACGAGAGAAATCTTTTAATACTTTAGTATTTAATTTGTATATATTGACCCTAAATGCATCTAATTTAATCATGTCATATAGATATTTGTAGAAATAATAATGAGTCGGCCCTAGTCTTCTTGAGGGAAAAAAAATTCTCTCTTTTTCCTAAGCTTTTTTCCTCTCTGGTTCATTAGAGAGGGGGTGATTGTAGATATTTTTGGCCTAGAATCACCACTCAACATTTGTTTTTCTTTTCTTTTAAAATAAATAAATGGTTTTTCACATATATCGAATTTTCTTTTGTGATTTCGCTGTCTAAATGCGGCGTTGTTGTCACTACTAGAAATTTGTTTATTTCCTACGGATTTTCATGTGAAAAATAATCCGTAGGTATTTCCAAAGTTTATTCTGCGGAGTTTGGTGTCTAATAAATTTCCACAGGTATTACCAAGATTTTTCCTGCGGTTTTTAGCATTCAGAACACTTTCTTGCGAATTCTATTATTTCAAGAAATTCTGCATGTATTCCTAAGGATTTTACTGCGGATTTTGGCGATCTCACTTTTCTGCAGATTTTACTCTATCACACATTTCTGCAGGTAACTTTTATAAAAAAAAAATCAGGATAAAAATATATTATAATTTATAACCTATAACTTATTTCTCATAATTATAATTACAAATCCTCAAAAATAAAAATCACATTATCATTGCACCACCACAACTATTTCAATCACCGTGGAACTCATCTCCTTCTCTAGTGAAACACATCTCCATCAGTTCTTGCTACATAACGACTCATTCACTTCACACTCTTTAGTCTCATCATCACTACTTTTTACCGCAACAATGAGATTTCACTTCGTAAACTCATCGCAAACGCTTTCAATGTGTTAGCCCATATTTTTGTTAAGTCGAAATATGCCCTAAATGTTCATTTGAATATATTGAATGACTGTCAATTATGAAGAGTAATGTCTTCAAGAATAAAAGAAGATAATAAATTATTTGTTTTAATATGAAAGTTAAGGGTAACGTCTTTAAGAATAAGAGTGTCTTGATGGAGAGTATCCACAAGAATTTAATTGATATTTGTCTTAACATTTAGCTGAGAAGGTAAAAGAGAAGACAAATATTCATCAGTGTTTTGCCTTCAAATCACCAATGTTTCGAGTCAGGTGCAGAATTACTTGAAGTGATATATTCTGACTTTAACTTAGCAGATTATTAGTTTTTCCTGGAGTTTCGAATTTGAATCAACACAACGCTTCATTCAAAATGATGGTTATCAACAAACAAGAATGAAGGTTAGGTGGCAAGACACGCGTTGAATGGACGTTTTATAGACGTTATTTAGGCGGTTATTTTGCTTTTCTATAAATACTAGTTCATTTGATGTATTTTCTATCACAAATTACTCATACTAAAAATTCTTGCAAACTCTGAGTGCCAATGCGTTCGAGCGAAAAGAGTGACAAAGGCACAATTTATGATTATGTGATCAACTTTTATTAATGTCAATGCAATTTATCATTTCATGCAATTTACTTACTTTCATTTAAAATTTCTGCATTTACTTTCAATCAAGAATTTACTTTTCTTGCATTTTAATTAAAGTTATTTAAAATTTATCTTTTCAAAACCAAACTTGTTCATTGCAATTAATGAACATTATAATTTTCAATCATGAAAGAATGAATGCACAAATATGTCCTAGAATTTACTAGTTGATCCTGCAAGCATCGAAAATTAGTGTTTGTTTACCAAAATTGACAGTAAACACAATGTAAGCTTCATTTTCTTCGCTTTTTTTTTGTTTAGTTTTGTTTGTGATGATTTGATCTAGTTTAGGTTTGCTTTTATTGTGATTATTTTTTAGCTACCTTCTCTATTTCATTTTATTGAGTTTTGAATTAAATCTGCATTTCCACCATTGTACTCTTCAGTTTTCTGCAATAAATCAGGTGTGTTTGCTTATTTTCATATTTGTATTTCTAATTCCAACAATCAGGTTCGTGCTTTTTCCATTTCACTGATTTGCTATATGTTCTATACCTTTCAGTGTTATGAGATAAAATTTTAAGAATCGGTTGATGATTATCAAGAATAGTGAAGAAAAATGGTGTTTTGAATGCAAAGTTTGTGGACAACTAGTTTTCAAGTAGGGTATTATACATTGTTAGACCCTTAATTTCCTCGATTGTATGCATATTGAAATTTGAGAGCATATTGTGTATATATTGCTCGATTGTTGCATATTGAAGTTTGTGTGCATATTAGTTTGTCAAGGAACAATTGATTGTTAGAGACTCAAAGATTTTAGTTAAATGATATATAATGTGGATTTAATTGTGCATTGCATTCATGAAATTCCAAATGCTATTATAGACTAGTGTTTGTTCACTAGGTAGCTAATTTGGAAGTTTATTATTTTTTGGATTATGCAGGTGATAAAACTGTTGTTGGATCCAATGCAGGTGATGATCAGGTAGCTAAATGAAAAGCGCAGGTAAAATTAGAGTTGTACAATGACTATACAAAATAACTATTTTGAAATTATGATTCATATTCCATAATAGAATGTCACTAGCTAGCTAATTTGGAAGTTTAGCAAGTTGTTTCTAATTCACTTCCTTATCTTGTATTCTTACTTTGTTTTTTTGGTTTATGCACACACATACATCACCCCTGTTGTTCTGTTATTGACAAGTTAGTTTGTCTAGAATACTAGAAGTTATAGGTCTCGAGTGAATTTTTTCAGTGCAATTGACGATACTCTTCTATTATTTATGGTGCAGACAAAGATACTATAGAGGAACCGCAAGAAGGTAGGAGAAAACACTGAGTTTTAGTGGGAAAAATTGTATTATTAGCTTAGTTTACCTTTGTTTTCAAGAGTTTAGGCTTGGTCTATGTTATGATGTGTTGGTACTCAATCATATGAGGAGACCTTCAACAGTAAGTACTAGTAACTACTTTTCACTTTCATTCTCGCAAATGTTGTTTTCTTATACTCAATGGAGCAATAAAGTAAGATCTATAACTTTTTATATGCAGATCAAGAATAACACTAGTTTGATCTCTACTTGTTAGTTTTTTTTTATATAATTTGAGTTAATTGTTTATGCTGATTCTTAAAGAAGTTGGATTTTTTTAGAGAAAACAAAAAATAAGGTGTGATTGGTTTTTCAATTTTGTGATAATGTAACTAATCTGAGTAGATTTTCAACTACATACTCAGACATGAATTGTGTAAGTGTATAACTGATCTTTGTAATGCAGAATGTCGCTTTCAACATGATTTTCTTATTCTTACCATGGGTATTTTTTGGGCCAGGCATGCCCGGGCTTGGCCCAAATAATTTTTTTTTGTTCAGTAAAAATTGAAAAAAGTATGGACAAAAAAACAAGAATGGGCAAAATACTCAGCTTCCTCCCGCGTACGATTGTAAACGGAAGGAAACGGCAAAACACTCTAGTTCTCTCTCGCGAGTCGTGCGATCTAACCAATCACCTCCCTGGCAGAGTCGCAGTCACTTATAAATCCTCGCCATCGGTCGGTCTGAACCACAGAACGCTCTCACCTCACCTTTCATCTCAACGCCTCACTCACTCAAACAGGAATGAGTCTGCGACGAAACGAATTGAATTGATGTGAGTCTGCGAAAGTGCTCCAAGGCCCAATAACAACTATGACCCTGTCACGCGTCACGAGGGTTTTCCACAGTAAAGCTACTATACACTCGCCCTACGCGGTCCCATGCGCAGCTTCCGATGAACCGTTGGATAAACCGCCCGCTGGTTTAACGGTCACAATTCCTACACAAAATCCGTCGCTATCCACACCAAACTTCACCTATAAATATGTGGTTTTACACCACACTATGCTACAATTCATAACCCTAATTCTCTCATCTTGATCACTTACTGACTTGAGCGTCAGAGTCCCTTTCTTTGCAGGCACCACCCCTCTCTAAGACCTTTGGACCGTTCACAATAGTAGTGTTTGTGAATTTTAATAGTGTGTTACTCTGTATGTGAATTTTCTAGTTTTGATGTTCTGTTTATGATATCATATTTTCATTTGGCTGGAAAAATAAATCAGTTTCTGCTTTTGTTTCATATATTGGTTTGAAAATCAAGTTGCGATAAAGCATGTAATATGTATTAACAGGTGTAAAGTCTATTTTGTGACTGGTTCAAAGTTCATAGTCCACATCTATTTTGTGAAGAAAAAAAAAAGGGCTATGAATTTGTTTTTAATCATGTTTTTAATCCCTCTATTATTTGTTAATTTGCTTTTTGAGTGGTTTTATTTAGCTTATTACGTTATGTTTCATCTCTTTAATTTTAATCTTTTTTGTTGACAAAGTGACGAACCTCTTTTATTTTGATTTATGGCATATATATGCTCTTTTATTTTGATGTATAATTATATATATATAAATTTGCGATTAAAATTTTGCCCAGGCGCTATAAAAATTCAAACTACGCCACTGATTCTTACCAATCAATGTAGTTAAGGTTTATTATAGTTGATTACTAATGGTCTTTTATCTTATTTATTTGTAATACTTTGGTCATTTATCTTTTATTTAAAACATTTTAGTCCATTATCTTTTATGCTTGTAACACTTTAATTTTTTTTCTTATTTTTTATTAAACAAATGATGATGTGGCAAGCCACATAGGATAATCTTACTTTTTAAATGTTTTTTAATTAAAAATCTGGAAAAATTTAAAAAACATAAAGAAGTTCATCTTCTTCATCTCATCTTCATCATGTTCATCAACATTTTCATTAAATAACAACATGTATACTCAAATACACATCGAAATAATGACGAATTTATGCATTTGTTTTTCTAAATCTTTTATTAAACTTCAAAATCAAAATCTTCAATTTCCATTACCCTAAATAGGGGTGAAAGCGGATCGGATAAAACTAATGAAACTGGCGATTCAAACCTGAAAAAATCTAACTTTTTTTGGTTTGGATAAAAAACCGAACCGATCCGAATTAAACCGAGCAGGTTTGGTTCGGTTCTCGGTTTTTCGGTTTTCATTTTTGAAAACCGATGAACCGATGAACCGAACTGACTAGTTAAGTTTAATAATTTTAATATTCAAATGCTAACATATTTCATGTACATGCTAGTTAACTTATAGCATATGACTTAAATTTCATGAAAATAGAGAGTATAACAGTAGTTCAATTCTTCAATAATGTATTATATGTCCTCTGAACATAATTATTTCAATCAACAAGCCAGTTATATGTCCTCTGGATCGAAAGTTGTGGTTTAAGGTTTGGGTCTTTTTGGAGATTACATATTTGGAGTTTTTAGATTTGTGATGATTTTTGGAGTTTTTAGGTAATTTCTGAGATATTGATTAATTTACTATAAGGTTAATTAAATTTTACTCCCCTGTAAAATAGGACAATGTTGTTTTATACTCTGCCAAAAAAATTGTTGCTTTACCTTTGTAATATAAGATTATGCGCTTTACTCCTGGTCAAAGTCAACAAAATAGACAGGCAGAATCTGTTACGTGGCATTTTTTTTAAAATTTTTTTTTGACACCTCATCTTTTTTTTAATTAATTTTTTTAAAAAAAATTAATTGTTTTTTTTATAGATTTGTTATTATTTAACGGCGATTTTTAATATAATTTGCGGCGGTTATAACCATGGTTTTATTATATTTAACAGAGATTTCGTTTTGCAGCAATTTTTTAGTATGATTTGCACAAACTATTTAGTGAGGGTTTTAAACCGTCATAAAATGGAATCTCTGTTAAATATAATAAAATCGCCGTTAATTATAATATAACCGCTGCTAATTATATAAAAAACCACCGCTAAATAACAAATTTAAAAAAAAAATGTCGCATGGCATGCCACATCACAGATTCTGCCTAGTTAGATTTTGTTGACTTTTTTTTTTGAAATAAAACCATAAAAACTAGAACAACTACAAAGCATCCATATCTTTTTGGATATGGGCCAAAATGTACAAAGGAATATCACTAGACCAATCTATGTTAGGTTCAAATTCAGCCCACTTGGCTATTTCATGGGCAACCCAATTTCTCTTTCTCCTTACCCACGAAATAGAAGAATTTGGGTGGCGTTTTAGGAGCTCAGAGTAGCGCTTGACCACAGCACCCCTCGCCTTTGATAGGGTGGTAAAGCGCAGAATCCTATATTATAGAGGGTAAAGCAACAAAAAATTTACAAAGAGATAAAGCAACTTTAATCTATTTTACAGGAGGTAAAATGCAATTAACCTTTACCATACTATGACTGCGTATTTTGTTCTTAAATATTGGTGTAACTAACCTATATGGTAAATAACCGGGTTTGTATTTTATGCATTAAGCTTAAGTCCTAAAAACTTGTTAGTCTAAATTTAATACATCTCATGCATGGTCTTGATTTGATTAGGATATATACATATCATGCTTATAGAACTTTGAGGATTGGCCGGTTGTTGATGCTCTACCATCTTATATATGGACGAGAAAGGGAGTTGCCAGGTGGAAGACATAGGAGTCTCATTTATGGAGTATAACAATTTTGTTAATTTTTAAAGTCCGTAGATACTATAGGGATCCTTAGAGATGGGGATGGAGGGAACTTTCCCTGTGGCGGGAATTCGAAGACTGGGAAAAATTTAAAGGGTGGGACAGGGCGGAGAACGGAGAAACAACCTCCACACATTTTCCACTCTATTGACATCCCTACTCAACAATCCTAATTCTCCATACATACTAGTATCACTTTCACATAATTATAAGTGATCTTAAATCTTCCACCACAAGAAGTAGGAGGAGGAGGAGGAGGATATTTTTCAAATGACTAAATGCTTCTAACAGCTTTTGTAAAATAAATAGTTTTTTTTCTTAATATATCCATAATTAAATAATTTCTTACTTTCGTTATTTTAAAATTGAATATTTTAGATTTAAATCTTTTTTTGTTTATGCTAAAAAAATAATTCGAGACATAGTTTTATCTCTTAGGAAAAAAAACATTAGTCCCCAACAACAAACTATGAAAATTTTAATCCCTACATGAACCACCGTTAGAAAAAAGACAATTAGCCCCTATCTTCCTTTCGGTGGATGAGGAGAACTAGGGGCCAAAACTGTTTAGAATGTTAAGTTCTTGGGCTTTATTGCCTGGTTATCACGAGTTTGTTCAAATAAAATGGCAGTCTTTTCAAGTCAGTGGGTGGGGTTGCTTTGTGTTGAAAGAAAAGTTGAAACTTCTGAAAGGATGTTTAAAAGATTGGCATGACCATCATGGGCGGGATTTGATAGGTAGGCTGAAAGATGCAAAAGAAAAAAGGTTAGCTTTAGAGGTGAAAGGGGAAACTGAAGAGTTGGCGGATTCTGAGCGGGATGAATTTATTTTTTTGGCTTCTCAAGTGTGTTCTTTGGCGCGTATGCAGTGTAGTAATCAGTTACAACAGTCCAGGTTATGTTGGTTGAAGAGGGTGATGAAAATTCCAAATTCTTTCATGGGGTATTGTCGAGTAGGAGGAGGGTGAATACCCTCTCTCATGTTGTGGTTAATGATGCGGTTATTGAGGGGGTGGCAGGTGTCCGTGAGGCAGTTTTTCATCATTTTCAATCAGTGAGGGTGGCTATACCAAGAATTGCGAATCTTCAGTTTAACTCTATTTGTGCTGCTAATGCTTATTACTTGGATTGCCCGTTTGACGAGTTTGAAGTAAAGCAAGTTGTGTGGGAGAATGTGATAATTTCAAGAGTCCTGGTCCTGATGGTATTAATTTCAGTTTTATCAAAGAGTTTTGGGTGACGATAAAAGGTGATTTTATGCGTTATATGTTAAAATTCTACTCCAATGGTCGTTTGGTGAAGGGAGCAAATTGTACTTTTATTGTTCTCATCCCTAAGGTGGTCAACCCTCAAAAAATTGCAGATTATCGTTCTATCTCCTTGGTAGGGTGCATGTATAAAGTGTTAGCCAAGGTGTTGGCAAACAGGTTGAAATTGGTGATTGGTAAAGTTATCTCTGAGAATCAATCAGCTTTTGTCCACGACTGTCAAATTCTTGATGGTATCCTCATTGCTAATGAAGTCGTTGACGATGCTGAGAAACGGAAAAAGGAGTTGCTTATGTTTAAGGTTGACTTTGATAAGGCGTACGATTCGGTTGAGTGGGGTAACTTTGATTCAGTGATACTAAAAATGTGTTTTTCACCGAAATGGAGACAATGGGTCATGTAGTGTGTTAGCTCGGCGACTGTTTCAGTGTTGGTCAATGGGTGTCCTACCAATGAATTTAAGATGGGGCGTGGGCTGAGACAGGGGGATCCTCTTTCTCCCTTTTTGTTTTTGATTGCGGCCGAAGGGTTACATATCATGCTCAAAGTTTCGGTTGATAAAGGCATTTTTAAAGGCTATCACGTGTGTTCGGCCTCTGGTGCTCCTGTCAATGTTTCTCACCTTCAATTTGCTGATGACACTTTGATTATTGGTGAGAAAAGTTGGGTTAATATTTGTGTTCTAATAGCTAATCTTATGTAGTTCGAGCTTGTTTCGGGGTTAAAGGTTAACTTTCACAAAAGTATGCTTGTTGGTGTGAACATTGTGCATTCCTGGTTGAGAGATGCAACATCAGTTCTTAAGTACGAAACAGGTAGCATTCCTTTTCTCTATCTGGGGCTTCCTATTGGAGGTAATGCGAAACGAAAATCTTTTTAGTCTGCTTTGATTGCTAAAATCCGTTGTAAATTGTCTTTGTGGAAAAGTCATCATCTGTCCATGGGTGGGCGATTGGTTTTACTCAAATTTATTTTATCCTCTATTCCAGCTTATTTTCTATCCTTCTTCAAAGCTCCGGCAGGTACCATTTCTCTTATTGATTCTATTTTTAAAGCTTTTTTATGGGGTGGTTGTGAGGAATTTAGGAAAATAAATTGGATTAAATGGGAGAATGTTTGCATTGAAAGCCTACCATGTTTTAGTAACTAAATGAAACATTTCACTCTCTCAGTCTCAGGAGCTTTTAGCCTCCATATTTTATTCCAAGACATGTCCTCACTACTATTGTCAAACTGGCATAATAAATTATATGTATGAGCTACTGAAAATTTACCATTCCGGCATTACTAGCACCAGGCCATAAACAAGTATCCTTCTTATTTGTCATACTGATTTTGTTTACAAATAAAGAGAGACCGAGTGTATCATAGATTTGGTAGACCTGAAGTTTGAAATCCATAAGTGGTAAAACTTTATGTTTGTATAAGTTTTGTCACTAAATTTTCATAAAAAAGGGACAAAAATGTATATTTTATTTTCAAAAGAATATTCAACGCAATAACATTTTGCCTATAGATAAAATTATAAATGTCAAATGACCTCACGCAAAAGTTTATTGGGCTTGATGTTTGGATAATGTATAGGCTCACTTACCAATTCCACTTTTTAATTAGAAAGTGAAGAGGGAACAGGAATCGAACTCTAGACCACTTAATCAAGAGGCTCTGATATCATATCAGATAACCAATTATCCCAAAAACTTAAACTGTTAAGAAATATCACATCAATAATTTTATATTATTTCTAACAATAAACAGCAATAAAATTCACATATAATTTAGCCTGAATTCAAATCATATAAAAGTGTTCAATCTATTAACATAATATCAATATTGATATTTGAGCTAGAAGCCTAGAAGTTATAGACTTTTCAAAACAATGACATGTTGGTGAGTATCTTAGAAGTTGTGGTGGATGATAACAATGACTCACGAAATTGAGGCTTGATTTAAGCATAACCATTTTTTTATGACGCAATTTAAGTCTAACGATAAGAAACTCAATAGACGACCAAGTTTCAAAATTGGCAACCTATGCATATGGTTTTTGTTTTTTAATGCTTTCTACATATTGATTTTCATAGAATTTCGATTATTTTTTAATTTGGGTCTTACTCCCTCTACTCTCTATTATAAATAATAAATTAATTAAATTTGTTTTGTTTTTTAATTTCGATTAGTATAGTATAAGGTTAACTTTTAGATACGTCAATATATTTCTATATCAAATGTACAAAAAAAGTAATTAAAATATATTTATCTAGTACATAATTTATGTCCTTTTAATGATAGTAAGATTTTGATTGTGAATTTAATTTGATATATACATATATTATTTTTTGAATGAAATATATATATATATATATATATATATATATATATATATATATATATACAGTGGCGTATCCAGAAATTTTTGTAGGTGGGGGCTAGAAAATCGTATTTTTTTCTAATAACAAACAAGTGAACAACCCGCATCATATTAAGGTGAAATTCAATATCATTCAATCCAACTTGCTATGTTTATACCTCTCTTAACCATTTAATCCAACAATTAGGGTGACAAAAAAAACTACACAAATAAGGTGATAAAAAATTTACAATATATAAAACTTTAAATAAATTACATTTTCCTCTACGAGGCTTCATATTTTTAAAATAGTCGATGGTTTTTTCACTGTCAACAATATCAAATATGTCACTCTCTATAATATGTGTAACTAATTAAATATCTATTTTTTTTAATAAAACCCAAAACAAACATAAATCTATTTCTACAAATTTACATAAGAAAGACAAATAAAATTGAGTAAAGTATCATACATACATTTTATGAATGAATGCACTAAAGTACAAAACTAATAATATTTGAAGTAAAATAAAATCAGAATTTTATATATTGAAGGGAAGTAAAAAGAAGAGTCAAATATTATTGGGAGAGAATAATTTTGTGATACTTAAGTAAGAAAAAAAAGAGTGACATGTTTGATATACACCGATTGTGATTTTTTTTTACATATATGTTCTAGATTTTTTTGGAAACATTTCAGAAACTTACTTATGAAATTGACATTATAATATGATTTAATTGGATGTATATGTAAAAAATATACTGATAAAAAATAAAATTCAATAAAAATATAAGTTTTTGGTGATCTAATTAATAGTTAATGGCCTAAGCTCAAATAAAATTAGTGATGGAGGCTTAATAAAATCATATAACTAGTTATTAAGGAATTTGTTTTCATTTGGTGGGGGCTTGAGCCTCCAATAGTTTGTACTTGGATACGCCCCTATATATATATTATATAGGGTTTGCTAACTTCCACCCATGTGGGAGGAAGTTATCCTCCCACTAAATTGCTCCCCCCCCCCCCCCGCACTAAATTGCTCCACACACTCCCTTGCACGCCCCCCCCCCCCCCCCCCCCCCGCTGTGCGCCCCCCCAACCCTCAGTTGTTGCGCGCGCCCTCCAACCCCCTCCCCCCCCCCCCCCAAAAATTTTTTTTTGATGTTTTTTTTAATATTTTTTTAATTTTTGTTATTCATTTGAAATACATATTATAATAATATATTTTTAATGTTTATATAACTTTATTTTGATTTAAAATTATATACTAAAAATGTACAATTAACATAAAAACTATTAAGTGTATCAAATGGTTTTGGCATACTAATATCTGAAATCATTCGACAGCAAAGATGGTTTTGACATACTAATAATAATTTAACAATAATAATTTTATTATTTAGGGTATCGAAACCATTATACTATACTAATGGTTTCCGTTTATAACATCCTGAAACCATTCAAAATCATTAGTTCATACTAATTGTTAAAACCATTAATCTTTGAAACCATTTAACAATATTAATGTTTTCAAAGATTTATTTTATGATTTCAGTCATAATCATTATTAAAAACCATTTAACAATAATAATTCCATTGTTCTTTTACTTTAATAGAAACCATATCATCTTGTTTTAATATTTGACTCAATTTTGACATACTAATAATAATTTAGGGTATCGAAACCATTATACCATACTAATGGTTTCAGTTTATAACATCTTGAAACCATTTAACAATATTAAGGATTTCAAAGATTTATTTTATGATTTAAGTCATAATCATTATTTAACTCAATTTCATTGTTCTTTTACTTTATTAGAAACCAAATCATCTTGTTTTAATATTTGACTCAATATTTTTTTCTTTTTTAGGGTATTGAAACCATTCAAAACCATTAGTTCATACTAATGGTTTCAGTTTATAACGTCTTGAAACCATTTAACAATATTTATGGTTTCAAATATCTATTTTATGATTTCAGTCATAATCATCTTGTATTAATATTTGACTCAATTTTTTTCTATTTAGGGTATCGAAACCATTAGATCATACTAATGGTTTCAGTTTATAACGCATTGAAAGCATTTAACAATGTTTATGGTTTCAAAGATCCGTTATGAAATTATTCCACCCTAAATGGTTTGAGCATGATTTTAGTTTAATCAATAAACTAAATTCAATTAATAAAAAAAAAGTAAAAAAAAAAAAACAATTACAAAAAATGGTGGGGTGGGGGTGGGCTAGGTGGGAGGTGCGCATAGCAATTGGAGGGGCGCGCGGAGCAAATGGATGGAGGGTTGGGGGGGCGCGCGCAGCATGTGGAGGGCGCGCGCAGCAAATGAGGTTTGGGGGGCTCGGAGTAATTGGGGGGTGCGTGTGAGCAATGGGGGTGGTGGGGGGCGTGCGAGTAATTTGGTGGGTGGAGGGTTGCTAACTTCCTCCCACATGATTTTAGGTGGGAGGATGTTAGCAGCCCCCTATATATATATATATATATATATATAGATGACAATTGTTTTAGATTATATTAGATTTAGTTATATATTTATTTAATAACACAGTGTCAAATTCTTCCATGAGACAAAATCACATAATATATATTTTCCGATGTTAGTTATTCATATTTTTACATTTTTTAAACCTAATCACTTTTTAGTTAAGTGGCCGTATTGGGTTCTCGGTCCCTGCATTTTCCAGATAATATCTCTACTATAACTAAGTTAAATTCACATAAATATACACAATTTTAAAGTTTTAATTTCCCTAATATTAGAGTGAAATGAATTATCTCTCACAAAATTAAGATAGTCAATACATGATGGATCAAAAATGAAGTTCAATTTCGATGTGTTTGTGAAAGTTATGTATTTCATCCGTCTTAAAATATCAGAGAAAATTGATCAATTTTAATTGATATATTTAATTAAGAATTTAATCCAAATACATTAACTTTATGGATCTTGTTAATGTGTGCCCTAAGGGCACATGTTAAGGAAATTAAAATTAGAATTTTTATATTGGAAAATACAACTGTTTGACTATTAAAAAGTTAAATGCACGATTTTTAAGAAAAATATTTTTTTTTAAGTTTATTAATATGTGCCCTTAAGGCACATGTTTAGCTTCTACAAAAAAAAAATATTTGCCTAACTTTATTTGATAAATTTTAACTTATATTTTAGGACAGAATATTATATATAATGGTCATGTTAGCCTTTTTTTTTTTGAAGTTATGGTCATGTTAGCCTATCTTGTCATGTTGGATGTATTTATGGGAGTAGGCATTTAATATGTCTAACTTGAGTCGTGTCTTAGCAAGAATGGAATGCCCATGTGCTTCTCGCTTAATTACAAGAAACTGAGGGACCGCACAAATAATTGAATTTGAATCTATACTATTATTATTTAGGACCCTTTTTTCAAAAGAAATGGTACACGTGTCATTCTCACATGCATTATTCTCTCATATCATTTTATCAATTAATGCTTTTGCTTAAAAAAAAAATCAATCAAAGTTGCACCTATTTAATGTCATTCCCACATTTTGATTAAAAAAAAAAATGACATTCCCACTCAATGCTTTTACTTAATTGATGCTGATTTATTCTCTAATTAATTGAAGATCGAAGATTTCAATTTCAGAAATTATGATTCATACTATTAAAATGGAGATGCTTTTTTTTTTTGTACAAAAGAGGGAAAATGGAGATGCTTTTATATAATAATATTTATTTAAAATATTTTATATTAATAAAAATATCTTACCATGTAATTAAAAAATTAAAATATATATATATATATATATATATATATATATATATATATATATATATATATATATGTATATATATCAATTAGGACGGTATTATCACATTTTATATTATTATCACATTTGTTAGCATTATTATCAAGAGACCTTTTTTTTTCTTTCTATGTAGGCAAAAAAATATCATTATCATTTTTTTTTTCTATGGAAGAATGATGGAATCGGTTTTTTTTCTTCTTTTCTATATAGCCATATTTACAAACAAATTTAATGTTATATTTTTATAAAAATTAGGTGCCTTAAAATGCATTTTATAATGCACAAAATATTTAATTTATTCAATAAAAAAACAAATGCACTATTTATTTTAATGTTTTTTAATAATTATTTTCTTTTATAGTACAATTTATTTGAATTTAAAATTATGCGCATAAATATAATTATAAACATAAAAGGAGGTTTTCCATAAATATTTTTTTATTATTAAAAAACGTATTTTAAAAGATTTAAATATAATATGTAAAAAGTAATATAAAAAACAATAAAACCAAATAATATTGTTTGATAACGAATTATTAAAAAATGTTGTTTGTATTTTTTTGTAAAATAATGATATAGATAAGAATGTCAATAAAATATTGTTACATCAATGCTATTTATTGCAAATATTTCTTCATTATGAATTTGATTGTGTACCTTTTACTATAAATAGTGCTTTTACATTCAACATTCTTCATACTATTTTGATATTCATTCATATAATTCTTCCAAAAAGCTTTATCTTTTATGTCCATCAATATATTGATATATTCTAGCAAGTGCTTAACCTATTATTTGTGCAATGGTTTAGTTTTGTTATTTCATATCTTTATTTTGGTTCATTATTTTATGAATCATATTCTTTGTTTTCTTCTCTTCAATAGTAGTTTTCTTTTGGTATATTCTATATTTTATTATCTTTTAATGATTCTTCAAAGAAATTTAAGAATAAAATATTGATAAATGATTTTACAATATCAAAAACAATTTATTATAACTCTCATTCCTAAGACCTACTTCACCATTTACTCGCTACACCTGCACCTGTATTACATATCTATATAATAGTTATAGTTACCGGTTTCTATTTAGATGTGTGCTTTATTTTAATATTATGATATTAAATTCACGAGCTAAGGATGCTATTAAACATTGTAATGTCAAAAACAAAACACAAATAGTAGTATGATACAAATGAATTAGTTATTGGTCAATGTAATGGTAATAATGTTTTCATTTGTGCTCATGGTTGTTTGATTGATTATTTATGTTGTGAATTCTTAAACCAATAACCTTTTAGTGTGTGGGACAAATGAACAAACCAACCAATAACAAAATAATCGAGTAAATAAATTAACCAAGCAATTAATCAACCAAACAAAAGCTAAACTATCATAAAAGCGATAAAGAACACAAATCAATTTGTTTACCCAGTTCAGTCAAACCGACCTAATCTGAGGGAGAGAGAGCTCTCCATTCCACTATCAATCTATGAATCTTGATTACAATGAGATATACTCAAAAGAGTTACAAGAATTAGTGTTTCTCTAATTCTACCCTTTTCCCAAATCTCTTCCCGTGACTAAGAAATTTCAATAATAGTACAAGAGATTACAAAAGAAAGAAATAACTTACCAACTCTAAAAAATACCAAAGAGAAACCCTCTTAATCTCTTACCTTCATGTTGGTGAAGAACCTAGCAAAAACCATTGCCTCTTATTCTTTCTCTCTGCCGCCACTCATTCTCTCGGTGGCTACATTTCTCTCTGCCTTCATTTCATTACAACAACACAAATATATATATATATATATATATATATATATATATATATATATATATATATATATGCTTCAACTTGTGCAGTTGTGTGTGACATGAAGACAAGGAAGTGGCACTTGAATAAAAACAGTATCCAATGCCTTATCACAAACAACACGTGAAAGGTATAAGTAGCACGTGCATCCTTTAATTAACAAGGCAAATTTCAACAATTTAGGTGCATGATCGAGAGGCTCTATCTCGAGCATACAATTATATTTTTGCTATATGCTAAATTATTTTGTTAGTTTATAAGTTTATTTTTGTTGCTAAATTATATATATGATATGATCTTTCAATCCAATTAAACAAACACTGCAATAAGGCGGAAAAACAAATAAACATCATACAAGAAGGAAAAACAAACAAACACTGCACGAAAACAGGAAATAAACGCGACGAAAAAATCACAAACAAAACTAATTATCAAAAAAAAATTAAACTACAACTATGTCAAAATCACTTATTTAGATGAAAAAAATATAAAGGAATCACTTATTTTGGAAAAGTAAAGACTCAAAATCACCCCTTTCGATGAGAGGAGGAGTTTTTAGATAAGCTTTTGATGCAAAAGAAAGTTTAGTAGAGCCGGCCCTAATTTATTTGATAGTTATAAAAAATTTAATATTGAGATTTTATTTTTTATAGTCGCATTTTTTACCCGTGCTTAGCACGGGTCCGGATTCTAGTTAGTAGTAATTGGGTCTAAGAGGTGTACGTGAGCCGGATTGTGTTTAGTATAAATTTAAATTCAAACCACTTAAAAGTAATCACATATTTGAATTAGTAAAAGTGTTTATTGAGTCTAGTAAAATAATCACATATTTTTGTACCCAAAAAAATAAATAAATAACCCTCATAATTTCCACGGAATTCTTTACCAACTACTACATTTTGGTAATTAGGTTATATGAAATATTTAGTGATAAATGATGTTAAGTATGTAATATATATTATGGAATAAAATATTTTGTAAGTAAATATTGAATTTTTGCTGATGAAATGAGTGGTACTTTATTGATTGAACTATATCATGAGTTGTAATTTTTGGCAATTACAACAATGACTATATCATGAGTCATCATATTTTTTCTTAAAATTAATTGAAACTTTTTTTTTCTTAAAAAACAATGTAATATATTTTTATTATTTTTTTAGCACCATAAAATGATAATATCATTATTATTATTTTTAATAAAAATAATCTATTTTTACTATTTTCAATGATAAAAAGAAGTCAAAGAACAAAACCTCAACGAAAATGATCGTAAAATGAATTAAGATTGAAAGGTATTGAAGACTAGTGCATTTTTCGTTCAAAATATACATGTATATATAATTCTTTTTGGAAATTTCAATGTTGGACTTTGAGAGATTTTTGATCTCTTTTCGTAATCAAATAGTAAAGGTAAAATATTTCATGTTTAATTAAAAAATATTTCAAAAAACCATAATACTAACGAGTTTGTGAGTTAGTAAAATTTGTGGGTTGGCTCCGATTTTACCCGAAGTTCGATCTTTTTTTGGGTTTCTTTATTTTGAAATTTATACCCACCCATTTACTCGTCCTAACCTATTATTTTAGATTAGATTGGAGGAATTTGTCCAAATTGAGTGGATTTGTCCAATCCATAAACACTCCTAATTGAGTCATTAGTCCCTTGTCTTAGACATTTAGTTTGAATTAACAATCTAAAACCAATTAATTGTATAAATTGAAGAGTTAAATATGTTTTTGGTTCTTATAAATATTTAAAATTTTAATTTTAGTCTCTCTAAAATTTTTCTTCGACATTTTTTGGTCCCTATAAAATTTTCAATCCTCATTTTTAGTCCCTATTTTTAATTCAACTCATGTATAACCTTCGTATTTTTTAATAAAATTGTGCATAAATGTGTAAAATATTATGAAAATATCTGTTTTGTTAAAAAATTTAATTAATTTATTAATATAAAAATTCATAATTGATTTCTATTTTGTAAAAAAAATAATTTTTTTGAGAAAGATTATTATAATTTTATAAATTTTTCTGTAAAATTTAATTCAAAAATATGAATTTTGATCTACATATGAGTTTACTTAGAAGAAATGACCAAAAGTGAAGATGAAAAATTTTACAGGAATTAAAAGTCAAAGAAAATTTTTAGAGGGACTAAAACTAAAACTTGATATATTTAAGAGGACCAAAAACATATTTAACCCTAAATTGAATCGTTTGACCATATTTTTTTTAATAATGTATAGATGTAAATATTAACATATAAAATCTTGTTTGATTTGTTTTGATGAATATTGTTAAATTATCAAGTTTCTATAATTTTTAATGCTAAATAATTAAATATATTAGTGATTAAAATTGTACATTAACGTATGTACAGTGATTAAATATAGTCTTATATTTAGAATGGGAGGTAGTATCAAAGTCTCACATACTATGTGTTAGTATGACCGAGTCTCACCGATCAGTGAGCCACGCTATTGCCACCCATTAGTTTTTTTATATTTAAAAATAAATTAAAAAATAAATTGTATTAGTGTTAGTGTAAATTATATTAAAGATAAACTCACTTAATTAGAGATGTCAAAGCACCAAATATAAATTATAGAATTTATATCTAAATTATGTATTTATACAATAAATTTTTTATATTAAAAATTAATTATTTGATAGCCTAATGGATTGATTAATTTTAGCAAGTAGTAACTTCCAAGACTTTATTATATCATTTCTTTTGTTTTAAAAATTAAATTTAATTACAATCGGATAATGAGTAATATATTAATTAATAACTAATAATACTCCCTCCGTCCCTAATTATAAGACTCTTTTTGACCACTGCATGTTCGCCAATGCACAATTTTGATCGCTAATATCTTTAATTATCTAGCAGTAAAAATTATAAAAATTTGATATCTTGAAAATACTCATCAAAACAAATCAAACAAGATCTTATATGCTAATATTTGCATCTGTATATTATTAAAAAAAATACGGTCAAAACATGATAGATGAATAGTAAAATTTAGTCAAAAGGGGTCTTATATTAAAGGACGGAGGGAGTAATAAATAATCACAATCATACCATTGTAGATTTATTACCACATAACACAAATAAAATAACTAAAGTATTTTGTCTTTTGTAAAAGACGTCTCGTTGAGTTGAGATATATTGGTGTTGTATATAAACTATTTTTATTCTTAAATTCCAAATAATGTGGAACTTATTGGATGTACCGGAATATAAAGTGTAAAATTCAAGGAACAATATTATCGTCAAAAAAAAATATTATTACAAATAATATATTATTGATATAGAGCAAATTTAGGGGGGTACACCCCCTCGTACAACTATATCAGTAGTTAACATTTTGTACTAGTTAAGTACATTGAACCTAGTCTATAAGCACCCTTAGTTAGAGTCAATTAAGATCATACACTTATAATTTGTAATCTTAAATTTGTTACAATTTTAGAGATCATTTTCTTCATCTCTAAGAAAACTTACTCGTTACGTTCATCTATGACTTCCTTACTTATGTTTTCACAATTTTATAGAATAGCACAAAGTTTTTATTTTGTCATACAAGAAACTGTATACTCATTTATTGCAGAATAGATGGTGCAAAGCATGAACATCAACACAACATTAGGATTTTGTATTTGTATTATATATTCAAACACTGAACCAACCAAACTAAATACACCAAAAGCAAGACACTCAAACCGACGCTAGAGATCATGATGTAGATTTAACACCCACATCATAACTTCAATTATTGTTTTCATGAAACAACACAATCAAAATAAACTTGGCTGATACATTCAATTAATAATCAGGATTAGCCAAAACGTAACCCTCAACAGCCTTAAAAAGTCCACTTCCTCTAGCCTTAGTTTCATCACGAACTGCATCAGATAGAGCTGCATCACCTTTGGTGTGGAATTTCACTGAAATCTTAACAGTGGATCCACCATCGGGGCCAGCACCAATACTTGTCACAAATTCTACTTTCTCTAAACTTTCATCGAGCGCTGTTCCTCCCACTAAACTGTAGTTGTATCCCAAATTTGCCTCATCCACTACTTCTACTTTGTGTAGAATAAAAGTAGTTTTCCCATCTGCAGTACATGAATACTAGTTAAATATTGTTTCCTTTCCATTCTCAAATTCTATTATCATAAAAATAAAAGTCTAACATAACTGACTTCTTTAGAAGAAAAAAAAACATAACTGACTTCTTAATATATCTACTCAAAAATTTCATATAGAATTTAATTTAATCATTACTTTTTAACTACACTTAATATTAGTAATTTTAATTTTTTTATTTTCACCACCAGTTTAATCTAGTTCGGGGATCAGTTATGTCATAAAAGTGATTCCAACTCCGTCCCTATCATAATTGTAGAGAGATCGAACTATAGTCCTTCCTACCAAGTTCAACGCAAATCACCATTGAACCAACTAACTATTAACTATTGGTAAAAAATCTTTGTTTTATCATAGATCATCTTTACTAGAGATAAGTTAATTAATTAAGTTAACTAATTAGACTTTTATAATACGAAATTAACTACCTTCAACACCAGTAAGCTTCTTGATAGTTCCGGGTCCACCATTTCCTTCAATGTTTTCAATACTCTGAATGACAGGAATCACCTTTGGGATGATTTCGTCACCATCTTTTGCTAGAGCTTTGAATAGTTTAGCTGGAGCAATAGGTGAGGTAAACTCATCATCAAAAGCAAAAACACCCATGATATATTTTGAGATAACTACAAAGGATCAATATGCAAGAAGAAAATGGAGAAGTGTATATAGAAGTAGATAGTTTGTGATGCGTTTTTTGACATAGTGAGGGATGTTATTTATAGGACTTTGGTAGGACCTACCTAGTTTGTAAGCCTCAATAATTTAGCTCTCAAGTTGTACATTGAGGTGCTTGGTGCATGTGAATGGTGCTTGGTGTGCTTGGTGTATTGGGTCAATGTTCGTCTATGCCGTATAATTTTGACAATATTTAATTGGTTTGCTAAAAACAAAAATGTCCGAAATAGTTTAGGTATAGGTGGATAATTTAGTTTTTTAAATTTATAAATCAACAAGTTAGTTATTTAAATTGAAAATGAGTATTCAATTGTCATTTTTTATTTATTTTGCAAATACAATTTTGGTTTCTCTATTTTATTATCGTTAAACTTTTAGTCCTCATATTTTAAAAATCAGGTAATTTATTCTCTAATATAAAAAGTCAACGTTTTTTTAGTCCTTCTCTCATTTTAATAATGTGTCGTCTGAGATGATGATGTGGCGAAGCTGACGGGGATACATTATAATTCCAACTCATTTCTTATTAATTAAAAATACACATTTTACTTTAAACATAATTATTTTATTAAAATAATATAAAATTAATTTCATTTATAAAAGAATATTTATTATGAATAAGGAAAATTTGCATGATTTTGCTTTTAATTTTCCTGCAGATTTAAAATTCATAAATATTTTTTTTTTAAATTATCCTGCAGATTTTAGCTTTAGAACTAAAATAAAAATGATTTTAATATATACGAATGAATTCTTAAGAAAAAAAATACTAGGATGAAAATAAAAAATGCACGTACATACAGAAACGAAAGTTTCATTTAAACTTTTATTTTAAACAGATGAGACTTGCTAAGGAAGCAACCCTCTCAAAATTTCAAAATGATCAGTGTTGTTTTAGATGTTTGCTATCATTATCTTAGGCTTCGTTTGACCTAACTTTTTTTAAAAATAAAAGCTGCTTTAAGCTTAAAAGTGATGAAAAGAATTTTACAAATAAAGTAAAAATTGTTTGGTTAATTTTTTTTATATTTAAAAGTACTTATCTTTTTTTTGTATTTTTTTGGTCAAGACCAGGTATCCACCACCGAACACAGTGACTATTCCCTCGCTAGATTGGAGGCACCTCGATGGGTGAGATAGCTGGCCCAAAGATTAAAAGCTGCCCCATACCCTAGGTGATGATCGAACCCTCGACCCTTAGTTAAGAGATGATGAGCCTCAACCGCTCAACCACACCCCTTGGGTTCTCTTTTTTGTATTTTAAACTAAAATATTTTAATATAGTTTGTACTTTAATTTGTACTTATCTTCTAGTGTATTTTTTTTTGTTGAGGCAAATATCTATATTTTCTTCATTAGTATAAGTCACTTTTTTTAATAAGAGCTTCATAAAATATGTGTTTGGCCCTACGGATGACTTAAAAAAGAAATAAAACTAAAATAAAATCGGATCAAACGAAAACTTAAAATAAATAACATTTTTAATAAATTAACATTACTTTAATGATTTATTTTTTTAGAATTAGTACAAATAGTAATAATTATAGGCTAAATTATATATTTAATCCTTTAACTTACTTATTAGTTTCATGTTGGTACCTTAATTATTTGTTGTTACATTTTAGTCCGTTAAGTGTGTCTTTTTTTTTTACCATGATTTTGGTATAAAATTTTCACTTGTGTTAGCGATAATCAATCTCCGTTGGAGAGCTTGTGGGGAACACAAGGTGGGTTCTCTCCTCTCAACCGAATTTTTGCAAACGAATGAATCAGGAATCAAACCCTTATCCACATGTTTAAACGGACCAAGACTCTTATCATTTAGACCAATTCATTATTAGTAAGTGTATCTATGTTGGTCAAATTAGTACTTTCTATTAAATTTTAATCATTTTTTCAATTTTAACCATTAAATTATGAGACTCTACTAGATCTTATAATGCAATATCAACAATTAATTATTTTCTTATTTTTCCTTTTCATACTCACCTTCACTTTATCATCACCGTCATCATTATCAACATCATCATCAAACACAACACAAATTCATTACTCAAACTCAAACACAAACACACACATTCATCACACACAACACAAACACACAAATTCATTACTCAGACACACAAATTTTGGAGAATTCTCGTGGCTTTCTTGGGATAAGAATATTCATACTTGGTTGTGGGTAGATCAACAAATATTTCTTAAATTCATACTAATTGGTTATGGGTTTCAAATCTGCAAAAATAGACTAGGTGTAATATACATTATATATATATATATGTGTGTGTGTGTGTGTGTGTAGAGTTGCATGATGATTAAATGGTTAAAATTGATTTTTTTTTTTTATCAATTATTTAAAGTAAATATGCATTTATATATAATTTCATTACATATAAAAAGAGATTAAAATATTAAAGAAAAGATCAATTATTTGACTAACATATATATGGACCAAAAAATAACAAGATAACAACAAATACTTAAGAGACCAAAATAAAATTAATAAATAAGTTAAGGAACCCCTCTAAAGTCTAAAGATATGAGAGACCAAAGAAAAACTTAGGTTGGCAGATTTTTAGTACAAAAATTCCCCTCTAAAGATATGAATTACAAAAAAGTTCCTAGAAACTATAAGGTGAAGGCAATTGTCCCGTCAAATTCTAAGGTACCATAAGACAATTATAAATGTTGATTAAATTAATTAGTAGTTATTTTTATTTTAATTTTTTTGACACAATAGTAGTTAGTTTTATTGTTTTTTAATTAAGTATGATATTTTTTTTGTTTGACAAAGAAATGAGCTGTTTTTCATTAAAAAATTAATTGAGTTGTTAAAGACATACTTTTATCTATTAAAAATACTGATTATTGTTTTTTACAAATCTGACTAAAATCAATTGCCACTGAAGTTGATTAGTTTATAGTTTATACTAAAGTATTATAAATAAATAAATTAATATAAAAGACAACTATTCTACTTTCGGTGAAAAGAAAGAAAGAAATGGTAGATTTATATGCATTATAGTAAAAGCCTAACAAAATTTAATATTTATTTCTACGTGGTGAGATCTCATAAAAAATATAAAAAGAGCAAGATACTGAAATTTAAAAAGTGTTCACTGAATCTGGTTTTATTTTATTACTTTTTTGTTTTTGTTTTCGAGTGCATGAATCTGGCTTGGTTTACTGATAAAGTACTTAATTCTTTTTGTTAAAGAAATATTTATTGGTCATTTGTGACTCGCAAGTTGTGACAATATGATGAAAGTGAAAGCACAGAATGAGTGATGGATTCATTTAAATTTGTTAGAAAATATTCAATCTAAATCTATTATAAAAGAAAGAGGCAAATTTGATATATAGTAGTATTATGGATCAAATTCATTATTTTTTCAATAGATATAAATAATTCCTTATGATAAAAAATAATTCGTCACGAATGGTAAATTTGGAATCTTTATTATATCATACAAAATTTTAAATTGGTTAAGTGTTTATGGTACGTTATTAAATTTAGCATATCAAATTTTGCCGGTGATCATGTTTTACAATTTTGTAATGGTTATGTATGTTTTTAGTATGCATGTATCATATTGCATAATATGATTGTCGAGGACGAACGACACATATATAATGGTAATTTTGACTACGACCATGTGGATGGTGGCTTCTCAGCAGATGAAGTGTTGAATGGACCTCTACCCAAATATGCAAAGGAGAGCACTTATGCGTGAAAAGATAAATCATCGACAACTTCAAGCAGATCTTGTGGAACATATTTGGGACCGTTTCGGACGAGAGAATAATTAAAATTAGTTATTATATTTTTCATTTTATAGTTCCCCTCATATTTATGTATTTTTCACCATTTTTAATTTATTGGTTTGTATTTCTCATTATATTTAATTATTGATTAATATATATATCTACTTATTTATTAAAATAAGTAAATTTTTATTTTTATTTAGATAATGTTCAAAAAATAAATATAGAATTATGGGTATCTTAGGAGTTGCATAATTTTTTATCATTGGAGCAAAACTTGTATGAGTTTCATAAATATGACATGGCATGGTAGGAACCATTTATTAGTAATGTATGATACTCATCATAATGGTATCACCATTGGAGACATAGGCGGATTTACCACCCAGGCTGCAGTCCGGGCTCGGTCGGAGATTTATGGTATTTTAGGGATTAATTTAAGGTAAAATTGATATTTTTAAGGATTAATTTGGAGTAAAATTGAAGTTTTTTGGTTTAAAACTCAAATTTTTCACCGCAAAATAATTTTTTTGGTGTTTTAGGAGTTAATTTAGAGTAAAATTAAAATGCGTAGGAATTAATTTAAGACAAAACTGATTTTTATTTTAAATTTTGCCCGGACTTTAAAAATTTCTTAGCTCCATGTCACTGATTGGAGATGCTCTTAGGACAGACTTATAAATCATTCTGTTGACTTGATGTTAGAGTATATGAAAAAAAAAATATATATAATAATATTTTTGCGCTTAAAAAAACTACAATGAAGGTGTTACTTGACAAAATAAGAGTTCTTTGATTTAAAATTATGCTAGCATATTCCCTTGTCTTGTACAGTTGTACGTACGTATGGGGTTAAGATTGGAGTAAAAGTATTTTGGTGTTGGTTATGTTTTATTTTTTGTAACAAATTTTTAATTAGAGATATTAACATCAAAAAGATGTCTATGTCCTATAGTTAAGAGTCTTAATCATAGTAACCATATCACCACACAGGAAACTTAATTAATGTAGTTGAAATGGTCACGACTCTTAGTGACTCACGAGTAACGACAATTTAAACATTTGATTTTTTGTTAGATTATTTTTTTTGGTAAACAAAATTAGACAATGAAATCATATGACATTTTTTGACCGGATGAAATGAAATATAGCACATAGTATTTTAATTGTCAAGTCTAATATTTCATTGTGTATAAGTCGGCATTAATAATATAACGAATATAAATGTTATAAACAATTAATAGAATTTCAATTTCTATTTAACGATGAATTTTATAAAATTTATATTCGTTACAGTATTATTATAGTGTTATTTACGGAGAAAAACTTAGACAAATCTACTCTTTAAACAAAGCCACTATTATAATATCAATATTGACATTGAGCTAGAAGTCTAGAAGTTATAGACTTTTCAAAACAATGACTTGTTGGTGAATAATGTATCTTAGAAATTGTGGTGGATGATGAACAATGACTCACCACGGCCAAATTTCAAAATTGGCAACTTATTGTTTTTATTTTTTTAATGATTTTTCAACATTCTTTTTCATAGAATTTTGAATCCTTCTTAATTTGTCTCCTATCTCACTATCAACCGGCTGCAATGAATAGTTTAATAAACAAATAAAACTTGATACAGATTCAATGGTTGTATAGGGTGGACTTTCAAGTCCACTAAAGTGGTACCTTAGCTTGGTCTTTAAAAAATCGTTGGCATAATTATCTCTATCGATCTCACATCTTCTATAAAAAAAAATTCTCACTTAGATCTATAGAGAAGAAAATTACTGTACCAATAAACTTATCCATATAAGTTTATCTATTCCATCTCATACTTAGTGGTCTCATTTACCTACTATTGTAAGAGAAATAGATTTTGTTTTTTTATAAAATTTAAATTAATATACCAATTTTGCAATTTTTATTGATTATTTTTCTTTGTTCATTGAAGAAAAAATAATTATTTATCTTTAAACAATTATAATTTTAGTATAATTTTGATTTTTTAAATTATTTAAATTAATATTCTTGTGAGAATATTGTGTAAAATTAATTATTATATTTTTAATTACTATCAAATTAAATTTTTTTATTTTTTATTAATTTTCAATTTTTGTTTTAAAATATACTTTATAGAATAAATCAGCTAGCATATTATTTTCTTATCCTATCTTGATGGTAACCCAACTGAAATTCAGGATAAGATTTTTTACTAGAGAGTATGGGTGTAAGTCGATTAGAAAAAACATATTAAATTTTGTCAATCCAAACCAATCCACATTGAGAAAAAATCGATCATGTAGGTTAGGATGAAAAACCGAACCGAACCAATTAAAAAACGATGTGGTTTGATTCGGTTATCAAAAATTTTAGAAACGGAAGAACCGAACCAATTGATATATTATTATCAATTTATTGAGTTTAGTCCATAAAAGTTCATACCTAAAAACGACCCACCCATTTTACTTATTTCTCTTTGTTAATTTTACATTTCTTTCCTTTTCAAATTGAAAATAAATTCAATGTTCTATATTCTAACTATGTATATATTTCAATATATTAAGGATGGTCTATTGGAGATTCAAGTGGGAAAAAAATAGAAATTTCATTTTAGTTGTACTTTATTATTTGATGTTGAATTTATGAACTTTTTTTAGATAGTAGGGAAGCAAAGAGCAACGCTAGCTAGAGATATAATAATAAAATAAAACCGAGATACCAAGATACAAAGACAGAAAAGGGCGACACAAACCAAACCCCTTCTTGTCAAAAAAAAAAAACCAAAACCCCTTAGTTTATATACCTAAACCTATGTTAACCAAGTTTGTTTTTAGAGAAAGCCAAACCGATGTTTCTTGGAACCATCTCCCACCAAGTGAAATTCAAAACATTTAATCTTAAATTAACTAAAGAATCAGCACATTGATTATCTTCCCTATAAATTTGAGAAGCAATAATGGACATAGATTTAAACAATAAGACCATTTATTTCTTAAACTCCAAGGAACCATCCCAGGTTTAAAAAAAGCGAAGATAACCTACTTTGAAATAAATTCTAACCAAAGTTTGTACTATTTCTAGGGGAAGCAATCTCTGTAAAGTGCAACCTAAGGGGGGGGGGTGAATTAGGTTCTAAGACTTTTTTCGGTTATTTTAGAGATGTTTTGGTTATTCTTATTTTTTTGGTTTGTTTGTGATGAATGTATGAATGTTATGCAAAAAAATAAAAAAGTGTAGTGAAGAGAAGAAGACACACGAGATTTTATCCCAGTTCCCCTTCTTACCTAAGGGTACTTCAGTCCCCTCACGCCCTATGAGAGATTTCAATATGTCACCTTACAAAGTGAAACAAGAGAACAATCCTCTCTCTTTCACTCTCTTGCTTCCAACAATTCTGGACAACAAGGTAATGCCCCTTATAATCCCTACAAAGTGAAACAAGAAAACAATCCTCTCTTTTTCACTCTCTTGCTTTCAACAATCCTGGACAGCAAGGTGTTCACACAATTCTGAGTTTTATACAAGAGTTTGAACAAATATGAAAATGATGTTATTCTTGAATCAATTCCAATTCAGAAAATTGATCTTCTCTTTCAATGTAACAATTCAGAATAATAAACTCTAAGTGCTCATGAAACTTTTATCTAATATGAAATTATGTATTAAAGTTTCAAAGAGTTTTGTGAAAATATATGCAGAGAATTGTTATGAAAATATTAATGAAAATTGTTGATTCTTTTTGAGAAAATTATGATGTTAATTCATATAGAATATGATGGTGGAATTTAACATGCAAAAATTGAATCATTTCCCATCATGCACAAGCTCACACTTGACTTGCTATTACCTGGAAAACCGGTAATTAACTTTTATTATTTAAAAAATATGCCAACTGCCAACTCTACCAAGTATTGTTCCTTTTCTTGGTTGGAGAGAAATTAAGAAGAGAGAAATTGAAACACGAAAATCAATGCATGTATTTAGATTAAAAAGTAGTCCAAATACATGTATTGATTTCCGTGTTTCAATTTCTCTCTTCTCAATTTCTCTCCTACCGCAAGCAAGGCCGAAATGAGAATGGCATGAAATATGTGCAGACCGCAGACAACTAGGAAAGCGTAACATTTTTTACCTCAAAATTCATTAATGTGGGTACTACTACTCCCTCCGTTCCAAAATGTAAGAGAAAAAAATAAAAATCACATTTATTAAGAAAAAATAAAATATAATGATTGGATGCAAAAAATTTAGTAAAAAGGTTATTTGAAAACATGTATAAATAATTTTAATTGGTTAATAATTATAGAAAAGTTAAGAGAGAGAGTGAACTTTTCTTAGAATTGTAAAAGTCTGTGTTTTTTCTTTTATATTTTGGAACAAAAAAATTTGATTTTTTTCTCTTACATTTTGGGACGGAGGGAGTACTTCATTCGTCTTATAATATAATATAAGAGAAAGTGTTATTTTTTATTTCAACATATAAGAAAAAAAATAAAAATATTTATATTTCTAAGAAAAGTTTATTCTCTCTTTTATTTTTTTTTATAATCAATATTCAATACTAATCAATAAAAATTGTTTATACATTTTTTTATGCAATATTTTTCAAAAAAAATTACTTCCAATCATTATATTTTTTTTTTTAATAAGTGTGATTTTTATTTTTTCTTTTATAATATAGACCGGAAGATGCAAATATTAATTTAAACTAATTTAAACTAATAGTAGTATAAAAAGAGGTTTAACACTACTGGAGTGGAGTCTGGAGTCCGTACGAAAAATTCTTTTAAATTGATTTGAATTGTATGGAAAAAAAAAGAGGGAGTACGTATTTATTTCACCTCAAAAATTTGTTCAAATTAATTTAAATTGCCAAAATTCAATAAAAGAAAATAATAATTATATTTTAGGTACAACAATCTTATGTAGAAAAATTATTTAGTTCCTTTTAGTTTAATTGAGTAACAGACAGTACTATATGCGATTTTTTTTTCAAAATAATCCTCTCTCTCCAAAATAACACCAAAATACCCCTTAATTGAGTAACAGACAGTACTATATGCTCTTACCAAAAAAATAAGTAACAGTACTATATGTTTGAAAGATATACTCCCTCCGTCCCATTATATAAGCACTTTTACTACAAAAGTCTAGTCCCAAAATATAAGCCCCTTTACAATTTACTAGGTACATTTATTACTTTTTTGTTTACACATACCCCTAATTATTACTACTAAGTTGCATTGTAATACAAAAATTGTAAAGGGGCTTATATTTTGGGACTAGACTTTTATAGTAAAGGTGCTTATATAATGGGACGGAAGGAGGATATTTTTAGACAAAAGAATATATATATATTTAAATTTAAATTCATAACAAACATAAAAAAAAAGTTAGTGTTTTTTAGTTTGAATTGGATATCTTTTGTGTAACTGCATGAAGTAATCATTTGAGCTGAATAGAACCGTTAGTGTTTAATTCAATTTAGAATAAAATTTAATAATTATTTTCCCAATAAAAAAATACTAAAATTAATATGAAATGGTTTTAGAATAGAAATAAATTAATGTTACAATATATATGTTGAGAAATTACAAAGGTTTTAAAATTGAGTCACGGAGTTTTTCTATTGGCCTTATTAATTTTTTATATAAAATATTATGAGTGTGGGGTTCCTTTTTTTCTATGTAAAATTTCAAAAAGTCATAAACAAGTTGCCTGTACATCTTGCCCATTCAATTAAAAAAATATTAAATCTATGGTTACAAAATAACTTGTGTATGATGGGAAAATATTAAACTTTCTCATGTTAAATCCCACCGAATATGATACCTCTTTGAAAGTTAAAATATAATGATTTGGAAAAGGTATAATAATGAAAAGGTATGTCACGATTCAGAATTTTCAAATGTATACAGAGGTAAATCGATTTACCTAACAGTGTCAATCGATTTACCCTGCTTTTAACGTTAAAAACTAATTCAAAAATGAAATAGGTACATCGATTGCCCTAGGAGGTAAATCGATTTACCTGATTAATTCTATACAACTTTAACCAAACAGGGTGTTTGTAAATCGATTTACCTGACCAGGTAAATTGATATACCTGCTTAAAAACTTGAAAATATTTCTAAGTTAAAATACTTTTGAATAGGATAGGTGTATCATTGTTATAGAGACTTTTAACTTATTTAGATGAAAGTTTGTGAGCACCTAAAAGGCTAAAGCTTATAAACAATGAATTGCATATTGTACCTATATTTAAACTCCAAATCTTGATCATCATCTTTATGAGATAATCTTTAAATTCTTCCATCTTGAACACTTGCACAAAATTGATCTTTCTCTTCTTTTTACATAATTGTCTTCATCAAAATACTCTTCAATCTAGAAGCTTGTCTTCACAATCTCTATTGCTAACATAGCACCAGTGAGTTCAACAATAAAAGTATTACCTTCTGTAACATTAAAAGTTAAACTCCCTAAGACCATCTCCAATGGAGAACTCAATATTTGAGTTCTTAAAGAGTCTCACCTGTACACATCACTTAATTATAATATTTTAATAATAGTACTTAATAAGCACTTAATTCCTCCAACCCAGCACTTCTCTACAAAGTTTCTTAACGGGTCCCGCAAATAACTCTACATCATTTATATATTATTATTTATATATAATAAAGTATGTGAGAGAATAAAAATAACATAAAAAAATATGTGGGACTCACTAAGAACCAAAAGAGAGAAGTGCTTATTCAAGAATAGGTACTTAATAAGTATCATTTTTTCATGCTCTTCAATAGGAGTACATATTAAGTACTAGTTCTTAATAGATATTAGTTCATAAGAACCCACCATTGAAGATGGTCTAAGTGATATGCACTAGAGTTTCCAAATATTCCTCCGCAACCAGCTACACCTAGGACCCCAACTAAAGTACCATCCGTGATGCATTTTATTCAATTAAGCAAGAGAGAATTCAAATAATTTCCTTTATAATGGAGGCATTTGGAGGCTGAACCTTTAATTTACATTAAATACTATTAGAATAGCAAATTATATTCCATCATAAACACAACTGAAACCTTCTTTATAGCGTTACTAGACAAAGAGACATTTGAGATAATGTTTAGGGTATGTTTGGTTTGACTTTAGATAGAATTGATTTTGAAAGAATTGATTTTGATAGAATTGATTTTATCAAAATTAATTTTAGTAGGTTTGATTTATGTTTGGATACAATTATGTAAAAGTGAGTTGAAAAATAAATTTCAGTGTAAAAATCATACTTAAAGCTAGAAGCTACAAATTCTAGCTTCTTGCAGAATCAATTCTTGAGGCAGAATCAATTCTGCTTTAGTATAACCAAATACCATAAAATCAATCCAGAATCAATTCTACACCTCTAGAATTGCTTTTGGCTCCTTCAAAAGTTAAACCAAACACACACTAAGCGATGCTTGATCTCCAATTTATCATGTTATCGTTAGATCAGGATTGGTTTCTAACAAACCAAATAACATTAACAATACAAATAATTGCAGACAAAATCAATACTTTGCATTGAGGAGATGATTTGCAAAATCAATGCTCCAAAAAAACATCAAGGACATGATTTGCACAACATTTAAAGTATTTGATAACCATCTCCAGATGTTGACAACAAAGGAATAATTAAAAAATAAATGCTGAGTTGATTCAATTTGCTTAGAACATAAGTTGCAAATAGAAGAAAAATTCAAAACTCTACTCATCAAAGACATCAGTTGGGAGCTTATTATATGTATCAATATCCAAATAAGCAAGGATTTGAAGGTGGAATGACAGTGCTCCAAAAAAGCTTCACGTTAGGTCGGCATTTAAGGTAAAAATAGATCTTATGTCTAATCCAGCATTAGAAAGAGATAGGTCAGAACCATGTTTTTTCAAGAAACAGATACAAATTTCCTTTTGGTAATGTCTCTACTCCAAATAAAATTTCTAATCCACATTTTCAATGTATTTATTATTAGAAATAGGCCAAGAATAAACAAGAATGTAGTGCAGCAACATACTTTGAATGACAGATTTCACTAACTGAACTCTACCTGCTATTGACATGAGAGAGGCTTTCCAAGCAGCTAGCTTGATTCAAATTTTGTAAACAATATAATGAATTGAAAATGATAAGTTTATGGCTTACCTCTAAACATAGGAAATTCAACCAAAATGGAAAATTCATATCACTTAGATAGTGTGATTGAGTTAGTAAAATAACCACATATTTTAGTATTGAGTCTGGTTGAATAAATAAATTCACTAATTTCTCGACTAAGTTGGATAGGTCAATAGGTTATTTAAATTTTATTTTTTTTATATTAGATGCAACATCCCAGACTGCTTTTAGGATGACCGACTGACCCCACAAACTAACACGAGTCTTTTCAGCATGTTTTGTCCTCACTCACATGCATTCTAGGAAACTTCCCAAAATGTCACCCATTCAAACACTACTCCAAGTCAAGCACGCTAAACTATGAAGTTCTTATTTGTTGGGCTACCAAAAAGAAGATGCACCTTGTTGGTATAGGTAGTACCTATCAATCCTTTTAAATCATCCTTTAACCATGCAGTCTCATACCTGCACAGCCTCAGGATCTCTCTCATTCGGATGTAGATTCGGTCATTGCATAGAAGTTGTCAAGAGCCGCTCATTTCATGCCTTGTGCACCGGCGTTCACTCCCCGCCCTTGTCAGCTTCGGGTATTACATGCCCACCAGCTTCCGCTTGGTTCATTCCCGAACTACATCGCACTGGGAGAGGTCTTCTCTGATACCATTAATAACAACCCAGACTACTTTTAGGATGATCGACTAACCCCACTACCCAACACGAGTCTTTTCAACATGTTTTGTCCTCACTCACATGCATTTTAGGAAACTTTCCAGAAGGTCACCCATCTAAACACTACTCCTAGTCAAGTATGCTTTTTGAAGCAGAAGTCAAGCACGCTTAACTATGGAATTCTTATTTGTCGGGCTCCCGAAAAGAAGATGCACCTTGTTGGTATAGGTAATAGCTATCAACCCTTATAAATCATCCATCAACCATACAATCTCATATCTACACAACTTCAGGATCCCTCTCATTCCGATGTGGATTCAATCTTTGCATAGAAGCTGTCAAGAGCCGCTCATTGTCATGTCTTGTGCACCGGCGTACACTCTCCGCCCTCATTAGCCTCATGTATTACATTAGATGACTATATCACGAGTCATTGTATCATTTCCACAAAAATAACTTAACCTTTTTGATTTCCTTAAAAAATCGCGTTACATATTTTCAATTTTTTTTTAGCACCATAAAATGATAATATCATCATTGATTTTTTCATAAAGTTAAAATAATCTATTTTCACTGTTTTCAATGACAAAAGGAAGTCAAAGAATAAAAACTCAACGGAAATGATCGAAAAAAGCATTAAAATTGTAAGGTACCGAAGACTAATGCGTTTTTTGTTCAAAATATACATGCACTAGTGTGTATACCCGTGCCAGCACGGTAAAATTTTTTCTTAAAATTAAATTAAAATTTTAATATTTAGTATTTTTTATTAAAATTTTAATGTAAGATTTAACAAATAGAAATAAATTTAATTTAGAATATAGAAATAATCAAGATACTACATAAAATGGAAGAAATTTTTTGTTTAGTCATCATTTGAACGTGAAATTTATCTATAAATCATAAATAATAGTAGTATATTTAAATTTCAACAGTCATCACACATATAATACACTAAATTAAAAAAAAAAACTTTTAAATATAGTTTAAATCACAAGAGGACATCACACATTATTAGATTTCTAGTATTAAGTTTTGTATACTTTTAAAATAAATACAATTAGCATTTGTTTATTCCCATGTTTCTAGACTAAGAATAAGTTTCCTAAGGGCATTTACGTACATCAAATTTTACAAACATCCATAACTTCATACAAAATAAAGGATTAAAAGTTAAAATCTTAACAACAATTTATCCTCAAGTATTTTTTTAATATAGAGAATCATGAACCGTATGACGTATCATCCGTATAAGAAATAGTTCATTTCATTTTTAAACAATTATATGTACTATCTTCCAAGACATAATGATATTTGGTGAAATCTTTAACATGTGTTCTTAGACGATAATTGAGCCTTTCCAACTTCCCTTGGTACTTTTTAAATTGAAGCTATATGTAGTGGGTCATTGCTAAATTTCTCTATGTTGCTAAATTTCTCTATGCCTTCATGAAACCAAGATAAAAATATTTGTAATACAACACTGACTTTATGCAATAGAGCGAGAGATAGAAATAGAGAATTGTCACTGACTTTTGAAATATCCAGATTATTGAGGGTATTCAAATACCAGAAAGGAATGAATTACAGAAAACCAGAAAAAGTCAAAGAAAATAAAAATCATGAGAATAAAAAAACCAATACACAAATTGTAAATCAAAGGAGAACAAATAATGGATCTATTTATACATGAGAAACCTAAAGAAGAAGGGATGCATCACATTGAAAATGCAACAACAAACTTGAAAATAGAAATTTGTAATTAATACTAATAGAAAAATGTGATGCATTAGAAAACTTGAAAATATCATACGTGTATTAAATACAGATTCCTTAGAATAAAACAATGGATTAAACCAACAACACTTATATGTTAAAAATCTCATTAAAGTACTCATTGAATTAAATAATTAAAAATCAAATTAAAAATCAAATAAAAGATAAATAAAGAAATATTACTATTAATAGCAATTTTTAAAGTAGTAAACATCATGAATAGATGACAAATGGCAAACTTGCCAAACATCTACTTTTACTTTATTATATTGTATGATACAACTAGTTTTAAAAATTTCAATATTGGACTTTGAGATTTTCGTTTTTAATAATCAAATAAAAAAGTAAAATATTTCAAAAAATCATAATACTAGCGATCGAGGCAGTGGGTCAGTAAATTTTGTAGGTTGGTTTCAATTTTACCTAAACTGCGATAATTTTATTTATTTCTTCATTTTCAAATTCATAACAACCCATTTACTCGGCCTAACCTATTATTTTAGATTAGCTTGAATGAGTTTGTCCGAATAACTGAGTGGATTTGTCCATGAATACTCCTAATTGAGTCATTAGTCCCTTGTTTTAGCCATTTAATCTATATGATATAAAAAATGAACATGTTCTGGAAAAGTAAAAAAATACCCATTGTTTTGACATGTTGACATGTGTCCCTTATAAATATTTACTAGACCTTCACCCGTGTGTTGCACGAGACTTATAAGTTGGTATATATATGTAAGAATTATTTCATATATGATGCATAAATAATTAAAAAATAGAATACCACAATAAATATAATTATAAAATAATTGGTGAAAATAAAGGTAGAAGACATTATATATAAAAAGATAAAAAGAAAATTAAGTACTATTATTAATGATTAAACATTACGAAAAACTTCTTTGTAGATCACATCAAAAGTTACATTAGTATCTCTACTTTCGTTGGTTATTAATATATTCAATCTTTCTCTTGAAGTTACTTTTGATATTGTAACGTACAATTGACTGTGTGAAAATACGGGTGACCGTAGATAAACTCCAACATGTTGAGTGGATTGTCCTTTACTTTTATTTATCATCATTGCAAATGAAACTATTATAGGAAATTGTCTTCATTGAAATTTAAATGAAATTCTAAAATCAGACGGCATAAGAGACATTCTAAGTATAAATACCGTAATTATGTTTAAAAATTCCTCAATAACATTACTAGAACGTCAACTTTCAATTTTAGCTTGTGATTTGGAAGTCTAAATGCCGTAATTATGTTTAAAAATTATGGAGTGTGAACATCAGATACTGAATCACCATCTACATTACGTGAATATGGAGTATCATAACTTAAATATGTATTATCTACACCTTTATGTAAATCCATTACTTAATTGTTGATTGTGTCCACAATAGAATTTTTAAGAGCTAATATAGCTTTATTTTGGAAAAATGATATGTCCTTCATGTTTTGTAAAATGTTTGGATATGTGCTGTCGACAATAGCAGAAAGAGGATCACCGCCACTTTGAATAAGCAAGTCATCTGGGATTTCAAGTGATATGTCAACGTTATTGCTTTTCCCTATCACTCTGTCACCAATTGCCAACACTCAATCAAAAAACTTCTTTTTTTCTTCTAATTCTGAAGGTGTAAAATCACCTTTAAAAGTCTCATTATTTTTAGTTAATTTAAGTACCTCGCGAAAATTTCAAAGATTAGATGAATTCATGGTAGCATTCAAGACTTCCTGTCTAGTACCTTTTGGTATTACAGGTATAATCTGTCGGAAATCTCCACCTAAAACTACAACTTTTCCAACAAAAGGAAGGAATTTATTTTCGATGTTAACAAACGATAAGATATCTCTTAACGATCGATCAACAGCCTCAAAACAATGTTTGTGCATCATAGGTGCTTCCTCCCATATGATTAGTCTTGCCTTTATAAATAAATATGCCAACAGAGTATTATGATATATAGAACACGTTGAAAACTCGTCAACATTAAGAAGAATACAAAATCTTGAATGTGCAGTTCTCCTACCATATATTATACTTGCATTGAATTCTTCAATAATTTTTTGAAGAGATTACACTATTGACTTCTTTAGTGTTGTCGTCGACACCAAGTACTGCAATCAAAATAAGATCAAGTACAATTTTTAAATTTGTTTCAAATAAACTGAACTTTTAACTTAGATATAATTATAACATTAACTGAACTTTGCATTTTTTGGTTGAATCCATATAGTATTAAAGGGATAATACAATAACTTGTTCATTTTCGTTGGATGCTTAGTATATTTATAGATGATGTCATATGAGTTGAGTGTGGACAACAAAAGGATTGGTAGTCATTGAAAACCTAAAACACAATTAATAGTACCAATGCAATTATTTATTTGTGTTGTTAATTAATGTGGTTACACACTTACACTTTTTTTAATAAGGTTATGGAAAAACTATAAGAAAGGATGAGTACCAAAAATTGGCTCTAAAAATTATCAAAAAATAAAATAGAATTGACTCTTGAAATTCACATAATTATAAGAGACAACAAATTTATTGGCTATTGAAATTTGATTTTATCTGCATTAATTTGCACTGACCATGATTAGACGTGAAAATAATACAATTTTGTTCATCGAGATATTAAGAGTCTAAATTATTAGTAGTAAAGTAATTACTTTACTAATCTCTCTTTTTTTTTGGTACAATATTTTTTTTTATATAGAGAAAAAATGACATCAAGTATAACATTAATTAATGGAGTTTAGAAGGGAATTTTTCACAGTTTTTTGTTGCTAATCCAATAACATTTAAAGATAAGAGATTTTGCATCTATATAAGCTTTTAATTATTTAGATTCCCTTCATAGTTAATTTTTTCTTGCTTAAATTAATCTTCATGTCTTGAAGATTATGAGTAAATGTTAAAACAATGATCACTTTCTAACATTTACTTTTTTAATAGATGAAACTTATGAGTGTCAGACCATATTTTTACATGTGACTTGTTTTATAAGTGTGAATGTGTGATATTCCTTTTCAAAATGTTGAAAACAGAGTTCCTCTTGTGAAATCATTACCATTTTTACAATGTGAAAAATTATAATTAAGTGGTTTTAGTCTCCTCCCAATAGTAATTGTAGAGATCGAACCGTAATTCTCATTACTAAAATCAACATCGATCGCTACTGGACCAACTAACATTTAATAGTTCATTTTGTTATTTGTGCATATATATACGGTTGATTTCATGACTAAATTTAAATGACATCTAGATGCATTTAGATACCGTCACTAACATTTTACAAAAATAATTAACCAAATTGCAAATGTGGGTTTTGGAAAAAAAAATACTGAGAGGCGCACTAGAAATTTTAAAAGACGCACTAGACATATAAAGGGCGCACCAAACAATCTAGAAGACTTGTAAATAGTTTCATTATTTATGCAAGATAGATTATGCACCACAAACATTCTCAAATTTAACATCAAAAAAGTGTCGATGTCCTATAGTTAAAGAGTCTTAATCATATTAACCATATTACCACACAGGAAACTTAATTAATGTAGTTGAAGTGGTCACGACTAGTGACTCGCGAGTAGCGACAATTTAAACATTTGCTTTTTTGTACGATTATTTTTTTTTTGGTAAAAAAGTTAGACAACGAAATCATATGACTCTTTTTTAGACAACGAAGTTAGACCACGTCTAATGTTCCACCGCACGCAAGTCCCAATAATAATATAATTGAAATAAATTTTATAAAATATACTGTTTAATTGAAAGATTATATTATATTGTTATATTAAAAATTATTTGATATGTTATTGAGATCGATCAATATTAATAATTTATGAATTTTTATTTAATACTGTTAATTGTAATGAATCTCAATAACATATCAAATAATTTTTTACTTTTTTTATAAATTTATATACAAATAATCTGTATAATATAACTTTTTAATCTAACAATAAATTTTATAAAATTCATATTCGTTATAATATTATTGTCGAATTGTATAGTGAAAAACTTGAATATGTCTTGCATCTCAGACAAAACCACTAATATATATAATATCAATATTGACATCTCAGCTAAGCCTAGAAGTTATAGACTTTTCAAAACAAAGTCTTAAAGCTTGTTGGTGAGTATCTTAGAAGTTGTGGTGGATGATGAACAATGACTCGCCACGGCCAAGTTTCAAAATTGGCAACTCCTATCGTTTTTGCCTTTTTAATGTTTTCAACATTCATTTTCATAAATTGTATAGATAGATAGATAGATAGATAGATCGATCTAATTTTACGTCGTTGTAGTGGATTGGTGTTCCAAAAGACTTGTATTTATTCTATTAGTTAGGTTGAATATCTCTTATACTTTTTCAATTTTAATATATATAATATAATCTTTGCCGTTAAAATAAAAAACAAAACATTCATTTTCATAGAATTTTGAATCCTTCTTAATTTGCCCCCTATCACACTATCATCCGGCTGCAACTACCGGGAAGCAAATTTGTGTGTAGACGCATTAGCAAATTTGGCATGCGATGATGTGATTTGATTGTTTCTGAGCAATTATTTTTCGGCTCAAGTTAATTAGTTTTTATTTTCAAGCTAATAATATAAGAATTTAGTATCTAAATTTTTCTTCTCCGGGAGACTTTGATCGCTCTGCTAGGGTTTTTCCATGACGGCAATCTCAAGCTTCGTCATGGTTTTTTCATCCCGGTAGCTCGAATCTGAGCAAATAATTGTGCTTCTTTTGTTCAGGTTGTACGGTCGGGGGGAGATTTGGATAGAAAAACAAATGATAAGAAGGAGATGTTGAAGTATGAGGCCGATGAGGGAGTATTGGAGAGGTTTCGGAAGGCTTTTGTTGGGGTGGTTGCAACTCTAGGGACAACTTACAATATTCAGAATGTGTTCCATTCACAAGGCTATTTTGGTGTGAAGGTAACACCCTTAGGCTCCAATTTGGCTTTGTTGGAGGGTCATGATGAAGGGGAAGTGGAGGCTCTAATGGAGGAAGCAAAGGGGTGGTTGGAACAATGGTTTACGGAGGTGAGGCCTTGGAAACCAAATGATGTTGATCCGGAAAGAGTTGTGTGGCTCAGAATTTCTGGCGTTCCGTTGCATGCCTGGAATGATTCTTTCTTTGAACAGATTACAAAACAATGGGGAATTTTTTTGAAAACGGATACTACTACATTTCAAAAATTAACTATGGATGTAGCTAGAGTACTCATAAGGACTCATTCTATTACACCTATTGATGAATTTGTCGATGTTATGGTTAACAGTGAGATATATCATATTCGTATTTTAGAAGATTCGTACGGTCCAATGCGGTTAGTGATTGCTCAAGCATCGGAGGAAGATGGGAGAGACAAGAATAGTAGTAGCTCTTTTTCTGATGAGGAGGAAGAGATGAGGTCCATGAGAACGGTCGGAGCTGAAACGGAACAAGTGGAGGAGGGAAGCCATATCAATTCGAAAGCAACTATCAGAGGGGAGAATTTAAACCAGAATGTCCCAAGTTTTTGCGAGCATGGAAGGAAATCAAATCATATTTTTACTTTTGTTGGATTTGACGAGGAAGCTTTGAATTCAGAAGGAGGGGGTAGGGAGGAAGATATGGAGAGTGTATCAGAGAAGTTTTTTGTGGAAGATAAGAAGGGCCTATGCATGGACAATGTTGTTGAGGTAGGAGAGGGAGAACAATCCATTAAGTCTATTAATTCTCTTAGTGTCAACAAAGGAGGGGGCGTAAAAAGATGCATAACGGTTAATGCAAATTTGGGCTGCATTCTCCAACACAATGGTGTAGAAGTGAGTGGTAGCAAGGGAGGAATGAGACAAGAGTTGGGAGAATATCATGAAGGAAATAGGAGTGTGTTTAAAAAATTACATTGTAATCCTAAAACTATTGTTGCCTCTCTGCAAAATCAATTGGCAGAGAACTCACTTGACACTTTTTTCAAAACTAAAGAAAAAGACCACAATAACCCAATTCCAGAAGCTAATGCACGCCCGGCCTGTGGTTCGAAGTTGCTGACTTCGTCTTCCTCGTTTGTTGATGAAACAAATTTTTCCGGCGATACATCTAATAAAAAAAAAAATTTGACTGTGTCAGACTCCAAAACCGACGGCTGCTTAGCGGCAAAGGGGAGCTTGAAAAGCAACGGGCAGGTTGGGGCCTGCACTTCGCCGGCTTGTTACTCAGGTGAAGAATCTATTTGTGACTTTTCTATTACTTCTTCAAACATCCGGATGTGTAATGCAAATTTTTTGAAGAAATATGAGAGGGAAGTGGCTGCTAAAGTGTGGAAGAAAGCCTTAGAATTGGGTGTTGATGTTTCAACAGGAGGAAAGGGGTTGATTAGCTCGGGGATGAGTGGCGGGTTGGAGGAAGTATGTCTTAAAGAAATTCAAGAAAATGAAAAAAGAGATGAACTAGAGAGTTTTCGAAGGGAGCATCCTAACGCTTTCTTCCCATGAAGATTGTCTCCTTGAATATGAGGGGGTGGGGGGGGAGTGCGAAGAGGAGGAGGTTGAATTTATTACTTCGCAAAGTTGATTGCGATATTTGTCTTCTTCAAGAAACCAAAAAAGCTAGTTTGGAGGAGTACCTTATTCATAAGTTATGGGGTAATCACGATGTTGGGTGGGAATTTCAAGCCGCAGAAGGTCTTTCGGGAGGTATGCTTCTTTTGTGGAATACTAAATCCGTAAATTTTCTTAGTAGTTTTTCTGGTTTTGGTTATATGGGCATAAAGATAGAGAAGGAGGGAAGATGTTTGTTTATTGTCAATGTTTATTCACCTTGCACTCTAGTCGGAAAGAAACGCTTATGGGAGGAGTTGATTGCTTTCAAAGGCTCATGTGGGGAAGGTGATTGGTGTGTGGGAGGCGATTTTAACGCCGTTATGTACCCTTCGGAAAGAGTGGGAATTAATGGAAATAGTAGGCAAGGAGATAGTAACCTCTTTAAACGCTTTGTGACTGATATGGATTTGTGTGATGTTCCGGTACTAGGCAAAAAATTCTCATGGTTTAGTGCGGATGGGAAATCTATGAGCCGTATAGACAGGTTTTTATTGTCCGAAGGTTTTATAACCAATCAGAAAATTTCTGGACAATGGATAGGGGATAGAGATATTTCTGACCACTGCCCGATTTGGTTGGAGGTCTCATCCAAAGATTGGGGTCCGAAACCTTTTAGAGTGCTTAATGGTTGGTTTGAGCATCCGGAATTCTTGAATTTTGTTCAAAACACGTGGAGAAGCTTTGGGGTGAATGGTAAGAAGGCTTATGTCGTCAAAGAGAAACTTCGCTTATTAAAAGAAAGTCTCAAAAAGTGGAACCATGAGGTTTTTGGCATTTTAGATTTAAATATTGATAAAACAGTTCAAGATCTTAATGACATCGAGGGTTTAATGGGAGGGGAAGCGGATGTAGACTTCTCTAAACGGACACAATTATCTAGTGAATTTTGGCAACAACTTCATTACAAAGAGAGTATTCTTAAACAGAAGTCGCGCTTGACATGGGTGCGGGAAGGAGATTCAAACTCAAAACTTTTTCATGCATCTATAAAAAAACGTCATCGTCGAAACCAATTGGTAGCTTTAAAAGAAGGGGACAATTGGGTTCAAGGGGTGGAAGAGGTCAAGGAATTTGTTCATAATTATTTTCAACATAATTTCAAAGAGCGATGGGAACGTCGCCCATCCCTTAACGGGTTACATTTTCAAAAGCTTTCCGAAGATGATAATTTTTTCTTGACCGAGCCGTTTACTATCGAAGAAGTTAGAGATGTTATTTGGGAGAGCGATGGTGATAAATGTCCGGGTCCAGATGGATATAATTTCCTCTTTTTTAAAACATGTTGGGAGATTATAAAAGGTGATATTATGAATTTTCTGACTGAATTTCATCAATCCGCTATTTTACCAAAAGCGATCACGGCATCTTTCTTAGCTCTTATACCAAAGAAAGATCACCCCCAGAGCCTCAAAGATTATCGCCCTATTTGCTTGATATCGGGTTTGTACAAGATCTTATCAAAGGTTCTGGCGAATCGTTTAAAGAAAGTGTTAGGCAAAGTTATCTCTAATATTCAGTCAGCTTTTCTTCCTAAAAGACAGATTCTTGATGGTGTGTTAGTTGTAAACGAATTGGTTGATTTAGCAAAAAGAAGGAAAGACAAGTGCTTGTTCTTTAAAGTGGATTTTGAACGGGCATACGACACAGTTAATTGGAATTTTCTTGAATACATGTTGGGAAGATTAGGCTTCGGAGAACATTGGTGTCGTTGGATACGGGCATGCATTTTTCAAAGTTCGATGTCAGTTTTAGTAAACGGAAGCCCAACGAAAGACTTTGTCGTGGGAAAGGGGCTTAGACAGGGGGATCCTTTGTCACCATTCCTTTTCTTGATAGTTGCTGAAGGCCTAACGGGTCTCATGTGCAAGGCAGTCGAGAATAAACATTTTCAAGGGTTTAAGGTTAGCAATGATATAAAATATCACACACTTCAGTTTGCGGATGATACTATTTTAGTGGGGGAGGGCAGTTGGGAGAATTTGTGGCTTATTAAAACGGTGCTTCGAAGCTTTGAAGTTGTTTCCGGTTTAAAGGTTAATTTCCATAAGAGCAAATTATATGGAATTAATCTAGATAATGTTTTTTTTTAAAGGCAGCATCGTCTTTCCTTCATTGCGGGGTTGAAGCTATTCCGTTCCGTTTCCTTGGTATTCCGGTGGGTGCTAACCCAAGACGTCGCACTACTTGGATTCCTATTATAGAGAAGATGAAAAATAGATTGAATTCTTGGAATGGTCGAAATCTTTCCATTGGTGGCCGGGTAACTCTTGTGAATTCCGTTTTATCAAGTTTGCCGCTATATTTTTTTTCTTTCTTCAAAGTTCCTGTTGGTGTGGTGAAGGAAATGATAAGTATTCAACGTCATTTTCTGTGGGGAGGTGGTTCGGATCATCAAAAAATTTGTTGGGTTAGTTGGGACAGGGTTTGTCAGCCAAAGCATATGGGGGGGTTAGGGGTGAAGAATTTGTCTCAATTTAATGCTTCTCTATTATGCAAATGGAAATGGAGATGTTTGAATGAAAATGATGCCTCTTGGTTTGATTTACTCACTTTTAGATACGGTAGATTGGCATCTAACTTTTTATGTGCGGAAAGTGGAGGAAATTATAAACAAGCTTCTATTTGGTGGAGAGACTTGCTTAAAGTAGGGGGAGAGGAGGAAGGAGGGTGGTTCGGAAAAAATATTTGTAATGTATTAGGTGATGGTAATGATATTGGTTTTTGGAAGGAAAAATGGATAGGCACAACCACGTTGCGATCTTCTTTTCCGGCTTTATATCACAAATCCGGGCAGCAAAATAGTAGTATTTCGGATATGGGTTCTTGGGAGAATGGTATATGGCGCTGGAATTTTAGATGGAGGATGGATCTAACCATTTCCGACCACGCAGCAGCTGCGGATTTACTCGCCATTGTTGAGCAAGGCAGGCCACACAGAGAAGCGAAAGATAGAAGAAAATGGATGCCGAGCAATATAGGAGAATTTACCGTAAAGTCTGCTTATGAAGTGATACAAACAACTTCAAATTTGGATGTTCTTGATTCTGCTATTACCAAAGTCTTGAAAAAGCTTTGGTATAATAATGTTCCGTCCAAAGTTAGTATATTTGGTTGGCGACTAGTTATCGATAAACTACCGACAAGAGAGGCTCTTTTCCACAAAGGTATTCTTACTCATTTCCTTGGCCGTTGTTGCGTTTTTTGTTATATGCATGAGGAAGATATACCCCATGTTTTCTTCCAATGTGTAGTCATAGACAAGGTCTGGAAAGCTATTTATGAATGGATGGGAATTCCCTATCTCCAGTATAATTCTGTAACTGCTCACTTTCTTTCTTTTGGGCAATTTATCAAAGGCAAACATAATAAGAGAGTTCGTCATGTGATATGGTTGGCCACAACATGGTGCACTTGGAGGATTCGCAACAATGTTTTATTTCGAGGTGATCGGATTGTAGTCACTTCCTTAGTAAAACAGATTATATATATAGCTTGGTTGTGGATTAGTGGTAGAACAAGAGTTCATGTAAACATTACTTTTTCCGATTGGTGTAATAACCCTTTAGTGTGTGTTAATGGCAACTAAAGTGGTTTCTCTCTTTGAATTGTAAGGGTTGAGTACCCCTAGTGCTCCTTATAATTCAATTCTTTTGCTTATCGAAAAAAAAAAACTAATAGTTTATTGAATTGTAGTCCATTTAAAATAAAAAATAAAAAACTTGATACAGATTCAATGCTTGTAGTGTCAACTTTCAAGTCCACTAAAATGTACATTAGTTTTTAAAAAATCGTTGGGTTAATCGTCTCCATTTCATACCTTTTATAATTTTTTATTTTGTCTCTCACATATCAACATACAGAAAAAAATTATTGTGCAATGCCAATATATTTTGGCTATTCCATCTCATGCTAGTGGTCTCATTTACCTACTATTGCAAGAGGATTATATTTATTTTTTTATAAAATTAAATTAATGTATACCTATTTTGCAATTTTTATTGATTATTTTTCTTTGTTCAATCAAGAAAAAATAATTATTTATCTTAAACTATTGTAATTTTAGTATAACTTTGATTTTTAGATTATTTAAATTATAAACTTTCCGAATGTCTTCTTTTGCTGATAATTCATGTCCCAATAGCCAATAAATTAACCAAGTCTGCATACCAGGGAGTTGCAACATCCAGAGTAGCCCATACTTTTTCGGATCCAAACTTCTTTGTTCTTTCAAAGTCTTCTTCTTGCATAGAATAACGCAACTGTTGCTCCAGGGGATCGTAGTTCAAATTCGTATGGGGAGCGGGGGAGGGTTAGAGGGAGGGGGACTGCGAACGCCCGTCCCATGAAGCGCCAGGGAACTGATATACTGGAGGAAGGTGGGGATGACGTCAAGTCCGCATGGCCCTTATGGGCTGGGCCACACACGTGCTACAATGGCAATTACAATGGGAAGCAAGGCTGTAAGGCGGAGCGAATCCGGAAAGATTGCCTCAGTTCGGATTTTGTTCATATTGTGTATATATTTAAAAATTTGTTATTTTATCTTTAATTTACTATCTTATTATTTATCTTTTTTATTAATTTTCACTTTGTTTCTTATGAAATATACTTTATAGAATAAACCAATTTATTATTTTCTTATCCTATCTTGCTAGTAACCCAACTCAATTCAGGATAAGATTTTTTACTAGAGAGTAAGAGTGTAGGTGGATCAGAAAAAAATTATTAAACCGACAATCTAAATCAATTCAAACAACAAAAAATTGATCTTTTAGGTTCGGATTAAAAACTGAAACGATCGGATTAAAAACTGATGTATTTTGGTTCGGTTATCTGAATTTTTAGAAACAGAAGATCCGAACTAATTGTTATATTATTATCTATCTATTGAGTTTTATCTATAAAAGTTCACACCTAAAACCGGCCCAACCATTTTTTTATTTCTTGTTGTTAATTTTACTTTTCTTTTCTTTCAAATTGAAAATAAATAAATAATCCAAGAGCAAACACTTGGATGAGATGGTATAAGGAATCTCTTCCAGCTTAATTAACCAAAGGTCATGAGATCGAAAGTAGCTTTGGAAATGCACCAATGTTAAATTCTTTTGAGAGAGAGCTTTAACTAGTGTCGGGCCCAACACTTAGTGAGGCCTAAAGCAAACTCTAAAGTGACCTTTTTATTTTTATTCGAGAGATTTTACTCTAAGAAATAAAGCGAATTGTATTTAAAATTTCTTGAGAAGTTGCAAAGTTATAGTCTCATTTTTATAAAAAAAAAAAATTAAGAGGTCTTTATGTTTTACTTTGAGGCCTATTCTAATGGGTTTATGATTTATTTTAGGTCTATTCTTTGGTAAATAATAATAGTTTACACGAGATTGAATTATTAATCATTGCTATCCGTATCAAAATATAAGATGTTTTGACCATATCACACAAATTAAGAAATGTAATTAATGTTGCATGGAAAAGAGAAATCATGAGTTAGTTTACAAAATTATCATTCATTAATGATATGAGAAAGATAAATTGTAGAATTGAAAGAAGAAAGAGAAACAATTAGTTAAGGATATAATAGAAAAAAACCATTAAATATTTCATTGGTAATGTAAAGTGACATATTTTGATACGGAAGGAGTACATGATTTGACTTTGTTAATCGTTTGAGTTATAACTTTCATATGGTATGACATCTTGTGCTAGTCTAATGAGCTACTATATTTCTTTTTTGGCCGTTTCAAAAAACTAAAACTTTCATGCGGCATGAGTCATCAGTTCAAATCCTATAGTAGGTAAGGTATAGGTCGAACTTATTAGATATCATTGATTTTGATATCTAATAAGTTTTTCTCCTCACCCGTTTTTTATTGTCATTTTCTATCTATTTTTTTTCAATTTTTATTTATTTGACTGCACTAACTTATTATGAAGTTGTATTGACAGCCTCTTCTCGTGTCCTAACTCTTCGGAGAGCTAGATTTGCTTAAATTATTTGCCTTCAGGCTTATTCACGTTAGCTTATGCTATTTTAAGAGTTTGTTGTGTTATAAGTTGTTGAAAAATAATATTTTTCTTAAACAAAAAAAAAATTATTGTAAATTATATAGTACATCTATAAGGAGAAAATAAAAAATTAAAAGTATTCGATATGATTAGATGAATAAAAAATTTTGAGCTCGCGTGATTAGATGAATTATTAGAGTGTTCGGTATTCGAACTTCGACTCCTATATATAAATGTGATGTCTCTATCAACTGAGTTAAACTCGTGTAAACGTTTTTTTTTTTTAATTTTATTAAGCTTTAATCTATACTTGTGATGTCATTATAGTGTCAACACATGTTTTAAAAAAATTCATTAAGAGGCTGAGATCGGAGTTTGTTTTATGTTATGAGTCAAGATCAAATGACATTAATCAGTTTGACATCAAATGTTACACATTTTAAATAATATTTTACCCAATTTAAATTTTACAAAATTCGCTGTTAAATTGAAATTTTTATATCATATAATGATTTTGTGAAAATCATCATTAGACCTGCGCTTCTTTGAACTGCTAATTTATTAAATTTGCAGCAAATACACATCAAACAAAAAAAAAAAATTGGTCAAGTAGTCTAGTGGCTAGACACTCACACATATAAATGTGTAAAAATATGGAATCCTATATTTGAACTCAGGCCACTCCAATAATATTCCTGGTAGCTACCAATTTAGCTACACTTATGAGACCACATCAAGCAAATTTATTAATGAAAATCCTGATTATACTCCGAAGCAATACACATCAATTTTCAGCAAATACAAAATCATACTAATAACACATATACTAAGGTTTCATCTAATAGCCAATTTCTTATTGATTAATCCTGATTAAACACATTCAATAATCAGGATTTGCCAAAAGGTAACCTTCAACAAGCTTTATAAGTCCTTCAACTTTTGCTTTACCAGCATTCAGCTCTTCATCGCCAAGATTATAATCACCTTTGGTAAAATAATCAACATGGACATTCCTAATGGTTCCACCATTTGGGCCTTCCACAAATTGGCTCTTGTATGAGATCTTTTCTAATGTGTCAGCCAAACCAGTGCCCCCAATAATGCTAAAGTTGTACACAAATTTAGTCTCATCAATTTCATCCACTCTGTGTAGCACATACTTGCTTTCTCCCCCTGCACCCAACAAATTGAGGAATCAATTATTTGTTTAATTTTTTTTTGTTACTGGTATGTATTTTCCGCATTTATAGGCGATGATTAATTTTTATCGAAATTTTTTTGAGATATATAAGGTGAGTTCTCTTTTCTTAACAGAATCTTTTTCAAATGTAAGAGTCGGTTTAAACTCTTGATTACATGTTTAAGAAGATGAAGACCCTTACCACTTAAATGAAGTTATTATTTTTTTAGTTTAGCATGATATAAGTATGAAGTTTTCACCACTGATAGCGATAACTAATTTTTGCTAGAAAACGATAATTAATTTTTGCCGGAAAACCTGTGAGGTATACAAGGTAGGTTTTTTTCTCTTAATCAAAAATTAAATCTCTAATCACATACTTAAACTTAAAGGTGAAAACCTTTACCAATTACCCCAAGGTTATGGTAAATTTAATTATAAAAAAAATATATACTATTAACATCATGATTAAACGGAAGCGGATTAAATGCAGCTGGCTGCATACACTCGATAAATGCAATTGATCGGATATCATGATTTTAAGTTTAAATTTTAATTTTACTACTAGAAAACAGTTTTTAGTGTCGGCCGTAAACCTACACTATAGGTCAAAAATCGACGCTAATGCTGATTTAATTTTAAATTTGACTGTTCAATCTAATATTAGATAGTTCAGATCTACTTGAATGTAATGTAGTTAATCATGACCGACTGCACTGAATCCTAGTCTCGATTAAACATCATATTAGTATCATTTGTTTAAATAAAACAACTCTTTAAGCATACTATTTAAGGAAATATTTTATTTAAAAAGTTATCCAGCACAATTTCCAATGCGTTAATTTTACAGATTTCCATAAATATTCTATAAAAGTTTACTATTTAAGGACTTAAAGAGTGCCCCAGAGGCACTATTTAGCATTTGCCATAAAAGAATATAATCAATATTAATAAAAGCATCTGCATTTCAAATTTGCCACGATCAATGACAAGTGTCTGTAGATCCAAACAATAATAGGTCGGTTGACTGTTGAGACACGAATAAGTGCCTATAGATCCCTACTACTAACATTAGATATTTCTTCTCTCTAATAAATCAACAACTAATATTTATCTACAAAAAGATAATTATGAATACGCTTTAGTTAAATATTTGATTTCAATAAAATTAATAATTTTTAAATTCATTAAATAATAATTGACGTATCCGATATATCTGATTTATAATCAGATACATAAATTATTCGATAAGTGTCACTTCAATAATTGACTTTCCTATTTTTTTATTAAATAGTAGCAATTTTAGTTAGTGATTATTTTTTCTACTATATATATAACTCTCAATTTGCAATAACAATGAGTAAAATTAAAAAGAAGGATAGCAACACTCTCTTTTTTTAACATTTTTTAATATTTTTTTAATTGGTTGAAATTTATGTGTACTCTCACTTTAAAAATAGATCCACATAAAATAGTGATACTCACGTGAATTTCAACGTATTAATAAGAGAACATTAGATACTACTCCCTCCGTCTCAAAATGTAAACAAATTTGACTTTTTAGGTACATTTGACTATTGATGTATTTGATTTATAATATGAGCTAGATACATCAAAAGTCAAATATACCTAAAAAGTCAAATTTGCTTACATTTTGAGACGGAGGGAGTATTTAAAAAAGATAATGTTGCTAATATTTCTCGTACGGGATTAAAAGATAGGAATTAATTACCCACCTTCAATTATGTTAAGCTTTTTAATGGTCCCAGCAGCACCAGTTCCTTCAGTGAACTCAATACTCTGAATGGGTTCAACAATCTTTGGGAAAAGATTATGAATGTCTATTGACATGGCTTTGAAGAGCCTAGCAGGAGCCACAGAAGCAGGGGTAGCATATTCCTGAATTTGTACAACCATGATAAAAATCAACACAAAGTAATTATGGTTAAGAAAATATGTTAATGATTATAGATTCTGAGGAGTGAAGTGAAGTGATAAACATAATTTACATAAACATTATTATATAAGTGATTATTGGGTAGGTGTTGTTGCATGTGTACTACTACAATGTTAGAGTTAGGTGAAATGAAGCTCAATATGAGTTAGGTGGTGTCCTTTTATCAATTAATTATAGGAAGAAAAAAATAATTGTGTTAATCATCTTGAGAAAAGAATCTTTTGATAATTTGTAATTCGGCTAAAAATGAATAAAAAATCGTTTTATTAAAAATTGAATAAAAATAGATGAAGATTTTAGAGAGTTCAGAGAAGTTAGATAAATTTTTAAATTATAATCTATTTTATTTTTTTGAAGCAAATTTATAATCTATTTTATTATTATAGATTAAATTTGAGTTACAAATTTTCAGCATAACATCTCATCTATTACTCTGTCACGTAACTCAAATATTGCCACATCAAAAAAAATCTGATGTCTCACACTCTATAAGTTTTATTATCCAAATATCCTCACTTCAAACAAATAAACCAAATGTATTCCTCTTACAAAAAAAATATATCAATATGCCCTACATTTTAAGGGATACATTTTAAGGGATCCACCATTCTGCTACCCTCTCCTGTAAAATGCTTAAGCATTGCTTTCTCTTTTTTTTTATATACTAAAATATATCAATATATGGTGAGATTCTCACTAAGAAGAAATTTTCGACAAAGGAAATGTTCCCAAAAGACTTGGTGAAATTCGAGGAACAACTATCACCAGTTTTGACTAAATACTCGAGTATTCAAATACTGATGTTTGAATCAAGTGAAACTTGGACGTTGGCATCTGTTAGCACTAGTTTTAGTATAAATATAGCGCATATAAGCAGACTTAAGTGTGAAAAATCATTTGTACACAAAAATCCAAAAACTCTAAGTATCTAAGCATGTTGAAAAATGAGTGCAAATGATTGTAATATACGTTGTTCTTCACCAATCTTTGCATTTCTTATAATCATTTTCATTTCATTTAATTGGAGTCTATTTTCTTTCAAGTTCTTTCACTTGTTTACATTTACATTCCTGCATTTATATTCTTATTGATCGAAATCTCCTTTCACAATCAAACTTACATTTTTCTGCAAATCATATTCGCAATTATGGAAAACAATCAACATTTTCAAACAATCAATGCACAAACATGCCCTAAAATTTACTAATTGATCCTGTAAGTAATTAATTTAAACTAGCAATTGTTTATCAAATTTCACAGTAAATAAATATATAATAGTAAGAGTTTTGCATTTAAGTATAACACACATATAAATAATATATAAGAAATAGATGAAGTATTATTATAATTTATTGGAGGGAGTTACATATAAGTCATGCCTTACAATCTCACACTCACACTTCACAACAAAAGAAAAAAAATCTAAAAGTACATTGTCACCCAAATTCAACACAAATAATATAATGTGTCACACCAAACCATTAACCAAAACATAACCCTCAAGAGCCTTGAATAGAATAAGCAAGCACTTTATTTTTTTTTAAAATAGGCATAAGCAAGCACTTAATTATATGTGTTTAGTTGTAATCAGGATTAGCCAAAACATAACCCTCAAGAGCCTTGAAAAGACCATCACCCCTAGCTTTGTCATTCTTGAGTTCCTCTTCACTAGGAGCAGCATCACCTTTGAGATAATACTTCACACTCAACTTTGCAATGGATCCTCCATTTGGGCCTTCAGATAGTTTGGTCTCAAATGAGATCTTCTCTACTATTTCTGGAAGCCCATCACCTCCTACTAAGCTGTAGTTGTAAGCCCAATTAACATCATCTACTAGGTCTACTTTGTGTAACACATGCTTGGTTTCACCACCTGTCACATTATTGATTTGATTCATAATTACAAATTATCGAGTTAAAATAAAATAAAAAGTTTAGAATTCTAGATCGACTATCAAAAAATGTTGTAATTGTTATACGTCTTTGAATGAGGTTCGAACTATAGTCTCTCTACTTAATGTGTGTAAATTTTTAATGATTTGATATTTCTTTTATGTAGCAAAAAAATTAAAATAAAATTTGTATTGAAAAATTATTATTCGAAAGTTAAACATTTTGGATTGGATTCGCCAAATTGACCTATTTTACTTGGCTTTCTTTTGGTTGGAATGGTTGAAATTTTGAACTCATCATAATCAGATTGATGGAAGAGGTTGTATGTCTCCCAATGTTTATATCTTTTGTATTTTTACTTTTTCATATAATATATTATTATAATTTTATTAAAAAAAAGTTATATCAATGGGAATAGTCATAAGTCATAACTCATAACCATTATTTAGGTATAGTATTAACTCATAACCATTATTTAGGTATAGTATTAACTATCAATTCATAACTCATAACCATTAATATTAATACAAAAACTCAAATTAATGGATTTTTTTTTTTTTTGAAACGGCAATATTTATTATATAGGAAGAAAATGAACAAAGTACAAGGCGTACTCCTCCCACGTAGAGATTGAGTACGGAAATAACACAAACCGAAACCCGAACAAGCAAAAACCCCCGAACAATAACAAAAAAGTCCGACCCAACCCGCCTAAAAACAAACTATCTCAAAATACAATCTAGGGGATTAGTACTCCATTCGTAGTATAAACACGGATTAGTACTAATATTAATGGATATAATATTAGTAATACTGTGTAGTAATGATATGCAGTGCCGGTTCCGAGATTTTGGAGGTCCGAGGCAAATAATTAAAATGGACTCTTAATAAAAAAATAATTACCAAAAAAAATATATACTATATTTTTTAAAAGAACATCATATATTTAAATTATAAATAACATCAATAATTTTAAAATATTATAATTAAAAAAGATCAGATTCTAATCAATATCATCAAAATACATTTTAGCTACTTAAAAATAGTCTCCCTCCTAATATTTTTTGAAACAAATTTATTATTCAACTAAATCTTCATATCATATATTCTCCAACCAATTATTTTATTACTATCATTATTAATCTATTAAACCTTAAAAAATAATTTTGGAGACCTCTAATTTTTGGAGGCTCTAGGATATAGTCTAGAATGCCTTTACTCATCTACGGCCCTGATGATATAAGCACAAGTAATGAGTCAAAATTGTACAAACAAAAAAAATAGTCAAATATAGTACTATTATCATCAGAAGGTTGGACAAAAATATGATATCATCAAAAAGAATATTCTGGAATGCTTTGAAAAATGCCAAGGTCCACTAGTTTCAATTTCATACCGTTAAAAGGATGACTCATTCCAAATTTCCATTTATAAAAGATGATATCACTAATTTTTATTTTCTTTTGACAGAATGATATCACTAATTTCTTTTTCTCTGACAAAATTATCCTATTTTTATTTATAAGCAAATGCTAAATAGTGCTCTAAAATCCTCTTTAAACCATTTAAATAATAAATATTTATAAAAATAAATAAAGTTAATATGTATTGAAAATTATGTTGTTTAAAATTTTTGAATAAAAAATAATATGTTTAAAGAGTGTCCGAAAACATTCGTTAGTAAGACCTTTATTTATATAAGCAAGAGTACCAACTACCAACATTGAATTAGTCTTAGTTAAAGTGATAAAAGTTTTGATTCCTTTAAATATATAATTAAAATTTTAATTTATAATTTATGCGTGTAGAAAAAATTTGATTGAAATACAGAATTCAATAATTATGTTTTATAAATTCTCCGACAAAAATTAGTAATTGTTAATGAAAATTTCATATAAATATATTGGTAATAAAAAAAGTATTGAGTACAAACTTTCTTTTGTCAAAAAAGTAGAGAAACTATCGTCAAATGCATTTTTTGTCCAATTGTCAATATTGTCATAAGGACCTACTAAAAATGTCTTTTAGCAATAAAACATAGTTGTAATTGATATTTTCTCTATTCCTTCAAATTATGTAGTAACTCTAAATTAATAGAAAGTAGATTTTTACGTATTTTATTTTCTATAATATTCTTATTTTAATTTATTAATAAATTATTATTTTTTTCTCACACTTTCTCTTTTTAATAAATTTAATTAATACTTCTTCCGTACTAAAATTATAAGTCATTTTGAAGAAAAAAAATTTGTATTAAAATATAAGTCATTTTACAATATCAATGAAATATTTAATGCTATTTTTTTATTATAGCTTAACTATTTATTACTTTCTCTTCTTTTACTTTTTCATACCATTAATGAAGGACAATTTTGTAAATTAACTCATAATTTTTTTCCATACAACAATGATTAAATTTCTTAATTTATGTACTCCCTCCGTCCCGAAATATAAGGGAAAAAAACCCCTTTTTTGTCCCAAAATATAAGGGAAAAATCATTTTCAAAAATATAATTTTTCTTATTCTCATAAAATTAAATGCAAATTGCATTTAAATTTCCTTCTCTCTCCTTTTCTCAATAAACAATAACCAATCAAAAATGGTTTTACATCTTCCTATGCAGCTTATTTCAAGAAAAACCCCACAAAATCATATTTTAAATTCTCATGATTATGTTTTCTTAATAAATGAGATATTTTTTTTCTCTTATATTTCGGGACGGCGGAGGGAGTAATATGGTCAAAACGACTTATATTTTAGTACAGAGGTAGAAAAATTTCTCTTTTGCCCCCCCCCCCCCCTCATTTCTCTCATTTCTCTATAACCCCCTAAAACCCCAAATTGCCCTTCAATTCGCGACGTAGATCCCGAAATAAGGTTCGAGATGTAGAACCCGAAATATGTGCGGAGATTTGGGGGGTACATACACCATTTCGGGTTCTAGATCCCGAAATGGTGCCTATACCCACCTAAAGTTTGTGTAGAGTTTTGGGGGGTGCAGACACCATTTCGGGATCTACAACCCGAAATAGAGTTTTGGGGGGTGCAGGCACCAACTAGATCCCGTAATGGTGCATGTATCCCCCAAAACTCTGCACAAACTTCGGGTTCTACATCCCGAACCTTATTTCGGGATCTACGTCCCGAATTTTTCTTAAATACCTCTTAAGAACAAAAAAGGTAGTTAGGGGAGAAAAAATATATTGGGAGGGCAATTGAGAAATTTTCCAGAGGTAGTATGTTATGATGTACCCAAAAAAAACTAATATGTTATGATGTACCAATTTTTTATTTGAATATAACAAGAAATAATTTGTTTAAAAAAATTTGCTTTTCAAATATATATATATATATATATATATATATACACGTTCAAGATAATATTTTATTAAAAAAGATAAGAGTAATTGACAGAGTGTATAAATGACAAATCATACATTTAAAATACAAAAGCAACAGTTAAAATAAACGTGAAATCTATTATTTTGCGACTGTTAAAAAGGAACATAGGGAGCAATTCTTTTTTTTATTGATGCTTTGATTTTAGGTTTTTTCTACCTTGTTATTAGATTGTTTTGTCACATAAGCGAAATAAAAAAGCTACTAGATATTCACACACATAAGATGAAGTGATCAAAGTTCGACTCCCGATCATAGAAGTTTGGTCTATAATTTTAACATTTTTTATCAGTTGAGTTATAACTTCTAGACATTTTTTATAATATTTTTATTAGTTTTATTACTAACCTTCAACATAAGTGAGTTTCTTGATAGTTCCTGCGCCACCATTTCCTTCAACAATATCAATACTCTTTATAACATCAATAACCTTTGGGGTAAGGATGTCAGCATCCGTAACTAGAGCTTTGTAAAGTCTAGCAGGAGCAACAATGGAAGTTGTCTCATCATCAAAATTTAAGACACCCATGATGATATGAATTATAAGACTAGTGAAAGAAAATAAATTATAATTAAGATGTGTGAGTTATGAGTGAAGTTGAGTCTAATATTTATAGGAACTCAAGATGTATTGTTTAGACTTTAGATAGCCAATTAGATGAAGGTGATTAATAATACCAGGTCGTTATGCCATTTTTATATTCACATTATTACGTCATTTTGGATAATATTGTTTTTGTTTTAACTTTCCCATTTTCAGAGAAAAAGAATTCAAATTCTAATAGTCAGATGTTCACTCTCGAAATAATTAAGTGAAATTTAGTTAAGAAATTTATTTTTTGTTGAATTCATTAATCACTTAATTTCAATTATTTAATTTATTTAATACTACTTTTAAATTTCAAAGAAAAAATTATAAGTTTGTGGGGCGTAGTCCATCTAGCCCTGATTCTAGGCAATGTGGTAGGCAGATTTAATTTGTGCAATACCGTCATGACTCATGACTAAAATTAAAATATTATATACAGTCCTACATATTACACACTACATATAAATAATAGGTAATTATAGATGTAATATGTATATACAAAAGTTGTATATATCTTTAAAAAAATTATATTTTATAAAAGAAGTTATTTTTAATACCAGTATCATATTTACGAATTGTGTGAAAGGATATATTTTGACGGCTTAGTATTTTATAAATTAAATTTGGATTGAGTTTGTTCATAAAGTGGACTATGTAATAGGTTTTGGTTTTATGAAATGAAAACCGCCAATCTAACCAAACTTTGCGGTTTAACAGAAAACAATTTGTGGTTTTAACTAAATACAATTTTTTACAGTTTCGGTTAGGATTGGTTCAGTTTGTGATTTTACTTTTTAATTGGTTATGATACGACCACCCCTAATTTATACTCCCTCCATTTTAAAATAAGTGTTGTTTTAATTCAAAAAATTTGTTTCAAAATGCGTGTCATTTTCAATTCTCAATGCAACATTTTTCAATTCTACTCACTAACTATTAATTTATACACAATTTCCAAGAAAACTAAGGAAAAAATAAGATTAATTTAGTAAAATTACTATTACTTTTAACATTATAATTAACTAATTATATTAATTCCTTAATATGTATGAAAATATCAAAAACAACACCTATTATTGCAGCAACGAATGTGACATTGAATCTGGCGCAAAAATTCAGCCTAAAACAAGTAGTAATTTTTTTAAGATAAATACATAAAGATCAACATCTGAAAAGTTAAACTCATAGAATATTTGTATAACATTATTTTATCCTATCAATACATATATATTATAATCTTTTATCTTAGTTTATTAACTTGAAAGTTGTCTGCTACTCTGATTCTTTACTCTGTGTTAACCTCATCAAAGGTCTACAAATTAAGTATTATATTTATACTGTGTTAATCCAAGATATCAAAAAGTTGTTATCTCAAACCAATGGTGCTCTTCATCACACACTTAGAGAAGGGAACCAATGTGCAGATTTCTTTGTTAAACTAGGAGCATCATCCGATGCCGACCTCCTGAACCATCCATCTCCTCCATAAGATCTTCGCGAACTTCTTAGGAATGACGCAATGGGAACTTTCTTCCCTCGTACTTAGTCTCTCTTTTTAGTTTTTCTTTTTTCTTATTAGCTTCTATACCAAAAAAAAAATATTTTTTAGTCTTAATAAATATTTCAACCTTCTATTTTTAATCTTTCTATAAACTTTTCCTAATAATTTGTTCTCTAAATATTTTAGGTCATCATTTTTTGTCCCTATTTTCAACCAACTATGTGTACGATTCAAAAAAATTTAATGAGGTTTTGTATATATGTTTATAATCTTATAAAAAATTTCCAACAAAAATTCATAATTTTTAACAAATAATAAATTATATATGAAATTTTAAGCCCAAAACCTTTGAAAATTCATACTACCTCTGTTCCTTTTTACTTGTCGTTTTAGAAAAAAAAGACCAAAATAGGAGAATGTATTTTTGTACCTTATTTTCCTATTATGCCCTTTTTTAAATATATATCTTACTTTTGATCTACCAATAAATTGCTACTTTTTCACAAACATTATCTATTTCCAAAAAAATTGTAACAAACTTTATTAAAAAACAAACAAAATTTGTATACAATAAAAAAATTATATTGTTTAAAACAAAAAAAGAATACAAAATTTAATCAATAAAATAAAATAGGAAGGAAGATATAATAGGCAAAATATAACCTAAATTGCTACAACGACAAGTAAAAAGGAACAAATATTTTTTTCTAAAACAACAAGTAAAAAGGAACGGAAATAGTATCTAATTCATCCCTAATTATAAAATAAATTTAAAATTTTATAAATCAATTCAATTTTTAATATACCAAATATAACTGCAATATATAATTTAAAATTATAAATAGTACACATGAGTTGATTTAAAAGTAGTGACTAAAAGTCATTTAAAAGAAATTTGTAGAGATTAAAGAGTGGAAAAAAAAATTACAAAAAATAAAAGTAGAAGGATCAAATTTTTTATAAGAACCAAAAATATATTTAATCCAAAAACAAAATAGTATGATATCGACGTACTTCTTTTATTTTTGTGTGGATATGTTGCCGTGTCGATCCGTCCTTTTATGTTTACCACTAGAATGATTTAATAATCTTAAATTCAAGCTTAATTTATTTATTATTTTATTTTATTGGTTGATATAGTTTTTTAACAAGCCAAAATGAGATATATATATATATATATATATATATATATATATATATATATATATATATATATATATATATATATATATATATATATATATATATATAAGATGACCCCCAGCACAAGGTGTGCTAGAAACAGGTCAAAAGTATTACATCAACAACATCAAAAATATCAGAACAAAACAACCTCGCAACATCAAAAATCCAAACACAACAAGGGATTCACCCACCAACTATGTGGATTAACTCCTATCCCTGAATACTGGGCCCTCATCCACTGAAAAGAATGCCTCTTGATCGAGTCCAGCAAATGAGAAATCGAATGCGCCGAATTTTGGAAAAGTCGATGATTGCGCTCAGTCCAGATAACCAAAACACAAGCAAGCCAAACAAGCTGCATGAACTATCGTCGCTCCCGACCTCCTCCTGCTGCATGTACAAACTGTGAAAAATGAGCAGATGGAGTCGAGGGATCCACTGTCTCGAAGCCAATCCAATCCCGAACCAGCGGCCATAGAGAACCAAAGACACCACACGTAAGGAAAAGATGCTGTGCTGACTCAATGCCACCACAACCTGAAACACAATGCTGAGCCTCCGGTGAAAGAATGCCTCTGTGCACCAAATTAGACCTCGTTGGCAACCTGTCTCGCAAAAGTCTCCATGCCATAATAGACACCTTCAACGGAACCTGTCTGTGCCAAATAAGATCTGCAGCATCGCCTAAGGTAACTGCCTCCTGTGTAGTCAACATCTGATAAACGCCACTGACTGTATACCCACTCTCAGGATCAAACCGCCACCTCCAAACATCAGGCTCCTGCTCCTGCAACTGAATATCGTGAAGTAAGTCCTGACACTCCCCCAACATCTCCTCCTCCCACACCCATAACTGTCTCCTCCACTCCCACGCACTCCCTCCTACCCCCCACCCTAATGCAAACATCTCAGCAACTGTGTGGTGCTTGGTCTCTGCTAAATCAAACAGGCGACCAAACCTCACACTCAACGGTACTCCACCCAACCACGTATCCGACCAAAAAGAAGTATCTCGGCCGTGCCCAACTCGTCTCTCCACACCCTCTGCAAACCATCCTCCCCCCATCCCAGCCACACCATCCCTAATCTTCACTACCTCCCGCCACCATGTAGACCCTCTCCGCCCTCCCTCACACAGACGACCACACTCTAACCCATACCGAGCCGTCAACACTCGAAACCACAATCCCCCCTATCCACCAACATTCGCCAACACCACTTTCCGAGAAGAGCGGTGTTGAACTCCCTCAACTGCCTAACCCCCAAACCTCCATACTCCCTACGCATGCAAATAGATTTCCAACTAATCCATGGAACCTTCCTAGAGTCCTCACCCCCACCCCAAAAGAAATTAAGCAATATAGATTCAAGGGAAGAAATGATACCTGTGGGAGCCTTGAAGAAAGAAAATGCATAGACTGGAATAGACGTCAGAACATATTTGAGCAATATCAAACGACCACCATAAGACAAAAAACGACTCTTCTAGCTTGACAATTGTTGTTTAATACGTTGCAGCACTGGTTCCCAAAAACATAACCGTCGCGGATCACCACCAATCGAAAGACCTAGATACACAAAAGGAATCTTACCCACTCTACACCTCAAAGCACTCGCCGCCTCAACTAACCAGTAATCTGGAATATTGACCCCGACCAAACTACTCTTATGAAAGTTCACCTTCAGGCCCGACATGACCTCGAAAAGCACTAAAACAGCTCGCATCGCTCTCACATTTGCCCAACTCTTTGTCCCTAAAAGAAGGGTGTCATCAGCGAATTGGAGATGAGACACCGAAGTGTGACCCTGTACACCCACACTATACCCCGTGAACAACTGGCGCTCCACCATAGATGTCATGAGAACATGCAGCCCCTCCGCTGCCAGAAGAAAGAGAAAAGGGGATAGAGGATCCCCCTGCCTAAGACCCCTCTCCAACGGAAACTCCTTCGTAGGACTGCCGTTAACTAATACAGACGCCGTGGCAGTACATACACATTCCTTAATCCACTTCCTCCATAAAGTCGGGAAAGCCATCCTACTCATCACCGCCTCCAAGTATCCCCAATCCACAGAATCATAAGCTTTCTCGAAATCCACTTTGAACAACAACAACTCCTTCTTATGCTTACGAGCCTCATCCACAATCTCATTTGCTATAAGGATACCATCAAGAATCTGTCTATCCCGCACGAAAGCAGATTGGGACTCAGAAATGACACTCCCCACAACCATACGTAACCTATTCGCTAAAACCTTAGCCAAAACTTTATACAGACTGCCCACCCGCGCAATTGGTCTAAAATCGTTAAGGCTCTGGGGACTGTCCACTTTCGGAATCAAAGAAATAAAAGTAGAATTCAAACCTTTGGACAGTCGTCCGTTACGGTGAAACTCAGTCATAAACCGCATAAGATCCCCCTGCATCTCCCCCCAAAACTCTTTAATAAATCCGAAACTGATGCCGTCAGGCTCCTGCACCTTTGGTTGATATAGTTTATTTTAATTTAACACTAGTGCAAAAATAAGAATATAATTATACATATTACACTTCTTTAATTGAAAACAGGTGTAAAAAAATTATGTTGTAATATTAGACACCATGTTTAAAGAAAATAGGTGTAATAGTGAAAGAATATTCACCTAAAATTTATACTACACTTGTTATATAAACAAGGTGAGAAAAATTAGACTTTAGACACCAATATTTAAAGAAATTTGGTGTAATAGTGAAACATTAGTGACCTAAAAATTATAATACACTTGTTATATAAAAAGGTGAGATAAAATAAGTTTTTTTTTTTACGAAGAGAAAAAAATAAGACTTATTTATAATAACTTGCTTGAAAAGAAATTAAACAATAATTTGCACATGATCCTTAAAAATAGAAACAAACTTTTTTATATTTTAAATATAAACAAACAAACTTCTTAATCTCAATTTGAAAGAAAAAAAAAACTCTAAACTTTATAAATACTTTCTCTCTCTATTAACCCTTTCTATCTCACTCAAACCCCTCTCTTCAACCACCGTCTTCCTCCACCTCACCCCCACCGCCGCCGCCGAATCCCTCTGTTCATCCATCATCTTCTTTTTATCTCTTCGTCTGTTATTATATATAATGGTAAACTTCATTCTTAATCTCTATTTTTATCACTCCATCCTTGTAACTACACTAAGAGGAGTTGTTCTACAATTCAATTATAAGGTTTCTCTTATGTACATTCTTTCTCGTCAACGATTTGGACGATAAGAGAATCTATGAAGATATTAGACAATAAGGTAATTGATGAAACAATTGTGTTGTATTTTTTTTCTTCTTTCATTGAAGTATTTTGTGTTGTGTTGAAGTTTTTTTCATCCCCAACTAATTTTGTTCGGTGATCGATAAAACGTAGTCATAAAAACTTGTATCTACATTGATTATAAACTATTTGATAGAAGTAGTGCATGACATTTATATATGGTTGAAATTTCAATTATTTCTTTTAGTGATTTGAAATTCCTATCACGATTTATGTAGTTATGATGCTTTTGTATTTTAGTTATTATTTATGTATTCTAATTTTCACACACTATATATGTTTTACTAAGTACTTATTTAATTTATTATGTCTAGATATTCAATGACAACTTACCATATTAAAAGAGTCAACTGACAAAGTTACACTCAATTTGTTTTCAAAAGGTTGAAGAGTGAAAATAACAAAGCTCCAAAGACAAGTGATTGAAGAGCCAAATCAACTAGAGCATCAAGGAAACGAAGAAAAGACAATAAAATAAAGATAATTAAAAAAACACATGTAAATATCTCCACCCGAAAAAAAAATATAAATATAATTTATATTTAATGTATGCTATTTTGGTGTAAATTACTTGAAGAATTTAATCTTTTTTATTGTTTTGTTTGAAGAATGATTTGTTCAATTAATATCCAAAATTTCAAAAAATCAAATAAAATATTTTGGGGTATCTTTTTGATATAATAATGGTTCAATACAATTTGGTATATCAAATAGAATCTAGAAACTAGCTGACAATGTAACCGCCTTAACAAGTCTATGAGCAACCTCATTTGCTTGTCTCTGCACAAACTCTACATTTGAGTTTCTATAATAACTAGAGAAAATTGATTTACAATGCTGAACAATTACACCAAACTCTGTGAAGTCACGATTAGTTAAAAACCAGAATCAATTAGTTAAAAACATTTAAAAAGTAATTTTATAATATTGATTTTTCATAGTCATCACAAATGTTAAATCAACTGATAAAAATGTTGAAATCGTTAGAGCGAATGCTACAATCAGAATTTAAATCTCGACTTATTCACTTATGTGAATGAGTTGGTCAAAAGATCAGGGTTTATTGGATTAGAAAATGATGCATAGTATGATATATTTGAAGTGAATAAGAGAATTTTAAAGGTCCAACTTGTGGCACAATCCTAAAAAGACATTAATTGAATTGATACGATCTTTATGTGATCGATATCTTAAATACTATAACTAAATAAGAACTGATGTACTTGTCAGAATTCAGTCAACTTGCTAACTTCCTCCTAGATATTTTTAAGTGGAAGAAAGTTAGCGACCCTTACAAATTAGATAAAATTTAAGCCATTAATTTTGATATGAAGGTCAATTTTAAAGCATCTCAACTCTCATTATAATTAGTCCTCTCACTTGATACATCTTATATATTACCAACTTATTACAAAATAAACATAAAAAATATTATTTTATTACCAACTTATTTTATTGTTAGTCAAAAAATGATATAATATGTATATACAAAAATTGCATATATCATAAAAAAAATTATATCTTATAAAAAGGATTTATTTTTAATACCAATATTATAATTCTGAATCGCGTGAAACTGGATATATTTTGACAGTCTACTATTTTATAAACTCAATTTAGATTGAACTTATTGTCGATATATAATAGGTTGATTGCTTCTGGTTGAGTTAAGTATTGCGATTTGATTTAATTTTATAAAATAAAAATCATCAACCTAACCAAACTGTGCGATTTAACACAAAAATGATCGGTACGATTTTAACAGCTTTGTATTTTGGTCCCTCGTGTGAAATAACTAAATAAGGTAGCTCCGTTCCGATCTGCGCAACTGTAGGGGAAAAGAGACAGCAAAACAAAACAAAACTAATTTGAAAAGTTGAATCAAAGAGATGACAGCCTCGTGTGCAATGTATGGCCGCGTAAGTATGTAAGTACAAGTATCTAGAAACTTCCAAACGTGTAACTCCCCAAACTTTATGTTCTTCTAATCAAGTTGGTGAGTGAGCTTTAACTATCTTCCACCATTCTTTACTCACTGTACTAGTTGATACACATACCACCTAATTTCTCACTACAATTTAAATTCACCAACTTACCGTTAACTTTATGAGACCCAACAAATTAAGAAGAAAAAAAAAAAGATAGGATAAAAGTAAGAATTTTGTACACTTTTACCTTAAATTAACTCTAAAACAACAAATTTTTAACCGAGTCCGGGCAAGTGTTTGGACAGATCGGAGGGTGGCTCCGCCATTGCTTTATAGGACAATTTTTTTTGTCTATAATATATTCATATAAAATACAAAAAATATTCATTTCGTTTTTTAATATTAAAATTTTATATCAGTTTATCGCTCTTCAACACAATTTTGTCAAATCATGTCATATTTTATTTTGTCTTGTACTATTTTATTTAGTATTTACTGTCAACATATCGCTTATATGATTTTTGTAACTAGTCTAACGAATAAACTTACATATTAAATATAGAGAAGTTAACTAGAGTATTAAAATTTGAACTTAAGTCCTATAAAATAATGTCTTTAATAATTTCTTTGGTTTATAAAATTAAACTGGATTTTTATTTTCACTAATTAGTAATTTCTATTACCATCCTCCTTATTACATTGAATAGAATAGAATAGATTAGATTAGATTATTTTTTTTAGATTATTGATTTATTATTTGTTTTTTGTTTTTCTTTTGGCATCTATTCTTGATTTATTTTGGTTACAATGTAGTCTTTTCTTACAAGGGATACATTATTGTTTTTTTTTACTAAAATTAAAAGATATTCATTTATATAAATTGGTATATAACATCATATTCAAGTACAAATTTAACATCGTCAAAACGAGAAAGAATAAACCTACAAATAAACTTATTACAACATTCAATTGATAGCGTAAAACGACTTACTCATGTCTAAAATATTGTAATAAAATTAACTTAAGTAATCGGAATATATATCTTTATCGATGATGAACTAAGACACTATGTGAATCGATAATTGACTGAAGTTGATCTGTCAATCCAATCAAATAAAAATCGTAACAAGAAAGGAAAACAAACACAACACAAAGACGGTAAAACAAACAAACAAAACATCAAGATTTTTTTGCTTATAGACAAAATTGCTAAGATATTTTTGGGAGAAAAATTTAGAAGGAAAATTCTAAGTTTAAGGTTAAGCAAATTAAAATACCTAAAAATACAACCAACCTGATAACAAAAAAAAATGATCATAGATATTGTGCTTAATAATTTTAGTATTTTCTACTTCTTTTGTTTAAAATAATTGTCCCTGTTGTATAAAGACAAATATTTTTTTATTAATGTATAAAGACTTTTCGCAGTATTAATTTTTTATAATTTTTCATGAAAAAACTAAAGATATTAATGATTTAAATTATGCATTGGTATTTTTGATCAGTAAATTATGCATTAGTATGCGTAGAGAGTAAAAACTACTAACATCCATAGTAGCACACAAGGCAAATTCAAACCTAGCAGAATTCCGGGTTCGACTCCTAGCTGTGGAAATAATTTTCATACCAAAAAAAAAGAGTAAAAACTACTGCCTTCATCCCATAATATAAGAGAAAAAAACTCATTATTTTTGTCCAAAAATATAAGAGAAAAAACACAAATATTTTTCTTTTCAAGAAAATTTTACTCTCTCTCTTACTTTTTTTATAACGAATAACTAATAAAAATTGTTTTACATCTTTCTATACAATTTTTTTCAAAAAAATACAGTATATACTTTCAATCATTATATCTTACTTTTTCTTAATAAATATAATTTTTCTATCAGAGATAACAATATTTTCTATCAATTAAATTATGATTTCTGGACAACCCCGAATCATATCTTTAAACTAACAAAATAAATCAAAAGATATAAAGGTAAAACCCTACTGTTTTTCACACTATCTATCACACTTTGACAGTATAGCAAAAAAAACATTGTTTATTTGTGGACTCAGAAGTCGTGACCTACATCTCAACGTCGTCGTTTTCATCTCTGTAACCAAACAAACTGCCAACGCCGGAAACAATCAACAATGTCGGTCTCTGGTGGCGCCGTCATCGTCGGCCGTCGTAACACCCGCCATCACGTCGAGAATCGTTTTTACTGTCCACCAGCGTTACGAAAACAGAGACAGCAACAGCAAGAGCAACAACAGGAGCAAGAATCAACGTTGTTGGAGAATAATAATAACAATAACCGACCTTGTTCTTCTTCTGATAACTCTGTTTCTTCTTCTTCGATCGAGACAACGTGTGAGGGTTCTAATTTGTGTCGGTTCTTGGAACATACTACGCCGAATGTTCCCGCTCAATATTTTCCTATGGTAAAGTAAAATAATGCTTTTCAATTTTTGATAATTTTATGTTAAATTTTTGGAATTTTAATCAAATTCGTGTTTGGTTTATAGATTTTATTGATAATTGTTAGTTTTTAGGATTATGTTAGTTTTTAGGATTCAAATGTTTGGTTTATGAATTTGTATTTTTTAGACAAATGTTATTAAGGTATTTGTTATGTTAGTTTTTAGGGTTCTAAGTTTGTGTGTAGTTGATCCCCGCAACTGCGCTTGGGTGGGGACTGAAACCACTTGATATTAGAATTCGCCCCGAACCGAATTAGCCGGTCTAGTGTGCCGGGTATTGGAAGTACTTGATGTCAGAATTCGCTCCGAACTGGATTAGCCGGTCGAGTGGGCCGGATACTGGTGGTAAAAACAAAAAAAAAAGGATGAAAAAGAAATTTATAAGCTTATAGGAAAATGTTAGTAAGATAGTGGTTGGTGTTGGCACATTTCCAACACCGAGTCAACATTTGATTACATTAGAAATGTCATTTGCTATGGTGTCACGTGCGTATCTATGGTGTCTGTGTTTGTGCTTCATAGGTTATGTTAGTTTTCAGGATTTTAAAATTGTTTCAGTGTCTCTTAGTTCACCAACCGAGCTACTTATTGAGTTGATTTTGGTTTATGAATTAACTCAATCAATTATTCAATTGATTTTTAGGATGAGACTTAATTTGAAACTATCCACTTAATTGTGTTGATAGTGTAAAGAAATTGTATAATGTGATTGTTTTGAACTATTTTACGGCAGTGTTAGTTTCTTTTTCGGGTTTATTTCAAAGGGCATTGTTGAGCTTATTTATGTGTAAACAAACAGAAAAGCAAGAGGAGATGGAGACCAATGGAGACAGAATTGCAACCGTACTTTGTTCTTGGGGATTTGTGGGAATCTTTCAAGGAGTGGAGTGCATATGGGGTTGGTGTTCCATTGGTGTTGTCTGGGAATGAATCCGTTACACAGTATTACAATGTCTCTTTGTCTGCTATTCAGCTATATATTGATCCATCGAAACCTTCCCCGCAGTTAAGGTTAGTGCATTCTTCACTATGAAAAATATTGTTGCCTTTCCAATAATTGACTCGATTCTTTTGATTTAAAATTCTGATGTATTGTTTTGTGAAATGGAAAATCAGACATATTCTATGTTGATGATATGTTCTTAATTTACATTGTATACTTTAATAGTTTACGTGCTTTTCTTTTTCTCGTTTTTGAACTTGCTGGAAAGTCATATGTTCTTTTGCTTGTGCATCTGTGTTGGATAAATGTGGTTCAAATTATATAGTTCAAAATTTGTCTATACTTTATACCCAGTCCTTTGCTACCAGTATAAACTAAAAACATTTAGAAGAATAATCTCATTTGTAGGTATCACCAGACTAAAATAATTGACACATAGACGCATAATATTGACACATAGACACCTATAATAATTTGAGAAAATAAAAATAATTGAATGTAACCTCATTTGTTGGTGTCAGACGCTAGACACATTCGATCTGAAGGTGTTGGTACTACATAGCTCAGAAGTAAGATCTTATAGGTCTTTACTTTGTTATTCTGGTTAGTAATGTGATGCATACTAGAGAGCATCATTTGATTTGAGTTTACTAGATTATCAGTATCACTAGACTAAAGATCATTGCCTGCGCATGTCGTGTTGATTAGAGCAAACAGTTGCTTGTGATCTCAGTCGTACACATACCTAGAGAATTAATCTTCTAACCTGCAAGATTGTGTGGCCTATACACTAATTAGAGTTTAATTGTGATGTACTAGCAATGTAAGACTAATTCATATAATGTTGTACTTCAACATTTTAGATGAACGTGTAACAGTTGTACACTAGCAATGCATACAAATTAAGTTTTACAAATTATCTCTAATGTGTACAGAACTACAGATTGTTGATATAACTCATAGATCACACTAATTTTGTTAGGAAGATTGTCACCAGCCACTAGATGTTGCTGAACTATTTTGTTCTATTGCTCACAGCCTTGATTTTTCTTGCAAATTCTAAATTGCACTCAATAGGCTACGTATTATTATATTTTTTTGTACATAGACGAAATGGCAAGCCATTGAAAATTGAAAACTCACACACAAAGTGGAGAAACTGGGATTCAAACCCTGGTCATAGATGTCCTGCCTAGCAATATCGGCATTTTCTGTCAGTTGAGCTAGGACTTTTGGACCAATAGGATACATATTTAACCTAGAACTTTATAATGAAAACCAAATCAAATATATGATAGTAGTTTGTAATAGGTAGTATTTTATCATTTTCTCATTATCTCTTTTTATCCTTTTTTATAAGTGATAGACGTCATATCCTAGCCTATTCTGAACACTACTTCTCCGCTTTGGCTAAGTTACAAGACATAGCAAACGACTTTTTAGTGCTTATGTGCAATATATTCATTCACTATTCCATCGTGTTACAGGAAACCCACTAAGGAAAGTGACTCCGAATCAGCTAGAGACACAAGCAGTGATAGCAGTAGTGGCTATCGTCATGAAAGAGGAGCTAAGAGTGTAGTTAATGGCAGTTCTAACCAACCTAACTTTTCAGATGCAAGTAATCTTGGTCTAGAAAGAATGTCACTTGGAAGTAAACCTTTAGCAGGTTCATCAAGTGACGAGAACGGAAGCTGCAGTGCACTTGGTCAGCTTGTATTTGAATACTTTGAGCGCGAAACACCTTATAATCGCGCACCATTAGCAAATAAGGTAAGACCATTATTATCCTTTGGTTCAGTTCCACTTTGAAATTATGTTGCTTTCTAATCTTGACAAATATTCATATTTTTTTGCCTCAGATTTATGATCTTGCTGACCAATTTCCCGAGTTGAACACATACCGGAGCTGTGATCTTTCACCTTCAAGTTGGGTTTCATTGGCTTGGTATGTTTCTCATATACTTTTAATTAGGATGTTGTTAGTGTTGGATAGTGCGCATGACATTGTTGCAAATCTCGATTGCAAAAAATAACAATTTGTTCAAATTTTGTTATCCTACGGAGCTATAGAACTATTATACCACTATTTGATAAAACTTTTTATTAAATCGCATATTATTGAACAATAGAAGTTTGTTAAAATTTCACTACGATATCGCGCCATTATTTTTGCTAGTTGACATCGACAACACTGGCACATAATAATAGTAATAGTAACTAATTTATAATTTGTTTGTATTATGAAGGTATCCAATATATAGAATACCTGTCGGTCCCACACTACAGGACTTGAGTGCGTGTTTCCTCACCTTCCATTCTCTGTCAAAACCTTCAAAAAGTACGTCTCACTGTCTATTTTTTAGTTTCTATAATTACCGAGAATATATGCAAGGATATCAATTATAACTGTGTTATTTGAATCAGGTCTAACTACTGTAAATTGGTCAAAAAACAAGGACATATCATCCAAGCTATCACTACCGATATTTGGCCTTGCCTTCAATAAGTTCAAAATTTCTGTCTGGGATCCTGAAGGGGATTCCGAAGGTCAGAAATCAAACTCTCTATGGCGAGCTGCTGACAACTGGATTAAGCAAATGCAAGTTAACCATCCCGATTACAATTTCTTTAATTCCCATTATTCATATTGTAGGTAAGCAGAATTTTCTCTAATAAACTGAAGTAGTAAAAGTCCCAGCTTATGAAGTCCCCACCCGCCCTCGGTATACTGTTACTTTCTTTGCAAGGAACACTTTAAAGTGCTCTCATAAAATCAGATTAAAAGGATCTGTTCTTCAGTTTTCAGATGATGCAACTTGCAAGGCTTTTAACCAATAGTTTCTGCTTTTATGTAGAAAAAGTTGTCTCTTCTGAAATGTATATTTAGATGGCTCTTTGTGCCTAGTTTTGTACAGATGATGATGAGTAACATTATAATTCTCAATCACATCCTTGTTGTGAGATGTATTTATCCTACAGAATTCCAGTACCCCTGGTTTATTCTTGATAGGCTAAATTAATGGGATATTAAATTGTTATATGGATATCTGATTTTTATATTTTGTGACCAGTATTACATAGTAACTGGTTTTAGTTTGATTTTAATGAAAAGTAACAGATAGTGAAAAAATCCGTGTTTTTATAATATTGCAAATAAATTTTGTAACATCCTTCAGGTATTACTTAGAATTGCTCAAGTAATAAATAACTTGAGAAAATTGAAAGTTTGAACCTCAGCATGATCACAATAAAATTAAAAAAATTATGTTAGCATGATCTTTTAAGTAAATTGCTTAACCACTATTTCACATCATCAACTATCATTTTAAGTTAATTGTTCAAATTCTTGTATTATCAATCATGTAGCATTTGATCAACTAAAAAATAAAAGTAAGGACAACTTCAGTTGTTCAGCGTTTGATCTTAAAACTGTGCCTCAGACTAAACAAGACAAAAACTAAATTATTGTCTATCATCAACCCACAAATCAATTTTTGTCTCACATATTAATTGTCTAATATCGTACAAAACAATAAATTGTTTTAACACCTTAAAAAATTGTCTTGTTTTGTTATGTCTAATTTTTACATTTTACAGATCAAATGGACCACTAATATGTTAAAATTGTGGATTCTTGGGGACTTATAACTGATTCTATTATAGGGACAAAGCCATGTGCAAACATTGTTGTTAGGACTAGAATAGGTCTAATAGTGAGTTATATTATTTATGTTCACCAATTATGTAAGTCTCTAGTGTTGCAGCTTGAATAAAGAGCACATGTTTAGAATACATGCATATTAGATGGCCCTAACAATAGATACTTCATTAAATACATATTTACTTGAAAAAGGTTTCTTCATCTTTGCATTCTATTAACATAACTATAGATACATTCATTACATATTTAATTCGATCTAGGTACTGCTACTCTGTAACACTTGATCGACCTCCTCCCTCGCGATCAGCTCTTGCTCCTATTACAATATACCAGCTACAATTGCAGTTATAATTTATCATCAAGAATGGTGGACATCAGCAGCCCTTGCACGAAATCAAACCTTCGAGCCTTCTCTACTCGGTCCTCATCTGACAACGGTACCTGTTCGGGTTTTCTGTAAACATACTCTATTGTCAGACTATAGATGTTTTGGACTAAACTTCATATGACATTAAAAGAAGCAACTTTGAAGGAGATCTTAATCCAACAATAGTATCCACATTCCTACCTTTCCACAAAATCCTCTTTCGAGCTTTCTTTTACTATGGCAGCTTCAATGGAAGGACTGGATTGTTCACTGACAACTTCATCACCTACAACTGGGTTAAAAATAAATGATGCCAACAAGGTATCAGGTTCGGAATTGGAGTAAGCTGTGGACGAAGAACCTCCAAGAAGAGAATGCAATGCTCCTTCCCTCAACTCTTTTCTAAATAATGTTGAGTTAGATAATCCTTTCCTCACCCTCCTTTTACGCTGCACGTAAACTTCTAGTTATGGAAAAACTTTTAAGTCTCGAAGCAATCCAAATAAAGATGTATTCACCAGACACAAGACTTGTTAAATTTAAATATTTAAAATAAATTGATAGAATAAGTTCAAAAAAGGATATTTTAAAAAACTTTGAATGTTGTGTGGTAATATGTCCAACAAGATCCATTCCCACCCTTTGCCCACAAGCAGGACACACCTGAAAAGTATATAACAAATGCCATCAATTATCACCATATAAACACCGAAATATGAAATAAACACTTATCATGACCAAGAATAATAAACACATGCCTCATCAAATCCAAAAGAAAGCAACCACACATCATTTTGAGCACCATACAATAATCGGTAGAACAGAAAAGAAAGTTATCTTTTTAGCACAAAACTACAACACTACAACTCAGATAAGGCGAATTCATGTATTTATGAAGACTAAATCTTAAGAGAAAATATGAGCCTAAACAAACATTGCATGTTATAAAATACAACTAACCAGAAACTATTGTTGGATCACGAGGGGCAGCCCGAGAGATCAACCACATTGGGCAAAGAACATTGATACAAGTGAGTTGGACACCACATTTTTACTCAAAACCTTAAAGCATTGGGTTTATGGGTCCTCTCACTTATAAAGTGTTCGACCTCCGCTTTTCTAAATAATATGGGACTTAACTCACTTCACACTTGTCACAACAATCTCCCCCTCAAGTGTGAGTCATTCGATTCATTATGCTCCCCCTAAAGCGGAAACTTTTTCATCCATATACACTTTCACCGACTTGCTGCAGGAAGACTTTTGATACATGGAGCCCGATCAAACCATCGGCTCTGATATCAGTTAAAAGTGCACAGTGGAATATTCGGAAGCGTTTAAATTAGTCTTTCTTGTGGAACCTGAACAATCCAATTACCAAAGACAACCAACACCAACCGTAATAATAATAAGAGGAGTAAAAACTGTAAATAAGGACACCACAATTTTACGTGAAAACCCTCAATGTGAGAGGAAGCAACCACTTGTCGTACAGACCAAAGAAATAACACTACTATAATCAAATGAGAGTACAACCAATGACTTTCTACTTTTCTAGGAATTTAAAAACATATGATAATCACTAACAACAAAAGAGCAATCAACCTCACAAACAAGTGAGTATATAAAAGTAACACAAAGACAAGACAAATTTATTTAGAAAAATTATCTAAGTATCTAACCGGTTAATAGAAACAACATACTCCAATTTCAGCTGGAATAGAGAACGTTTTCCTAACACACTTTTGACACCGGTACCAAATTCTTCTTTCTCGTTGTTGTCTCTGTTTTTCTCTCACAGACACAGTGCCTCACTTTCTTTTGTTTTCACGCACCGATCTTTTTTTTTCAATGTCGCAACACACCTGATGCTCACACGTTTTCTATTGCCTTGGATGCAATTCAATTAACACATACTCTTGTCTTTTTATGTGTTAATTGAATTGTACCAAGACAATAGAAAACATGCCGGCAAAAGGAATACCACTACATTGAAAAAGAAAAAAAAACTGAACAGTGCATGAAAACAAAATAAAGTGCGGCACATGAGAAAAAAAACAAAGAGCAACAAACAAAGAGGAAGAAGAATTTGGTACAGTGACAAGCGTGCTCGGCAAACGTTCTCCATTTCAGCTTGAAAGTTGGATATGTTGTTTCTATCAACATGTTAGATACTTAGAAAAAATTTCTGAGTAGTTTTGTCTTCTCCTCATGTTAGTTTGGAATACTCACTTGTTTGAGAGGTTGATTGCTCTATTGTTGTTAGTTTGACCATAGTTTTTAGTGATTATTATATGTTTGTTAATTCCTAAAGAAATAGAAAGACATTGGTTGTACTGTCATTTGGTTATAGTAGAGTTACTTCTTTGGTCTAAACAACCCGAGATTTTTTACTCTCATATAGAAGGTTTCCACCTAAAATTGGTGGTTTCCTTATTTACAGTTCTTATTCTTACTCATTTTATTATTATTGCGGTTGGTGTTTATTATCCTTGTAACTGGATTGTTCAGGTTGCACGATAAAGAGACTAATTTAAACACTTCAGAATATTTCATTGTGTACATTGATCCCATCAATTATACTAGCAGAAATGAAAACTAACTAACTGACTTAATTGTCATGTAACTATCCACCCAACTTATCAAGATTAACACAAACTCATACTAACATTGTTACTTAATATAAAATGTCTCTCAAATTACTAAATACATTTATTTTTATTAGAGTTTAAAGCAGATGACGTAATTTAATTTTACACCGACAACCAATAAATATGATTCAAACTTCCATGTGATATCAAGAAATTAGGTAAAGTGGAATATCCTACCGAAATTCATGGTTGTTATTGGTTGACAAAGTAAAAATATTTTACACTGTTTAATTCATACTCATTTATTTTAATTATTATCACATATATCCTTAATTAAAACTCCTAAGTATTTGGAAGATGAAAAATTAAAATTTAACACACTTCTATATAAAAAGAGCATTTTTTTTCCCTTACAAAAAAAGTAACAAATAAATAAAATTCAGTGTTTATGTATACCCACCCCGGTGTTAGCTTGAAGAGGATGTTCTTCATCAATGTGACAACAAAGAGAAACAACATCATAATCTTCAGCACAGAAAGGACAAAGATATTCAGCTCTTAAATCATCACCACCAGGTTCAGTATCATCATTTCCACCTAGAAACAGATCTGAAACAACACCAAAACAAATCATCATCAAAAACAATCTCAATAAAAATAAAAATAACAAGTCCAGAAATCCTAATTCAACTGGCAGAAAATGCCAAAATTACTAGGTCAGACGTCCATAAGCGGGGTTCGAACCCCTGTTATTCCACTTTGTGTGTGTGAATTTACGATGACTTGCTATTTATTTTATGTACCAAAAAAAATATAAAAACAATGAAAATTGGAAAAACAACAAACTATGAAGCTAACCGGATCGAGAATAGTAACGGCGTGATGAGTTAGAGAGACGAGAAGAGATCCATGAATCAGAATCCATTTGGTGAAAAATTGAAATTTGAAGAGTGAACCCTAAATTGAAAGAGGAATAGACAGTGTTGTTGAAGATAACAGTGTATGTGTGTGTGTGTGAAGAGAGTGTGTGTATGAAGAAAGAAAATGGACATGTGGATGGTGTTTTAAATGACGAGAATGTCCTTTGTTTTGTTAACTAACTTTTTCGGTCACTCATTTTCGCACGCGGTTATCATAATGCTCCTTTCGTACCTCGTGTTATTATTATTCATGTGAAGAATGATTAGGTATAGATATTTAGAGTGTGGAATGTTAATAAGAAGCTCTCGTAGCTCAGTTGGTTAGAGCACCCGTTTAGTAAGCGGGAGGTCTTGAGTTCAACTCTCAACGAGAGCATTAATATTAATTTTTGGGTTTGTATTTTCCTTCTGAAACTTTGGGTTGGGCCTTTCGCTGTTTTGAAGAAATCAAGTTTACAGAGTTCACTTGCCACTTTTATAACTAATTCGTCATTTTTTGTTGCACTTTTTTTATCAAGATTTTGAGACATAAAACATAGTTTAAGACAAGTTAAACAAAAGATAAAACATAGAAATGGGATTATCTTTGGGGCCAAAGCTATCATGCACAAGTGCATCAGGATTATCTTTGTGTATAATGTGTAAAATTTAGTGTTAGATTGAAAGTTTATATTATATAGATCGTTTTTGAAAATTTTAAAAAAATATTGAAAATTATTTGATATGCTATAAAGTTTCATCAAAATTAACTGTATTCAATAAAAAGCTATAAATCGTTAATCATGATATGTCTCAATAATATATTATACTCATATATTAACACGGTAAACTTAATTTTGTGATTGTTTCTTAAGAATCTCTGTTTTTAATCATTTATTATTAACTTTAACTATTTTTTTACGAAGATATTAAGGAAATGGTTATTTTTTTTTATAACTTTTACGTGTCTATATTTATATTCATATATTAACACGGGAAACTAAATTTTGTGATTGTTTCATAAGGATCTATGCTTTTAATCATATTATACTAACTTTGTCTATTTTTTTACGCATATATTAATGAAATTGGTTATTTTTTTATAATTTTACGTGTCTATATTTATATTCATATGTTAACACGGGAAACTAAATTTTGTGATTGTTTCTTAAGGATTTATGTTTTTAATCATATATTACTAACTTTGTCTATTTTTTTTACGCATATACTATATTAATGAAATTTGTTATTTTTTAAAAACATTTACGTGTCTATATATATACTCATATATTAACAAGGGAAACTAAATTTTGTGATTGTTTCTTAAGGATCTATGTGTGTACTCATATATTAATAATGTTTTCTATTTTTTAAGCATATATTTATAAAATTGATTATTTATTTTTTTAAAAATGTACGCGTATATTTATACTCTTATATTAACACGGGAAACTAAATTTTGTGATTGTTTCTTCAGAATCTATGTTTTTAATCATATATTACTAACTTTGTCTATTTTTTTACGGAGATATTAATGAAATTGTTTATTTTTTTATAACTTTTACGTGTCTATATTCATATATTAATACGGGAAACTAAATTTTGTGATTGTTTCTTAAGGATCTATGTTATTAATCATATTTTACTAACTTTGCCTATTTTTTTACGCATATATTAATGAAATTGATTATTTTAAAAAAAATAAACTATACGCGTATATTTATACTCATATATTAACCCGGTAAACTAAATTTTGTGATTGTTTCTTAAGAATCTCTGTTTTTAATCATATATTACTAACTTTTTCTATTTTTTTACGGAGATATTAATGAAATTGGTTATTTTTGTATAACTTTTACGTGTCTATATTTATATTCATATATTAACACGGGAAACTAAATTTTGTGATTGTTTCTTAAGGATCTATGTTTTTAATCATATTTTACTAACTTTGTCTTTTTTTTTTACGCATATATTAATGAAATTTGTTATTTTTTTAAAATATTTACGTGTCTATATTTATATATACACTTATATATTAACACGGGAAACTAAATTTTGTGATTGTTTCTTAAGAATCTATGTCTTTACTCATATATTAATAATGTTTTCTATTTTTTTATGCAAATTTTAATGAAATTGATTATTTTTTTAAAAAAAATTTACGTGTCTATATTTATATTCATACATTATCACGGGAAACTAAATTTTGTGATTGTTCATAAGGATCAATGTCTTTAATCATATATTACTAACTTTGTCTATTTTTTTACGGAGATATTAATGAAATTGGTTATTTTTTTTATAACTTTTACGTTTCTATATTTATATTTATATATAAAGGGAAACTAAATTTTGTGATTGTTTCTTAAGGATCTATGATTTTAATCATATTTTACTTTGTCTATTTTTTTACGCATATATTAATGAAATTTTTTATTTTTTTAAAAAATTTACGTGTCTATATATATATACACTTATATATTAACACGGGAAACTAAATTTTGTTATTGTTTGTTAAGGATCTATGTCTTTATTCATATATTAATAATGTTTTCTATTTTTTTACGCATATATTAATGAAATTGATTATTTTTTAAAAAAATTTACGTGTCTTTATTTATATTCATATATTAACATGGGAAACTAAATTTTGTGATTGTTCTTAAGGATCTATGTCTTTACTCATGTCTCAATAATGTTGCCTATTTTTTACACATACATTATTAATACATAAATCTATTTTTACGTGTCTATATTCATATTCATATATTAATACATAAATTTATTTTTTGAATTATTTCTTAAGGATCTATACTTCTACTCATATATAATTTTTTGTCATAAATTTTTTAATATAATCTTAAAATATGTTTATGATCGATAAGAAGTCGCGCGCAGCGCGACGCCCGTGCGTATGCGCATGGGAACTAAGCTAGTTAAACAAAAGATAAAACATAGAAATGGGATTATCTTTGGGGCCAAAGCTATCATGCACAAGTGCATCATATTATGTATAACAGGATTATCTTTGTGTATAATGTGTAAAATTTAGTGTTAGATTGAAGGTTTATATTATATAGATCGTTTTTGAAAATTTTAAAAAAACATTGAAAATTATTTGATATGCTATAAAGTTTCATCAAAATTAACTGTATTCAATAAAAATCTATAAATCGTTAATCATGATATGTCTCAATAATATATTAAATAATTTTTAATTTTGTTTTTCGAAATTTTGTATGAATGATCAATATAATATAAATTTTCAATATAACAATAATTTTTGTAAAATTCGTATTCATTATAATGAAATTAACGACTTGTGTATCATACACAATATTGAATATTGATGCACTTGTGTAATTAGCCAAACTCTATCTTTGGTCCCATAAAATGTAACTATGATGGGCCAACTTTAGCCTAAGCTTTACTCCCTCGATTTGAACTTGTGCTCTGATTTACGAATTATGAGATGTGTAAAGAATGAATGAGGAGAATAACTTTATTTATAGATTTCAAACGAGCTCGATAAGTGCGTCATCGTGCCATGATGAGGACATCATATCACACAATAGAGTGTGTCTTTTTCATTGTACTCATCATGTGACATCTTATTGAGTACATCATTATGATGTATCTTGTACAATGTGTACGATCTGAAACTCCTCCATCGTGGCACAATGGGATTTGAGCGGATTTTCACAATTTTTGCTCCTTTTGGTTCATTTTCTTCATTTCTTACTTCTTCGACAATGTACTTATTTTTTAGAAGTATTATGTAATTTAACTATCTAAAGAGTACTAATTCTACTAAAACTATACTAAAATACTACTAAAAACATTGTATAAATTCTCGTCATCAATTATCATGAGACTTATTATTACTAAGTTGGTTAATTACTTGTAAACAATCAGTTTCAATGAAGTAGTTGTACATATTCATACTTTGCAGCCACTTCAACATTTCAAGGATGCCCATAACTTCAGCTTCATGAATTTCTGGCGTAATAATATAACGCTTAGGATAATTGCTTTTATAATTTTCTAGGTGTAATTTATATAGCGCTCAGTAAGTGCGATCTGATCCATTAATTAGAGGACATGTTTAACGTGTGCTTATCAAGTCATTTGGAACAGAATGTTTACGTGTGCTTATCAAGTCGGAATATATATAAACACACGCGTTCGGTTTTTGATAGGGTGGCAAAACCGGGCTGACCCGCTAGGCTGGTCCGTTTAATTTGCTAATTTTGGTAGACTGAGTCAAAGTTTTGAACTCAGTTTTTCTATGAGGTCCGTCCCTTTCGACTCGCCTAAAACACGGATCGGGCGCTGAGGTCGGCGGGCCGACCCGTTTAACTCACTTTTTATTTTTATTTTAACAATTACATAAAATTCATTAAAAAAAATAAGTGACTTGATCTGATTTAATAAGAACATTTACTTACGAAACTTAAATTTTTTTTCTTCTATTTATTCATACAAGGATTATTTTTGCCACTACTCTATATCATTTTTTATATTAATTATGTCGAATTTGTTAATATAAAAATAAAAAACATCAATATTCAATATAATTTTTTTTTTGGTACAAATATTCAATATAATTTTTGTAATGTAAACAGTGAAAAAAAAAACAAATTGGCGGGTCACGGGCTGGCCCGCTAACTCGCATGTCCGTCAATAACTGGGGTGGGATTGGTTTTTAGACTCGACCATCTAAGTTGACTCAGCTCATCTCGTATTATTTTTAAGCGGGCTTAACAGAGGCGGGCGTAAACGAGGCGGACATGCTCGTTTTGCCACCCCTAGTTTCTGATGCATTCAATTGCAATTTTGGACCCGCTTGTTTAAAAAAAATTAGCAAATTTTTTTTTTAAATTACTTTTTTTATTTTACTTGTATTTGTTTCAAATTTTTTTAAAATTCATTTTAATAAAAAAACTCCTTTATTTTTTGGTGGATTCTACGGTGAGGGATCCAATTAAATCCCTCACCGATGGACCACATAAAAAACACCGTTAGATGAAATAGATGGTTCAGATTTATTGAGAGTAAAAGTGGGAATATATATAACTACTGACATTCAATCCTATCCTAAAATTGTTTCATCCTATTTTACAATTCGTGTTGTAATTAAATTATGCACACTAAAATTAAAAAAAATAAGTTACTATTTTTCAACAAAAGTCTTAAATCAGAAGGTAAAGTTGAAATCAAAGATCATCAAATTGAAAGTATTTGCAACCACCATATTCATCAATCCGTGAATGGTTTAATTTTATGAACACATTGATTCCTTTACTTCACTTCACCCCGCAATTGTGCTAAGAATGGAACTTCTATGGCGGAAGAGAAGAAGGCTTGTGTTGAAAAGTTATCCCTTGCATATCAGTTCCATTTTTCCTTCTCGTTTGGCCACTTGGTTGGATATTATGTTTCAAATAGAGTTGGGAAATGATTTGGTGGAATTGTTGGAGAATTGCAATGAGAGATGATTTTGAATTTGATGGAAGTTGTTGTTGTGAGATGAGAGGAGTTTTCGTGAAGTTGTTGGTCATGGGTGAGAGTAAGAAAACCATGTGAGGACAAGATTGAATGTGAGTACTTGTATATGTTTCCACTTTTAATTTCAATAAATCTGAACCATCAATTTTATCTAGCGGTGTTTTATTCATGACCCACCGGTGAGGGACTTAATTGGACCCTCACCCTAGAATCCACCTTATTTTTTACTAAACACAATAATTTTTTCAGAGGCATATTTTCAAAAGTGAATTTTTTTAAAATCTCAAAACAACACAAACAAAACAAGTTAATTATGTCAAAAAAACAAGATAAAGCTCAATATCATTGGTGGGTCGATATTAAATCCCTTTATTCATAGAATCTGTCAGATCAAGCTGTGTGTATATGTCATGTACGTTCTTTTTATGCTTAAACAAAATTGGGGTGAGCTTAAAGTTCAGAGTACGTGCTATATACAGTTTCTCTGCGGTATATCACTACACTTACACCATATTGTAACTGCAATAAGTCCAGTTTTTTGACTTTTAGCAATCATAATTTTAGATTCTACTAATTGAGTAAGCCGATACACAGAAAAAATGAATGATTATTATTGTTGATCCAAATGAAAAGGACACATATAACAGCATCTATAATGGAGCTCTCAACTTCTATAATAGATGCATTGTAAATTTTAAAAGTTCTTCTAATAAAACAAAAATGTTTTTTTTTATAGTTGTATCAAATATTCGTACCAACTAAATTAAATTAAATTAAAAAAGACAACAAAATTATTTTGTTAACAACTTTTATAAATATGCGACATTTGGTTAATCAAAAGAGCACCACTATATGGTACAAAGATAAATACAATTACAGTAGAATTTTTTTAAATTAGTACTCGGTAAACTAATAAACTCTCTAAAATAATAAAATTGTTCGGTCCCGACTTGGGACAGTATAAAAAATTGAAAAAATCGATAAAATAATAAGATAATATTTTTTCGGGAGATCCCTTTGTAATTTTCGGTCCCAAGAAAATCATAAATTAATAATTCATAGAAACTGAAAAATATATATTACACTCTATTAAAATATGATTCAATAGTTGTCTGTTTTCCTTTAAAGTTCAAGTCCATTTGAAGTTCATCTCTAACTTTTCTTATTGCATCCAATAGCTTAGGTGTTGTATTTTTGTATTGTATCATAAAGTTGTGAAGAATGTTTGACGCCATAAGTGCTTCCTTTCGTGTAACGCCATAAGTCATTAAAAACTCTTTAAATTAATAATTATTAATTTATCGATAAATTAATAACTCTCTAAATTAATAAATTTTTCCAGTCCCGACTCTATTAATTTATAGAATTTTTACTGTACAACCAATTTAATTTGTTAGTAGATTATTTAGTAGCTTATATTTAGTAGCATTTGTTATTTGTGTACTATATTTTTTGTGTGTATTATATGGTAACACTTAGTCTACTCTTTAGTGATTTAAGAGTATTTACTCCTAAATTATTTAATAATGTTTTAATTGATATAAATTTTATATAACACATCGTTGATTGAAAGTTTATATCATATAGATCGTTTGTGTAAAATTTTAGACAAATTTAAAATTATTTCATATGTTATTAAGACAGATAAGATTAAAATATTATTGAATGGTTCATGAGTAAATACTCTCAAATCACAAAAGAGTAGATGTTACTATATAATACATACACAAAAAATATAGGCTTAAATACATTTTTGATCCTCAAAGTATTTTTAAGGTTTCACTTTGGTCCTTTAACTATTTTTCGTTCCGTTTTGGTCCTCTAGCTTTCATTCCGTTAACTTACTTGGTCTTAACCGTTAGAAAAATGTCAAAAACGAGAGGTAGAAGCCTCTATTGAGAAAACGGACATAACATTTAGATTCATCGTGAATAATCAGCGGTTTTGGAGTATCGTTTCGTAAGCTTTTGAGACTGGAAAGATCACCGATGATGTGGACGGAGACGGTGATGGAGGAAGCTTCGTACGCGATGAATAAGTAGGAAGGAGAAGGTCACCCTGGCCACATGACGTTTTCCCATTGGATCTCACACCAAAGCCACCAAGTCCCTAAGTGTCACGTACACAAAATTAACGTTTTTGACATTTTTCTAACGATAATTAGGACTAAATATATTAACATAGTAAAAGTTAGATGACCAAAACGGAACGAAAAAATAGTTAAAGAATCAAAACGGAACGAAAAAGAGTTAAAGGACCAAAGTGAAACTTTGAAAATATTTAGAGGACTAAAAATATATTTAAACCAAAAATATAGTAGTACACTGTACACAAATGACAATGCTAGTAATTATAAACTACTAAAATATCTACTAACAAATTAAATGGATTGTATTTAAATTTGTCATGGAATGGTTTACACATTATGTGTCGTACCATTGATCATTTTCCTAATAAAAATTATGATTAATTTTTTAGTTGAATTAATCACAATTTTGATTTTAAATTGAATTATTTATTTACACAACTAAATTGATCATGTTTGTAAATGTGATTAAACATGTGGCACGAGTAAGAAAAAAAACACGAGTGAGTTTGAATATAACATTCTTACAAAATAACTTTAACATTAAATTTATGGATTATTTTACTTATATATTGTTCAATTTCAATTTTTGTATTGAATATGAGATTTTGATCCACACCTTACATATCATTCTTCCCTAAAAATGTCTTTTATTTTTTTTGCATATTGTACCATGTGCACATGTACGTTTGTAACAAATAAAACTATATGAGCAAATCATGTTTTAGTATCATGTAGGGATGTCAACAAGATGTTTAGAAGTCTTAATTCAATTGGTAGAAAATATTAAAATTATAGTTCAGATATTTATAACTGAAATTTGATCTCTTCAATTTGTGTGTGAGTTTATAATAGTTTTGTCATTTCATCTTTATATGTTTCAACACAAAAAAGTTAACAAGATAGATTAAAGGCAACCACGCTATTTCTTTCCTTTCAAATATGCCAACAACATGCTAAAGTCTTTGTGAATCATGTATGCATTAGATAATTGCATAGCATGGTCAACCATGACAATCGGCAAGGGACAATATGAAATACCAAACTAACCAAGAATTTTATGGCAAACATAGCTAGAAAAATTGCAATCAAGAAACAAGTGATTGGAGTTTCAGCAGCGTCCCCACAACCACATGCACACAATATTTGAGTCCAAATGAAGCATTTCACACCGCACTTTAAATTGTCTTTAGATGGTAACCTGTAAAACAATCTCAAAGTAAAGAGAGATACTTTCATAGGAGTAATTTCGTTTCAAATATAATCTTGAGTTAAATATGTTTTTTTGTCCATATAAATATTTGAATGTCTACTTTTAGTCCCTCTAAACTTTTGTCACTTTTTGGTTCATAAAAAATTATTATGCATGTAGTTTTAGTCCTACTTTTAAACCAATGTGTATTTTTTAATGATTTTTTTGTAGACATGTTTAGAAGATTGTAAAAAGTTTTTCGAAAAAAAAGAACTTAAAGTTTGATTTCTAAATCGAAATTTCGGTTACTTTTATCTTTAACTTTTAAAATTTGAAAAATTCATATTTAATTATTTCAATTTTAAAAAATTATAAACTTTTGTTAAGAAACTTTTTATAGTATTCTAAACATGTATGAAAAAAATCTATTTAAAAGTTTTTTGATTATTTCAAAATTTCAAAAACTCGCAGGGTTAAATTGCATGGATAAAAATTTTATAGGAACAAAAACATGTCACTTTTTTAATTTGTATAGCAACTAAAAACAAAATTTGTAACGTTATAAGTACCAAAAACATATTTAACCCTAAAGTCTTTGTAAGCCACTACGATCCTGAATTTATATGAGTGAAAAAATAATTAACTCTTTTAAGGGAGTGGAAACAACTCGTCATTTATTTTTGGAGTGTCCTGTTTTGGCTTCTTTGTGGGTTTTGGTTAGATCTTGGATTGATTCGTCGTCAGTTGATCCGGAGGCTATTTAGAATCATTTTGTGCAGTTTGTTTTTTCCGCCGTGGGGTCGCGAGCTCGTCGTTCCTTTATGCAACTCATTTGGTTATGTTGCATTTGGCTGTTGTGGACCGAGCGTAATAACAGGGTGTTCAAAGCTAAGGAAAATTCTATCTATCGAATGCTAGAGAAAGTAAAGTTTCATTTTTTTTGGTGGTTGAAGTCTTATAATATTAATATAAATTTATTCGCTCATTTCTTAAAAAAAAAAAAATAGTTTGTATCTGGTCTACCTCCCACGTCCATTTATCCATATGTCCTTAACCATTTGGGGCTTACACTGATTTTTTTCTTTCAAAAGAGCACAACACTCTACACTCAACTCTTCTTCCCAAACAAAAAGATGCCTACGCCACCTCCACCCCTACCTCCATTTGTCAACAACGATAATGTTTTTATCTAGTGCTAAATCAAATAGCCTAGAAAAACAAGATCAAAGAGTTTTCTCATCCAACCACTAATTCTTCCAAAAAGACGAATTTTCACCATCTCCATCTTACGACTAATGTTATTCTCAAACTATCGCCCTACATTCAACTTGACTCCCACCCTAACTTCTCTCAAATCCCTCCACTACATTGAAGCCATATATATTTCTTAAATTGTGAAATAACGTAAAGTAACATTACTATAAGATGCACAAAGTAATTCTTCATAAACCAATAAATATAGGTATAATAAAAAAAAAATTAAAATCTCACAATGTGATGAATTAATATCTATAAATTTTTTATGAATGTTATCAAATTTAAATTTTTTGACACATCTTAATTAAAATATGAAAATTGTCTTACACGTAAAGAAGTTATGAAAAAAAAAACTTTGACAATTAAGTAAATGAGATTAACATGTTGAATACTTGTTTTTGGCATGTGATGATTTATGAAATGTACAGTTACAGTAGAATAATAAATGTGTTCTTCCTTCAGTTTAATATGGCCTATTTTGAGTGACTCAAACAAAAATGTCTTGATCTACATTTATGAGATTATAACACTTTATGGTAAACTGGTCAGGAATGGGCCAATTATTAATAATTTTTTGTGGTCCAACATAAAGCCCTCCCTCCCTGTCCTTGCACGTGGCTTCAACATCAGGGTCCATCGATCATAGTACAAACTCAGGATTTTGGACCCTTTATTTTTTGTTTTCAAGTTTCACTAAATTAGTACTCCTATAGTCCTAGTCCTATTGTATAGTGTTGAAAGAGAAAGGGCTAGTGAAAATAATGTAGAGATTTAGGGCATATGTTTGAAATTATATTTTTAAAAATTAGAAACAATTTTTAATTTTATTTTTTAAAAACTATAAAGCAGAAACAATTTTGACATATTTTATTTCTTAAAAATTGTTTTTAAAAACTAATTTATAAAACACTTTTTTAAAATTAAATAGAAAAATTGTTTGAAAAGGCCCTTATTTTCTATTTACTTTAAATTGATTAAATTATTATAAAATTAAATTAAATGATTATTAAGTTTTAATTAGGAATAAACTATTCTTGAGAATTAAAATTAAAATTTTAACTTAAATGGTCATTGACGAAATTCTACTATATGATTAAATTTCAAATTAATAGACAATTTTGTTTTGGAAATTAAAAGATTAAAGTAAAATAAAATTTTATGAAAATTGATTTAGTAAGTTATTACTTTAATTTTTTATTTTTGAGAATTTAATATATTTCTGATAATCGATTAATTTAAAAGGTCAATCTCACCATTCATTTGTGAAGCCCATGTATAAACTAACCCACTACAACTGACATCACATTGAATGTATAATCTTATAAAAAAATATACTTTAAAGCTTCAAAACAAACATCATCAAATCAACCCAAGTGAACTCTAATTTTTGAAATATTTTTACATGATGATCATGAGACCAAGAAATCACATTTAGTCACACACTCAGAACACAATAAATCATATAATCATTTAAAAACTATATATTATTTAATTATTATTTTTCTAGACTTACTTTTTTAGTTATTGTTATTGATATTTTTTGGCATCTCAAATAAGATCAGTTGCATGAGTCTATATAAACATCAAATTGTAATAACCAATAAGGTTTCATGACTTTCAACTTCACAATCGAATTCATTAAAAAATTGATTTTATTATTTTGATCGATATAATTTATAAATTTGAATGAATAAAATCTGATTTTCTTTGCTTTAAAATAATCGACACAATTGATTAGTTCATATTTATCAATGCACAATTTTAATCGTTAATATATTTAATTATTTATCATTAAAAATTATATATTTTAAAAATATATATCGAAAAAAATCAAACATCATAGTAAAATAAAATAAACAAAATTAGATCAATTATTTTTGGACAGAGAATTCATAGAGAGTATTTTTTAGTAAAAATAAAAACTAAAGTCTTAGCTTATAAATATTGCATTGCGAAAGCCAAAAGGGTATGATTGAGGGAGTATAATAACATTATCTACTTCTACTGAAAAAAATCGATTAACCTTTACTTCCATTTCTTCCACATAGCGCCATAAAATCATCAAATTTTCACTTCCATTAAATTTTCAACCATGTGAATAAAACAACAACAACAGTGTTTGTGTTTTGTTTTGTTTCATGTTCTCTCTTTGTTTTTTGTTGGATCTCTAAACCATGATGAAACTCAACAACAACAACAACAACAAAGTTTCCATGCCAACTTCACCATTAAATTCCGGCAACCTCATCTCCGACCAGTTTCCGGCGGGTCTCCGTGTACTTGTTGTTGATGATGACCCTACTTGCCTCATGATCCTTGAGAGGATGCTTCGTTTTTGCCTCTATGAAGGTCTTTAATCTTCATTTTTGTTTCACTAATGCTTATGATTAATTAGTGCTAAAAATGTTAACTTTATCTTGTTTTTTCAACTTTTGTGTGATTATAGATACAAATTAGCAATACCCTTTTGTTATGAAGCTTGATTGAGTTTTTTTTCTTACAACCATGTTTCTTTTGAATTTTGCTTTTGATATGGTTTAACCCTTTAATGTCAGATTTGTTTGATAATTGCTTTTTTAAATTATTGGAATTTATTCCAAAGGAAAAGTTTGAGACTTGAGTCAAACATTAGTTGGTCCAATAGTGATTTGGTAGAGAGTACCACGGTTCGATCCCTGCAACTGTGTGCTTGGGAGGGGACTTGAACCAATGTTAGAACTCGCCCCGAACCGGATTAGTAGGTCCAGTAGGCCTGATACTGGTGGTGAAAACAAAAAAAAGTTTGAGACTTGAAAATATTGTGTTAGATTTGTTCTTCATCATTTGATTGTGTTTTGCTTGTTGGGTCTATTTCAATTTTCAGTTACCAAATGCAAGAGAGCTGAAGTTGCATTATCACTACTTAGAGAGAACAAAAATGGGTTTGATATTGTTTTAAGTGATGTTCATATGCCTGACATGGATGGATTTAAACTCTTAGAACATATTGGATTGGAGATGGATCTTCCTGTTATTAGTAAGTGTTTTTTTTTTTATTGATTTGGATGAGTATTGAGTAGATAGAGTGCATGACATGTTGAGTAGATAGTGATGTTCATATGCCTGACATGTTGTGTGTGTGAATGTGTTTATAGTGATGTCGGCTGATGATGGAAAAAATGTGGTTATGAAAGGTGTGACACACGGTGCTTGTGATTATCTAATCAAACCGGTGCGAATTGAGGCTTTGAAGAATATATGGCAGCATGTGGTTAGGAAGAGAAAGAATAGCTGGAAAGATCTGAAGCAATCTGTTGGATTAGATGAAAGAGATCGAGAAAAAAAGGTGTCCAATGATGTTGATTACTCATCTTCAGCTAACGAAAGTAAGAGCTCAAAAAAGAGAAGGGATGAGGAAGATGAAGCAGATGAAAGGGATGATTCTTCCACATCAAAGAAGCCGCGAGTTGTTTGGTCTATTGAGCTCCACCAACAGTTTATGGCTGTTGTGAATCAATTGGGATTAGACAGTATGTGTTCCTCAATTGCAAAAAATGTTCGCTTGCATCTTTGTTTTCCACGGTGTCTCATCTAACACGCAAAACTGTCCCTTATAGTTTTTCTGAGATATGATCCGTGTGATTCTACATGTCTAATGTTGAACCAAAATATACAATTAACAGTTTAAGATCCTTTGATGGCTTTAGCATAACAATTATTTTTATATCTAACTTAGCCCCTTTTGTTTTCCGATTTGATTTTTATGTGCAGAGGCTGTTCCTAAAAAGATTATGGAAATGATGAATGTTCCTGGCCTTACTAGAGAAAATGTTGCTAGCCATCTTCAGGTATGACACGATAATGACACATGTTATATTTACTTTCGAAGAGACTCGGGAATTGCCGTTATCATACATCTAATTTTGTTACTGTTAATGGTCTCACATTGGATGAGATGCGGCCGGAAAATGTGTTTATGAGTGGTGGACAGTCCTCACCATACAAACCGGTCATGTAAGGGTTAAGTTAGGCCCAACCCAAGTTCTAAGAGTTACATTCATCGATGATATTAATTGAAGAAGCTAATTTTTTTCATTTGTTTTTTTTGTACAGAAATACCGTTTGTATCTTCGACGGTTGAGTGGAGTTTCCCAGCAGCAGAATAACATGAACAACTCCTTCATGAGTCCACAAGAGTCAATATTTGGGGCAACACCAATAAATGGAATTGATCTTCAAACTCTTTCAAATGCTGGTCACCTCTCGCCTCAAAATCTAGCCAAGCTTCAAGCAGCAGGACGTTTTAGTTCTGAGAACTCAAAACTAAGATTCGGAGAAGGACAACTGCAACATATGAGCAACATTAAACCGACGAACTTTCTTCATGGAATCCCTACCAACATGGAGCCAAAACAGTTCGCCAATTTCCATCAATCTGCTCAATCATTTGGCAGCACGAATACGCGAATCAATGCTTCTACTGCAAAGAGAAGCCCCTGGTTGACGCAGATGGCTCAGTCTCAACCAAGAGGTCATATGCTAAATGAGAATATGAATTCTCATACTACAAGGTTTCCATCATCATTGATGCAACCTACAGGACCAAATGGAATTACAGTCAATAGTTTCCCTCTTAGAAACACCCCGGGTTTATCCAGTAGTAGTACAAAAGGTGCTTTTCATGCGGAAGCTACTTCGGGAACTAAAGAATCAGGTCAATTTAGTTATGATATTTTTAATGAACTCCATCAGAAGTCCAACAATTGGAACTTAGCAAATACAGGCCTGACATATGATGCTTCTCAACGTGCGAATCCTTTAGGAGGCAACATTGATGTCTCGCCGTCGATTTTAGGCCATCGTGGTTTTCACTCTATCCAACAAACTCATCAAAATAGAGATGGTATGAGTCAAGGTAATCTCCAAAATATTGGTCAGCACCTCAATACACCTTTTGTTGACAATTCATTAAGGCTTAAGAGTGAAAGTATTCCGGATACAAATTCCGAGATTAACCCTTTCTCTGATCGATTCAGTCAAGAGGATCTCATGAGTGCATTTCTGAATCAGGTTGGTTTTTCCTTTCCGTTGATCCTAAATATTTATGTTTCATTAGTTTTCCTTTATAGACAAATCAATTTATTTTTCTCTGTTTCTCGCAGCATGAAGGCGTTGGTCCAGTTGAAAATGAGTTTGACTTTGATGGATATTCCATAGACAACATTCCGGTTTATAACAGATCATGTTAGTTCTCTTTCTAATTGTAGTTGCCAATGTAAATAGTTGGTGCTCCACATGAATCTAATCATTGTTATGCAATTGGCTAGCTCGTATCTGAGTTTAAATTGTGCAAAATATATAAATTAATTTATGCGAAAATTCAGGCTTCAGGTAGTAGTGTTTGTCATAAAAAAGAATTATATGTTTATATCGTCTTACACAAATCGGAAACTAAGAACAACGAATCATCAAAAATTTAAATACAATGTCACCATTGTTGCATCAAGATGATTGACAACAATATCAGGATCATAATAGTAACCAAGGAAAGCTCATTCCTCAAACCATTGCTTGGAAACACTGAAGGGAGAGAGCATTCCTCCCCATTGAAGAACACTTTACTAGGAAAACCATCACCACCAACCACATTGATTTCATCCCTTTCTTTCTTCGTAAACGAAATTACTGACTGCTGTTTCCCAGGCACCCTCGGATCTCTTCGAGGGTCCGACCCATTTGCTTCTGCTACAAGAAAGTTCAATCCATTCTTACCTTGCATGAATATTGTAGTGTTTAATCTCTCTAATAAGCTTCCGTTGAATGAATACATTTCCTTAAAACCTATTGCACCTTTGTCCATTTGCACCGCCGCAAACCAATCTGCGAAATTCGTCTCACCCCAGTTAAAAATTGTGATCCTTGCAGTCCAACCTTTTTTATCATCGGTGTTTACATGCCAATTTATACTCACACCACAATTATCACCACATGGTATAGGGTTAGGTACATGTAAATTGTTGTAACTAGCCCATTTATGTGCTATTTCACTTCTATTCTCAAATGGAACAAGAAGTGCTTTTGATGGAAGCCACATAGCTGGTGTATTAGCACTACATGTTCTCTCTTGATTTCTAGGACATCCACATGCACATGTGTTACAAGGAATAACTGATTCATTATAATAAGCTGAAAATGAGACACAACATTTAGGAGAATCACTTTTTGATGATAACTTTGTAGTTATGTTGCACACAACTTGCCAACTTGCAATTGAAGATATGTTTGCAGGTAATCCTGTTGGATCTTGAGATTGACTAGGACTAACCCTAATTGGGGCGCCGCATTTGTAATCCGGGTTGATTGTATCGCCTTTAATCTCCCAATTTTGTGGCGGTGTGAGATTTGACCGATTGATATTCGGTGGCATTTTAAAAACATTTATATGGAACCTTGAAATTGACTTGGTAGGATCCATATATGGTGGTAATATAGTACCATTCCTACAACAAAATGGTACTTTACCAAGTTGTGTATCATTGAACCTTGTTGGTGGTAGATCATTTATTGTTGGTCTTTTTTCACAATTCAATACATTGGAAAAATCAAGTTCCTTGTAAAATTCACCTTGTGAACCAAAAATACAGTTAGAAGAATCTATAGTTGATGGATAAGCACCTTTCATTGTGTGAATAAATTCATCATTTGTCCAATTCCAGCTTAATTTCCAATTGTCAAGACGGCCTAAAGGGTTATGGTTTGAAATTGTTACCTCTGCCCAATAATTGGAATTGTATGCTTTGATCACATCATACATTATGGTAAGATCACCATTTTGTCTAGGTAGAAATTCTTTATTTGTTGTGATTTTTGTCTTGAAGTTGGGATCACTTTTGCAACATACATGAGTTTCATTGTTCCCTGAAGAAATGTCACCTATTATTAAATGCTATTCGCTAGTATAGTTATATCCTTTGAAGCACGAAGACAGAAAAGACAAACACCGGACACGACACATACACGGATAAGAATCTTTAAAAAAATGATATAATTCAATGTAATCAGAAGTGTTGGTGTCGTGTCTTGTGTCCGTTACTTGTTAACATTTCTGGTTTATGGATAATCTTCAGGTTAATAACTAGTTAAACTAATGATGAAGCATATAAATATGCAAGAAATGGTGGTTTACACTACAGCATACGAACCTTGAGAAGCGGGTTCACCACAAACGAATCCATCATTTGCAAGGTTTATGGTAGAAGGCAAGGGCACGGTTGGTGGCGCAACCCCTAATGTTGTCCCCACCATCTCTACCTGAACTTGCATCTGTGTCAAGTCCCCTGCAGTCTCTGCTGCTGTCTTCAAATCTGTTACTGAAGATCCTGTAAAAACGGTGCCGTTCCCAACTGCACCTGGGATGCTCGTCCCGTCGGCAAGGACTGCATTAGATACGGACACCAACCACTCGTGGTGCCGAAACCCAACAAATACCTATTTGAAATATAGAGTTAGTTAGTAACTAACTAATAACAAACTATTAACAAACTACATTTCTAATAACACCACCTTCCAAGACTTCAGCTCAACGAGTCCGTTGTTGAGCACCCTTAGTGTCGACTCAAACCGATAAGGTTGCTCTACCTGATCCGACACGTTTGGCGGTAGCTTTGCACCTCTGATGTAGGTGTACGACAGGAATATTCCATTGCATGAATCTGAGGCTTGTGGCTGAGATATTACTGGGGCTGCCGTAAACATTAATAAGACGACGACAATGATAAAGTACCAGCAGCTACACAAGTTCAAGGCCATTCAATATGTGTTTTTATTGGAGAGAGAAGTTTGAAACTAAAAAAGAGTATGAACTAGCAATACTAATTCATCATATAAATATGAACTTATTAAGAATAATTAAGAATGTAGTTATGAATATTAATTAATTGAAGTGTTTGCTGTCTTAATTTGTGTTGACTGTTTCAAAAGGGTATATAAATTTTGCATGATTTTTAATTTTTATATTGGCTGCAGGCTTCAATCCAAAGGCTAACATCATCATTCATGAATGTTTCTGTCTTCTTATGTTTGTTTGCATTGCTAAGTAGATGACATTAGTCCCATGTAGATAAAGCTTTTGTTGGATTTTGACTGTTTAATCTGTTGGTAGCTATGATGATTATAAATATTTTTTTGGCTAATGCTAAATGATCATGCATTATTGCTCTACAATTTTGGACATATAGTATATAGAGACATGATCAACAACTTAAGGACAAACATGGTTTGGTCAAATGGATTGAGTTGAAAGTTGAAACATTGTTTGAGAGTAGGTTGGTCTATTTTGTTTACAAACTGTATATGAAGAGAAACACTATCCTTTTAAGTCGATTTTGTAAGGATGTTACGATGTGTAAAGTTATTTTAAACTGTCAATATAATTAGATAAATGTGTAAAATAACTTTAAACTGGCGTTGTATAACAATTAAACTCATTTTTTGAGTCAGGTAAACGTTGCTAAAATTTCATCCCTTAAAATGTGAATAAGTTAGTATACCAGAATTTGGTCCCTACACATCACGTGTAATGTCCTTATCAACTAAACTAAACTAATGGGACCACTTATAATTTATGTTGACGTAGACTCTTTGCACCCACTTGATCAAAGGAAAGGTAGTATAAGCCTTTGAATCGTATGATGATAATTTGATAAGGCAAATGTTTCGAATTCAAATTATCTAAGACTTAACCAAACAAGTTTCACAATCAAGTCTAAATCAATCACAATTCAAGTATTCTTCAATTGACTTTTTATGAACACTTACGATCACAAAAACTCAATTGATTCGAAATTAAAAGCAATGCGTAAAGTAAAAAGTTAAGGAAGAGAATACACAAACGATTGATTAGGGAGTTCCCAACGGCTTACGTGTCGTCCTTGCGGTCGGCCGGGTACGTCTCCCCCCAAATAACCAAACGGGTTATTTGAGCGTTTATTATTAAAAACGATTGTTTGATACTAGTGCACAATTTACAAGACTCCAATAATCCTATATCGAATCTATGCAAATTGAGCGATTCAACCTCAACACGTCGCGGAGCTTCTAGCTTTGATTCCAACGATCAATCCTTATGCCGTCTTCAGCCCGAAAACCTCCGTAATGATCGTTCAGCTGATTACCTCGCTCCCTAGATGTTGATCCTTCAAGAATTACACAATCTTGAATGCTTGATGAGAAACCAAACCTTCAACGCAAATCAACTCGGTCGTAATTCTGATTCACCACAAATTACACCGAACATAATCGACCAATCGTACTACCAATCTTCAATTGATCCCATACTCAATTTCAATTGAAATCAAATTGATGGAAGATGATGATCTTGTGTTGAATGAAGCTTTGATCCAAAATTTCTCTCAAATTCTGATCACAAGTGTTTTTCCAATGGTTTCTCACAATTACAACAAAAACTCATATTGCTATTTATAGAGAAAATAGAATTGAGCAAATTTTGGCAAAACAGAACAGACTTGTATCGATACAAATGATGGTGTGTATCGATACAAACACTTGACATCATACAAAATTTGAAATATTTCAGCTATGTATCGATACAAAAACGTGTTTGTATCGATACATACACCAATATCTTGAAAATCTGACTGATATGTATCGAAGCATGCAAGCATGATTCGATACATGATGCATTCTCTGGTATTTTGAGAGAGTTTGATGTGTATCGATACATGCAAGCATGATTCGATACACAGTAGACTCTCTTCCCCTGAGAGCTCAGACTTGTATCGATACAAGTCACTTATGTATCGATACAAAATGCACAAAATCAGCCTGAAGGTTTTTCAAGACATTTGTATCGATACAAGTGATTATGTATTGATACAAAATACCTCAAAATCAATTTTTCAAAATTTAAAAATAGTTTTTCGTTGCCAAGTTATTTCTAATGTTGCCAAAATATGTTCTACACTATTTTCATAGGTTTTGACAATTATTAAAACATGAGAGTGAACTGATGCACTTACAAATAAGAAATGTGGCAATAAATATAAAAGACTTACTTTTTTTATTTTTTATTATAATAATATAAAATGATATTTTTTTTGGTTTGAATATAAAATGAATTTAATTTATATATATAAACAGTGTAAAGTTATTTTACATATGTAACATTCAAATTAGATTATGTAGGTTTTTGTACTCAATCAATCAAGTTAGTTTATGAACAACCTTATAAAAGTAGCAATATTGTGTGTGATTTAATGGAAAGTACGTGTAAAAAAATGTACACCGTCAATACAAAACAATTAATCTCATATAAAATATATATTAGTCAACAATAAAAATTGTATTTTGGATCCCAATCTTGTATATTATTTTGGTAACTAGATAAATTGACTAGTCATTCAAAACACACATATATGACTAGAAAAATCTAGGTTTAAATCCCAATCTCAGTGTTTAACCTAGAATTTATGCACGGCTAATTTTTATATTACCATTTCTTCTTAAATATTTTGGATTTTATTTTAGTAAATTTTTTGATACTCAACTATCGTTGTTGGATATTGGTCCTTTATAGGCAAAATCAATTTAAAATAAGAAATTTTTAAATATAAATTACTTTAAATATAAATTATTTTGGTAAATTGTTTGGTACTCTATTTTCGTTGTTGTACATAAAATTGAATTTTTGCTTATATGGTACCGATACACAACATTGTAATAAGTTGCATATCGGAGCGTTCACATTTTTTGTTGTGTTATTATGTTACTGGTGTAAAGTTTTCACCGTCGTTTGCAATGACTAATCTTCGAAAGGAAATCTATGGGGTACACAAAATGCGTTTTCTCCTCTCAATCGAAATTACTACATACATACACACAATCCAGGAATCGAACCCATGACCACAATTTAAAATCCTTTTAAAATGTCTAATGCATTAATTATTATATTTATCAATATATTCTTGATAATGTATATCTCTTTTTCTTTTTCTGGTAATAAATATTCTTTTAGCAAACTTTGTTTGGTGCAAAAAGGGGCTACATAAAAAATCCCCAATTGAGTACTCTAGGAAACATCAACTAATGAGCAACAAAGATAAAGTTGAAGCCACCTCAAAAATCCTAAGATCAAAATCTAGATTAGTATAGTACCAAATTTTGCTAAGTCATCAACAACTTGATTTTTCTCACAAAAAATAGTACTTATAATAGTAACAAAAATACTACTTCAAATTTATCACATATCGATAGAATAATCTAAGCCAACATAATGTATTTATAAACCATAAGTATAAAGGTCACTTAACCAAAACATGATCACCATGACTATCCAACAAAAAACTTAGTCTCAAAATAAAAATACATTCAACCTCAAAAGTTTCACTATTGATTAATAATTGAAATAAAAAACTAAATTGATGCAAATAATTCATATAATAGATAGCTATTCTAGCAAGAGGCACTTTTACTTCACACCCATGTTTCCGATTCTTTGGGCTCAATAACCTTAATGGACCCATCTGACAATCCAAGTGCAAATTCATTGGGTTCTATTGGATTTGCTGCCACAACAAGAGGGTGCACATTTTGGCTGCAAAAAATAAATAAAAATTTTAGGATTAATATTTTGCATAATATAGACAATTATCATGTAAGAAAATTTATGTATATGCTTTGCTAAATGGTTTAAAAAAAATCTGATTTCCCTAACTAGCCAAGTTTCATCAAATATATATGAAATATGAATTAAACTTCTATTTAGCATGTTTCAACCCAAACTCTTAAGCTTGAGAAAAAAATTGTAACACTTAGTAACGATAAACAATTCAATTTTAATTTTTGATGTACTGTTAGTGTAAATCATAATTCACAAACCATAGTTTGTATGGCTTTTAAAATAGATATGATTAAATCAATTCTTTTTTAAAGATCGAACGGTTATGATTGACTGACAGTATAAAAATATCTACATTGTCGGTACATGAATCAAGGAAACAATCTTTACACAAATAGTTATCTTGATATAAAGAAATTAAATAAGTTTAATTAAGCACATGAAATTATTCAAATACCTGATTGATGCAGTCAGGTATGTCGATGAAGCCATACGACATTTTAGTATGAGGCTGTCGGCATCAAATATTCTGATGTTTCCGTCGGTAAATGCAGCATAAATTAGTTGGAAATTGGAGGAGTATGTAGCAGAGGATATGGTACTCAATAGCTCACCTTGTGGCATAATCCACTGTTACATACAAACATAAATATGTCACTACTTAACTCATCATATGAACACAAAATATAGCGAATGTATGAGTAGGTGCATACCAGACGGATCATTTTCATTTTTGCAGCATCATATATAGCTAGATGAGTCTCATGGCATATCAGAAACTTCACTTCATCAATGTGAAATTGAAGTTTAGTCGCACCGGGAGGTGCATTTCCACCAATTGGCATTTGGATCGACATTGAGTTTTTCATAGACCATGGATTCATGCTCCAAAAGATAAGCTAAAAATACACACAAAGTCATTAAGCAAATGTTATATTTAATCATAATAAAAATCTGCTAGGACAACATAACGGACACATCATAATCTGTTATGCTATACTGCTGCAATTTTTGATAATAAGCATTAAATAATATTGTTACACAAGTCATGGTTAAATATATACCTGTGCATCAGCGTCTGAAGAAACCATTAAATTCAGCCGAGGCGAAAAAACTATACCAGTAATGTACTTTTTGTGACCCTTCAATTCCTTCATGAGCTAAAGGCAAGAAGGTTCAAAATCATTATATGATTCTTGTCTAAATTTAAACTATGGATCTCCTTAGTTTCTAAATTAATTACCTCATTGTACTTGCAATTGAAAATATGAATCTGAGAATCTTCCCTTCCGACCGCGACAATGTTATTGTTTTGAGGGGAGAAAACAATGAATGTTGCAGCTGGTGGAGGATTCATAAACTTCAACAATACCTAAAATTCAACAATAATTTGTTACAGTAAATCACAATTTGTTACTAAGATTTGTAACATGATTAATTTTCAAAAACATTCTTAGTAATTAACTCACTTTATATGACCCCAGAGTGAACAATGAAACAACTCCTCCACATGCAGCTATGGCGTAGGAATCATTTTTAGAAATATCCAAGCATGGAATCGCCGAATCACTATCTTTTGGGACATCATTAGTCAATAAATAACCCGTTTGCGGTGTCAAACATTGATGATCGAAACTTGTCGTCACCTTTTAAATCAATAGAACAAAACTCAGCGATGTTTTAATTAGACATAACAAAATACGTGCATACATATATAACAAAAATTTCAGCGTAAAAAATGTATTTAGGCATATGTTGTATACAATTACCTTTCCAGTAGGATTCAATTCATTTGGACTCCATTTCCACATTCTCTTAACCCCTTTTGAACCAAGAGCTAGAAGACCATTTCCAGATTTTGTGTATTGAAGACAAATAGCCTTGGTAAAAAAGATAAAAAGTTTATGATCATGAATTTTTTGATAGAGAAACAGAAACATATTATTATTAAACATTTTATGCATAAAAGGAAAGATAAGGCTGCAGAGGGAATACCTTGTTATCGGGGCCTATATTCTCCGGCATAGTAACTGTTCGACACGGAATAGGACGATTGATTTCCTTTACCTTCCACACGTTAGAAGCATCATTAGAGCTTCTATTTTTCTCCATGGTTCTAGCTATAGCAACATTACTTTTTCCAGTCTAGAATAGATAAATAACAAAATGCAAAAATTGTATGTTAGATTCATGCTAATATATCCATTCAAAAAAAATTCATGCTAATATATTATGCAAACAAAAAAAAATATTGATATCAAATAATCATCAATTTGTTCTACTTTATTGATGAATCAAATATATTTGCATGTATAAAAGTGCTACATATCTAGCAGATTATGATTATGATAAAATATAATATTTTTGGTGAAGATGGTGAATTATAGCAGATACAAACCATAACATCATTTTCAACGGCCCGTAAGAATTTGATTCCATCGGCATTAGCAAGGACTTTAAAACCACCAACTTCTGTAGTAGCGGCAAGCAAATTTCCTTTCTTGTTGAACCTCAAGAGAGGTAGATTCTGATGCATGGCATCAACCATGTCAAAGAGTTTTCATAAAATGTATACAAAGTAATATAGTGAACTCGCGCAACACACACAAAGGAAATCTTAGAAAGAGTATACGTAAGTTTACGGTTTACAGTTTGTTGTATTTAGTTATTGAGCATAAAACATGTTTAACGGAAAATTACAGTATCAAATTAAGCATCAACAATGTCAAATATTTTCATAAAGAAGTATACTCACAGCGAGGCCCCCGTCAGTATGTGTACTTGTTAGAACATCCACACTATCGATGTCCCAAAACTTAATATGGTGGTCTACGCCAACAGCCAAAAATTGATTCATTGAAGCGTCAAATTGTACAATACCTGGAATTTTTGTTTCAATTCCAGAATATGTTTTCTTTATCGCTCCGTCACTTTCATTCCACTCAGCTAGAAAACAATTTCCATCTTTGCTTGTTCCACAAGAAAACAATCTAAACATTCAAGAGAAATTACGACTAAATTAAAAATTTCCATTCTCTTAAACAAAATATAAAAATATAATTATTCCTCAGTTCTTATACCTGGTTCCATCAGCACTATAAAGAAGTTTGGTGCAACCATTTCCAGGAGTGTCGTATTCAACCTGGAAATTCTTATTAGCAAACACCCATGCTCTAATTTTCCCGTCTATTGATGTTGAAAATAAAAACTGCAAGAATATGATGCCATCATAATAACTATGTCAAACATTCACAAATGGATTCAACATTACTCAAGAAGGATATGCCATGAAATCTAATGAAAAAAATTCTACAATGTGAAGAGAGACTGATTAAAGAATTTAACCTGGACAGTTTCCTTCGAGTGACAAAGAACTGAATAAACCGGTGCTGCATGACCTTCAAAGGTCAAAATCTTACCTCCATCCAAATTCCATACCTGTAAATATGGCTCTTCAAAAATTAATAATCAAATATACATTCAAATAGTTACAATCAATTATAGACTAAGAAACTTATTTGTTACATTTATTAGCTTATCATCTCCACAAGTTACGATGCACAAGTGATTTTTCAAAATGGAAAATGCTATGTCATTAACACCACCATCATGAGCATCTAACTGTAATAATGAAAAAAATAAATTATTAATTGAAAATTCTATAACAAAATTGTATGAGATTCATAACAAAATTTAATATGAACATACCTCCAAATGATTCTGCAGGCTATTAGGTTCCGGTGCATGATAGCTATACACCTGAATCAAATGTTTTGCAAAAGCGATTCCTGAAAAGAAGAAAATATATTGTAAACAATTAATCTTGTAACAAAATAGAAAAAAAAATTACAACATATATATACCAATAAAACTAGCATCCGGGCTCCATGTTACACGATTGACAGATATCGGCGATTCTTTCAAATTCGCAGCATGTGCCTATACAAAAGATCATGTTACTAAACTTCAGCATAGCATAAAATAAATTTTTGATACATAACATATATAAAAACAAATTTACTTTGTATTAGACGGTGCATTCGTTTTTTAATACATCTATTTTTATTTTTTATGATACTATATTTAGTTTTTGTGAAAAGTATTCTTTGAACATATATGCATTATCCATATGCAATTATGCAGTTGAGTAATTGAATATTAACCTGAAATTCGACCGAACAGTTAGAAAGATTCCATATTTCGAAAGACTTCGATATCAGCTTCTCTCTTATCCCTAATTCCCAAATTGAAATTTCACCATTTGCATTACCAACTGTTACAATTCCAATGAACTTTCTATGTCAGTAAATAGATTAAATTTAAGTTTAATACAAAAAATCCATGGTACTATAGAATATTTAACGTACAAGCTAGTATAGAATGGATGGAAGGATGAAAGTCCATGCTTGTCACATTTGATAGCTGATGTAATTGCCAAACAACTACTCTTGGAAGCTCATCCAACAACCGAGGATCCGGTTGAGGGGTAACGGTATGTGCAGCAGGCACAACCTGTAAAGAGTTTTCAATATGGCATTGTTAGTAAAACTTGTTAGAATATATTATAAAATAAACATGAAAAGAAAACATAACAAACTAATTTGCAAGTACCTCTTCAACAGTTTGTCGCAGTAGAAGCCGACTCATTTCTTGATCGTTGTCTTTCCTTTGGAAATCGAACCATGAAAAAGCACTATTTGGTCTTGTATGCCTCGGAACGTTGAGGGCTAGAAATTGAATAACATGTGAGTTTTAATAAAAAGAGTATAATAGTTCCTCAACTTCTTCAGTTGTTATAAAAAACAACGAAGAAGGGGGGCCTTAACTTTCGGTGGAAACTAGTTTTTCACTGACATTCAATATGAATCCAGTATTTTACATCGTTAGTGTAACTTCATTAAACTTTACGGGACAAAAAATTGACGAAGAAATACCTAGATTTGAAGGACCAGGCATCACTGAAGCAGCTTGCGCGACAAGTGATTGAGAAGACGAGGACGGATTTCCATTCATCATCCATGGTGCTAAAGCATTAGCATTCCAAGTTACAGGGTTTGGTCGAATTGGCTGCACAAAATTAAGTAATAATAAGCGGAAATGCAACAATCCAATGACCAATCCAATGTATATATACAAAAGAGATCATAATAATTTTTATCAAAGAACATGAAAATAAAGAGGAAAACTAAGTTCATACTGCAACTGCATAAGATGGATGATTTGCAGTATTTTGTGCTAGAAACATAGCTGACATATGCGTGCGAGGTTCCCTTTCAGATTCAGGACAAGTATGGTCGGATAACAAAGTTGTAATAGTTGGATCTTCCTTCTGATTTTTGCATTGTAGATGTTGCCAATTTACACTGGATAAAGAACAATGACATATGAAAATTTAAACATAAATTGTAATCCATAATCCTAACTATATGAGTAAATATTTACGTGTGCTTTATGTGCACATTTTTTATATTTGTTTACTTTTAAATCATGCATGGTTGTTGTTCTAGTAAATTTTTTTACCTTTGATTAATCAGATGTCGCAAATGTGATTTTTTGAACTTGGGAAATTTGAGCTTATCGATAAATATCGGATTAATTGAAATTAAATCTGTAAGCTCATTTAGTAGTTTGCGTCTATTTGAAATGACATCTCGTCCATACCCCGACAACGATGAATTCTCCCTGCATTTATTAAACCAAATCCATATTTAAAATGAAACCAAATTTTAATATATTTTCAATCTATAGTCAACAATATCTTACAAAAAAATTGGAAAGCAAGGATTTATTGAACAAAAATATTTTCTTTTTGGTAAAAGAAATAAAATAAAGATTTACCTTATATTGTTAAGAGTTACAAGTTCCACCAACTCCCGATATAATTGTTCATTGTAAAAAGAGAACACTTTCAAATCCTTAGTAAGAATTTTAATCGCCTTTATTTTGTTATGCCTGTGCAGAAATGAGTTCGTTTAAACATTAGAATTATTAATTTATTAATTTGATTATTTTATTACAATTAACAAAAATTAGCAAAAATGAGTTCACTTAAACATTAGAATTATTAGAAATGTAAAATTGTCTTATAGGTTTATTAAATAATAAATGAATTTGATCTATAATATTGACCAGATGCATTGATCAATAAATAAATATATAATTTTTTTCCATATACTACATCCGGTTGAAAAAATTTACATTTTAGATTTATTGTGTTTCCAATGTATCTAACCTATCTAGATATATTGAAAACTCAATGAATCTAAAAAACAAAATTTTCTTATATTAAGACAGGAGGGAGTAATATAAAAATAAAGAACACTACCTGTCCAAAGCTTCATAATACTGCTGTTTTCTTAGTTCAAAAAACATTTTCATAGATTGTGGGTTATCACTAATTTTGGTAAAGGCACTTAAATATTTATCACACTCTTGCCATTCACCACCAAGGACTTTCTTTTCAAAATAACTAATATTGAAGAAGATAGCAGTTTCTTGCTCCAACCTAAACATCCAAAAAAAAAATACAAAATTTTCAATATCAAGTTACCATTCAATTTAATTACTGATCATCTAAAAAAACTGAAAAAGAAAAAAAAAAGATATTTAAACAATGAAAAAAATATTTACTTGTGCATAGTCTCATGCAAATTTTCTTCATCAAAATATTGCAAAATGATCAATATCAATTCCTTCTCCAAAAAAGACATTTTGCTAGCTCCAAGTAATGAAAATAAAAAGACTTTTAAGAAGTAAAAAATTGATCACTTTTTTTTTAAATCAGTTAGATGAAAAATGTGATCTTTTTTTTGTTGAGCTTATAATATGAAAATAGAAGAGTAAAATGACAAGGTATGTTCGCAGGTTGTTTGTGAAAATGGAAGAGAAGAAAGTTGATTGTGAAATGATGGAAGAAGAAAAAAAGTTGACAAATATTGAGAGATTTCGCGTTTCTCAAGGTGTGTTTGCAGGTTGTTTTTTGGTTTCAATATTTTTTTTGCTAGACTTATCATCGTATTTATAGATAAACTAATTATTAGGCGTGCTCATTACAACTTAAAAAAAAAAGGGGAAAGAAATTATCATCGATGGAAAAAGAATTTAATTTACTCTTTTCTTTTTCAGGGTGCATTTATATCTCAAATATAATCTATTATGGTAAATATCTTTTTCTATAAAAAAATTTACTTAAAAAAAATAAAAATAAAGAATTACTTAAACAATCATGGTATTAAAACAATAAGAAATGTAGCAATAAATGTAAAAGAATTACTTTTTTTATTTATTTTAATTATAATAATATAAAATGAATTTAATTTATATGTATTAACAGTGTAAAATTATTTTACACGTGTAATCAATCAAATCAGATTATGTAGGTGTTTGTACTCAATCAAATTAGTTTATGAACAACTTATAAAATATCAATATGGTGTGTGATTTAATGGAAAGTACGTGTAAAAAAAATCTAGACTGTCCATACAAAACAATTAAACTCATATATTTTTTGGTAACTAGACAAAATGACAATAGTCATTGAAAACACACATATATGACTAGAGAAATCTGAGTTTGAATCGCAATCTAAGTGTTTAACTTAGAATTTATGCACGGCTAACTATTTATATTATCATTTCTTCCTAAATATTTTGGATTTTATTTGGGTATATTGTTTAATACTCAACTTTCGCTGTTGGGTATTGGTATTTTATAGGCAAAATCTATTTAAAATATTTTTTTTTAAATATAAATTACTTTAAATATAAATTATTTGGTAAATTGTTTGGGACTCAACTTTCGTTGTTGTACATAAAACTTAATTTTGCTTATATGGTACCGATACACAACATTGTAATAAGTTGCATAGCGGAGCATTCACATTTTTTTTTTGTGTTACTATAATATTGGTGTAATATTTCCATAGTCGTTAACAATGACTAATCTTCGTCGAAAAATCTGTGGGGTACACAAAGTGAGTTTTCTTTTCTCAATTAAATTTATTACATACACACGACTCAGGAATTGAACCCCTGACCCCTGCATGAATTATTATATTTATCAATATATTCTTGATAATATAAATCTCTTTTTCTTTTTCTGGTAATAAATATTCTTTTGGCAAACTTTAACTAATTCACTTTTCTAAAGATGGAAAAAAAATGAAATCTGAATTGAAAATTAAATTAATATTAGCAATTGTATTCAATTTTAAATCTTTACAATTACTATGGCAAACACAAAGGTGTGAGTCAAGTGATGCACATTTGCACAACTTGTGAATAAATAATACTATAACAAATACGATTTTTACAAAAATACACTGTTAGATTGAAAGTTTATATTATATATATTTTATTCATACAATTTTTTAAAATTATCTATTGTTGAAGAAGATTTCAAATAATTCGTAAGTTTGAAATTTTTATTTTTCTAATTACTTGTGAAATTGATTTTATATTATATTATTTAAATATGAAAAATAATATATATATTTAGGGATTTTAAAGAGATAGAACGAGGTGTAGAGTAATCTCCCGCTCTTCGTTTCTAACAATATGAAGTTTTATTTTCCATCCCCGTAGAAATTAAAAAAAAAAGATATAGACTTTTTTTTTTAGGGAAAAAAAAAAGATATAGACTTGTATTAATATATGCGTATAAATATTGACTCCCGTGTAAATTACAGAAATTCAAAAGGAACTTGTAATAGGTTTCATGTATTAATAATTAATATGTGTATAAATATTTTGGTTTCCAAAGAAAAAAGGTCTTTTGTCCGGTAAAAATTACAAAAATTTGGTCTCAGAATTAATATATGGATACAAATATAGGTCATCATATAAATATACGTCCACGGGAAAACTGCAAAAAATAAAGTTATTTTTATATTACATAGACTTTTATTGTATATTGATTTAATCCAACTTTCCGTTCTCGACCATATGCTATTTTATTTCTCGTTCCAGTAGAAATTATAAAACAATATATTGTATTGATATATAAATATAAATATAACTCCCGTGTAGATTACAAAAAAATTAGACAATTGTGTTAGTATATGAATTTATTTTGACCAATGTTAGTATATGAATATAAATATTGATTCCTTGTAAATTACAAAAATAAAACACTCATGTTAATATATTTAAATATAAGTCCCGGTAAAAATTATAAAAACTTAGGTCTTTCGTACTAATATATAAATATATAAATATAATTATGTTTCCATAGAAATAATTAATGTATTTAAAGTTAAAGTTTTTTTTATAAAATAAAATATCATAAAAATGCTTTAAAAAAATATCATAAAAATCTTTTTTTTTGTTGTTGGTGGAAATCACTCCTTGTGCCCTTACTAAAGGCCAATAGCAATTGGTTATACCACCAATAAAATAATAGATGGTAAATAAAATAAAAAATTATCATCTTTAGTTGAAGGCTAATTATGTGGTACAATAAGCAAATTCTAATGTACATGTACAATAAGTTTTAAAATTAATAGAAAAAATGAGTATATTTTGAAATAAAATCTATCTTTTAAAATATTATAAAATTAAATATTATTCATCAAAATTTTCAAAATATAAAATTTGATTTTTTTATTGTGTTTGAATTTTTTTTATTCATAATAGTGAATATTGATTTTTTTTTTTATGAAAAAATATAAAAAAAATTAGTAAAATGTTTTTAAAAAATGAAATTGTGTTTTTTCTTATGAAATTATGTTCTTTAAATAATAGTTTAGGTTTTCCTCCATCTATATCTATATCGGAACAAAATTTTTATTGATATATTAGTTTAGATGACATATAAATTTCAATTATAGACTTGATAGTTGAGGCTGACAACATAATATGAATTTCATATTAATACTTAAAAATTATATATACATTTTTTTTTTGACAAAAAAAATTATATATACATATAATTTATTTTTTTGATGTTTAGAAATGTAACGATCTCACATATGTATCTTCATTTTTTTCTTTAATAATTTGATCATCTTTTTTCATATTAGCACATTTTTTTCACAATACTTGCATTTGTTTTAAACTCATTTATTTTAAAGGTGATGGAATTGCTATTAAAATTCTTCCCAAAGAATTTTGCTCTGCTAGGGTTCTAGCAACCATGAGCGCCGTTCCTAATCCTAATAGCATATTCAACCATTTTGTTTTATTTTGCTGTTAGTTTCATTGATTTATTCTATCAATTATCACCGACCAATCTTGGTGACAATGGTAGAAATACCAAATAATTATGGGTCATGTTTGACCCTTGAGAAGCTTACAGGTTGCAATCACGTGCTAACTAAAATAGGGAATGTGAATTCCAATTTTGGTGACCATGTGGTTGAGCAAGGTGCTTTACAAAATGGTCATGATATTAATGGGAGTAGTTTGAATCATGGTGTACTTCATCGTCAAACTAAGATATTTAAGCAAGTTTTAAAGAACACTTGTGATATACCTTTAAATCAACTACCTACACCTTGTTTTAAAGGTGATGGAATTGCTATTAAAACTCCATAATCTGAGTATGTTGTTGGGGTTGACAGTTGTAAGATTCTTCTTCATGGATGATTGATTTTGAAGAAAGGAGATATTCCTCCCACTTTGGATGCTTTGCGTGACAAATTAAGCAATATTTGGAAGGTGCTTGGCAAATGGACCCTCACACCTATTGGTAAGGGATTTTTTGTTTTTAATTTTTTATCTATTGAAGATTTACGCAGTGTTCTTGCTGTGGGGGCTTGGAATCTTGAGCCGGGATTACTTCGTTTGTTTTTTTGGACACCAGATTTCAACCCAGAGACAGTAAGGAACACTAATATTCAATGTTGGATTAGGATTCATGGTCTTTCTCTAGAATATTGGAGACCCAAAATTCTTTTTGCTATTGCAAAAGGGATTGGAATTCCTTTAGCCATAGATGTAGCTACTAGTAGCAAAAAGCTTGGATATTTTGCTAGAATATTGGTGGATCTTAATCTTTTGGATTTGTTACCAAATTTTCTTTTGGTTGAAAGAGAAGGATTCGCATTCAATATGGATATAGAATATGAAAAACTCCCTTCATTTTGTAAATCTTGTCAAGTAATTGGTAACTCTTTAGACAATTGTCGTCGACATAATCGTAGGGAAGAAAAACCGGTCCAAAAAACTACAGAGCAGAAAATTACGGCTCAATATGTTCCTAAGAAAGTCATTTCAAACTCACCAAATGTTGTGGTGGCTGATAACACTCAACAAGAATCAACTATACTCAATATCACCAATAATCCACAACAAGTTAAAGAAGTTCACGAGGAAGTGGTAATGTCGAGTGTTACTACAGAAACAAATCCTACACTAGTCCCTATACATACACAAACTATAAGTTTGGAGGAGAATCATGTTAGTAAACACATAGAAGAAGCACAACCAAGTAATACATATCCTGATATGCGTATTGTTGGCTCTTGGAGTGATATAGTGACAAAGGACGATTATGTTCGAGATCCCCCTTCTTGGAGTGGTGGAAATTCAACTATCATTGTTACAGATGATAATATTAATCCTATTGTTGCTCGTGACTTGGAGATATTACAAAAATTGAAGAATATAAATGCTAAAGAAATTCCGCATAGGATATATACTGATGAAGAAGAGACAGCGACAACTATCAAATACTTGCAGAATCGTTCTATTACAAATGAAGAGCCTTTTATAGAAGTGATCTCTAAGGAAAAAAAGAAAGGAAAAAAATATGCAAAAGAGATTTCCATTATGTAACACCCGCTCAAGCAGTAGAAATATTACATAATAATGAATTTTATTTTACTTTCTTATTTTTGGGTTAGGTTTATGTCCCCCCAATTTTTTATTTCTCCTTTCAATTTTAAATAATTTTTTTCTTGCTTTAAAAAAAAAAGATATAATTTACTTTAGTCTCATAATTATTCAAATTAATGAATATAAAATAATAAATTAAAAAATATTAAGATAACATATTATTTTTACATGTAGTTAGCTTGATATTTGTTTTACACAAAAAAAAAGACCAATGCTTTGGATTATGAATGGACACAAACAATAAATTTTAGAATAATGTTTTAAATATAGATTAAAAACTTCATGTCACATAATATATATTGATATTTTTTTTAGTTACACACATTAAATCAATTTAATGGAACATGTTATAAAGTTTTAATATAGAAAAGAAAATGAAGAGGAAGCTTTTTAGATATACCACATAGGTAAAATGAAGGCTTAAGAATCAATAGAGCTTCCCTTTATATATATCCTAGGATTCTAGATGAACATTCTCATTAATATCCAGATTCATCAATAAGACAATAAGATTACATCAAACCACATAATGGTCGCATAAACACTTCATGTAATGGTTGTGTTTTGCATTGTAACGGAAGGAAATAATTCTGGAATACAAGTACATTAGTACATCTCGACTTTACCTAATACGTTTAAAACAACAAAAGTTAGAACCAAAACTCGAAAGCTAAATCTTTAACTTCTAGCTGCAGTGTAACCTTTAACTTGATCATCTGAAGAAAATAAAAATAAAGTATGCGTTGGGTGAGACTACTTTGTCTCAGTGAGTTCCACCTATCTCATGTGCCACTCACTCTGTGAGTCTAATGGCTTCTAGTCTACCTTGACTTATCTAAGATTGATCATACATACATAAACATCATTTAATAATAGATGTATCTGAATAAATAAAAGTGTGCACAAAATTATTTGAGTTCATTTTATGAAATGTTTGAGGTGAGCATTCCCAATCATTCCCATACATAGCCTGCTCCAATACCAACTAAAGGGCTAGAGACTCGGTGTTAGCTCTCTTATTTATAATAGCTAGTCGGCTCTAATACCAATGAATAGACTAGAGACTCAGTCATTTATACATAGCCGACCCAAATACCAATGGACTCGGTAATTAAATCATTTATACATAGCCGACCCTAATATCAAGGGACTCGGTAATTAAATTATTTATACATAGTCGGCCTAAATACCAAGGGACTCATTAATTAAATCATTTATACATAGCCGGCCCTAATATCAAGGGACTCAGTAATTAAATCATTTATTCATAACCGGCTCAAATACCAAGGGACTCGGTAATTAAATATACATACTTTTTTATCAAAGCTACTCGGCCTTAAACCAACTAAGGAAATATCGGCTCGATACTGATTCTGATAATCCATAATTACTTTGTTGTGATCAATCCATATCCTTAATGTCAAATTCTAGTTTAACATTCTATTGGCCCTTGGACAATTAATCCTCTTTTCTAAGTCTTCTAGTTTACCATAATCATAGTTATGATGTTAAATCATATCTCAATCTATGAGATATACAACATGTTAAGGGATCGTGAAATTCTCATCTATGTTTTATCATAATTAAAGTGTTATTATCAAGCTTGAGAACTAATAAATAGTGTTATGCTTGATGGGAATTAATTATAGTAGTGAAAATCAGTTTTATGTTGTATTTCACACTTCAAAATGAAAGTTCATCAAAGTTATCATTTTTTAAAATATTTTCCCATCAACATTATATATCTCAAGCATCAAATAACACAAATGAAACTAATATAATACCATCTTTAATTCATAATCCCTAATTTATATTCATATTTGGAATCATACTTTGAATCATAAGGGAAGAAAACTTAATTGTTTCTAGTTTCACTAATCTAACATTGAATACCTGCACATCACCAAAATGAACAGATATCGGTCAATAATTAATCTACCCAAGGTGGGTACTAATTAAGAAACTCACAGTAACATATTTGCGTTTCAATTTCACATCCGTAAGCTTTTACGCATTAAAACTCCATCAAACCCGTCTGCAAATTATATTTCATAATTCAGCATCTAATCGAAGGGAATTTCGTCTAGATTCCGAAAAATCAAGAATCGTTTCAATCTGAGCTACAAGGTAAAAGTTATTACCTTCTGAGTACTGACATATCAAAAACGAATTTGGCATAATCTTCTCCAATACTTCAAACCCTCAAACCCACAACCTTTTGGCTACTATAAACTCACATGCAAGTTCTTGTTTCTAATAACTCCAATTTATAGCTTCCAATTCCTCTTCACCCTTGTAATTTATACTACCAATCAGTAAAATGGATGTATGGGAACTTGGGTAGCTTCTCTTTATCTATACTATATATAAAGGGAAAACTTTTTTTGGTGTAGCCTTTTTTCATAATTCCTAAAATGCTCTTGATTGTATTTTTGAAACTATAACTTCTATTCTTAACTTCTATAACTTCCGTCTCAATAATTTCTATACAATTTTGTTTGCATCAAATCAAAATTTATAATCATCTTCAACATATAAATTAATATCATTAAAAATATGTATCACATAAACGGGCACGTCGCTAGTATATATAAAGGGAAACTTAGGTTAATCTTATGCTTCTATTTTGCCTATGTGGCATACTTAGAAATGATTCTAACATTATCTATTTTGCCTATATGTGACTCTCCATAGTCTAACTCTATATTGAGTCTAATAATAACTCTATTTTGGAATATTGATTGGTCCATACGTAGAAAAAGTGTTACAAATAATTTATTATTTGTATCTCTGCATCTTCCAAAAGAATGGTTTAATTTGTATATAATTTATTATATGTTACAATAATAATTAGTACACTTTAAGTTCATTTGATTGTATATAACATATATTATTTATTAGGCTGTTATATTTTATTGAAATTACATAATAATTACATAATTACATTCACCTTTTGCCTACGTAATTTTCTTTTGCAGGTTTGATATAGTTGTAAGGCAATAGTGTAACTGTCACTTACTAATGATTTCTCTTCATTCACCTTAATAATAATTACATTCATTACATTCAACAATGGTTCTTATATAAATGTGTCATTCCTCTTAGACATTTCTTCACCTTTCACAACTAAGAGATATATTTTGATTACACAACTAAGAGTTAGCACATCATGTCTGCTTCTCAAAGTAATGCCAAAAAGTGAGTATATTGCTTTTATGTTTGATTCAATACACCTATGATCTTCGCTTGTGTGTGGGTCACAATAATATGTCGCATATGATAAAACCATAAAATCCTGGTTTATTTTTACTTGCAGGTCAGCAAAAGCTGGAAATCACGGCACTAAGAGTTTTTTAAATAACCTGGAAAATGCAAAAGATGAGAGTAGTGTAAAAGTGCTCATTGCTCGAATATGGGACAACCTGCATATACATAAGAAAAATGAATTGCTTCGTATTGACATGGTGTTGGTTGATGAAGAGGTATCAATTTGAATGATCTTTTCATCACAAAACTTTCAATATAGTATCTTATATTAACTTATTGGTTTCCTTTGCAGTCCAATTCTATCCATGCAACACTGCCTAAGAGATATGCAGTTGAATTCAGGAAAAAAAACTGCAAGAGGGAAAAATATATGTCGTTGCAAAATTTGAGGTGTTAGCCAATAAAAAAAGGTATGTTGCAGTTCAATGCTAACACTACATTCGGTGAGGAGTATGACAATGGCAGCATCCCTCTCCATGCTTTTGAATTTGTCAAGTATGCACATTTAGATGCACGAATTGACAAACCTGTCTTGACGGGTTAGTTAATAGTCTTACACTGATACATATGATGTGATTGTGTGTCAAGCATTTTTTAATTATTTTCTTTATAGTTAGACATTATTGGAGTTATAGTTGATGTCAATCCAATTGAAGAAAGGACAACTGCTGGTGGTAAAGTGGATATGTTGTCAATTCGGCTGAAAGATATAAGGTACATTACTATATATAATACTAACAGTAGCATTATGTGTACATTAGTTTTTGAATCTATAATGAAAAAAACTAAAAAATAATAATAGTGGGAGCACAATCAATGTCCCGCTGTGGGGTCAATATGCTACAATTTTTTATGACACTCTAAAGAGGAATTTGTGTGGAGCTTCTGATCCTAATGTTGCAATCATCACATCCGCTACAGCTAAGAGATATCAGGGTAAGATATGTCGGCGTGACTTTTCAAAAAAGATTTATGTTACATCCATTACATTTTAGAAATTATTTACTGTTTGTTTTTACTATGAAAAGCGTGAATCAAATTTTTTTACTATCAACATAGGCAAAATGGATGCATTGAAGAAAAGCGTGAATCAAATTTTTTACTATGAAACTTTTTTTATCCAGCATGTTATTTTATAATAGTTTTAGAGATGTAAATATTAGAAAAAAAAATCTAAAGTAATGCCTTATTTGCTTTAAAATATTTTTACAAATAAAACATTTTTTTCATAAAATAAAAATATACAAAATGTTAATGAAAGGTTGTAGGTTATATATAAAGGGAAGCTCTATTGATTCTTAAGTCTCTATTGTGATGATGTGGCACCTCTAAAATATTTTATATTGAAACTTTGCCAAACTTTTTAAAGACAATTTATTTTGCGTCTATTCATTCTCCAAAGTAATATTTCATATGTTACATAATATTTAGTATCATATATTATATTAAAGTTTATCCATTAAATTTTATCAAACCATTAATATATGCATATTTTGTGTCTACCAATAAAAATTTATTTCAAAAAAAAAATTATATAATTTAAAAACAAGAAAATTATGAATTATATATATATATATATATATATATATATATATATATAATCAGTGCTACTAAACTAAACTTAAAACAAGAATAAATAATAAGAGGACAAAATTTTAAAAAAAAAAAAAAGATTAAAAGAGAGAGAATAAGAATTAAACATAGAAGAAATAAAATAAAATTATCCTGACTAATAGAATATGGGATATGATTCTACCAAGCGATTGTTTGAAAAGAAAATTTAAAAGAAATCAATAAAATATTGGTGCATATTTTCTAAGAAAAAGATGAAAGGATGAAAAGACAAAATCATCAATTACAGATTTCGTTGATGCTCATACGTCGAATATAAATTTAAGAAATTGTCGAAACTGTAGATATTCAAGCATATTTACATATATTTATAAAGTATGACCAAACATATATTTATACATATTTACACGCAATTAAAAATCGTTAAAAATTTTAAAATTAATAATTTGATTTAAATAATGATGTAATTATTTTATTGAAATAAGTACATATTCTAAAGTGTTAACATAATGTTTAAATAAGATGACATTTTTTGTAAGCAAATAGTAAGATGACATGTTAAATGTTAAATTAGTCTAAAATAATAAACTATATATCTTTATCTGAGCCAAATAACTAAAACTAAATTCAAATATATGAAATCATCATCAAAACTTATATATTGGCACAAAAAAATATTCAAGTTTATATAATAACAAATATAAACTAAATATTTGTCAAAAAAAATATGAACTAAATATTTAAGCAAACATTATTAAATAAGAGAGACAAAAACCAACAATAAATTTGTAGGACAAACCTCACCAAGAAAAAGAGAAACAAACAAAAACTAAAAGACCAAGAAAAGAAAAATGTAAGCCGAACAATATAGACTAAAAAAAATCGGGACTATTGATTGGGATAAATTCCACTAAATGAATATGTGAGAAAAAACTTCAAAAAATGTGATGGGAGTAAGTAGATAAGCTATATTTTGTAGCTTAAGTGAGATCCCATGAAAAAAAAAGAGTCAAAATGCACCATATATGAATCATATTCTATAATCAAAGCTTATTTCAACATTTTTCATGCACAATATTAGAAACATGTATATCTCCATCTCTTATTGAAATAAAATAAAATAAGGGATACATGTACAATTGCAACTAATATAAAAAAAATTATGATCTTATACAATTACACAATATTAATGTAAAATATATATGAGATATCCCTTCAAATTTAGACAATTATAAGAAATCAATCACATTAAAATATAAATAAAACAACCAATAAAAAATCTCAAAATTCTAAACAAATTTTTTATTTATTTTTATACATATACTAAAAAAAATATAATCATGTTTTAAAATAATATTTATCATTTAACAATGTAAATATACTTATCACAAATTTTTTATAAAAGTATTTTAAATATATAATTTAATCGAATCCGCACAACGCGTAGGTTAATCTCTAGTGTACCATAAAAGCTCCCTTATTTGAACATGTGGCCAAATATTTTTTTTTGACCAAAATAATGTTGGATATTTGCTTTTTTAAAAAAGATATTTTATTATGTTGATTGTTGCTATCTTAAAAATGGGAGAAATTTAAAAATATGCAAAGTATGTTTTATTCGATTTATTTAGTTTTATTTATTTATTTTGTTTTTGAAATAAAAATTATAATATATTCAATTTATTTAAATTTGACAGATGTATTGAATATTTGTTAAATTTGAAAGATATATTGAATATTTGTTATGTTAAAAATAGAGTTTTGTTTTAAATATTTAAATAGTAAAATATTTAGTTAAAAAAATTGGCTTATCAAAATTACATATGTGAAGTCATTTATTTATTTATTTGTTATATTTTTTAAAAATGATTTAATAAAATCTCAAAAATATTTTTAAAGAATGAATTTGTATCTCTAAAGTGAGTAAAGTGTATAGTGAGAAAATCCAAGATTGTGATTGTAACAACTCTCATGATTCTCATGATTTTTTTACGATGTACATATAATATCTATCATTAATTTATGAATCAAAAGTTAAATTATCTACTTTACACTCTACAGTGAATCATTTACTTTAGAGAAGTCAGATCCTAAAATATTAATTGAAGATTTATTCAATGTAATAAAAATTTGCATCTCATATTATATTTATATAAGTTTCTCTTATATATTTTATAAGCTTCTCTTAAATAATACTAGTAGATTAAGAGGCTGTTTGTTACAAATTAATAAAAAAAAATGATTTTGGCTTTAAATGATTTAGGGATTAGTTTTTAGATATTTTATAGAAAAGTGGAATTAATTTTATGATTGTTTATTATAATAAAAATTATTTTTTTTAAGAAATTATACTTTTGTTTGTCTGTATACAACAATTAAAGTGATTTTTTTTTTTACAACTTGACTTTACTCTTTCTTATTTACTTACCTCCATATATTATAATGAAATTTCTATTAACATATTAGTTCAGGTTTTCCTCCATTTATATCTATATCGGAACAAAATTTTTATTGACATATTATTTTAGATGACATATGAATTTCAATTATAGACTTGATAATTGAGGCTGACAACATAATATGGATTTCATATTAATACTTATATATACATATAATTTATTTTTTTGATGTTTAGAAATGTAACGATCTCACATATGTATCTTCATTTTTTTCTTTTATAATTTGATCATGTTTTTTCATATTAGCACATTTTTTTCACAATACTTCCATTTGTTTTAAACTCATTATGTAGTATGTCAAAATATAATTTACTTTAGTCTCATAATTATTCAAATTAATGAATATAAAATAATAAATTAAAAAATATTAAGATAACATATTATTTTTACATGTTGCTAGCTTGACATTTGTTTTACACAAAAAAAACAAACACCAATGCTTTGGATTATGAATGGACACAAACAATAAATTTTAGAATAAGGTTTTAAATATAGATTAAAAACTTCATGTCACATAATATACATTGATATTTTTTTTAGTTACACACATTAAATCAATTTAATAGAGCATGTTACAAAGTTTTAATATAGAAAAAAAAAATGAAGAGGAAGCTTTTTAGATATGCCACATATGTAAAATGGAGGCTTAAGAATCAATAGAGCTTCCCTTTATATATATATATATATAAGATTTGCATTCAATTGGTCATTGACTTATAACATTTTGAAAGAAAGGTAAATTAACTGGAATCAAAAGCAAACAATTTGATTTTATATAAATATGTTAGAAATAATATAAAATCATTGATGTGATCTTTCTTACTTAAACTTTTGAGATAATCGATTATGTGACATGATATCAGAGTCTCTATGACTAAGTGGTCTAGAGTTCGATTCTCACTCCCCTCATTTTCTAATTAAAAAGTGAAATTCATGCTTCAAGCTCAATGGGTCATCTAACAGTTTAAACTTTTGAGATAATCGGTCATCTGACAAAGAAAACCAAGATATGGAAAATTTCGCAGTCAAAACAAATGAGTAATATATACACCATGATTGGGTACAATCAAATTTTAGGTATAATAGAGGAAATAATAATAATTAATAACATAAAATGAATGATGTTTCAATTTACATCATAAAGGGAAGGGAGTACTACACATTTCATTTTAATATCTATAAACACTATGAATATGCATCAATCCTCCTTGATATTTTTATTATAATGTTCTTGAATTGTGCATCAATTTCAACACCTTAATGCGTTTGTCAAAAACACCAAACATATACATGAAAAAAAAAACATTAAACATAGTGTGTAGTTGCTCAAACATGATTTTGTGCATTGATACATTGCAATTGCATTGATTATGATAATAATTTTGTCACACCTCTCGCCAAATTTCGTTATATATGTCTTCTTGCTCAAGACTTCTGAAAGGGTCCATTTTTTCTCCTTAGTTGCACTTGCAATCCTCCTTCCTGAACATTTTGAAGGCTTCTAACAAGGATCAATTTTACTCCGTAGTAACATGTTAATTTCCTTGTCGGTCTTGAAGACTTTCGACAAAGACTCCTTTGATGGCTTCATAAGTGATGGATAAGATTAAGAATAACAATGTAGATCTAAGGCATTCAGGCTTTCTAATTATGATATCCATCTTGAAAGAATTGGTATATGTGTGCAAATGTAGATGCTTATATCTTTTGTCATTCAAGTTGAGAAATACTTGTAAACCGCAAATGGGATAGTATATTTAACTCCAATTCATTTGATTTATATTTTGAGGTCTGTTGCTTTGGAAAATAGGTGTATTTAAAATTCCGGATTTTGTACGCATGATGAAACAATGACAATGTAGATCTTACACTTACCGGTTTTCTAAACCAATTAGAAATCAATGCATGGGAGGTGAGAATTAAATTATAAGATATAATATTTTTTAATGATGATAATTCAAATTACTAATTGAATTTTATTTAAATTTTAGATGTTGTTACACTTTCACTGCATGTGGATCAATTGAATATCTATTTCACCTAATAAGACATTGTATGCAACATGCGTTACTTTCACCCCAAGACATATACGACAACTTAATAGGAAGTCCAGAGTAAGACATGGCAGGCAAGCACCTTAGTGATACAAATGATTAGATTATGAGAAATTGTTGTCTCCATGAAGAATCATGTGTATACAGGGGAGCTATTAGACCTCAATACAAACTTCACGAAGACAATCATTTCTCACTATTTAATTATATGTGTCCCTAATGCACTTGTCTACTATGCCTTGCTCTTCACATACCATTAAATTGTCCTAAACAGCTTAAGGGTGAGAGTTTCACCCATGCATACAATTTCTTACTTGGTGAAATCGATACTCAATTGATGCACATGAAATGACAATGTAGTAGCATCTTAAATTAATATAAAATTCAATTAAAAATTTGAATTATCATAATTTAAAAAATATTATATCTTATAACTAAATTCCCACCTCTACTTCATTGGTTTCTAATTGGTTTAGAAAACCAGTAACCTTCACATCTACATTGTCATTGTTATTCATCATGCATACAAAATCTAGAATTTTAAATACACCTATTTTCAAAAGTACCACACCTCAACATAAAACTAATTAATTGGAGTTGACAACACTATCCAATTAGCAGTTTACAAGTGTTTCCCAACTCGAATAACACAAGATATAAGCATTTACATTTGCACACACATACCAATTCTTTCAAATAACCATCATATGATTAAGAAAAGCTCGGTTACAAAAAAAATAGGCACCTCGATTTATTATATAACACCCATTAAATAGAATAAAGTATTGTGCATCTAAACACATCATAGCCATATGATAGTGTTAAAATTTCTTACCTCGTTTTCGACAAAAGCTCTCCAGGCAAAGCACAACAACTCTTTGTTAGAGTACAAGGGGTGAGCTCGGGGTCATCCACACGATGACCAAGAATATTGATATAATTGAGTTGGACAACACACTCTTACTTAAAAACTTAAGGTATGGGTTTATGAGTCCTCTCGTTTATAAATACTCAAGTCTACACATTTTCAATCAATGTGTTGATTTTCTCAACACTCCCCCTCAAGTGTGAGTCGTCTACCACATTGCTCCCCTTCAAGCGGAAGATCACCACCGTTGATACTTTACTTTTCTCAACGACACCGTTGGTACTTTACTTTTATCAACGAGTCATTACTTAGCCGGTCCCTTTCTCTTGAACCAGCGACTCTTATACCACTGTTAGAGCATGAGGGGCGGGCTCGAGGATCATCCACACGATGATCAAGAGTATTGATATAAGTGAGTTGGACACATTCTCTTACCCAAAACTTTAAGGCAATGTGTTTATGGGTCATCTCACTTATAAATGCTCAAGTCTCCACATTTTCAACCAATGTGGGACTTCCCCACACTACTCACACTTAATTTTCTCAACACTCTTCAATGGATTGAAACATGTGGCAAAAAATTAAAACAAAATTATAATTTTAGAGAAAATAATGTCATGAATTTAGAGATTAGATAAGAATAGTAGCTATATTTCAGATAATCGTATCACAGTTTCAAAAACAAAATGAAACAAATGTGTTCATTTAATCACGACTCTATCATGATATGTGTCGACGAAAATTTTAATATCTTTGGAACTAAAGTATATAGCATCCTACGTTATAATTGTAGTTAAAGAAAATTTAAAGCATCAAATAATTTATTCTAATAAATTAATTTACAATTATTTCTTTAAACTTTTTTCATCTCATAATCCAAAACAATTATACTATCAAACTAAAAAATTGATAAAAAAAATGGACTGGATTAAAGAAATGAAAAAATTTAAAAGAGTAAGGAGGAGGTATTGGATTTGGATTTTGAGGGATTATTTTGATAAAAAAAAGTCTTGAAGATTTTAAAAGAATTTGTGAGATTATATTGATTATGTGAGACTTTGAGAGACTTTTTTTAAAAGACTTTTGCTTACATTTTATTAAAGTTTTAATTGAATATCACAAGATTTACTTACATTTTATAAAAGTCTTGATTGAATACCACAAGACTTTTTTATCATAAAAAAGTCTTTTAAAATTCATTGAAATTCCAATTGAATATCTCCTCTAAGTATAAATAAATTTCAAATTAATATATTAGAATATGAAATTATTTGTTTGTTTAATTTCTCTTAAAAACAATTTTAACGTATGATGTTGCTATACACTCTTGTTCTAAATTAAAAAAAATGGAAGTTTTGGAAGATATATAAAAGTTTAATTTTTTCTTTAACTACAATTTTAATCGTAGGATGCTACTGTATACTCGGTATGGTTTGAATGATTGAATTTGAAGGTAACGTAGATGTTAAGTAAAATTTCCAACAAAAATACAATAAAAGATTTGAGATAAATCTGCTAATTTTTATTCTTATTTTCACCCTTCTTATTTTTAAGAAAAAGGGGTTTTAGTAGTACATAGTTCGGTCGCGACGTAAATAAAATTTGACAACAAATTTGTTCCATCTAAGAATCAAATCTCGGTTCTCTCAAAATTCATTTTTGGTGAAATTTATTAGTTACTTGAGTCCAATGACTTGGGTAACCGACTAAAATTATTTTGATTTACAAGCACAGTGCAATAGTAACAAGAAAACATTGTATACAAAAGGAATTAAATAAATTAGAGAGAGAGAGTACCAATGATGAAAGTGGAGAGCGGTGATGGTTAGCCAGAGAGGGCCAGTGGTGGCGTTAGCGGAGGTGTTATGGCGGAAATGCCGGTTGTTAACTCTTTCTTCCTTTGTTTCTTTTACTTTTTGTGTATGTTTGGTGTCACGTTGAAAGTGCTCAGATTCAATGACCCACTGTTGTTATAAAATCACAGGTCACAGCAATTGTGACACCATCACGGTGATCCTAATTAAACATGGACTTTTTGGTAAAATGGGTGGAGATGATGATCATGATAATGAATATGGCTCTCATATCTACATTTTTCAGTCCTCATTTGTGCATTCTATCTCTCTCTTTATATATTTTTTATCTGCCCTTCCTCTTTCTCTATTTTCTTTAATCTTTTGTTCTCAATATATAGCCTCCATTCATGAATGCTTGTGACCATTGGATAGAAGTGTGCTTTGATTGTTGCTTGCTTTGGCAGAAAAACATGTGATTGCATTATTGCAAGTATGAAAGAAGAATAAAGTAAGTAAAGCTTTTTGATTGCTTGTATTCACGGGAAAAATTATAGCTTTGTTTGTGAAACATTGAAAAAAAGCAGGATAGGGGGCGCAGTGCTGATGATGTAATAGGTAGAAACTCTTGACTTCAAATGAGAAAAGAAACCATTTATTTGGAGTATTATTTTTACTAAAAATTTTAACATGCACTAGTGGTATATATTGTGTATTGCTAATAAATCGTGGATTTAATTATAACGAATATAAATTTTGTAAAATTTATCGTTAAATTGAAAATTTATATTATATAGATATTCTATACAAAAATTTTAAAAAAATTAAAAAATTATTTGATATGTTATTGAGATTTATTAAGATAAATTATTTATAAATTTTTATTAAATACCGTTAACCATGATAGGTCGCAATAATATATATAATATGATTTTCAATTGTTTTTTAAATTTTGCATGGATAATTTTTATGATATAACTTTCAATCAAATAGTGAATTTTATAAAATTCGTATTCGTTATAATGAAATTGATGACATGTAAATTAGTCGAATTAAAGATCAATAAAAGAGATAAGGAAGAAAGCGACACACAAGATGTGATATGGGAGTTCCTTGGCTTTCTTCGTCCTCCCTTTGGCTGGTACGTCCCCCCCCCCCCGCCATTCCGCGGAAATCTGAATTAACAGTTTATAGAAAATATTTGAATTATACAATAATGCACAAGTTTAAGGAATACAATACTCGAGATATCTTAGACTCAATTTTCTCACTCGATGTAGCTTCAATAAACCTTGTGCGAAACCTTCAACACGATCCTTGACTCAAACCTCCAATTACGATAAACCAAACTACACTCGTTCTTTAACACAAAGAACCCTAGAAAATAATTATCCGGCTGATCCTCCGCCATGTGTTGAAGCCTTAAGAAATTGGTACCTTCAATTCTTGATGAAAAATGATGAGAAACCCTTGCTTCCAATTCAAAAATGAGGAAAATTTATAACTAAAATTTATAATGCAAAATCCACCCTGAAATTTGAAAAATGAGGAAAAATGCTCCATACTGAAGCACATAATTTTCACTTGTAATAGAATTAATGCATCATCTATACTTAAACACAATATAATGTAATTATATTTAACATAACATAGTAATATAAGTGATCTTCAATCGTCATAATTATAGCTTATGCAATTGTGGATGTTGAAAACAAATATAATTGAAAAAATAAATTTATCATTGTTGCAAAAAGACATATGTAACTACCAACAACATGACCGGAACTTTTATGTCAGATATGCAAGGCACCACTAACTTCTACTAGCATCAAAGTTACTAAGTTAGCTTCACTAAAAAATGCACATGAAGGAGGAAACAACTTGAGTTAAATGTGACTTACACCAAAGGCATAATATATAAGACATATCTACATCAATAATGTTTAGCTCTAAGTTCAACCTTGAACCACTAAGCCATGATTTGTGCATTCAATCTAGCCTAAAATTAACTATAAATCAACACTACTTCAACCTCATTCAAACATACCATAAATAAAGCAGCTACAAATAATTGCGGGATGTAGTTTAAACCAAATGAAACTAATGAATACTTTTTCAGGAATATAGGTAACCATTAAATCTTACCTTTTGCATATCTGACATGAAGTTTCAACCATGTTGTTGGTAGTCACCTAAGTTTTCTTGCAACAATGTTAGAATTTTTTTCAATTGTCTTTGTTTTCAACAACCACTATTGTATAAGCTATAGTTATGACGATTGAAGAATTACATTTATATTACTATGTGGTGTTTAAGTATAGATATGATGATTTGATTCTATTACAAATGAAAATTATGTGCTTCATTAAAGGACATTTTGTCTTATTTTTCAAGTTTCAGAGAGATTTTGTATTTTAGTTATAAATTTTAAGGGGTATTTGACAATAAGTTATAAGTTTTGACTATTAAAATTTTGTAACAAATGTGATTATTACAAATTGCCGGATTTAATGGACCAGCGGGGTATTTGGTGATGTCTTTCAATTTCAAAAGAGTATTTATCTATTTCCAAATTGCAGGGAATATTTGACGAAATTTGAAATTTCAAAGAGACATTTGATATTTCACTCTAAAGAATTAAATGATTGAATCTTCACATTACAAAGGAATAATTCAGAAAAAAATTATATGGAATATAAACTAAAATTTGTTCACATCCAAGAGATAAACATCCAACAATCTTTTATTCAATAATTTTATATCAAATTTCTTCACAAACTCCCATGCAAGGTTGTCAAACTTACCTCAACTCGTTTTGACTAGGTGAAATCGACTCGTAAACTCGAAACATAAAATCATAGAGTTTATTTTTTATTAAAATAGTATTCTATTATTATATACATGGTATATATAGTTATATAATATTATAAATGCATCAATAATTCTAAATTTCAACTTGATTATAAAACAAAAAATATATATACCAATTTGTCGTAATAAAGTGTTATGCAAATTTACAATCAACCACTTTAAATTATCCCACCAAATCATAAAAAACATCCTAAAAAAAAGAGTTTAATAAATTTTTAAAGTTACTAAAAATTAAGACAAACTACAAAAAATAAAGTGTTCATATCTTTGAAATCGGAAGAAATCCAATTAAATTAACTCGATTTTACCCGATTTTACCGATTTTACTACGAGTTAATCCGTTCAAAATCGATTTTTTCACGAGTTTACCAAAAATCGAGTTTACCTCCGAGTTAACATGTTTTTTACACCTAAACTCATAAAATCGGGCGAGTTTACGATTTAAATAGAGAGTTTAACAACATTGCTCCCATGGGTTTATGTTGCACAATTTTCTTTAGTACGTTGTCACACAATTTTTATTTTCAATGTTTCTCTAGCTTCTTCCAACGATGCCTTAAAAATTTAGAATTATATTACTTCTCAACTTAGTCTCGTGTAGGCGTAACTCATCCGCGAGTTTGGAGCATCTCTATTGGTGAACTCTATCAATAATAATTTGTAGGTTTCATCATTCGAATTATATCATCTTGAAATAATTCACTCATTTTTTATTTTAATAGTACAACTTTAAAGAAGTCATATTGGCTCCCACAATTTTACATTTCATGTTAATTAGTATTTTATGCAATGCCTTAAATTTCCCACAATCACAATAATGGCTAAGCAAATCAACCCTGCAATGTCAAAGGCCGACCCTCATGCTAGTCTAATGTTTCTTGGACAGAGAAAGTATGATTTAGACGGTCAAAATGTGTGACGGTGTGACTGTTAGACTTTTGCACCGCTTCATTAATTGCCTTCATACAAAAAGTGATTAAAATATCCTTATAGTGATTAAAATACTTTAGTTATTGTTAGTTAGTAGTAAAAAAAATAATTAACTATAACTATCAACGACCAAAGACACCCAACACGACGAATCGGGCGGAATGTGCAATGCACAGGTATCTTACTAGTAGCGAATATAAACAAATTACCACTTTCCTACTTATCCTACTTTATGGTGTGAGCATGTTTGTATTGGCGTTGAATTGGTCTTTGCCATAACCTAATTAAGACTTGCTTGTATGTTGGAGTGTATTCGATTGAGATTTTAAGAGATTATTTTAATCATTTTTTTTTTTTGAAGATTTTAAAAAACTTTGTAAGATTGTAATGAAAGTCTTTTTTGAAATACTTTTTATAATCAAGATTTTTTTTCATTTAGATTTTAATGAATTTATAACTTAGACTTTTAATATTTAAAAAGACTTTATTGATTTTTAAGATTTAAGAACTCTATATATTTTTATCTTAGTAAAATAATAATGATAATAATAATATGTTGTCAATAATAATAATAATAATAATAATAATAATAATATGATTTTGATTTATACTCTTATAAATTACACCAAAACAATATTCTTTTAAATAGTACCCCATCCATTGTCTAGTTCCTACAAATCTTCTGTTTTATTTTGTATTAACCCTCTAGTTTTTAAAGATGAAGTAAGTAAGACTTGATCAAAAAATTGTTTTACCCATAATTGAATTCCGATTCTTTTGAAATCCATCTTTTAATAAAACTCATTTACCCTAAAACGAATTAATATCAATAAAACAATAATATACCAAAATTGATAAATGGACCGATTCATTTACAAGAATCCAGAGCATCAAAATTTGATAGTGTATATATAATGTATTTTTTTATGAAGTGTATATATAGTGTACTACCTCCGTCTTAATATATAAAACTTATTTTGATTAAATAACACTATTCACTTATTTTATTTTGACTGTATTTTTTTCATAATTTATAGATATAAATATTAGCATATAAGATCTAATTTAATTTGTTTTGATAAGTATTTTCAAGATGTTAATTTTTATAATTTTTAGTAATTCACAATTAAAAATATTAGTGATCAAAGTTATGGATTGACGAACGTACAGTGGTCAAAATTGATATTATATTTTGGGACGGAGGTAGTATATAATAGTGTATTGTGTCATTAGAATTGATTTTAAATTTTATGTTTAGGTTTTTTGACAAAATTTTTATGTTTAGGTTGAAACATGAAAATAATAGTATTACGTTGAAATAATTATTATTTAAAAAAAGATACGTTGAGATAATTATTGGAAATTGACATATGATATTGATATTTGATGGCTATTAGCTACTTTAATGATAGTGAACACTGAACAGAAGAGGCAGAATGAAGTTATGAGCAATAGTGAATAGACAATAATAATGGAAGAAAAAAAATCTGAACATAGTAAAAAAAACACGATTAAAAAAAAGTCTTTTGGAATTTGGAGTATGAAAAAGTTTTGAGAGTTTGTGTGATATTGTTATGATTGATGTTTTTAACTAAAAAGTCTTGTAAAATCAACTTTATAAAAAAATCTATTAAAATTTATAAATTTTTGAATATCAAGAGACAATTTATAAATTGTTTGAAATTTCATTGAACTAGTATCTACACCCGTGCAAAGCACGAATAAAAATGCATCTATAAAAAAATTATATTTTTAATATTAAAATATTTATAATTATCAAATAAAAAATGAAAAAAATTATAACATGAAAAATGAATATACTTAATAAGTCAAACTGAATGTTCATGTCATTAAAAATATTGCTAATAAGTATTGGTAGGTTATAAATTAAAATGTTTTATTGTTCAATAAGGATCCAAAACTCTACAACAAAATAATTTAAGGTTGTTCCCTAAAATTAAAATTATATTTAATAAGTGGTCCTTAAGTTCTATTTCAACAGGAAGAAAATATTAAAATTAGTAGGTCGGACATACATGATCGGGGTTCAAACTCCGATTGATCCACTTTGTGTGTGTGAGTTTTTAATGCCTTGTCATTTCCTCTATGTTCAAAAAAATGTTCTAATAGTGAACGGTAGAACTAATCCCCTAAATTAATCTATCTTTGAGTTGGATTAGGGATGTCAACGGGGCGGGAATTGACCGGAGGTTACTTTACCACGCCTTGTACCACTCTCTGCTTCGAGGGAATTTCTTTCTCCATCCCCATCCCCGCGAGGAGATTTCTTCTTTCATCCCCATCTCCACAGATCCCCACAGTATCCACAGAGCTCCACGAACATAAAAAAATTAACAAAATTGATATATATTTTAATCAAAAATACGACACTAATATAAAATATCTTGTTTTTTCTTCTTTTTTTCTAAAAAAAAATATATTTTGTATCTTTCATTTTTTTTTATAAATAAAAGTACATTTTGCATCAATACAAAAAATTGCAAAAGTACTAACTAATATTTCTTTTTATCAAGAAAAATAAATATTTAATTAAATTTGTTGCCACCATACATAATCATAATCTTTATAACATATTAATAATAATTATTTTTTATTAAAAAAAAATAAAGTTATATAATTATATATTATATATATAATTTTTAATAATATAGTCGGGGTCGGGGAATCTCCGGTGGCGGAGGGACCTTCCCCGTTCCCCGCCCCAAATTATCCATGGAGGAAATTTTTCCCTCCATCCCGTTATGTACCAAAAAAAAGTAAAGGTAAATAAGATTTATCTTGTCCAGAGGTCCTAGTTCTAGAGGTGGGTATACGAGGCGAACAAACCCGTCATTAAATATAAACGGATTATAATTGTTGGCCCGAGTACGGTCCGCATAAACCCGCGGGTTTAACAACCCGCAGACTATTACATTTATAAAAAAAAAAATTAAAATAAAACTAAAATATTTGATATTATAAAAATTCTTTGAGACATTTTTAAATTTATCTATCTTCTTTTTGCAAGTAATGAAATCAAAATTAAATTCAACTGATTCACATTATCATTCTTTCTCTTCTTTCTCTTCACACCACAATTCTCAAATCCATAAGATAAACACAAATTATATTTAATAAGAACTTCAATAGTCTTATTAAAATTATTAATGAAAATAACTTTAATAGTTCAAACCAATATTAAAAGTACAACAAAAATTTTTATATCAACCGATTTAAAAATAAAATAGCATTGTATTAATATATTGTATACGATTTACTAATTTTTTTTTAAAAATAATAAATGTGGGTTATACGGGTTAACCCGCAAACCCGCGGGTTTAACCCGTATAACCCACAGTTTTAACGGTCCAACTCACACGAGCCAAAATATAAACGAGTAAAAAAAAAGGACTTAAGTCTGCGTTGGTTGCGGGTTAAACGGGTTGGTCCGCGGACCTCAGCCCATATACCCAGCTCTAGGTTCAACTGACAAGTCAAAATTATTAGATCAGACGTCTATGACTAAAGTTGGAATCCTAGTCACTCCACTCTTTGTGAGTGATTTTTAGATAATTTTACTATTTGGTCTATTTCTCAATGTTTGTGTAAAACTCTAAAAGTCTCAAAGTTTTGGGACGAATAGAGTAATACACCGTATATAAATTACTAGTTATTGATTGTGCAAATTATGGCAGGATACGAATAATGTCCACTTGAAAATTGAGTTAGGGAAATTATAATGATATGATATTGGGTTGGGTTTATAAATTTTGATAAGGGATGCATATCATTAATCTAGGTCTTTTTTTTTTTTGACGAAAAGATTAATCTAGGTTAAATCAAGTAAATCGGTATTAATATTTTGTATCCTGAAAAAAAGTACTCTTTTTTCAAAAAAAAAAAAAATACTCTACCGTTTTAAAATGTAAGAGAAAACAATTCAAATATTTTATCCTAAATAGTATAACAGAAAAAGTCTAAAAATTTATCTTTTCATAAAAAGTTTACTCTCTCTTTTACTTTTTCTATAACCAATAATCAATAAAAATTATTACATCCGTTCATTTTTACTTGTCATTTTAGAAAAAAAATATTTGTTCCTTTTAACTCGTCGTTTTGGCAATTTTTGAAATATTTTGTCTATTATAACTTCCTTTCTATTTTATTTTATTGACTAAATTTTATATAATTTTGTTTTGAAACAATATATTAATTTTTTATTGTATACAAATTTTGTTTGTTTTTAAATAAAGTTTGTTAATTTTTTTTTGAAATAGATATGTTTATGAAAAAATAAAAATTTATTGATAAAATAAAAATATGATATATATTTTAAAAAATAGTATAATAGAAAAATAAAGTGAAAAATTATATTCTTCTATTTTACTCCCAACTATTATATTTTAGATTTTCTTAATATTTGTAATTTTTGTTTTTTTTTTTCTCTTATACTCCCTTCGTCCAAAACTATTGTCATTTTAAAGTTATGCACGTGGATTAAGAAACAATAAAGATTGATAAGTTAAGTCTATTTTACCCTTACTTTATTAAGAAAGAGAAAATATATTTAATTAATACTTTAACTTTTGTAAGGGTATAATTGATAAATTAACATTAACTTGTTTGTGAGAAGGACAATAATTTTAGAACATAAGGAGTATTACATTTTAGGAAAGAGAGAGTATTAATCTTTTGGAAACTCAAATTCTCAACCTAGTCAATTTCAATGGGTGACGACGGCGACGGCACCGCCAAGAGGCACCGACATGTTTCTCCGACGGTCGCCGATAGTCCACTCCGGTTCTTGCCGAACGAACTCATCTCTCATATCCTCATCTGTCTTCCGGTAAGATCTCTTCTTCAATTCAAGGCAGTTTGTAAATCATGGAAAACCCTAATCTCCAGTCCCCAATTCGCAAAAAATCACCTTCATAACTTAGCCTTGAATCCAAGCATAACCCATCAACGATTATTCTCTTCTGTTTTTAATCAGCGGTCAAAAATGGTATCTTTCCCTATTAAGACATTGTTTGAAAACCCATCAGAACCTATTGAACATGTTGAGTTCACCAAGGTAGACAAGTTCAATATTATAGGTTCATGTAATGGGTTATTGTGTTTGTTTTATTGGAAAAAAGGTTATGTTATCTTGTGGAACCCTTGTATAGGATTTAAATCCAAAAAATCTCCAAATCTTTATCGTTTTCATAGACCTAGTGATATTAAATTTTATGGTTTTGGCTATGATCATGTTAATGAAAAGTATAAGGTTCTAGTAGTTATGGGTGGGTTGAACTTTAGAGTGGCCAAAATTTATACTTTTGGTAGAAATTGTTGGACAACTATTCCGAATTTCCCTTATTATTATATTAATAGAATGGAAGGAACATTTGTGAGTGGCGCTCTCAATTGGGTAGCATTTAAAAGAGGTATTTGTTCTACTTCTAATCATAGTTTTATTCTTTCCTTTGATCTTGAGAAAGAAACTTTTAAGAAAGTGTTGTTGCCGGAGAATGACGGTGTCGAAGCCTGGAATGTTAAATTGGTTGGTATTTTGAGTAACTGTCTTTGTGTGAGTTTATATTATGTTAATACTCATTGGAGTCTTTGGGTGATGAAAAAATATGGAGTTGCTGAATCCTGGACTAGATTGACAATGATATCATATGAGCAGCTCATGAATCATGAACAACACCAGTTTGATTTACTTGGTGACATGTTCATTTTAGATAACAATATTGTTCTGCTACGTACATGTACCAAATCTATGTCCTATAAATTTGTGCTGTATAACTTAAATAATGGTAGGTTTGATGATTGTCTTCAAGGTATCCGCCATATTGGTTCCACACAACTTATTTACTATGAGAGTCTTGTATCACCACAATTGTAAATACACATTTGTGGAGTGGAGTGTTTCATGTTTTGCTTACACTAATTTTTAGTTACTCCTTTTTATTATGTGAATCTTGTTGCAACTCTTGTTACACAAAGTGGTTTTGTTATAAGTTATAACTAGTCTGATATTTTAAAACTATAACTGCATTTTTCTTGTATATATTGCTGAGTCTACAGATTACATATTGGTTACATATCGGTTTACATTTTTCTATTACTCTCATACATCATACATGATAAAGAATGGGATATGATGAAAATATAACACATCATTAATTATTTGGTCACGTTTGAATGTTCCTTTTATAAGATTTAAAGAATGTTAAAATTGCAAAGAAGCATAAATTTGTGAGTAATTGCAATTGTATGTTACGGTGACCACTTCTCTGTCCCCTAGACTCTGTTCTGATATGTAGCAGTCCCCAGTTTCTTTGCTGCAAATTCAGGTTGTGTTGGCCTTTTATTTGCTGTGCGGTCGCTGGCTTTGCTCTTCTCGGGATGTTTTATATGCTTTTGTTTTGCTTTCTGTCCGTAGCCTTTATGTATTTTGGCCTAAAGTGTGTTGTTTTTTTGGACTATGATGTAGCATTTGGTGTGTGGTCTGTTACTATGGCTTTGTACCTCTTTGTATGGAATGTGTTGTACACCTTGTACTTCTAATTCCCTATCAATAAAATTCTTTGTAGTTCAAAAAAAAAGTGTAGAGATCCTCTCCGTTTCTTCAATCAACTGATAGGGAAATTGATCATAACATGTATAACGTTTTTGCCATATGGAAACAAGGTATGTACACTGTACTATTAGGGATTTGGATTACACACAGTTACTATGTCGTGTCACTTTTGTTAATTTCAACCGTCCCATTTTAAATCAATGAACTGCATTTTTACCTTTACAGTTTGACTTGACAATGGCAGGCAAAAATTACATGCTTGACGAAGAACATGAACGAGAACCAGAGGTTGATGTCATAAAGGAAACTACATCAACTCCAAATGAAACAAGAAAGGAAACAAATTCGGAATATGTACAAGAAATCAACAAAAAGAATACACCATTTTTGGTTGCAGCATGAAATGGCATAGTAGAAATGGTGAATGAAATACTAATAAAAATACAAAATGCCATCCATAACACTAACTGAAGAAAAGAAAATGTATTGCTTATTATTGCAGTGAAGTATAGGCAACTCCTTATTGTTAAGACATTGAGAGTTTGATTCTTGCTATGTATGTGGAGAAGAATATAGTATTGTATTAGGCAGCAGAGGCACTTGGTGGAGATAAACCTTGGCAGATTGATGGTGCTGGCCTTGCAAATGATGTGGGATACAAAATAGTTTCAGGTAATGTATTACAATTACTAATTTACAACCAGGGGCGGAGGCAGAGCACAGGGGCTGCCTGGGCTAGTGTCCGAGCTCGACCCAAAAATTTTGGTATTTTATGAATTAATTTAGGATAAAATTGATATTTTTAAGGATTAATTTATGGCCAAATTGAATTTTTTTTGGTTTAAAACAGAGATTATTTTCATTAAAAAACTAAAAAATTTGTTTAAATTTAAGATTTTTCCCGAGCTTTATAAATTTCCTGACTCCGCCACCGTTTACAATTACAACCATAAGTTGATTGACAATTCATATGCAATTCGTGAGTCATAGTGTTGTGAAATTGATGTGGAATCAACCATTCATATGTGTATTTGCATACCCCTCATGACATGATACTTCACTCTCCAAACAAACATTGTAGAGGATTCGATCAAGCTTTTGAAAACTCTATCACTCTCATTCCACTATATCTTTTTGCAGTGACTTCTATCAAATTGCAATCATTAAGTTACTAAGTTAGTTATTAAATTCAAATCAGCTTAAACACATTTTTCTCAAGCTCTCATTAGACTTGCATAGACCTAGACCACATTATGGAGCCAATAATGCTCCACATCCTTCAATTCTCATTAGCATGCACATGAACAAGATTATTATTACAAATTTGAATGTATATCCTATTCCAAATAAGTCATTTGTAATAAGATTATTTTTTGGCTTAATTAGAAATTTTGTTTCTTTAACTAATTTATTGGTTTCATTTTGATTTCTGAACTAATAGTTATATATTACAAATTGGTCTCTTATTATATTTATTGGTTTTATTTGATCCTTTAACTTATTTTTGTTACAAAATAGTCCCTTAACTAGTTTCTTCCCTCGTGATCTTCTTTTTTTGTCTTGTTACAAAATAATCCTTTTTTTTTTGTCCCTTACCCAAAAAAAAAGGATTGAATTTGCCAATTAAAAAGGGTAGTGGCACAACTTGTTGTTTGTTTGCCATTCATTCAAGTGTAATTATTTTATATATATATATATATATATATATATATATATATATATATATATATAAGGGGCTGCTAACATCCTCTCCATTGATTTCCCACCTAAAATCAATAGAGAGAAAGTTAGCAAGCATCCTCCCACCACAAATTTACTATAAAACCCCCATAATTACTTTGCGCCCCCCTATACTTACTTTTCGCCCCCCCCCCCTCCCCAAAATCTCTCTCTCACGCGCGCCCCCCCATTTCTCAGCGCGCCCCCTTACCCACCCACCCCCCCACCCCAATTTAATTTTTTTTTTTTATAGTTTTTTTTAGTTATTTAAAATACATTCCTCTCCACCTTCATTTTTTTTATAATTTTTTTTTTAAAAAGAATTTTGTGAAAATTTTTATTTAATTAAATTTTAATTAAATAGATCTTTGAAATCATAAACATTGTTTAATGGTTTTAAGACGTTATAAACTGAAACCATTAGTATGGTCTAATGGTTTCGATACCCTAAATAGAAAAAATTAGAGTCAAATATTAAAATAAAATGATATGGTTTCTAATAAAGATAAAAGGACAATAAAATTATTATTGTTAAATGATTTTAAATAATTATTATGACTGAAATCATAAAATAAATCTTTGAAACCATTAATATGATTAAATGGTTTCAAGATGTTATAAAGTGAAACCATTAGTATGGTCTAATGGTTTCGTTATCCAAAAATAGAAAAAAATTGAGTAAAATTTTAAAACAAGATGATATGGTTTATAATAAAGTAAAAGAACAATGAAATTATTATTATAAAATATTTTTAAATAATGATTATAACTGAAATCTTAAAATAAACCTTTGAAACCATTAATATGATTAAATGGTTTCAAGATGTTATAAACCGAAACCATTAGTATGGTCTAATGGCTTCCATACATAAAATAAATTTTGTGGAGTTTTTTATTTAATTACATTTTAATAAATAGATGTTTGAAACCATAAACATTGTTAAATGGTTTCAAGACGTTATAAACTGAAACCATTAGTATGGTCTAATGGTTTCGTTATCCTAAAATATAAAAAGTTTGAGTCAAATATTAATACAAGATGTTATGGTTTCTAATAAAGATAAAACGACAATAAAATTATTATTGTTAAATGGTTTTAAATAATGATTATGACTGAAATCATAAAATAAATCTTTGAAACCATAAACATTGTTAAATGGTTTCACGACGTTATAAACTGAAACCATTAGTATGGTCTAATGGTTTCGATACCCTAAATAGAAAAAATTGAGTCAAATATTAATACAAGATGATATAGTTTCTAATAAAGTAAAAAAAATAATGAAATTATTATTGTTAAATGGATTTAAATAATGATTATGACTGAAATCATAAAATAGATCTTTGAAACCATAAACATTGTTAAATGGTTTCAAGACGTTATAAAGTGAAACCATTAGTATGGTCTAATGGTTTCGAATGGTTTAATATCCTAAAAAAGAAAAAAAATTGAGTCAAATATTAAAACAAGATGATATGATTTCTAATAAAGATAAAAGGACAATAAAATTATTATTGTTAAATGGTTTTAAATAATAATTATGACTGAAATCATAAAATAAATCTTTGAAACCATAAACATTGTTAAATGGTTTCATGACGTTATAAACTGAAACCATTAGTATGTGAGGGGGCGCGCGTGAGAAGGGGGTGTGTGGGGGGCGCGCGCAGAAAAAATGGGGGGGGGGCGCGGAGCAATTGTGAGGGTTTTATAGTAAATTTGTAGTGGGAGGAGGCTTGCTAACTTCCTCCCATGTGGGAGGAAGTTAGCAAACCCCATATATATATATATATATATATATATATATATATATATATATATATATATATATATATATATGGGGTTTGCTAACTTTAACCCATGTAGGTCAAGGTTAACAACTATGACCCACATGAATTTCTCCAAACCCCCCCATTATGACTCACGCGCACCCCCCACTCTCCATAATTTTCTCTGCGCGCCCGCCACCCTTACTCGTGCGCCCCCCATTGCTCCCCACACCACCCATCTATTTAAATTATAAATAGCATAACAACTTCAAAATTAAGCCATTTATATATATGTGTAACTAACATAAACAAAAGGTCATATTCTAATTAATATACTTAAAAAAAGTCTCCCTCCTAACATTTTCTCAAGCAAATACATTTTTTTTGTTAGGTATATTTCTACTTTGAACGGACCAAATTTGAATTGGTCCTAGTCCTATAACTATCTAATTTTTTTCTTAAAGCCCTTAATTTTTGGAGGCCCAAGAATGTAGTCTAAACCGCCTTCGTGAAAGGCTAACCCTGATGTAACCATAGTAACTTAGTTGTCTATATCGATACATCATGTGCCGGGGCAAACTTATTAATATCAATCTCATTTTTTTGTTAAAAAAATGATATATTCCACTTTTGTTTGAAAAATATATACGAAAAAACATCGAAGAAGATATATATATTTGGTTTAAATATTATTTTTGTTCTGTTTGTACGTGGAATTTTGGTTTTAATCTGTGTATGAATTTTGCTCTAAATAAGCCCCTCAATGAACCAAATTTTTTGCTTTTGGTCCTTCAAGTAAAAACCCGCAATTTTCCTGCAAATTTTCCTACGGATTTTCCTGCAAATTTTCTTGCGGGTTTTTACTTTATAGACTAAAATCATAAAGTTTGATTGATTTAGGGATTTATTTAAAATAAAATTGATACAAAGACTAAAACCTAAATTCCTCATACATACAGAAACAAAAATAATATTTAAGCCTTTATATTTTATGCTGCAAACACTAATATAAATCATGAGTGTTGGAGTTAGACATTTGAGTAATTAATGATGCAAATTATGGTACATGGGACGAATAATGTGGATTCTGAAACTTAATTAATCAAAGATATTGAGTTCAAATGATTAATAAGCTTTATTAAAGGGTCATTTTTTTTTGGAAGAATATCCGAGTTTGATTTTTTGGTTGAACAATTTTTTATCAGATTATACTTTCCTCATGGTCGAACACTTGGCCTATTAGTCTCTTGCCCCTAAAAACTAGAGAGTTATAAATTTTATGAAATACACATTTGAATTAAAAGTTTATATCATATACTCTCTCCGTTCCTTCTTATTTGTCATTTTAGAGTAGTAACACCAAATTAAAAATATATATTTTTACACTTTATCCTCCTATTATACCCTAATTTATTTTTTGAAATATATTATATCCTAATTTTAATCCACCATATTCTTATTTCTTTTTTTTTTGCACACATTTTCTCTTTCCAAAAAATTAAAACCAGCAAAAAGATTATTTGAAGAATTTTGTAAAAAAAAAATAGATACAATAAAATGATTATATAAAATTTAGGGGGGACCAAATTAAGCCTAAAAAATTAGGAAGGATGGTATAATAGACAAAATATAACATTAAATTATCAAAAGGACAAATAAAAAGTAACGGATGGAGTATATCATTTGTGTAAAAGTTTAGAAAAATCCAAAATTATTTTATATGTTATTGATACACATCAAAATTAATGGCATTTAAAAAACACGCAAATCATTATTTTGATGTGTCACAATAACATATCAAATGATTTTAGATTTGTCTAAAATTTTACACAAATGATCTATATGTTACTCCATCTGTTCCTTTTGATTGGTCGTTTTAGAAAAGAAAAAAAAACAAACAAACAAAATTAAGAAAGTGTTTTTTTGCACATTATCTTCCTATTATATCCATCCTAATTTTAGTTCATCAATAAATTCCTAATTTTTTGCAAATAAATAGAAACAAAACAAAATCAATAAAAAGATTATATGCACAAGTTTAGTAAAAAAAGATTAGATACAATAAAAATATTTTATAAAATTTAGTAAATAAAAAAAATTAGGAAGGAGTGTATTAATAGATAAAATTTTAACCTTAATTTGTCGAAACGACAAACAAAAAAGAATAAATATTTATTTCTAAAACGACAAATAAAAAAGGAATAGAGAGAGTATAAACTTTTAGTCCAACGGTCCATTTTATAAGACTTTTAGAGGTTAAAATATTATTGAGTCGTTGACCTGGCCTTACAATAAATTTATTATGTTACTAAAAAAATTAATACGTTACTTAAAAAATAATTAGGAAAATACTAACTAGTGTCCTTGCGTCGGTGTTAATTGTTTAAAAGTGATCTGCGAGCTGAACTTACCTGTATAGGTTCTCAATCTACCGGTGTCCATTAACTTTTGACTCAAGGAACTATTCTTTGGATTCTGATGGGTTGATCACTTTTGATTCGAGATCGGGAGTTAGTGTCCAGTGGCATCTATGAGGAACGGGTTTAAGACTCTCGGATGGTTTGGAAGATGATGTGTGTCTTCTAAGAATGGATTAGAAGTAGACCATCTTTTAGGTAGTGTAGGTTTTGACATTTTCATTAGTTTTTCGTTTATATACGGCACTTTTGTTTTATAGCTCTTCTTATACCAGTTTGTTCATCTTGTGCCGAGATTTGATCATATTAATAATATATATTAGATTAGCCATTAAAAAAAAATAGTGTCTCCGAAATACTACCTCCGAAATACTACCTCCGTCCCTAATTATAAGATCCCGTTTGACTAAATTTTATTATTTATCTATCATGTTTCGATCGTATTTTTCTAATAATATATAGATGTAAATATTAACATATAAGATCTTATTTGATTTGTTTTGATGAGTATTTTGATGAGATATGATATGACATTTAGTTGTTATATATTATGATTACAATTATAATTAATGAGAGTGGATGATGATTACAAACGTTTCATCAATTTGTGAAGTCTATAGGATTAGGTATGTCTTCTTCAATCAAAGTATAATATGAAGTAGAGATTCTTTCCATTTCTTAAAAGTTTTACAAGGAAAGTGTATAATGGGATACGATGATAAAATAACACATCATTAATTATTTGGTCATGTTTGAATATGCCTTTTATAAGAGTTAAAGAATGTAAAAATTGCAAAGAAGCACTTATGGAGTAGTCAGTTGTTGAAGAAGGCATTGATGAAAAGACCATATGCAGCATTCACTGGAAGCGATGGTCGTCCAACTGATAGGGGAAATTGAACTGGACTTGTATAACATTTTCCCTTATGGAAACAAGGTATGTACAATGTAATATTACGGATTTAGATTACACACAGATACTGTGTGTCGTGTCGTTTTTGTTAATTACAACCGTCCCCTTTTAAATCAACGAACGGCATTCTTACCTTTACAGCTTGACATGACAATGGCAGGCGGAAACGACCAAAATTAGTTATGATTATCGACAAATCATAAATTTTAACCGTCCTCTTTTAAAAACAAAATCATAAATTTGTGTATAACTGCAATTGTATAGGTACTAATTATAGACATATTAGTTCTAGGAGATCAAAATTCCTATGCAAATTAGAAAGTCGTAATGTGGCGACATTGATGTGAAATCAACCATTCATATGCATGGGGGGATGGGTAGCTCAATTGGTTAAGCTGACCAGTTGAGCTAAGAGTTAAGGAGCTGCTAGAGGTCCAGGGTTCGAATCCTGTCAAAGAAAAAAACTAATAATTGTACTAATATACTAACAACTAACATTGCCTATAAAAAAACAAATCAAAAAATGAAAGAACAAACGAGAGTATTTTCCAAGGTAGCACAAGGTGACCAAGTCCAACACATATTTGGCTAAGTTCGGGCATGGGGGATGGGTAGCTCAATTGGTTAAGCTGATCAGTTGAGTTAAGGGTTAAGGAGCTGCTAGAGGTTCAGGGTTTGAATCCTGTCAAAGAAGAAAACTAACAATTGTACTAATATACTAACAACTAACATTGCCCATAAAAAAACAAATCAAAAAATGAAAGAACAAACGAGAGTATTGAAAAAGGTATAGATAAACACATGATAAATGTTTAAGGTATTGAACAAATTTTGTCTTGGACAATATTTGGTGTTGGTGGAGAAAATTTTATTTTAGTGATTTAGACACTGAAGACAAAAAGTTGTCATGTGGCTCAATGAGAGACAAAAAAATTTGTTTTTGTCTAACCTCTTGACTCCCAATTTATTCAGTCTCAATAACAGTTTTAAAATCTAACATAGGACAGCTGAAATTGTCAAATTTTTTCTGGTTCTTTATTTTTTAGGGTAAATTAATGTACTTCAAGTTTACTACTTATTAAAGAACCTGGCCCAAATATTCTTACTACATGAATCTTTTGTATATATAGATCCATCGAAGTGACCACAAAGGGAAATGTATGAGGATTATGAAAAGTTGACATATTTCACACCAAATCAAAAATATGAAAAGGAACACTTAGAAAGTGAAATAATAAAGTTATGAAATTATTTCTTGGACAAGGACGGCCATTGAAAATGCAAAAGCAACGGAAAGTTTGAATATAATGCATCGTATGTCAATTTCAAGAATATGCTTAACAGCTAAAGAGTGGAATATCAAAAACACCCTTTAACAACTAGTGCCTGATTTTACGAGATTTTCCACCTATCTATGTGATAGTATTTGATTGGCCTTCGTAGCAATAGGGTTTCCCTTCAACCATAAGTAGATAGAATTAGGAGGTCCAAGCAGAATTCTTAGGTAGTGTTGTTTTATAAAGGACATATGAATTCTGAGGCAATCAATCCCACTATTATAAAAATGATCGGACGGTCATGATGTATCTGATATAATTTTTCACAATTTTAATGTCGATTGTTAATATTTTATTAGATGGTTTGGAACAGTTACTGCTAGATTGTAATTTCGTAACTACTTTACTTTGTTCTCAACTAGGTTGTTAATCTAGTTGGTTTAGTTAATTTTGCACCTAATTGGTTAGTTAGTTGGAGTTAGTTAATTTACTTGTTTTACAAGTTGAAGTGTGCATTCTCTATATAAGCCACACTTGTGTAATGTGTTTTGTAGAACTTAATCATCTCAATAAAATTTACACATTACAAACTCTCTTCTCTCTCAACTCTTCATTCACTCTTTGCATTCATTGCTTTCTCCATTGAACACACATAGAACCAAGTCTTCCGCGCGCACAAGCACCATCACCATTATCATAGCTTCTGATAAGCTGCTTTTGATATACATCAGAAGTGTATGTGCTTGTCTACTGCTCTGTGCTAATAGTTACGTGTCAAAAAATAGTTACCTTTTATAAGGAGGTCAAGTAACTGATGTTAACAAGTATTAAGACTATTACACTAGAAGAAAATCTTGATTTACCAACAAAAAGTTGAAGGTTCTGGCCTTCAAAAAGTTTTTGAAGATTGAAGCCGTCTAAAAATTGAACAAAACCGTCAGTAAATTTTCAGAGCATTTAAAAATAAAAAAAAAAACCGGCGGTCTAAACCGTCTGAAAGTTGTCGTGGCGAAAAATAATGATGCTGAAGGCCAAAGAGGTCGGGATATGTTATAAAATCCGGTGGTCTGGGCAGACGATTATGGCCGTCGGGATATTTATTGAAATGGCCGTTATAGGATCTGACGGCCCTAGCGCCCTCTGGATTTCAATTTATTTAGAATTTTCTTTTACCATTTTAAGTTATTGAAATATCAAATATGAGTATGAGTCTCTTATTGGATGAATAAGTAGATGTTGATCAACGTATAATTGAATGGACTCATATACTTATTGTCTTAAGGTTTTGAGTTAAAATATGGTCTTTAGTCACTTATATGATTGCACAAATGCATAATGCGGTTATCTTTTGGACTTCTTTCATAATCCAACAATGGTCGTAGAGGATGATTTGGCTAAAATGAACAATCTCTTTTATCTAAAGTCTTTCTAACAATGATATTGGTTCGACGGTGCATCATGTTGTTGTAAATGTCAATGGTCATGTAAATATACGTGAGTGAAAAAAACTTAGTATATAAGCAATGTTAATTCTTAGTATATTACAATATTAATTTTTTCCTTTATCAGAAATTGAACTATGGACCTCTTACACCTTAATACTATATATGATATGCCTAGCAGCACTAGTTTTTTTTTGAAACTGCCTAGTAGCACTAGTTAAAAGTTTTTATATCTCCAATTAAATTAAGTTTTAGTTTTAATCTCATAATTCAGCTCATTTTTAGATGAATTTATTCAAACATAATTTATTTTGCATTTTTATACGAAATTAAAAATTGATTTAAAATCAATATTCACCACAGTAGAGCCGGATTGATAAGAAAAGGGATCAGCATTTTTCAATGTTTTTTCAATAAACTTTATAGCCTAAACAGAAAATTGTTGACTAATCATGATTTTGTTTTTGAAACTAATTAAAGAAAATACCTTTGTTGGTGGATCCTACGGGGAAGACTGATAGATGAGTGAGTAGTGACTAACTTTATGAATTATTTTTTGTCAAATAAAAAAAGAACATTATGGATTATTTAATTAAACCAGCCTGTAAAGGTAACATGGACAACTATTTACGGTGGAAAATTAGCTTTATAACATCGTTTGCATTTGAAAATGAAATCAATAATTTTACCACAAAGCAAAGTTTGGCTTTTAATTGATATGGATTTGGCATTAGGTTGCTTTGTCTTTGTCTATGGAATACTTTTAATAATTGGATGGTTGATCATGTGGCTACTTCAAACCATAAGGAAGCATGTATATGTAACATGTCTATAGTTGGGTCTAGATGTAACTGATCAACAAACAAATGTTCAATTAAACGAGTTTCATATTTACTTTGTCAAAAAAAAAAAATTTAAACGAGTTTCAAGAAATTAAGCATGTGTTTTATATGATGGTGAATGGGCCAGAATCTACCGTGAGATTATAGAAGCTATAAGCTGTGATTTTGCAAAAGTTACAACCCATCATAATATTTTAGAATTTACAAATCGTAGATTCTGTAAAATTATAGTGGATCACCGTAATTCAGGTTGATACTAAACATGCACATATCCACCGTAACCTGTCGAATATCAATGATTGCTTACATCTTCAGTAAACAATAAAATTTAGCATTTTTACTATATTTTTTCTCACTGTAAAAATGAGTGTCTTAACACTTTTTAAATAAAAATAAATGTCTAACTTAAATTAGTGATTGATTGAAATCGTTAATTTTAATATAATATATCAAAAAAATTGGATTTATTTAAAATTTTACACAAATTATTGATATGATAATTTTTGGATTTTTTTTTGTAACCAAAAAACAGTGTATTTTATAAAATTTATATCGATTAAAATATTATTGAGATTGATATATAAATACTCCAAATCATAAAGGGTAGACTAGGCCTCATCTAAATAAAAATATCAGCTAAATACGATAACACCAACACAAATAGGGAAATTAGTGTAATACATACAATACATACAAAGAAAGAGATCGAAAAAGTAAGTTTTACACAAACAGATCCAACGAATTTCTTCCCCCAAAACAAATAAACAAACATACAAAGAAACAAACAATTTGCACCTCTTAATGCTTTCTTACGTTTCCTTTACGTCTCTTCATTATAGGACCATCCTACTACACATCATACTACCATAATAACACATTTTAACCTTATTACCTAAAAAAATTAACTCCAAAATAAATACCAAGTTTGGTGACTTGGGGCTGCCATAAGACAATGGCTGACTCACTCCTAATTATGACCTCATCTAACTAAAGTAACTATCACTATACATACCTTACTATAAAAAAAACTACCAAGTAGTGGTAATAAAATACTTAAAAGAGCCCCCAAATTATGCTTGACAACTTTGAGTTTTTGACCATATCTACAATGATTAGAGTCCATTGTAATTTCTTAACTTATTTTAAGTGAGACTTATATATAATTCCACTTAACAATAAAATTTTCAAATAAATTTTCACTTTAATATAGAATTTAAAAAAATTGTTCACAAAGTTTATATCGATCGTTAAAAATGTCAAAATTATTAAGTATGATGTCATGATTAGACTTTGAACTCCAACTATTTCACTTTACCCATGACTGCATGCAATCAAATGAGATCGTGGTCATCGAATTAAGACCAGATGGTTCATTATTTATTTATTTTATTAAAAACAACAATTTTTATTTATTCAAGTTTGTAAAGTATATCAATCGAAATTATAACATATTTAAATTTGTCTTTTGTCCTTTCAAAAATAAACATATTTAAATTTGCTTAAAACTAAAAAGAAAAAGGATGAATCGGAGAAATATTCATGCTTCAGAACAAACGTGTGATTTTGAATAAAAATTGATCATAAATCACCTCTCTCAAATGTATGAACACAAAAAGACAGAAAATTAGGATTTTTGAGAGAGGGGGTCTGCTATTATGAAGTTTAGCTTCAAATTAGTAAATAAATGTTTCATATTTTTAAATCGGAACTTCAATATTTTAAAAAGTAAGATTGATTAAAATCTAAATCGTCTAATTTTAATCAAACGAGTTATAGTTGTTATTAGGATTTAAACACGTGAGAAGAGTTCAATCTAAATTAAAACAAAAACTAACTCAATAGGTGGGAAAATGTCACGACTTAAGTATCATATTGAACATTTTGATATATATGAAATTTCTAACATTGTCATATCTTTTAAGAGTCGACGTCCACAATTGCTTTCATTCTATTGACAATAAATTCATGATAGTCTTTTTTTTCGACAACTTCTCTCACCTATCAAGATTTAATGAAACACAATTAAACAAAAATGAATTATAAAAAAATACAAGGATTAGTCTTTTTCATGACAAAACTCTCAAATAGAGCACCAATTATTAGGACTTTAACATAAAAACCCAACTAAAAAACTAGCTGGTGGAAAAAACTTCATGACTTAAATATTATATTTAACACTCGATTTAGATTTTTACCTGATGTCGACTGCGGCTCAAATGTACCCACATTGACATTTGACAGCATTTAAACTATTCCTTAGACAAATTGTTACGTAGTTAAATTACCGTCCAACTTAAGTCTATGTCTCAAAACTCTATTCAAACGTGGCTGCTTTTCTGGCAAAGTAAAACGTGTCGGTGTCTTCCATTGTTTTCTGTCTTCTGCTTACTTAACTATTCTCTCTTTCACTCATTTTTCTCAATTAAAAATAGCATATGATAAATTATTAGTTTATTACTACTATTTTATTTTTTTAATAAAAAAAATACTACTTAGATAAGGATCGAAAGTTCGATCTTCATCTTGTATAGGTATGGAATAGATTTAAATTTTCAAGTCAGCTATCACATCTATTAAGATCAAGATACCTCTAATTTAACGAAGGATTAATCACTGCGTTCGGCGGTAGATACCTGATCTCAACAAAAAAAATACTCCAACAATGAGTGCATTAATTAATAAAAAGATATGGTATAGTATAATGTAGCTTGAAAAGATAAGAGTAAGTTATTTCACACCACACCTCAAATAGCAACACAAAAACTCTTTCACTTTTCTTTATTGAAAACTTTCCACACTCTCTCACACACTTGTTTATTAAGCAACATTATTAAACTATACTCCATTTCATTTCAACAATTTTCTCATACTCATTGTTCTAACAAATCTAAGAACAAAAAAAAAATGAGAACACTTCAAAGAACAACAACAGCAACACTTAGATTGTGTTGTTGTTTCATGATTGTGTTGCAGTTGCTATCTCAAACCGTTGCTATTGCGGTTAGAGATTTAGCAACGGATCAGAAGAATCTTACAATTGTATCCAAAGATGAAGTGAAGTGTACGCCGTGTGGTCAAGTTGCATCTCCGCCACCACCTTCTCCACCACCTCCGTCTCCGCCGCCTGCTTCCACCAGTAATTGTCCTCCGCCTCCTTCACCGCCGAGCTCCGGCGGGGGTGGTGGGTCGACTTATTACTCTCCACCACCGCCGTCTGTGTACTACTACTCATCGCCGCCGCCTCCGGCGAGTTCCGGCGGTGGTTATTATTATGCTCCGCCGACCGGTGGAAGTGGGGGTGGGAATTATCCGACTCCTCCGCCGCCGAATCCAATTGTGCCGTATTTTCCTTTCTATTACCATACTCCGCCACCGTCCACGGCGGCGCCGGTGAAGGGATCGAAAATGCTGTGGGCTGTGTCTTTTTTGCCTATTTTTCTAGCTTTGTTTTGATTTGATAGAAGAAGAAAAAAACTGAAGGAAAATGGAAAGAAAGAAAATGGAAAGAAGGAAAATAAGTGGATGGAATTTTGCAGATCTTGAAGAGAAAAGGTGAGATCAGTGAAAATGGAAAGTGTAGTTATTTTTGGTTCTTTTTCTTTGAATTTCTAATGGTAATGTAGTTTGATCAAAGATCTACAATTTGTTGACAATTTGTAATTTATAATTGTATTTAGCTTTTTGATTTTGTTTATTTAGTATGAAAAATACATTTATGAAATAAATTAAGTTTTTTTTATTTCTATTTATTTTGTGTTTATTAGAGTTTAATTTGGTCTTAATTTTTTCTTGGTGAACTAATTTGGTCTTAATTATCATCCACTTTTAATAAGAAATTACTTATAATTTGAAGTAGTTATTATTATTATTAGTATTATTGTTGTTGTTGTTGTTCTAGTAAGTGATATAAGTACTCAAGTAATTTTGATAAATTTGGTACAGTTATGTTTTATTTATTTATGTTTTGTCACAAAGTGAATACTATCTTTTTTTTTTGACTAAAAAGTGCTTATAGTATTTCATTTATAATAATGGTGTTAATACATGTTGGTACATCAATAAAAATATTGGAGCTAGCTAAAGATGTGGCCACCCTCGCAAGAGCATGAGCTGCCTCATTTGCTTGTCTCCTATCAAACTCGACATGAGAGTTTTCAAAATACAAACTAAACACACGCTTATATTGTGTCAAAATAACACCAAACTCTGTAACATCATTTTGGCCTTTGTGAAAATAATCAACAACTTTTTTCGAGTCCAAGACAAAGTCGACTCCCTCCAGTTGTAGTTCATGCACCCAATTGATAGCATGTAACAATCCTAAGGCTTCTCCTACATCCACATCACAAATAGGTGAGGACCACATCGTTTTAACGAGCACGAAGCAACCCTTGTCATCTCGTATACACATGCCAAAACCAACACGATTCCCTTGTTGAGAGAAAGAAGCATCTACATTACATTTATATCGTCCCGCACTTGGCTTTTTCCACTTAACTTCATTGCGCAAAGGGACATCACTTTGTTGTTCCTGCACATGACTGTGATTATTGCTAACAACATTAGTTGCTGGAGGCTTCGATTTGATTACATTAGCAAGTCTCCAATCTTCAAGAAGATTTTTACCTCGCTCAAAAATTTGCATGTCTATCTCTGTTAAGTTATTCTACAATTTCAAATTGCGATGTTTCCATATACTCCAAACAAGAACAACCCAAAGTGCCGCTTGCTTCACATCTAGCTTCTGCAGAAGCAAAAAAACTGCAGCTGGTGTGGTAGTTGTTGCATGAACCGCTTCTTCAATTGTGCTCCATAAACCACTCATGCGCCAAATTCGAACAGATATAGGACATGAAAATAGAATATGCTGGCTGTCTTCAAAGTTATCATTACAAACTACACAATTTGAGGGGCACTATCTATTATGATATTCGAATTTTGTATTTCTAATATGCACAAATTATGTATATGGTGTATAATGCATAAATCAATTATAAAAATTGTTTTTCGCAATTTTTGTGTTTTCACGCGAACTCTCAAAAATGACAATAATACCTCGCTCGATTCTTAGACAGTGAACTAAGCCTACCATTCACAAATAGAGGATACTGTACATAGTGCACAAATTCTTGATTACTTCATCCATTCTAAACTATAAAGAAAAAAATTACATTTATTAAAAAAATCAAAACATGATAATTTGAAGTGTAGTTTTATGAGGATTTTCTTGAAATAAGTTGTATGGAAAGATGTAAAAATCATTTTTATTTGTATTTAATTTTATGAGCATAAATAAAAAATATTCTCTTTTTTTTACCATATAAAATAAAACTGTTTTTTTGCCTTATAATTTAGAACAAAGAGAGTAAATTATAACGAATAAGAATTTTGTAAAATTAACCTTTAGATTGAAATTTTATAGTATATAGATCATTTATATAAAACTTAAAAAAATTGAAAATCGTTTGATATGTTAATTGAGATACATCAAGATTAATAATATTAAATAAAAACTCATAAATCGTTAATTATGACGGGTTGTAATAACATATCAAACGATTTTCAATTTTTTTTATATTTTACTTAAATAATTTAAATGATATAAACTTTTAATTCAAAAATAAATTTTTTAAAACTTATATTATTTATAATCTAATAGAGGATTTGTGCACTATACACAATATCCTCCATTTGTATATTAAACCTACATTTGTATATTGAAACTTGATATCACGAAATATCAAGTGGCTCAATGGCAGCTTCACTTTTTTAATATTATTTTTATAAGAGAAAACTTGTCTCGTATATAATAATAATTTTAAATTTTATTAACTTAAATTTATTTAGCGATTAATACCCACATCATTCAAACATTTATTATATCATTTTTCAACTAAATTTCTACACTACTTCATCCTTTCCATATTTTCTTCGTTGCAACAAATTTTTTAACCCTTTTATCATGTAAATATCATTCATCCTTCATCACTCTACTCATTTTCATTCTTTTTTTTTCTTTTTATTATTACAAAATCTTTTTCAGTCATTTTATAAATATAAATATCATCCATCTATCATCCCGCTACTTAGTTCTTCAAAAATTTGCAAGTGATATCATTTGTTCTAAATTGAGCTTATTGTTTTAATATTATGAAAATGACAATATATTATAGTTAAATTTTTATTTATAATATTTATATTTGTTTAATATATAAAAAACTATAATAAATTATATATTGTTTAAATTTATATATTTTAATTTTTCTTATATTGTTTAAAAAATTATAATCAATTATATATTTTAATTTTTTATATATTAATTAAAATAAATTATTATTTATAATAGAAAAAAACATTTATTAAAATAAATGGAAGATCCATGCAGCCTATAACGTTCGGAAATTCCTATGACAGATGAAGTTCCAGATGGCCTGGACTGCCTGTCTGTGTTGTTTGCTAGTAAATATATTTCCAAGCGCCCTAACTACAAACAAAATACCCTTCACATATAATTACTACATGTATTCTTAATAGTAAGGGTTTCATTGCTCTATGTAAGGAGTGTGACACTAACTTCTAAGATACTAGTACCTCAATATAAGGAGTACACATAAGAAAATAAACACTCTCCTAAGCAAAGAAATCACTTCCACATAGTAGGATCAGGGTTGTCGTCAAGGAAAATCACATAATATCCATATTGGTTTCCCATATCGAAAGCTTCATTCTTAAGTTTCTGCACAATGCCACATGGATGATTGTTGCGCACACTCATGCCTGCTGCCTTTAGCTGGTCAATATTCCTAATATGTAACGTAGCCGTTCCAAAGCAATGAGCAGCTGCTAAAACCATTGTTTTCGTACCCGCTCTCGCCTCATGAGCTACTGCCTATGTGCGACAGCACGAGCATACTGACTTTCCATTACTTCAAAAAAAATCATTGAATTTACCAATGACTTAGTAAGACAAATTTACCAATGAAATGACACATTTTCTAAATTTCCAATTGTGTCGTATTTTTCTTTCTATTATCATACTCCACCACGGTCCACGGCAACGCCGTTGAAGGGATCGGTAATGCTTTGCGCTATGTCATTTTTATCTATTTGTCTTACGTTGTCAGGGTCAGCTTAAGGATAAAGCCACCCTCTCAAACCCTTACAAATTTATCTTCTCTCAACTAAATTTCTACACTTCTTCATCTTTTCCATTTTTTTTTGTTGCAACAAACTTTCTTAATCCTTTTATCATGTAAATATCATTCATCCTTCATCACTCTACTCATTTTCATACTTTTCTTTTTATTGTTCGAAAAACTTTTTCAGCCTTTTTATAATGTAAATATCATCCATCTATCATCCCTTTACTTAGTTTCTTCAAAAATTTGTAAGTGATATCATTTGTTATAAACTTAGCTTATTATTTTAATATTATGACAATGACAATATATTATAGTTAAATTTTTATTTGTTTAATATATAAAACAAATTAAATTATCATAAATTGTATATTGTTTAAATTTAATCATTTTAATTTTATATATATATATATATTAAAAATAAATTGTTATTCATAAATATTAAAAAATACATATTTTTAGATAAAAGGAAGATCCAAGCAGCCTATACCGTTCGTATATTCTTATATTAGATGAAGTTCTAGGCTTCCTAGACTGACGGTCTCTATTGTCTGCTTACTATATTTCCAAGCGGCCTGAGTCGTCGAAAAATTTGCCATTGTGTTCAGTATTTCGTCTAATACATACATTTCTTGAAGATTTAGACCGTCTGAAAATTTCATGAGGTGCTCTTTCCCAATCAAATTTGGCAACTTATTGATGACTTTTGGCCCCCAATAAGTCATGTTTTTTTTACAGTGAAGGAACTGTCAAACTAACTCAATAAAACTTGAAATAAAACAACATTAGCTTCAACGTAACTGCAAACTGAATATCCTTCACATATATTACTACATATATTTTTAATCAGTGGCGGATCCAGGCAAAAATATTAGGGTGGGCAATCAAAAAAATTAAGATAAATATTTGTTTTCTTAAAATAAATAAAACAGAACAAATACAAAAAATTGCACATAATAGGACTTGAACACACTCCCTTTGGATAAAAAGCAAGGCTTTGACCACTAAGTTACTCATGAAACACTGAAATAAACGCGCGCATAAATATATATAGTAATTCATTTATATTTTATTAAAATTCTTAGGGTATATTAGTAATTTTCTTTATTTAGGCGGTGGGCAGCCGCCAAGCCTGGCCACCCCTGGATCCGCCACTATTTTTAATAGTAATGGTTTTGTTTCTCCATGTAAAGAGTATATGTAGTAATCTATGTGAAGGTACATATATCAAAATTTTCATTCTTAAGGTTCTTCACTGCAATCTTTTGCACAGTGCCGCGTGGATATTGTTTCACATACTCATGCATGTTTGCTTTCTTTGGCCGGTTAATATTGCCAACATAGAATGTAGCTGCTCCAAAGCGATGAGCCTCCGTCTCACAGAGGGAGTATTCATTTATAGGAAAAAAATGTAAACACAAAGTGATAGATTAATGGAACTAAGTTTTATAAATAGATCTAATGACTAAATTAATTTTCTACTTATGTCTATCTCTTTCTTTTTTTTTGATGCATTGTTTATCTCTTATAAATGATCTATAAATAGATAATAAATAAATGAACCAAATTTAAATTCATTGAGGAGAATCCTAGCTAGTTCATTGATGTGTGACCAACTTTTCTTATAGGGTACATGAAAAAAGAAAGAAAAACAAAAGGAAACTTTAGTTATTTAATGTGTGAGCCACGCACTCTAATTTTTTTTAAATTCATCAAATTTAGAAAGACATTTAAATATATACCTTTCCTATTTTGGTCTTCAAATGTTATTTTTATTAGTTAATTTGATAATCATTTTTTTGTATATTATTGGTTGTGTTTTTTTTAGTTAATTTTGATCTTTAAAATTATTAAAATACAACATACATTTAAAGATATTTTGTATTTTTAATACATTCAAAATTTTATAGCAACTCATAATCATTTACAACCAATATTTTTACACATTTACGGATAAAATTATTTTTATTTTTTTATATAAATTATAAAATCATTATAAACTCACATACACAAAGTGGAAAAAAGATCGTAAATCGAATCTCAATCATGAATGTCAATTAATTAAACAATTTTGATATTTTTCTATTTGGTGAATCAGGACTTCTAGAAAGACCAAATTATCTTTATTAGACTAGATTAATAGTTTCGTATATATTTTTGGTGGTGTAATAATTTAGTATATCTTGTCATGATTATTTCAATCTATTTTATTCTTTTTCTCTTCTAGCGTACTCATTGAGTCATTGTAGGAGTGTTTCCCTAATGGGTTTTCGCAAAATAATCATACAGTTCCTTTTTAACTTTCACTAGAAATAAACCTGCGTGTTGCGCAGTTTCAATTAAATTATATAATTAAAATATTTTTATAAATAAAAAATAATAATTGTGATAAGTATATAATGTTGGACTAAAAATAATTGTGATAAGTATAATATTTTGCTAAATGAAAAATAATTTTTATTATTGTTTTTAAAATGTAATTATTAAAAATGTTTGATATTTCTTTTTATTATGTTGATTGTTGCTATCTTAAAAATGAAAGAAATTTTAAAAATATGCAAAGTATGTTGTATTCGGTTTATTTAGTTTTATTTACTTATTTTGTTTTTGAAGTAAAAATTATAATAAATTCAATTTATTTAAATTTGACAGATGTATTGAATACTTGTTATGTTAAAAATAGAGTTTCGTTTTAAATATTTAAAGAGTAAAATATTTAGTTAATTTAATTTTTAAATGTGAAGTTGATACAAATTAAAAAGATTGGCTTGTGAAGTTATTTATTTATTTATTTGTTATAATTTTTAAAAATGATTTAATAAAATGTCAAAAATATTTTTAAAGAATAGATTTGTATCTCTAAAGTGAATAAAGTATATAGTGAGAAAATCCAAAATTGTGATTGTAACAACTCTCATGATTCTCATGATTTTTTTATGATGTGCATATAATATCTACCATTAATTTATGAATCAAAAGTTAAATTATCTACTTTATACTCTAAAGTGAATCATTTACTAGAGAAGTCGGATCCTAAATATTAATTGAAGGTTTCTTTAATGTAATAAAAATTTGCATCTCATATAATATATTTATATAAGTTTCTCTTATATTATATAAGTTTCTCTTGTATATAAGCTTCTCTTAAATATAGTAGATTAAGAGGTTGTTTGTTACAAATTAATAAATAAAAAAAATTTGGCTTTAAATAATTTAGGGATTAGTTTTTAGATATTTTTTAGAAAAGTGGAATTAATTTTATGATTGTTATTATAAAAAAAATTATTTTTTTTAATAAATTAAACTTTTGTTTGTCTGTATACAACAATTAAAAGTGATTTTCTTTATTACAATTTGACTTTACTCTTTCTTATTTATTTACCTCCATATATTATAACAAAATTTCTATTAACATATTGGACCGTACCCAGCTAATACCATTTGGGCCATGTATCACTGGGCCGAGCACGAATTGGGCCTCCAGTAAAGCTTCCAGCCCAACCGACTGGGACTCCACGTCCAGCACATGTTGCACGTGTTTCTCACCTTTACACCCACGATCTCATACGCGCGGGAAACATGAAAAGAGCATGATCCCATGATCTCCCACCAGTCAAGCAGTTGAGCAAGAAACTAGCTCCACACACGTGGGAAAACCCCACGATAAGCATAAACAAACCGCCCCCTACCGGGCCTATATATAGAGCTAAGGCATTAGGCAAAAACTCAGAGCAATTTTTCCCAAGAGAAATACACAAAATTAAACCTCCTAAACTCTATCCGAGTACATTTGGCGCCCACCGTGGGGCCGCGGTAAAGATCATTTCCCGGCCACACCGTTATATCACTCATGGCGGTAGACGAAAGTCCTACCCACAGTGACGATGACAATGGTACGAAACACATCCAGGCTACCATTGCAGAACTACGCAAAGAGCATCAACAGATGCAGTCTCAGATGCACCGGTTGGAACAAGAAAGGCAAGCCTCTGACGATTCGGAGGATGACATAACCCACCAATCCCAACCGCTATCGCAGGCTATTTGGGACGCTCCCGTCCCAGATAACTTCAAACTGCCTCATTTACCATCCTTCGATGGAAAGACCGACCCCCTAGAACATCTAGTAGCCGTCGGTACTCAACTCGCCATCGTAGGCGCAGCAGAACACCTGAAATGCAAACTACTCTCAAGAACATTGAAAGAAGCCGCCCTACGCTGGTACATGAATCTGCCGGATCACTCTATATCAGGATACACAAATTTTTATCGGAAGATGATAGCGTAATTCGCAGGAAGCAAGTGTAACAGCCCAAAATTTTAACCTTAATATTATTTAAAAATGTTTATTTATAGTTAGAAAATGTTGTTGTTTTCCTTCATAAATATAAATTATAATCAAATTGCTACTTTAAATAAAACGATTCCACTAAATATTTCAATAATAAAATACATTGGTCAGAATAACTGTTTCAAAAATACAAATGGTAAAACCCAATTTATTTTTTTCCCCCGCATGCAAGCTTTAATAATCATCATTCACTGCATCAATTTTGGTACCTAAAATGTTGGTTGCAAGGGTCAATATTCCTAAACCACAAGTATGATCATAAAGAACATAGAAGCATAAAATAAGAAGAATAGCAAAACACTCACCACATAAAAGATAAAATCAATTATCACAAATAAAGTAATAACTAAGGAATCTAGAAACAAAATGATAAGATCAAAAGATGAACAAAATAACAAAGAAAGATGGAATCAAAATCAAGTCTCAAATCAAGTCACAAATGCATATTGTAACACCCTAATTTCCCAATCGATTTTTATTAATAAAATAGTAATTATTTTTCTCCAATTAGAGTGTCACTGGCAAAAACTAAGACTCACTTTTCTATTTATTTAAAAATTCGCAGCGGAAAGAATAAAATTAAACTTATACAAAGTTAACAAATTAAGAATATATATTAAGTCGTGCGTAAATAAAAAAAAAAAGGTATGTTCTGAATAATAAACTTTATTTAACCAAAATTTATAATAAGGTCTAATCGCCAAAAATAAAAGGAAGTACTGATAATTGAAATGTTCCATCCAACATCTTTAAGATAAAGGTTCTTCAATAATCAAAATGACTAAAAAAAAAAAAATAGCTAAAGTTTCCCCCCATGTTACGGATATCAGAAAGAAGCGACTAGTACGGACTTTGAGCACAAACTGAGATCCAACGGTCCAAAAAGCTTTAAGACTCGTTTTCTACCTGAAAATATACGATTGTAAGTCGTAGGGCAAAGCCAACAGAACGGGGGTGAGTACTAATATTATAATATTCAAACTATAGGAGTGAATATTGATGAAAAGATCTAAATAATAATTATGAGGAAAGAAGCAAACTAAAATAAACAGAATGACAAGATTAGAAAAGAAAATCATTAAGCAGAATGGCAAAAGACAAAAATAGAATTAAAATCAACTCTCAAATCAAATCACAAATGCATGTGGTACCAAAGTCGAAGGTCAGAATTATATTCCTGAAAACACTTCTCAACACGACAACAATTTAGGAATGCCGATCAAATCACTTTCGAACATCCCACAACACGACAACAAATTTGGAATGCCGATCAAATCACTTTCGAACATCCCACAACACGACAACAATTTAGGAATGCCGATCAAATCACTTTCGAACATCCCACAACACGACAACAATTATCTCCACCCAACTTAATCCCCAAAAGAACCAAACTGATTTATATTCTACCAACACTCACATCATTGCCAATACTAGATCAAAGGCCACTCACTGTTACCGAATTAACAAGGATATGAACTAATATTTTTTTTTTTTATTTATAGAGTTCATACCAGTGTTTCTTTAAATAGAAGTTGCATATCACTAAACAAAAGTAATATGTTTTCTGTGACTAACTTTCATTCTACTAATTACTAATACCCCACTTTTTACTATTTCAATCATATTGATTAATTAGACTCAGTAGTAGAGACAACTATTGTGGCTTAAACTGGTCTTTCAATAAATTCACAAACTAAACCCAATAACAGTTGTCTTTTGATTAATCAAGAATAGGCACTATTATAGCCAACTGTGTTTTCAACCATTAGGGAAAAATTAACTAATTACTCAATCCCATCTACGTTTTCAAACTTTTATCTAGATGTCAAAATCTAATTAAGTATTCTACCTCAATACCAAAGTCCAATTGAATTGAAAACTAATAACATACTAAAGGGGTTTATATTGTAGGAACCAAAAATCATGCTATGTCCAACAAGCAGCTTATGAAACTCCTTTCCCAAATCATACACACATACCCACATATATAATTCAACAAACATGATTCATAAATCATCAACACAATCTGAATCAATTGCAAAATACACAGTTGAATATAGTTTTATATCACAGAGACGAATAACAATAACTATAGTCAGCATATAGGTCACATACATAACCGATGCAAAACACTTATCATTAAGAGGCAAAGCAAGAACATAGACATATCCCACCCAATACCCAAATATTAAACTTTCCCCTAACCTTAAATTTGATGAACTCTTTCTCTGATCTTGGCGGCTGCAAGAAAACCCAATTCTTCCTCTTCCTCTCAAGGTCGTTCTCTTCCTTCTAACTCTAAGACTATTTCTTTTCTTATTTTCTTTTTCTTCTGATTTTCTTTCTAAGTCAAGTGAATAAGGTTTTAACCTAAGCTTCTTGTGCTAAATTCTCACTTATCTTGTCTTTGGACTTCTCATATCCACACCCCTCTCTTTACTTTATCCTAACACAACCCAAGCCCATCTCTATTTTTTTCTTGATTGTTACTATTTTATTTTATTTTTAATTTATTTGTTTTTCAAAATTCTAAATTTCTATTATTAATTTTTTTTTACTAACATATTAACCCTCAAATACCCCATAAATACACGAAACAACAAAAATAACATAAACACGAGGAATAATCAAATCAAATAATTAATAAAAATAATTAAAACTATATTCTAAAAAAGCGGGGCGTTACACATATGGTAACATGAAGGTCTAAGACTCCCTAAATGCATGTGGTACCAAGGGTCGAAGGTCAGAGTTATATTCCTGAAAACACTTCTCAACACGACAACAAATTTGGAATGTCGATCAAATCACTTTCGAGCATTCCACAGCACGACAACAAAGGACTTGACACATGAATGAATGCATGACAATGTTATCCACAAAAATGCAAATTCTCAAATTAAATCATCAAACAAAATCAACGCGACAACAAATTTGAAATGCCGATCAAATCACTTTCGAACATTTCACAAAATCACAAATGCAAATTCTCAACTCATCAAATAAAATCAACGCGACAACAACAAAATCATCAGTTTACTCAAATCCACAATCAAATACACACAAAATCACAAAATTGAGTCTACAATCAACCATAAACATAAATTATATCATAATAAAATAAAAGTATGTTCTTAATTATTATTTTTATTTGTACTATTGTTTATATCTAATATTTGATAAGAACTCTACCATCATCCTACTTTATAATTCCATGGTCAATATGATAATACCGGAATATAAGCCCTTACCTTAGACGCTTTAACTTTCTAGGATGAAAATTCTTGAAGTCTTATGAATTGCCCGCACGAACAAAGATTCAAACTTCAAGGCTCACAAGCAAAATAGGAAGAAGATGGAGGTCGGAGGACTTGAAATTATTATAACAATGAGATTGATACAATGAGATTTGATGGAGAGGTTATTGGTACCAAGAAACTGTGTCTATGTTCTACAAGGGGAAACGGTGTTTGGATACTACAAACTAGGTAGTATTTGTAGTTTATAGTGTGATATATGAAAACGTGAAACAAAACTACATGGCACAATGTATACTTCTTATTTCCCTTTGGTCAAATAAGTTGGAGTGCTCCTATAAAGAAGGAAATAGGATCGTGCAACACTACTGGTGAGTGGGGAATTTAATCTGATTTATCTAGACAAATTGATGAGAAATAAGAAGACTTGAGACTAATCCAATACCATATAAAGTGGACTATTAAGCCATAATTATGGAGAATTCGGTTACACTTCTGTTTCAAATTTATATCGGTCTTCAAGTGAAAAATGATTTGGCTAAAGATCGATGTAAATTTTAATTTTTAACCATAAATTAATTAATAAAATAGATTATCACATCATCATGAAAATAAAATGAGTCATATAAAGAATAGTTATTATCTTATAATAGTCACACCAAATTTATAAATAAATTTAAGGGTTCTATTTAAAATTAGATTTTTATAATTATCAATAAAATAAGTAAACCTTTGACAATTAAAATAAGTAAACCTTAAGTTATGATAAATTAATTAAGAGAATGATAATATAATTTTTTTCTTAAACTCTCTAAACATAAAATGAATTAAAATTATTAAGATTTTCATACTTAAAATATTGGGGTGTTACAGCAAGCACGTCAAGGTAACCGCTACCAGTCTCTTCAGCCTACGCCAGAGCCATAACGAGACACTCAGGGAGTACCTGTCCTGATTCAACGAAGCCATCATCAAGGTATCAATCCCCAATCAAGAGATGTTCGTGGCAGCCTTTCAGAATGGCCTGAAGGCGGGACAATTCAACGAACCTTTGGTCCAGAAATCGGCTTCAGACATGGAAGAGGTCATGAAGCGTGCCGAGTGCTATATTAATGGCGAGGAGAGCAACGCTGAAAAGAGACAGAGAGATGCCAGGGAAAAGTTCCCCGATAAAAGGGAGCATAGAGACGGCTCCTACCCGCGATGGAGAGACAGAGGCGGAAGATCCTACGCTCCCTCCCAGTCCAGATACTCGGAAAGATCTCCCCGAGATAATCCTCAGAACACCCGTTTCAACACCAAGATGATATACATTTTACAGGAGGTGATGGATGCTAAGCTAGCCACTCGGCCAAGAAAACGAGACCCACCAGTCATCATGGGCCCAAACAGAAACGCCTGGTGCCACTACCACCGGGAGAAGGGGCACGATACTGAAGACTGCTACCGTCTGCGCGAGTTAGTGGAAGAGCTCATGCGGGATGGACACCTCAAACAATTCATTGGCGAATACTCCGAGGGATCCCGCTCGCGAAGAATGACCCGGTCCCCCAGATCACCCCAGAAAGAGAAGGAGCTGGATAAGGTTGACAAGGTAAAAGAAGGCGCCCGGAACACCATCAACACGATAGCAGGCGGATTCTCAGGAGGCGGCAAAACGAGTTTCGGACGAAGAAGGTACATCCGCAGCATTAATCATATCAATTCTATGATGAGCAAGATGATCGTTCCGGACATCCCCGATATTACTTTCTCTCAGACGGACGCGGAAGGAGTAGCACCTCACGACAATGACCCGCTCGTAATCCAAGTCCAAATCTTTAATTTCGACGTAAAGCGAGTGCTGGTGGACTCGGGAAGTTCGGCTGACATCATATACTGGGACGCGTTCATAGGAATGCGCTTGACTCCCGAGCAGCTACAGCCGCACAGCGGAACGCTAGTCAGCTTCTCTGGTGAACAAGTGGAAGTAATGGGACACATCACTCTTAACACCTCATTCGGAACGGGAGACAACTTGAAGACCGTCAAGGTAAGATACCTGGTAGTCAAAACTCTTTACTCGTCATACAATATTATACTGGGCCGACCTGCAATCAACGCCTTAGAAGCTATCATATCGACCCTATACCTATCGATGAAATATCCCTTGGACAACGGGAAAACAGGAAGGGTACAGGGCGATCAAGTCACCGCGCGTAAATGCTATTAGGCTAGCCTTAAACCAGGAAAGTGCAAGGTAAAGCAGAAGGACGATGACTCGGCAACTGAAGTGCTAGATCGAGTACATTTGGCGCAAGACAACGTAATGCTGGACCCCAGGGAAGACTTCAAAGAAAGGAGGGTAAGCCCCATAGAAGAGCTTAAGCAGGTGCAAATAGGACCGGACGACGGTCACGTTACTAATCTGGGTACCGAGCTCGACGCCGACGAAGAGGAGAGCATAATCCAACTGCTGAAAAAGAACCTCGACTTATTCGCGTGGCATCCCTCAGATATGCCCGGAATTGATGAATCTGTCATCGTGCACAAGCTGTCAATAGCCAAAGACGCCAAACCAGTGTCTCAAAGAAAAAGGAAAATGGGAGAAGAAAGGAGGAAAGCGGCTGAGGAAGAAGTCCTGAAACTCAGAGCAGCCAACTTTATAACAGAAATCAAGTACCCAAGTTGGCTCGCCAATGTGGTAATGGTAGAAAAGGCAAACGAAAAATGGTGCATGTGCGTCGATTTCACTAACCTCAACGCAGCCTACCCTAATGATCTGTATCCGCTGCCTAGCATCGACGATTTGATAGACGGAGCTTCGGGATACCGCACACTGAGCTTCATGGACGCTTACTCCGGCTATAACCAGATCAAGATGAGTCCCCGAGATGCTGAATACACCGCCTTTATGACAAGCACCTGCAACTATTTCTACCGAGTCATGCCATTCGGGTTAAAAAACGCAGGTGCCACATACTAGAGGCTCATGGACCGAGTCTTCTCATCCCATATAGGTAAGAATTTAGAAGTATATATTGACGATATGGTAGTAGAAACTGCAGAAGCAGGGAAGCATGGAGACGACCTGGAGAGCATCCTCGAGTCAGTGAGACGGTACAACATGCGCCTAAATCCGGCTAAGTGCTCATTCGGGGTAAAAGCAGGCAAGTTTCTGGGCTTCATGCTCACCAGGAGAGGTATTGAAGCCAATCCCGACAAATGTCAAGCCGTCATTGATATGAGAAGCCCCTACCATCAAAGAAGTAAAGCAACTAACCGGAAGAATAGCAGCGCTCTCCAGGTTCTTATCATGTTCGGGGGAGAAACCCTTCCACTTCTTCAACACTCTCAAAAAAGGGGACAGGTTCACATGGACGAACGAGTGTGAAGAAGCTTTCCAGAAACTGAAAAAATTCTTGGCCACGCCTCCCATCCTCACTCGGCCAATTCCGAGATCCCCACTCTACCTGTATCTGGTCGTGTCCGACTGTGCACTAAGCTCAACCATCATCCAGGAAACTCTTGAAGGAACGAAACCGGTCTATTTTATCAGCAGGATATTCAGAGAAGGCGAGTCGCGCTATCAAAAAATTGAGAAATTAGCACTAGCGGTCGTAGTCACGTCCCGCCGCCTAAGGCAATACTTCCAAAGTCACCAGATCATAGTCAAAACTGACTTTCCTATCAAGCAAGTATTAAGGAAGCCCGATCTAGCCGGAAGAATGGTAGCGTGGTCCGTTGAACTATCAAAATACGATATCTCCTACTCACCTAGAGGCAGCGTGAAGGCACACGTACTGGCCGACTTCGTTCTGGAATCCAGCACCCCTCCTAACGCAGACACTTCAAAAACATGGATGCTATCGGTAGACGGTTCGTCAAATCTAAAGGGGAGCGAGGCAGGAGTAGTGTTGGAAGGGCCAGACGGAGCACTAATTGAGCAATCCCTCCGCTTCGAGTTTAAGGCCAGCAACAACGAGGCAGAGTACGAAGCACTGTTAGCAGGGATGAAACTGGCTCACGAAATGGAAGTCACGCACCTCAAAGCAAAGAGTGATTCACAACTCATCACCAGCCAAGTATCTGCTGAATTCCAAACAAAAGATCCTCAGTTGTTAAAATACCTCACTCAGGTACAGAATTTGTCAGCTTGTTTTGAGCACTTTGAACTGACATATGTCCCCAGGGAGCAGAACGCCCGAGCCGATTTGTTAGCCAAGCTGGCCAGCACCAAGAAATCGGGGTACAACCGAACGGTGATACAGGAGACAATCTCTACTCCTAGCGTCGACTTGGATATAGCCAACGCTATCTCTTGCGAAACTGATTGGAGAACACCACTCATCCAATTCATTAAGAATGATACCTTGCCAGACGACAAGGCTGAAGCCACCAAGCTGAGAAAAAGAGCGGCCAAGTACACACTTCTCGTAAACCAGTTATACAAGAGAGGCTTCTCAACCCCTCTCCTGCTGTGTGTGAGTAAAGAAGAAGCTAAGCAAGTATTACGGGAGTTACACTCGGGCATATGCGGAAGCCATGTGGGAGCCCATTCCTTGGCGAACAAAGTCATCCGAGCAGGATTTTATTGGCCCACAGTGAAAAGCGACTCGCTTCAGTAAGTGCAAAGCTGTGATAGCTGCCAGAGACATTCCCATATACACCATGTACCGGCAGAAGAACTACAGTCAGTCATGTCTCCATGGCCATTCTTCATGTGGGGAGTAGACATCTTGGGACCTTTTCCACCAACAGTAGGTCAGGTGAAGTTCCTCATTGTGGCAGAAGACTATTTCACCAAATGGATCGAAGTAGAACCAGTAGCAACTATAACATCCGACCGAGTGAAAAAATTCTACTGAAGAATGATCATCTGCTGGTTCGGATTGCCAAAATGCATAGTGTCAGATAATGGCACCCAATTTGCAAGTTCGGCAACAACAGAATTCTGCGACGACTTAGATATCCAAAATAAGTTCATATCCGTGGAACACCCTCAGGCAAACGGGCAAGCAGAGTCGGCCAACAAGGTCATCCTCATGGGGATCAAGAAGCGGCTTCAACATCAAGGGTCAAATTAGGCGGAAGAGCTGCACCAAGTCTTGTGGGCATATCACACCACCCCCCACTCCACTACAGGCGAGACGCCATATAAGATGGTGTACGGAGCAGATGCCATGGTACCTATCGAAATAATGGTTCCAACCCCGCGCAGTGTACAGGAAGACACCACACTCAACGACCGTCACAGAAGGGAACAGCTAGAATTCTTAGACGAAACAAGAGAGTTGGCGCAATTGCGGGAGTTCGCGGTGAAGCAACGCGCTGCCAGGAGATACAACTCAAAGGTGACACCTAGAGATCTACGCGTCGGAGACCTAGTCCTGAAGAGGCCCATGGGCAGAGATAAGGGAGGAAAACTAGCGCCAAACTGGGAAGGACCCTACCGAGTCCGAGAGAAGTTCCCCGGGGGAGCATACCGACTGGAAAACCTAAAAGGAGAGGTACTACCACGGACTTGTAATATCTCCAACCTCCATTTTTATTTTAGTTAAGGATAGGTGTAGGCTAGAATAAGGGAGGCACTTTTTTCTCCTTACGAGGAGTTTTTAATGAGGCCAACCAGATTATTTTCTTATTATGTTTTCGTTCAATTATGTTCTGTTGGAACGCAGTTAATATATTCAGTAGTTTTTGAAAAATCGTTTTCACATTCGTCGTCGAAAGCCGAGTTAGACCAAGGGCATCAACTGCCATATTAACCAAAATGTCAACAAAAGAGGCAATATCGCCCACGCGTAAAGTTGCTTATAAGACAAAAACGTATTAGCTGAAAAGTTAATAAAAGAGGCAATATCGCCCAGAGATAAGTCACAACTTATTAAACAGAACGTATTAGCTGAAAAGTTAATAAAAGAGGCAATATCGCCCAAAGATAAGTCACAACTTATTAAACTGGACGTATTAGCTTAAAAGTTAATAAAGAAGGCAAAATCACCCAATTTCATTAATAACCGAGGCCCAGAAAGGTCATCGTCTAAACCGAGTAGCTATCATTTAGCAGAAAACTCGGCCACTCAAAACAATAAGGACATTAGACATTATCAATAACAGTACACTACAAGGAGAACAAATAAAAGAAAAATCAATAGTTATTATTCAGTAAACTCTGAGAAGTACAGACTGACAGACACAAAGAAGCTTCTAACAACAAAGGAATAAGATAAGCTTCTAACAACAAAGTCATAAACTCTCAGCAAACGCCTCCACTTCATTCCATACTTTGGCAATTTCATCCCTCCTGGTCGCCACCACCTTCTTATCTTCTTGCACCTTCTCACAGTCAAGGTCCAGGGCCTTCATCTTGGCACACAACTCATCCAACTGATTACGCTTCTGCCGAATTTTCATTGTACAATAAGATAAACCCTTCTGATAATCATCCTTTTCCTTATATAAGGAACTAAGCTGAGACTCCACAGGGCGAATGCGTTCACCAACTTCAGCTACATCCCTCCTATAATCACGAGCCTCTCTCTCCAAACGCATGATAGCATCATTAAGATCATCAGACTCCAGGATATAATCCTCCAGTTTTTCATCACAAAACTCATCATTAGAAATCACCATGTCGAAAAAAGGGAGATTACCTTCGATCATCCCACGCAGCCTCTGGGCCATCCCCAACAGCTTATAATGGTCATGACTCAAAACATTGGGAAGATCCTTCAAGTCATCTAGCATAATACAGAAGGTCTCAAACACACCACTCCCATTCAAACAATCTGAAGGGCCTAGTCGGAGAATAGTTGTCAGCGACTCGATGAGGCTGCAAGGAGTCTCGCCCATTGGGCTAAAGGAACAGAGAGTAGAAGTAGGTGAAGATAACCGCGACATAGCAAAGAAGTAGGGTTTCAGAAGAGGAACCCTCAAATATATAGGCGCCAGCGTAACAAACTTTTGCTGCTTAAGGAATTACATAACCAACAAATCCGCATAAAAATAGGATAACAGTTACAACAACAAATCAACAAGATCGCGCTTTGCAAGGAAGATAGAAACAGAGTATAGCAGAAAAATAGATAAACACAAAGTAAATAATATAACGCGCAATATTACATCAATACCAAAACACAGTACCCAGTGTACAGAATAGTTAAGATATACATTGAAGAGCAAAATAATATAAACCCTAAGAGCTCTACTCGGTGGCAACCCTAGTCGGCTCGGGATCAGCTGGAGGGTCAGCCACTCGGCCATCGATCACCACTTTCGTCGGAAGAACGTCGGCCATCAACCCCTCGTCAAGACCGGGAAATTGCACATTGATGAGCATCTTACAAGCGTCAAAGGCGTCTACATACATACCGCCCGCCTCCACTTTCAGTTGCTCCATCTCTTCATCTTTAGACGCCAGCTTTCCCTTCAGCGAAATCAAAGTCTTCTCTTTCTCAGCCACCTTTTCATTGGCAATTCGAAGTTCCTCCTTCATCCGAGTAATCTCATCATTCTTTTCTTTCTCCAGGGCTTCTTTAGCGTCAGTCATATCCTTCACAGCCTTCTCCAATACGACAAAAGAATTCTTCTGACTCTGTCCATCAAAAGATTCTTGCACATCCGACATTTTGAAGGCTACAACCCGGTTCAGCATCAAAGACCGCAAATCTGACGCAAATAACAGCTTGTGTATTTCTTCTAAACTCTTCTCTTTCCATCTAGGATCATGTGGATCTAATCGATAGACAGAATCCAGAAACGCTGCAGCATCGACGGCTTCCGACCAAGGAGACGGCCCGTCAGCAATCTGCGGCCGAGCTCGACTCGTCTCCTCCAGCTCGACATCTCGCGCAACTTTCACCCGTTTGTTCTTGCACGGAGGGGAATCGTCCACTCTATCATTCTGACCATCAGGGGTATCCACATCGATAGGATCTTGCCGAGACCTTTTAGGAGAAGAGTAGGACTCGGCAACCCGCGACTCGGATCGTGAAACGGCAGTCGGAATAGATGAGCCCCCTGATGGTTAGGTCTTTGCCGCCAAGGCCGCAGCGATATAGGACTTCCAGCAAGGAGCAGTAGCCTTACTCATCTTTCCTGCATGAACACACCAACAACACGTGAGAATTTATCAAATGAAATTACAGTAAACAATAAAACAGCATAAACGACCCTTACGCAGCAAGGTTAGGAGGGTCACTTCATCCTCCCCTGCAGCAATAATCTCCCGGGTATTGATTATTTGGAATTTCGACATGAAAGCCACCGTCATAGCTTCGAATTCCGACAACATCTCCGTATCAAAGCCACAGACAACAGTTGGCTCAGATTGCCAATATAGAGGGAAACATAACTGGCCCTCGGAATCCCGTAGCCAGGAGGGGATAGCAGGAGAGGGCCTCACGCGGAAAAATTGATCTTTGAAATATTTATAGGAGAAGTTATATAAAGTAAACCGGCTCTTCCCCGTCTGGGCAGTAAAAGAAACCCACTTCCCCGACTCCGGTTTCTTCACTTGATAAAAAGAAAAGAACACCCCCAGGGCAGGATCTATTCCTAATCCTTGACAAAGAATTTCGAAAGCTTTTAAAAAGCCCCAACTGTTAGGATGCAACTGCACCGGAGCAACGTTCACCTCCTTCAACACGTCGCACACAAAAGTACTGAAGGGAACGGTCACCTTCAGTTGTTTGAAAACATAAGCATACATATAGAAAATCTCAGGGACAGCACCCTGGGGACGAGTCAACGCAACCGACTCTTGTTCCCCCACCAATTCTACAATCACATCCTCCTCTGACCCGGTGGAAGATATCTCTACCCCCGCTCGAAACAGCAACACACTCTCTTGAGTTGTGTATTCAAATCTGTAGTCTTTCGCGTCCATCTGATCTGTGGACAAAAGCAAACGCGAATCATTAACCAGATGATCGTCACTAGACTCTGAATCACTCTCGGAATCACTACTAGAATCAGTATAATAATCTAACAAGGCAGCGAAATAGCGATCCCAATCAAGGCTACCATCTAAACGGGTACAATGCTTCCTCACCATTCGTTCAAACGGTTGGTTGGGGAGTAGGGATCGCGGATCTACTCGACCAACTTCGGATAAATCTCTTAAAATGACCATTACTCTTCACAAGTACCCAACAAAAAAGGAAGATAAACAAACGATAACACGGAAAGGGAGAAGAACAGTTGTACCTGAGCGTGTGCACGAATGAATTTCTCTGATATAACACTCTGTATCACCGTCGAAAAGATCTAATAAGGAAGAAAGCAACAACAACCCGGTAATGAAAGAGAGCAAGGAAGGAAATCAACCTTATATAGAGTGCGGAATATGAAACGAAGGGTTTTGGGCAACTGAAAAGGCAACTTCAAAAGTTACATGTTTTGCTTCGGTTCCCGCGCCTGACAACACACAGGACATGTGTCAATATCGTAAATCCCGCATCTCAATTTCTCTCACGAGAATTTTCATGCTGGGGGGGCTGTGGACCATACCCAGCTAATACCATTTGGGCCATGTATCATTGGGCCGAGCACGAATTGGGCCTCCAGTAAAGCTTCCAGCCCAACCGACTGGGACTCCACGTCCAGCACATGTTGCACGTGTTTCTCACCTTTACACCCACAATCTCATACGCGCGGGAAACAGGAAAAGAGAATGATCCCATGATCTCCCACCAGTCAAGGAGTTGAGCAAGAAACTAGCTCCACACACGTGGGAAAACCCCACGATAAGCATAAACAAACCGCCCCCTACCGGGCCTATATATAGAGCTAAGGCATTAGGCAAAAACTCAGAGCAATTTTTCCCAAGAGAAATACACAAAATAAACATCCTAAACTCTATCCGAGTACACATATTAGTTTAGGTTTTCCTCCATCTATATCAGAACAAAATTTTTATTGACATAATTATTAATTTAGATGACATATGGATTTCAATTTTAGACTTGATAATTGAGGCTGACAACATAATATGGATTTCATATTAATATTAAAAAAATTATATATACATATAATTTATTTTTTTGATGTTTAGAAATATAACGATCTCACATATGTATCTTCATTTTATTTCTTTTATAATTTGATCATCTTTTATCATATTAGCACATTTTTTCACAATACTTGCATTTGTTTTAAACTCATTATGTATTATGTCAAGATATAATTTACTTTAGTCTCATAGTTATTCAAATTAATGAATATAAAATAATAAATTAAAAAATATTAAAATAACATATTATTTTTACATGTAGCTAGCTTGACATTTGTTTTACACATAAAAAAAAAGACCAATGCTTTGGATTATGAATGGACACAAATAATAAATTTTAGAATAGATTAAAAACTTCATGCCACATAATATATATTGATATTTTTTTTTAATTACACACATTAAATCAATTTAATGAAGCATGTTACAAAGTTTTAATATAGAAAAGAAAATGAAGAGGAAGCTTTTTAGATGTGCCACATAGGCATAATGGAGGCTTAAGAATCAATAGAGTTTCTCTTTATATATATATATATATATATATATATATATATATATACTAGAAATAAACTCGCGCGTTGCGCGAATTCGATTAAATTATAAATTAAAATATTTATATAAATGAAAATTAATAATTATGATAAGTATAATTAAAAATGCAAAATATTTTTATTTATTCATTTTAAGTTTGTATTATTAAAAATATTTGATATTTTATTTTTACCAAAATAATCTTGGATATTTGCTATCTTTAAAATGGAAGAAAATTTTAAAATATGTAAAGTATGTAGTATTTGATTTATTTATTTTTTTTGTTTTTTAATTAAAGAATATAATATATTCAATTTATTTTAATATAGTTTTTTTTTTACTCAAGAAATATAGTTTAATATGTAAGGAATATGTTTTAATATACTTTATAAATATTATTTTTTTACTTCATTTTTTATAAATATATGTTAATAAGTAAATATGCATAATGGACCTTACCAAAAAAAAAAATGCATAATGATAATTTTGCAGTTATAGTTGCATCATAGAAATCCCTAAGATTTAGTCAAATAAAAAAAAAAGTCTGAGGTCTAACATAATTATTTGTATACATCGTAATTAATCTTTTATATATTTTTTTTGAAAAAGTTAATCTTTTATATATTAATTTTATTTATCTTGGTTTTTTTAATTTTAAAGAGAAGACATATGATAATGTTTTATTAGAGATTAGAAATATTTTTAGAGTGCCAATAAGCATAATACTTGCTCAGGAGCTTGAGTAGCTTCTCTTTATAAATAAACTATGTAATTAAAACAATTTTATAAATAAAAAATAATAATTGTGATAAGTATAATTACAATGCTAAATGATAAATATTATTTTAAAATATGATTATATTTAATATTAATAAATGTATAAAAACAAATTAAAAAGTTGTTTATAAATTTGAGATTTTTTATTGATTCATATTGTAGTTTGATTCATATTTTAATGTGATAAATTTCTTATAATATTGTATAATTTAGAAGGGATACCTCATATATTTTATTTTAATATAGTTTACATGTATCCCCAACTTATTTTATCTTATTTTATTTCAATAAGAGTTGGAGGTATACTTTCACTACAAGAAATTTGACATTTACCTACGGTAAAAAACTGTAGGTAAAGGCCGAAAAACCGTGGGTATAGGCTGAAAACTCTACACCGACGGCCATTTGGTTCCGTGTACTTTGAGTTGCCTGTACCCACGGAAATTTGCAGTGGCAAAAAGCTATAGCTACGGAAATATAGGCCGTTGGACAAAATCTTGTATCTATACCCACAGTCAATGACACTAGTTGAATTGCTTTATACCCACACATGTTTCCGTGGGTATAGATAGTTTGGTCTATTTTTTATATAATAAATTTTTTACTCAAATATATTAATTTTTTATAAACAACACACTATTTTTTTTTTCAGTCTTTGCCCACTATAATTATCATACAAAATAAAAAGAAAATTTATGATTATATTGAAAATTAACAAGTCTTACAAGTATGTTAAACTTCCAAATAGTTAAATATAACAACTAAGAGCACCATAACTTATTTAGAAATATATAAATTCATAATAATCTCAAAACTTACAACAGAATTTAAATTCATGATATATCATGTCCACTAATTTTTTTTTAATTTACTCTCTACACATCTTCTCATCCATCTTCTTCTCTTCAATTTTCATTAGTGTCTTACTCGGAGAATTTGATTGTCGAGGTCCGAGGCACCAGAAATATCTGAAATTGATTAAAAATAAAAGAATAAAAATTCACCATCTTATTAATAGAAGTTAAGTGATTGTTCCAATTCTAACATTGTGCTTCAAGTGTTTGAAACATAACAAGAACAAGAAAATTAGAAACACTAAAAGCAACATGACCATAACAGCAACCAGATATCATGAAATTAGTACAAAACAAAATTAAATCGGAAACAATAATCAAAGGACTCCAGGAACTAAAAAAAGGAATGGTCAAGATCCATGTGATAGATTTTCAGTAACAACACTATACTTAATCATGTAAGAACTTAACATTGACCCTTCCAATCCATGTGATATGAGCAAAAAAATAATGATAGAGAAAACTTAACTACACCTCTATTGTAAAATAACCAACAAAATATCATATGATAGATGAATATATAGAAAATAGACAGAGGATTAAAGATCTGAGAAACATACAAGAGGTTGTCTCATCTTTGAAGTTGTCTTCTCTTTCATGATAGGAGGCTCACATTACCTTGAAAGTATATATATAAATATGAACAAATGGTCCATATAACTATATAAACAATATAGACCAAATGACAAGTATTAGTTAAGAAAATTCCTCTGTCAGTATTAGTTAACCAAATTAACCATATAGACCTCTAGTTAATTTTCCACAAGATCCCTACTTCTTGAATAAGCCAAGAAACCCCAAACCATCAATTGATATTCGCATTGGGGAATGACATCAAGCTAGTTGTACAATATTGTATAAACTTGAGGATGAAAGTGATATTTATATAAACAGGCACAAACTGTCATGGTATGTCCAATAGCAGCCATAATATTCTCACCAAGAAGAAAAGCACAAATCTTTATCCTAAGCAAATAGAAAAATATTCATGAAAAAGTTATCTAACTAACATTATAAAAATCCTTTCAATTTCAAGTAACTAACTGATACCAAGATGTCAGAACCCCAAATAGCTCAATAAAACATGGATACTAATAATATATACTTCCATATATACCTATCAAATCCTTTCAGTATGAAGACGGAGAAGCTTGATTCCATCAAATGAGAACTGTGAACCTGAAATTGAGAATCAAATATCGCAAATTAGTATGTTAATCAGATAATTCTGAACTCAATTGAAATTTTAAATTGAAATTGAAAATTGAATTTGAGCCACCCTTTTTAATAATCAATTTGAAATTGAAGCATGAATCTGAAAAAAAAATACCAAATCGCAAATGAAGTGTTATTCAAATCAGAGAAGCAACTGTGAAGAGAAATCAAACCAGCGAATCTACACTAGAATTCATCTTCAATTCACGATTTATGCAGCAAACCAAGCCAGAGAATAATCTATATCAAAAGCCAAAAATATATATGTAACACACATATTTAGGTCCAGATACATTAATAAATCAATAAAGTTACATTTATACAATACAATTACATAAAAGACATCATGTAATTAAGTATTTGATACAATGTAACGGAAGAATGGGAAATCTGAATATATGTACAAATATACAACTCATTGAAATAACACCAAGGTTATTATCTCTAAACATTTTCCCATCAACATTACATGTTTCAAGCATCAAATAACACAAAGGGAACTAACATAATATCATCTCTAGTTCATAATCCCTAATTTTTATTCATACTTGGAATCATACTTTGATTCCTAAGGGAAGGAACTTAATTGTTTCTAGTTTTGCTAATCTAACATTGGATACATGCACATCACCAAAATGAACAGATATCGGTCAATAATTAATCTACCCAATGTGGGTACTAACTAAAGAACTCACCGTAACGTCTTTCCGCATCGTAACCACATTCTTAAGCTTTTACGCATAAAACTTCCTCAAAACCCGTATGCAGGATTTTTCTGCATAATCCAGCATCAGACATCCAAGTTTGAACACATATTCTGACTTCGTTCTAAATCCAAAGTATACCGAATTAGTAGTCAAAACGAAGGGAATTTCGTGTAGATTCCAAAAAATCAAGAATCACTTAAATCAGAGTTACAGAGTGGGAGGTATTACCTTCTGAGTGTCGACATATCAAACTACAAATTCTGCATAAATCTTCTAATACTTGAAATGCTCAAACCCTTAACTTCTTGGTTCCTAATAACTCAATTGCAAACCCTCAATCTCATAAGAAAATGGAGTACAATCACAGTTTAATAGAAAGGGAAACACTTAGGGTTTGAAAAAGAAAGCTAAATTGAATCTTTTACCTTAATCCTTTAGTTCTACAAATCTGTCACAATTCTTCAAACTCCATTAAACCTTCAAGCTTCAACCCTAAAACACCAATATGCATCAATCTTTCTTTTCTTCTTTCAACTTCTGCTCTAATACCAAACTCCAGCACTTAAGCACTAATAATCGCCCACATGCAACAGAATTTATGAGATTCAAAACTTTTTCCATGCGAGAGAGAACGTGAGGCTAGGAGAAAAGAAGAAAGTTATCACTTTTTGTTGGGATTTAGGGTTTTTTTATAAACAAGAAGCAGAGACTTTGAGATGAGATGAGATGAGATTTTGGGGATTTTGATTTGAATACTTGGAGAAGTGAGTACGATCATAAATTTTTTATTTTGTGGAAATTTAATTTTAATAAATTGTATGGGGGCTATACCTACGGATCCCAATTACAATACCTACTGCTTTTTTGACCCATCACTAATAGCTTCGGTGGGTATATGGCATGTTTGTTGTAGTGTTTCTATTAATATTTGCGTATCAAAAATGTTGAAATAAGCATTGATTATAGAATATAATTTATATATGGTGTCTTTTGACTTCTTTTTTTGTGGGATCTCGTTTAAAAAAAATTATGTTTGAAAAAGTATAATTGCTTACTCCTTAAGATACAAAATAGCTTATCTATTTGCTCCCCTCTCATTCTTTTGAAGTTTCTTCTCACATATTCACTTAGTGGAATTCATCCCGATTAAGAGTCCCATTTTTTTAATCTATATTGTTTGGTTTACATTTTTCTTTGCTTGGTCTTTTATTTTTTATTTGTTTTTCTTTTTCCTGGTGAGGTTTGTCCCTACAAATATATTGTTAGTTTTTGTCTCTCTTATTTAATAATATTTTCTTAAATATTTTGTTTATATTTTTTTTTGACAAATATTTAGTTTATATTTAATATTATATAAATTTGAATTTTTTTGTTGACAATATATAAGTATTTATGATGATTTCATATATTTAAAATTAGGTCTAGTTATTTGACTCGGATAAAGATATATAATTTATTATTTTAAAATTTTTTGCTACCCTCGTCCTTAAATATAACACCCTGTTTGACTAAATTGTATTATTCATTTATCATGTTTTGACCGTATTTCTTTTAATAATATATAAATATAAATATTAGCATATACGATCTTGTTTGATTTGTTTCGATGAGTATTTTCAAAATATTAAATTTTATAATTTTTGTTAATAGATAATTAAAGATATTAGTGATCAAAATTGTATATTGACATACGTACAGTAGTGGTCTTATATTTAGAGACAGAGATAGTAACATTTAACATGTCATCTTACTATTTGCTTAAAAAATCTCATCTTGTTTTTACAAATATCTAACTATTTTATTTTAAGTCAAACTTAAACATTAATTTAATTCAAATTAATAATTTTGGAATATTTAGTGAATTTTAATTGCGTGTAAATGTGTATAAATATATGTTTGATTATATTTTATAAATATACGTAATATCTTTTAGTATCTAAAGTTTCGATAATTTCCAAAATTTATTTTGAAGTATGCGCATTAACGATTGTCTTTTCATCCTTTCATCTTATTCTCAGAAAATTATGCACTAATATTTCATTGATTTTTTTAAAAGTTTCTTCTCAAACAATCGCTTGTAGAATTATATCTCATATTTTGTTGGTCTCAATATTTTTATCTTCTTTTTTATATGCTTAATTTTTATTCTCTCTCTCTTTTAACCTTTTTATTTTATTTTGAGGTATTTATTCTCTCACATTTTATCTTTTTTTTAAGTTTAACAATTTTTATTCTTATTTTAAATTTAGTTTAGTAGCGCTTATTATAATGTAATACTCTAATTGCATTTAAATAAAAGAATGTAATACTCTTTTTTATTGTATATAAGTATATAAGAGTACTTTTAAATCATATATTTTTCGTTTATTATAAGCAATCATTAATATAATTATATTACTATTTATTTAGAAAAAATTAAAATAGATATGATACTAAGTTTTGTGACTTAAAAATTGTCCTAGGTTAATTTTTTTTTTGAAGAAGTGTCCTATGTTAATATTATTAGCATAAGGGTGTGAATTGAACAGTAAGAAGATATATCATTTCACAATGTTTCAATAGAATTAAATTGTAAGAAGTTATATTATTTCACAATACTTTTTATAGTGATTGAAAGCTTTTTCTATATTGTGCCACATCATCACAATGCTTATCTAGGAGCTAATAGAGCTTCCTTTTTTTTTTTTTTTATATATATATATATATATAGGGGGCTGCTAACATCCTCCCACCTAAAATCATGTGGGAGGAAGTTAGCAAGTATCCTCCCACTACAAATTTACTATAATACCCCCATAATTACTCACGCGCGTCCCCCATATTTACTTTGTGCCCCCCACACACACCCCCTTCTCACGCGCCCCCCCCCCCACCCTTTTTTACTGTGCGCGCCCCCCATCCCACCCCCCCCCACCCCCCACCCCAATTTAATTTTATGTTTTTTTTTTAATTTTTTTATAGTTTTTTTTAGTTATTTAAAATACATTCCTCTCCATCTTCATTTTTTTTTTGATAATCCTTTTTTAAAAAGAATTTTGTGAAATTTTTTATTTAATTAAATTTTAATTAAATAGATCTTTGATACCGTAAACATTGTTTAATGGTTTTAAGACGTTATAAACTGAAACCATTAGTATGGTCTAATGGTTTCGATACCCTAAATAGAAAAAATTAGAGTCAAATATTAAAATAAGATGATATGGTTTCTAATAAAGATAAAATGACAATAAAATTATTATTGTTAAATGGTTTTAAATAATTATTATGACTGAAATCATAAAGTAAATCTTTGAAACCATTAATATGATTAAATGGTTTCGTTATCCAAAAATAGAAAAAATTTGAGTAAAATTTTAAACCAAGATGATATGGTTTATAATAAAGTAAAAGAACAATGAAATTATTATTGTTAAATGGTTTTAAATAATGATTATGACTGAAATCATAAAATAAACCTTTGAAACCATTAATATGATTTAAATGGTTTCAAAATGTTATAAACCGAAACCATTAGTATGGTCTAATGGTTTCGATACCCTAAATAGAAAAAATTGAGTCAAATATTAATACAAGATGATATAGTTTCTAATAAAGTAAAAAAAAACAATGAAATTATTATTGTTAAATGGAATTAAATAATGATTATGACTGAAATCATAAAATAGATCTTTGAAACCATAAACATTGTTAAATGGTTTCAAGACGTTATAAACTGAAACCATTAGTATGGTCTAATGGTTTCGTTATCCTAAAATAGAAAAAATTTAAGTCAAATATTAAAACAAGATGATATGATTTCTAATAAAGATAAAAGGACAATAAAATTATTATTGTTAAATGGTTTTAAATAATGATTATGACTGAAATCATAAAATAAATCTTTGAAACCATAAACATTGTTAAATGGTTTCACGACGTTATAAACTGAAACCATTAGTATGTTCTAATGGTTTCGATACCCTAAATAGAAAAAATTGAGTCAAATATTAATACAAGATGATATAGTTTATAATAAAGTAAAAAAACAATGAAATTATTATTGTTAAATGGATTTAAATAATGATTATGACAAAAATCATAAAATAGATCTTTGAAACTATAAACATTGTTAAATGGTTTCAAGACGTTACAAACTGAAACTATTAGTATGTTCTAATGGTTTCGAATGGTTTAATACCCTAAAAAAGAAAAAAAATTGAGTCAAATATTAAAACAAGATGATATAATTTCTAATAAAGATAAAAGGACAATAAAATTATTATTGTTAAATGGTTTTAAATAATGATTATGACTGAAATCATAAAATAAATCTTTGAAACCATAAACATTGTTAAATGGTTTCACGACGTTATAAACTGAAACCATTAGTATGTTCTAATGGTTTCGATACCCTAAATAGAAAAAATTGAGTCAAATATTAATACAAGATGATATAGTTTATAATAAAGTAAAAAAACAATGAAATTATTATTGTTAAATGGATTTAAATAATGATTATGACAAAAATCATAAAATAGATCTTTGAAACTATAAACATTGTTAAATGGTTTCAAGACGTTACAAACTGAAACTATTAGTATGTTCTAATGGTTTCGAATGGTTTAATACCCTAAAAAAGAAAAAAAATTGAGTCAAATATTAAAACAAGATGATATAATTTCTAATAAAGATAAAAGGACAATAAAATTATTATTGTTAAATGGTTTTAAATAATAATTATGACTGAAATCATAAAATAAATCTTTGAAACCATTAATATGATTAAATGGTTTCAATATGTTATAAACTGAAATCATTAGTATGATCTAATGGTTTCCATACATAAAGTAAATTTTTTTGGAGTTTTTTACTTAATTAAATTTTAATTAAATAGATCTTTGAAACCATTAACATTGTTAAATGGTTTCAAGATGTTATAAACTGAAACCATTAGTATGGTCTAATGGTTTCGTTATTCTAAAATAGAAAAAATTTGAGTCAAATATTAATATAAGATGTTATGGTTTCTAATAAAATAAAATAACAATGAGATTATTATTGTTAAATTATTATTAGTATGTCAAAACCATTTTTGCTCCATTTAATAATTTTTATGTTAATTGTCATAAATTAAACATAATTATAGTACATGTTTTAGTATGCAATTTTAAATCAAAATAAAGATATATAAACATCAAAAAAATATTTTTGTAATATATTTATATATTTTAAATGAACAAAAAAACCAAAAAAAAAAAGGTTAGAAAAAAAACATACAAAAAAGGTTGGAGAAATAAACTAAAAAAAAATACAAAAAAATAGGTTTGGGGAGGTGGGGGGCGCGCGCAGTAAAAGGGGGTTGGGGGGGCGCGCATGAGAATTATGGGGGTTTTATAGTAAATTTATTATAGGAAGAGGGTTGCTAACTTCCTCCCACATATATATAAGATTCTAGATGTTCTGTAATTCTACCTTTAGTTTTAATATACTGCTTACTTTTTTTTTTCCAAACAAATTTATAGTGCCGGTCCCAACTTTTAGGAGGTCTAAGGCAAATGATAAAATTGGGCAGCGATGAGAGTTGAACTCACAACCTCCCAATCCCAAAAAATTTCGCTAATCACATCAACCACTGAACCAACTTTAAATTTGTATCATAAAGCTGCGCATCTATTATTTAACAATGAATATTATTATTGGGTCAGGACTAAAAGAACAGAGGCTCCAAGATTTTGAGACCTAAAACTGTAGCATAACTTGAATAGCCCAAAGGCCCGGCCCTGCTCAATCATATCATTAAAGGATAATTTTATAAAAATTATGGTTTTGATTTAATGTAAAGAAGGGTATAACTGACATATTGTATCCTTAATCCATCAAAATGACACTTAAATAAAAACAAAAAATTTATGTTAGAATGACTTAAAAAAGAACAGAAGAATTGCTATATAAAATAACGTTTACAATTGCTATACAAACAAGTCATGCAAAGTTGTGGTTCCAATCAAATAGTAAGTAATTTTAATTTCTACCGTATATAAAAATATAAGTAATTTTTAATTTATTACTTCCTCCATTCCTAAATAATTGTCGTTTAAAATATGAGTGCGCTATTTATATAATATACTGTGATCATATATATCTAACAATATATAATAACAAATATTAACATATAAGATCTTATTCAATTTATCTCGATGAATATTTTTTAAATATATATTTTTTATTATACTTAATGAAAGATACTATTCGTCATATGGGGTCAATTGTGATAGTATTAAATTTGCAAATGCATCGAAATAACAAAATTATTTTCTTAAACCAATGTTTACACTCATTTCATTTGTATATGACTATAGGAGTATTGACTATACTATGTAAAAAATGTTGTGTTCAGATAACATTGAAATTTAACTAAATTATAAGATTTAATATGCATAAATCATTCATGTCCTTTATAATATACAACATGTTTATCTCTGTATGATAGCTCAAGTGGCAAGAGCTGAGGACATATGGGTGGGTAGGGGGAGGTCCAGGGTTCGATCTCTAGCGGGAGCAATTGAAAATTTCCAAGTACAAAAAAAACACGTTTATAATATTAAAATCATTTGATATGGTATAAAGATTATCGATAAATTTTATTCATTTAAATGTTATGGATGACTTGTTCATAAATGACTTAAGGATTCAAATAAAAAAAATTATATTGTAAATTGAGAATTAAAATTTATAAAATTTAGAATATTATAATAACTTTTATCTTAAAAATTTACTAGTTTTGATATCTTAAATGTGCTTCCCTTAGACCATGTACATTGGTAGCATTTTTGCTTGTTGAATTACTGTTAAGTCAGAAAAATTCAGAAAAGTCATTCACAAAATGCAGCAGGTGTTGATCAGATTCACAATTTTTAACCTGCGAGCAAGTGCCACGTGTGAGTTCGTTATTCGCCGAAGCAGGGCGCGTGCGCGCCACTAGCGACAGGCGCGCGTGAGTGTCAGACCGCGCGCGGAGAGAGAAACAGTTGAGGATAAGGGCGGACACGTGGCAGAACGCGATTGACTGGGCGGATTTTTATTGCATTCTTATCTTTAAACTCAATTATTTCACAGCAAATTAATTTTTTATTTTTTTATTTTTTCACCAAAATTCGTAAAAAAATTTCTCTATAAATAGAGACTTGGTTCATTTCATTTGGACACAGAAAAAAAATCATAATTTTTCACTCTCTTAATCATTTTATTAGTGTTTATTAGTGTTAATTTTGAAGTTTAAGTGTTTTTTTTTAGTAAAATGAATCCCAATAATTATTTCAACACCCAAAATGAATCGATAATTGTAATTTTATTTAATTATAAAAACAAAATTTGAAATTTAAATAAGAATGTAAAATAAAAAAGTGGTGGGGTAGAGAAAGTGGTGGGGTACGGTGTTTAATGAAAAAACTATTAGAGAGAGTAAAAATTGAATATATATTGAATGATAATGTGGAATATAAAAAGTGGAAAAATGAGTGTTGAATTTGTGGAACCATTGTACATGGTCTTAGCATAACTACCACTATTATTTTAGTAAAGAGTGTGGCATGACAAGGCAGTCTAGACCTGTTGCCAGGTAAACAAAGAGATTATAATCATGTGCAAAATGATCTGGCAAACTAGATACTCTGATTGTATGACACCAATGATTCATTTCTGGGTGTATTCGTGTGTGTGTGTCAATCATCAATGTTTTTTATAAAGCTTTTTAAGAATTCAGTTACTTAATTATAGAAATAATCCAGCTTGGCTAAAAGCAAAGATTTTATAAAAGATTGAGGCTCTTTCTTTTGGTAGTGTTACAAAGTAATAGAGGAAAGAAGAAAAAAATAACAAAAAGAAATTAAGGGCTTGTTTGAATGACTTCTCAAAAGTCGAGGTGTCTCCAATTTAATAAGGAAATAATCACTACGTTCGACAGTTGATACCCCAGTCTCGACCAAAAGAATGACTTTTCAAAAACAGTTTTTTAGTTTTTAATAAATAAAAATTAAAAAACTTGGAAATCCAATTTTCAAAAACCATTTATCAGTTTTCAAAACTAAAAGTAAAACAAGTTTATCAAGCTTTGCTTTTCTCTTTTTATAAAGAGTTTTTAAAAATACTTTTACAAAACACATTTTAAAAACTAAAAACTAAAATTATTTCAAACAAGCCCTAAGCTTCAAGCTTATCTCTCAAGGTGGAGTAAGCTTCAAGCTTATATCTCAAGGTGGAGGGACTCCAGTAGGCGGAGGAAGATTTTATAAAAGATTGAAGCTCAAAAGAAAGTGGTTCAGAATTGGAAATGAAATTTTCTGTTAATATGAGCTAATCATAGGAGTTAGACTTAAATTCTAATTGTAAAAAAATGCAAATGCAAGAACAATAAATAATGCTAATTTTCTAGTAGAATAACACCATAAAATTTGTTTCTTAACATTGGATTCACTCAAATAAAGTACTGACTCGGTATAAAAATTACCAATACACAGACTATAGGACTCGATAAAAAATAGGACTCAAAGCCGCTTCAAAGAAAACCCTCCCCCCCAATTGCCACACAAAACGGGTCCTTGCTACTGCAACATACTTTCTCTTCAGTGATTCTATTTCTTGTAGAAGATACAATGCTCTCACATTATGCTGCTAATTGAACCCGCCATCCCCCCCTTCTTATTCGGACATGGCAGTTTAGACTGACCCACCCCAGCACTTCATTATAGACACTAGACCAGACTGACACCAGACACCATGAAGTACATGGACCGACCCCCCACCCCAACCCCACCCAGACTCGACCCCAACAGTCACCTTAGATCAACCCTGCTCCATCCAACCAAGTTCCTACAATTATTGAGAGCAATTGGTTTAGAGAACATAGGAATAACAAAAATGAAGTTGGATGTAAACTAGGATTATAATCTATAAAACCCCGACTAAGGCATAATTACCCAATCAAGAGAAGTCTTCAACTGAAGTTGAATCCACCAGATGGGACCGAAAGGTCACTACTTCCAAAATTAAAACCAGGTTGAGAAGCATCGCCTGGAGGTAGTGTCTCATCTTCATCTTCAATCCAATAAGTCTCAAGAATTTTAACAGCCTTCTCATAAATTTCATTGTTGTCATGACTCTGCAAGTTTTCAATCTTTTCCAATCCCTCAGCATCATCAATCATCTGAGCAAACAAGTTGACATCTCCCGTGTTACCACAGCTTTTCTCTGCTTCTCCAACCTTCAGTATATTCTCAAGACCTTCTAAGCAGACGGTAACGATTCTTGGATCAGGGCAAATAAGCAAATCACAGAGAGGCTTAATGCAACCCTGGCTCACCAAGTACCTTGTAACAAAAACATTTGGTAGGTTAATACATAACCTATAAATGTTGCAGGCATGAAGCATAGATAGAAAATAATAAAAAATCAAATCACAATTTCACATACTTGATTTGGTCAGCAGTACCGCCAGATGTTGCATTAGAGAGTGCCCATGCAGCTTCCTTTTTAATGTCAAACTCGGCATTTTGAAGAAGATTGACTATGGGAGCAATCAAACCAGCTTCAATAACAGCCTAAATCATACAAAGAAGTAGAGTTCAGAGTGCTTCATCAGTAAATAAGCCAACTAAAATCATATGCTTTACACTAAAACGTAAACAAACCTCAAGACCCAAAACAGAAAACATAATGTAAATACCATCCCTCAAGTATCACGTTACATTCTGTCAGTGATATATCAACAACAAAATGGAAAATATTTTGGTGTTGACAATAAATAATATTGTGTAAACCTTCTCTAGTTGGTGTAACCTACGAACTAAATAAATCTACAAGACTAGTTATTATTTCACCTAATCCCCATGCTAAGCAGCAAGAACAAAGCAACAGTAACATCTAAGAACATGTCACGATACTTGGAAACACTATCAATTATTAACTTTACAAGGTTGATAATTCCACTAAAAAATTCAATTATATGCAAGTGATACCCAAATCTTGAAGTAAAAACATAAAGTCATAAACAGTAATGAAATCAACAATACACTTCATTAAAAATATTTTATCAAAAAGATGGGATTTACTATCTTACCTGTATTTGGTCTCTGTTTCCAGCTGTAATGTTTGATATAGTCCAGCAAGCTTCTTTCTTAATACTTTTCTTATGATTATGGGTCAACAGGCTCAAAAGGCATGGGAGTGACCCATGGTGGATAATTGTCTGGCAAATAGAAATCAGGTAAATCTCACAGAAGACACGTGTGACGACAAAAAAAAAAAGACAATGGACGAGAATAGACTATATTAATGGTAATAAATAGTAGTGAATGTTTTACATTCTTCCCAGGCCAAAATTCCCTCACCCCTAAAAAATAATTAGGCAGTAAAATAATTATTACCACAATGCACAGGCCATTATGACATTACCTGAGTCTGCATATCATCTCCAGTTACAATATTTCCCACCGTGCGAAGTGCAGGAATCAACACTGAAGGAGATGGGTGCCTTCAAAACATGAACATACATTTAGAGCCAAAACAATCAATAATTGCAACAGAATATTAGTCGACCAATAATAAAAGAATTGGTACTCACAGAAGGAGCTGCACCAATCTGCCACATACACCTGCCTCGATCACAGCTTGGATTTTGTCATTTGTTCCATCAGAAAGATATGAGAGTGCCCAGCATGCATCAGTTAAGACTTCTTCATCGTTGGAAAAAACCAAACGCTCAAGGGCAGGAAGCGCTGGCCTCACCTGATTATCAGAGTTCCATTATTAATATTTTAATACACATCAAAAGGCCTTCTTGCCGGTTCATGTTTATATTAATAAAAAAGGCAACTACCTGCTCAAAAGGAGGTTGTGGTTTGCCTCTGCAAAAGTTTGACAGGGTCCATGTGGCATTTCTCAGCATAGAAAGCTTTGCCTGCTCACTCAACTGGGATAACAGCGGGATCAGAGCACCATGACTGAGAACAAGATCACGGCACCTAGGAGAGTCACCAGCAACATTTCCCAATGCCCACACAGCCTACAAATTATGGAGTTTTAATAATCAGGACAATTCCGCAAAAAAATCATAAAAAGGTACAGTGCATGGTGCTATTGCTATCATATTCAACTAATCAGGAAACAATTCAGCAAAAATTCATAAAAAGGTACAGTGCATGGTGCTATTGCTATCATATTCAACTAATCAATATATACCTGCTCCCGAACATCATCACTAGGTGAACTAAGCAACTTGACAAATATCGGCACTGCCCCATGATCAATTACCACCTTAGTGTTCTCAGAAGTTCCAGATGCTATGTTTGTGAGGGCCCAAGCAGCTTCAAACTAAACAAACAACATAAACAGCCAATCAACAACAAATTTCAACCACATCACACCATATAAAATTCCAAAAGATAAAAAACAAAACAGACAATTTTCAAACCTGAAGTTGAGGAAAATCCTCCCTAACAAGAAACTCAACAAAACGAGGAACAACACCGGATTGAATAACTTCCTCGATCGGAGGGCTACGTTCTACACAACAACAAAAAAAAACAATTCTTCAACACTTGGAACCACACGAACATAGTAAAACATTAAAAACATCGAAAAGAATCAACAGTTACCGATCGGAGGGCTACATTCTACACAACAACAACAACAACAAAAAAACAATCCTTCAACACTTTGAATCACAGCAACATAGTAAAACATTAAAAACATCAAAAAGAATCAATCGTTACCAATCGAAAGCAGTTTCCGAAACTGCGTAGTTGCTTCCAGTTGTTGGCTATTATCATCCGACCAAACCCCAGCAACCATTCCTGGAAGACTCTCCAACTGCCACACCAAACAAACAAAAATAAATAAATAATTAATTAAATAACCGTCAAAACCGTTTTTTGTAACTAACTTTCACAACCCAAAATCACAAAAGCAAAACCCTAATCCCAAAATCAAATTGAATCACAAAATCAGAATCATAAATTCACACGATCAAACAAACCCTAATCGATGAATACCTTTTTCTCAACAATTGAAGAAGATTGAAGATTAGTAGAAAACTGTTGTTGATTTTGAAGACCTTCACGTCGTTTCTTCAACAAACTCTCTTCACGCTTACTTTTCCTGATCTCGACCATGTTATCCTCTCTTCTCCGACGACCTTCATCAGCATCGACGGCAACCTTGTAACGGTTACGACGAACCTCGGTTCTAGCATTTGGTCTAAGCGACATCGTTTCGAAAGATGAAAAACGATTTGGGAAATTTGGGAATGAAATTGAAATTCAAAACCCTAATTTACGATTTGAGAATTTAGAAAGAGAGAGAGACAGAGTAAATGAAATTTATGGTCGGAGGACATTTAAATAGGTGGAGGGTGGGGTTTTGAATCGGGTTATGGGTTGGAATGTATTGGGTCGGGTTGACCCGGTATTTGAATAAGGAAAGTGCGTTTAATTTGGTAATGATGTGATTCGGTGTGTCGTTTCGTGTTGATTTGTTTCTGTTGGATTGTGCCGACTAACGGGTTACGGTTTGTGGTGATATTTATGGATACTTGCTCTTCAATCATCATAATCACGATCCAATCCACTTGAAGTTTTTTTTTTGTGATAATTCTGTTGATAATAATGTTTAAATATATTTTCAAGATTTTATATTTAAAATTTTGTCAAAAAAAAGATTTTATATTTAAAATATATTTATATCTGTTTTTTATTTAGAATATTTTCAAGATTTTTATTTAGAATAATTAAAATTTGTCTGTTTTTTACGATAAATTAAATTTAGAAATATATTTTTTGTAGCTCTATATATACATAGTCATATATAATTCAAGGGGTGTGGTTGAGAGGTTGAGACTCATCCTCCCTTAACCAAGGGTCTAGGGTTTGATCCTCACTTTGGGTATGGAGCAACTTTAAATCCTAGGGTCAGCTATCTCACGTTTTAATTCAAGGGGTGTGGTTGAGCGGTTGGGACTCATCCTTCCTTAACCAAGGGTCGAGGGTTCGATCCTCACTTTGGGTATGGAGCAACTTTAAATCCTAGGGTCAACTATCCCACGTGCCTCCAATCTAGCGATAGATTAGTGACTGCGTTCGGCGGTGGATACCCCGATCTCGACCAAAAAATATATATAGTCATATATTATGGAGAATGAAAATACGATAAATGAATAACATATTTGTTATATTTTTTATATAATTTATCTGTATAAAACCAAATTTTGTAGTATAAAATGCAAACAAAAATTATATCACTGGTATCAAAAACCAATGATAATTTTTTGTATACATTTTTCTACTTTTATTTGATGATGATGATGATGAAAAAAATAAAATAAATTAAAATCAAATTGATATCTTTTGAGAAAATATGATTTTTACCTCGTAAATTAGTTTAGCGTTTAAATATTAACGTACAAGTGGTTGATGTATACTGTTGTATAGTGTGTGAAAATTTTAAATTGTAGGGTAAGAGTTTGATTCTTTGTACCAAGAATAAAAGAGTGTGATTCTTACACTAAACAAATACTCCCCTAGTCCCAAAATAATTAACTTTCTCTCTCCGTCCCAAAATATAAGAGAAAATTGATCAATAAAAATTGATGTATTTGATTAAGAATTTAGTTTAGATACATTAAATTTTGTCAACCAACTTTCTCTTATATGTTGAGACGGAGTAGTACTTGTCAAAATTATTTGTCTCAAAATATTTGTCCTTACCATTTAATAACATTGTTTTTTCGATTTTACCATTTATTACTTATAAGTACAATGGTTAGGACGACAATAAAATAACTAAATAAATATACTTTTAAAAATTTCAAAGTTTGCAACCAATAATAAAAAGAGGTTTAGTCAAAAAAAATAAAGAGAGGTATTTTAGTAAAAGTCGTATTCTCTCTCATTCATTTACACATTTTCTTAAAAGTGTGTGCAATGGTCAATTAGGACAATTAAATTGGGACAATGGTAGTATAAGCAAATATTATATAGATTATAGACGTCTAATGAGAATCAATCATTTTGCAATTATTTTCAATTTTTGTTATAAAGTATGTATAATCACAACAATTAGCCGATCTGAAACAACCTTTGTAATGACTTTGAATTTGAAATTGGTCATGGCGATGGCAATTGGTCTATATTGATCTATTTTATGCACAAAAATTGGTTACAAACTTAAGTTTTTGCATCGGCAAAATCAGACACCTAGTTTGTTGGTTTTTTCACCATTGCCTTTAAATCTAAATTCAGTTTGGGAATTCTTTGTGTGATGTTTTGTTGGAAACCTCTTACGATACAGATTCATCAAATATGCCTCGGCCTTATAATGTTTGAAAGAACTAGTGTGTGGATAAGTCGTGTTGGCGGTAGTGTCGTTCGTTGCAGTAAGGGGCTCGACGGATTTTTGGCGATTCTCATGTTCGTGACGCTCATTTTCATTGATCGACCATCCCTCAATCTAACTTTCGAATAGTTGTGGGTTGCTTGGTATGTTCAACAAATTGTCTCGTTAGAGGTTGATTTTCAATATATGTATCATTCATTGATTCTAGATTGTATTGTTTGAAAAAGCATTGTCGCTTACTGCCTTGCTACAAGGAGTAGCGAGTATGTGGACCGTATCCGTGTTGATGGTCGGTTCATTCGCCTCGATTTTCTAAGACTTCTTTTTTGTCCTTTAGATTAACTAGAAGTTGGTATCTTTTATTGTCCTTTTTGTAGTGGCTTAGGTCTATGTCCCACCAACTTTTGTATTTCTTGTCTTTTTTTTTTCTTCTAATAATATGATTCTGCTTTTTTAAAAACAGAAAGAAGTCTTTAGAATAAGCATCAAAGTATTAGCATTGAAATTAGGAAATAACTTTCCTATTGTGAAAATTTCAGTGATAGTATTAATGACAACATCTTAGTGGATTATGTCCCATTAAGTTTGAAAAAAAATCGCCAAAACCATATGGTCCAGGAGCTCCATCTTTATTCAATCCAAAAACTGCGTTCTAAATTTCTAAACGAGTAGGAATCATTATCAAAATTACATTGACATTTTATCGATGATATAATCTACAATTTTAAACTAGATAAGTTACAATCTCCTCCTCTAGACCTCCACCCTCCTCGAAGACATAACTTTAGTGGTGCTTCTGATTTTTGCAATCCTATGAAAAGTTAAGGTGAAGTGGCATGTGAATACAAGCATTTTTCTGCCAGAACCAATTTTACTTTTCATATCTAACTGTGATTGAACGATGAATACAAGTTTAGCATGTGAATGCGAGTCTTCTCTATATAAAATCCCATCAGAATTTCCATATTATTGGATTTTATTTCATGTTCTTTTCATGGTTGTTGCAGTCTTGTAGGCTTACTCAAAGTCAATTTGGTAAGTTAATTTATTTATATTTTAATTATTTTACATTTATTAGAGGGATCAAATTACTGCATGCAAGGGTGATTTCGATAAGGGTTGAAATGAGAATTAAGAGGAGCTTCTAAGAATGTATGGGTGGATTAATAAATTTTCTAAACATTCATAGTCTTGTTTTCTAATCAAAAATGTTATTTGGACACTTATTTGCAAAACACCAATATAAAACACCATACATATTTTACTATTCATACATACACACACACACACCTTTTTCTTATTTTATTATTTTGTCATCTCCTTTAACTCTCTCTCTCTCTCTCTCTCTCTCTCTCTCTCTCTCTTATTCACACTCCATCGCTCATCACCACCCATCATCACTCATCACCAACTCCTTTAACACCACTCATGACCACCTCCCTCTCTCTAATCATCACCACCGATCTCTCCACAAACCAAGCAACTTGTACCACACGTCATCACCTCCATCTTTCTGTCTTTCTCTCATATGCGTGCTCTCTTTACAAATGCATTTTGCTAGCCCTCGTCGTCGAGTCTCCATCTCCACATGAACGGGTAATCCATTTATTCTACTCCATTTCTAGTTTCAAAGCTCAATTTTTAGTTGAGGTGTTCAAAACCTAATTGTTTGAATTGATTAAATGTTAAAATTGTATGAAGTGGTATGCAATGAATATGTTTAATATTGATTTCCTCAACGTAAATTTATGTTTCTAAACTTAGACAAAGCTTAATTTGTGTTTCTAAACTTAGGAATTTGATGATTTTGTTAGGTATCGTTTTTGTGCAGTGATTGTGTTTCTAAACTTATGTGTTTCTAAACTTAAATTTATGCAATGAATATGAAGTGTTGTTTGGCTTTGATGATTTTGTTGGGTATCGTTTTTGTCCAGTAATGTGGGGTGGGGGCTTTGCTAGTTCTTTAAGGTCATAATGATATTATTAAACTTGAGATACCATTGGCGGGAAACTTGCTTAACATAAGTGCTTTGAGTTACACAATCATACAATTCAGATTCACAGAACATTCATTATTATATGTATACTAATATTCTCCTTTGGGAGATCCACTAATAATATACAACAATAAACATAACGATGCTATTCAATTTAACTGTTATTTGGCATGAAGTGTACATCACTTAGAAATATTTATTATCTTTGGATATATAAATAAAACTAATAATGCACATACATTACCAACTTTCATGTTCATTAGTTATAACAATAACCAATCAACCTTCGGATGATTCAAAAATGTCTTATAACAAAGAACTTTCAATTACTCATAAATAAATAAACATAAATTTTAGCATTCATACTATGAGCAATTGAAATAAGTAATCTTAAAATTAGAATTAAATAAACATACAAATTTGGCCACTTTGATGACTAACAAACTTTCATAATATTTAATTCATAAAATTGTGTTTATGGTCGTAATTCATCGTAAATTTGGAATTAAATAAACATACATGTTTGACCACTTTAGTGATTAAAACATTCTTTATATTTAATCCAAAATTATAAAATCCGTAAGTGACTTTATGCTTACATTACCACGTGCTTCCTTATGTGAATTAGAGAAACTAACACATAGAAATTTTAATCTTTCACGGTTCTTCATTATAAATGAAAGAACTATGTGATTGATCAATTAATTCCTCAAAGAGACAAAATGTGAATTGCAATTGTTTCCGTGAAGAATTTATAAGCATAAATTCACATTCTAATCCATAAATAGATTCATCTAATGCACTTGTAAGCAAATTCCCATGTAAAAACACAATTTGAGGTGCATAATTTGTGAGACTTTATAAAGCACAAATTTGAGAGACTTCAACCAATTCAAATTCATATGTAGAATTATGCAATTCGATCATTTAGGAGTGGAAATAAAGAATCAAATTTCAAATCTTTATAATTATGGTTTTCAATCATTAAAAAAATCAATCATATATTGTCATTCACATTCATGACAACACTTAATCAATATATAATTAATTCCCATAAATTAAGTATAATGCAACCGAAAATAATATAGAACCTAAAAACATAATTAGGTTCATTTCTAATTTTGGGAGAAAAATTAACAATCATTCGTGGAGAATTATATAATTCCACAACTTAATGCTCTTATACCACAAGTAAGTTATAGTTTTCACATTCATGTTTACATACTAGAAAACTATCTACATTCTTAAAGGATCTTGGAATATATATGATTCTCACATAATAAGGACTTTAAAGAATATACCTTCATCCCATGATGATAGACAATAGAAAGTAGAGTTGAAACAATAATCCTACGATTCCCAATCTATCTCTTTCCCGTTCGTTCTTTCTCGTACCCGTTCTTGATGGTAATATGGTAGAGAAACTTTATGGAATAGACAGAACCATTATCCATTAGTTTGTAACGTCCATCAAGTTACATATATTTATAGGAATTCATTTGCACTCCTTCATGAATTCTTACATCCTTCATATGAATATTCACACTTTTTCACATGAATATTCAAATCATTTCATCAATATTTGCACTCTTTCACATTAATATTTGTATCTTTCCACATGAGTCATCATAAATTAATTATAATAATTAATTATTCTTACACCCTATTGCTAAGCGCGATAGTTTGTACCAGTTTCTAACCAAATCAATTCTAAAAGGCGTAAAATCAATTCGATTAACTATAATAGTATAAACTCGAAATAGAGTAATGAAGCATCAATCTAAACTGAATACATACATAGAAAACAAGATATGAAACTAATACAAAACAGCATAAACTCACAAGTAAAATAGCTATTGATAATCAAACCTCAAGAATTCATAAACGAAGTTCCTTACAATCAACAGATCGATAGAAGGAGATTAGTTTCTCATAGCTTCAGCCTCCTCCTCCTATTCTACTACGTGAATGACTGACTAATCTGTTTCTAGGGTGAAATTTAGGTTAAATAAGCAAAGGAAACAGGCTTTAAGAGCCTCGGGTCGAAAAATACAAGTTTGACCACCCGGTTTTGGATTATTTGAAAAAAGTCTAGAACATTGACATGTACTTTTTCTGCTTTGCACTCCTAATTGGATTTTGGCTACAACATGAAAGTTGTAGATCTCTGTCTTATCTTTCCAACGCATATTTGCACACTTCATTTGAATACTCCTAGCTCAAGACATGGTCTCCGCAATGAGAAGGTGTCAAAATGTTATTAAATCCGAAAATTGGTCAAATAAATTCATTAAGGCTCAATTTTGACCGAAGACCTAGAAACACAGTAAAAACTTAATATTATAGTAGAAACACTATTAAAATTCTAAATCATTATACTAGAAAATATGTGCAAAAATGCACTGATCAGACTACTTATGAGCATTTCGGAGATGTTGTCACTTTTGACACAACATATTTTATCAATAAGTATGACATGCCTTTTGCTGAATTTGTTGGTGTGAATCACCATGGATAGTCATCATTACTTGGGTGCGATCTACTTTCCGGAGAAGACACCGAATCATTTGTATGATTATTGAAGACATGGCTTTGTTGTATGGAAGGAAAGACCCATGTTGATTTTATAACCGACCAATGTAAGACTATGGAAAATGCCATTGAGTTAGTGTTCCTTACAACACGCCGTAGGTGGTGTTTATGGCATATAATGAAAAAAATTCTAGAGAAACTCAATGGATGCAGTGAGTATAAAAAAAATCAAGTCTGCTATGAAAAAAACAGTTTATGATACATACACAACAGCTGTTTTTGAAAAAAATTGGTGTTCCTTCATTGAAAAGTTTAAGCTTCAGTAGAATGACTGGTTGAGTGGGTTGTTTAATGAGCGTCATAGATGGGCACCAACCTTGTTAATTAAGGAAATATTTTTTACGGGTATGTCAACTACGCAACGAAGTGAGAGCATACATGCTTTCTTCGATGGATATATCAATTCAAAAACAAGTTTAAGCCAATTTGTGAATCAATATGATAATGCCCTTAAAAGTCGCAGAAGCTGAATTTCATGCAAATTAAATCGATTGACATAATAATTCGGTGTGGGTCAACGTCATTAATTGAAAAGCAATTCCAACGGGAGTACACGCATGCCAAATTCAAGGAACTTCAAAATGAATTCAGATGGAAAATGAATTGTGTTACCTCGCTGATTGTTGTGGAGGGTTGCCTTGCTATTTATCATGTGTCTGAGGATATTGAGATTGGAGATGTCACCAAGGAAAAGGTCTTCACCAAGACCTATAATAATTTCAGTTGTGAATGCTCGTTGTTTGAGTTTAAAGGTATATTGTGTCGCCATGTGTTATGTGTATGTGCTAATGAATGGATTAAAAATGTGCCAGAGAAGTATGTTTTAACAAGAGAGAAGAAAAATATCAAAAGGAAGCATTCATATATTAAGACTAGTTACAGTGTAGCAGCATTGAAGCCCTAAAAGGAGAGATTTGACAAGTTGTGCAAGCATTTTTTTAATGTTGCTGAAGTAGTCGCAGAGTCCGAAGATGCAACTAAGGCACTTCATGATACATTACACGAGTTTAATTCTAATGTGGTTATCATGGATGATACTATTAGCAATGGTAAGAAATTTTTTAATGAAGACAAGAATTATTTTGTAAAATAATAATAGATATTTTGTTAAAAAATAAAAAGAAGTAACGATGGAAAATTTAAAACAATAATTTTTTCCTGTTCAAGTAATTTTTACTTTACTAAACTGAACCATCAACTAGACCAGAAAATGTAAGAAAAACTAAATCTTATGTATGTATGTATGTATGTATGTATGTATGTATGAAAAACTGTCAGAAATTATAGTGTTGAAAATGGTGTCTATGTTATTTATTTGTTCAAAACTAAGAAGTTACCGATCACACTTACCATGATCAGACCTACAAATATGTATATTGAACCTTACCTTTTTTATTTATCGACATGTGCAGGAGTGCAATATTGGAACGAGCAGAGGTCAAGTGGGAACCAATATATGCGTAGAATCATCTATTGAGGTTGTCATTATGGGAGATTTGGTGGATTCAAGTACCGTGGTTCGTGTCTATTATAAGATTTTTTTTAACTGGTATTTGATTCATGATTGAGTGTGTAATTCTTTATATATGTGTTGTGTTATAGGTTTGAGAATAGTTTATGTACCTTATAAGTATAATGTATATCCTAATTCAAGATAACATTTGTATTAATTTATGGAAACATATGTATTTGTTTGATTTTTATATTGTTTATTCAATTTTAGAGTCTATGTCCAGGAACGGAACAAAATGTTATTCATGAATCTTTTGGCAACATGTGAAATAGGCATCCGGGTTCTTTCCAATGTCGTACAATAGTAGAGTAAACCGAGTGATATTATACACTTTTTGAAACTTTTTGTGTTGACTAGGGGCAAATATATTTTATAAATGATTGTCAAATATTTAGACGAGTGTGACAAATAGACAAGTTTTACACGATTGTATGGTGGTAAACAATATTCTCTTAGGTTTGTCAATATCACGGTTCATTATATTGTATTTTGCATTGTACTAATGATAAATTTTTTGTTGTGTAGGTTTATTGGATGGAAGTCACTAATTATCACTTTTGTAACCAAATGTGGTATCAGTTTTAAAGTTTGGATTAGCCTAGTGGTGTTTGCTTGGGTCTTTGGAGTTTACTCCTCACAAAATCTCAAATTTGATTCCCTCTTGTACCAATTTAGGTGGGCTAATTTAGTTTCCTCGTAGAAAATCAAATGTGGTATTTAACTTCTCGTGTATATCCAATAGACCGACCACTAACAACTTACATGTAAACAATTCTCTCTTTTTTGATCAGGTAGCCTAGCGGCTAGAAACTCACCCCTTAAACGTTAATAAATGTGTGTACCATGGTTCAAATTTCGGTACGTGCACATACATACAATATGTCCAACCAATTGAGGTAAGCTCATGAGACATCTAAACAATTCTATTAAATCTTACTATTTTTTCACGCTTGACACTGTAATATAATATAAGAGTTAATGGTTAATGATTTTTGCTAGTTTGATAGATACTTCCTCTAGCATCATATATATGCAACAACAACAACAAAAAATTGAAAGACTCAAATATAAGTCCATTTTTATGATGGTGATGAAGTATTAAGTTAGTTAATCAATTGTGGGCTCCAACTACTCAAGTACAAGTAAATAAGGGTTTGTTCGGTAAAAATAGCGGATAGTTGATAAACTAAATAAAGTGTCGGGTAAAATTAGTGGTTCAGTTAATAATAAATGTAAAATGACATAAAATGACATTCAAAATTAGTACTTCATCAGTTCCTTTTTATTTTGTCATTTTAGAAAAAATATATTTGTTCCTTTTTATTTGTCTTTTTGGCAATTTAGATTATATTTTGGCTATTATACCCTTCTTTCTGTAACTTTTTTGGTAACAAAGTTTGTTTTAGACTCCATTTTTCTCTCTTTTTACTGCGATTCGTTCCATTCATGATTAACAAAAATTCTCCTTTTTCCCCAATTTTTAAAAAAAAAATTAAGAATTTTTTTTTTAAAAAAATAAAGTAGACTTTTTAATAGGCTAGAAAGTCAGGCCAAACTTTTAAAAAAGTCATGATAGATAAAAAAAAGTCTATAATAAGTTGTAGGCCAGATTTAGACTTAGAAAATTTTCGTAAGTCAGGCTCAGGCCTTTCAAAGCCTGGTTTGGCCTGACGTATTTCCAACCCTAATAATAAACAATAATCATTAATTAAACATAATAAAAATATTATACCAAAATAAAAAATTACTACATATGGTACAAAAAAAATAATATATAGTATTATATAACAATAAAAAACATATACTAAATTTGGTGGGAAAAAAAAGAATAATAGCTAATTGTAAAATAAGAATTATTTTGTAAAACAATAATAGATATTTTGTTAAAAAATATAAAGAAGTTACGATGGAAAATTTAAAACAATAATTGTTATGTTGTACTAAGGTTACGACCAGAATCAAATCGCTCTCTATCGTTCTTCCAGTCCGTTCCACCTCCGCGAATCACATCACTTTCTATCGTTGTTCCCGTCCGTTCCACGCCGACGTTGTTTGTCTCTGTTCCTGTTCTACCATCGTGTTCCTGTTCCGTGCTTCTATTATGCCTGTCGTGCATCCACCATCGCCGTATTCTACTGTCTCCGCCGTTGAGCTTTTGACTCGTGCTATTGTTCTGTCACACTTGTTTTGCAACTTAGAACTGTTACTGTTGTGCGAATTAGGGATGACGAACGTATGTTTTGATTTAATTTTTGTTCATTGATCTTTTTGTCATTGTTGTTCATATAAGAGAGAAATTGCTATTTATGCATTTAGTATATCTGAAGTGAGAGTCAACAGTAAGTGAAGAGCATGTTTGTTTATATGTTCACTTGTGAATATTTTTATAGAATTTAATTAAACCTTAGTAACTCATTGCTCATTTATATACTTTTTCTTGGAATAGCTAGAACATATTTGAGGTTTTATTGCTACAATAGAATTAGTATGAAATTATGTGGGTAACATTTTATCTTTGTTAACTTTTTATGTATTATTAATGTTTAATTTCAGATTCGGATAAATAATACAATGCATTTTGTCAAACTGGTTGATTGATTATAATGCTAAATTGAACGAAGCCGAAAAGAATATAATTCGTCAAACTCCTTTTAAATTGTTACGCAAATTTCACGACAAGTTCAACAATACACAATTTGCTCCAGTACAAAATCACTTTTAAACGTCAAATATTCTAACTTCAACATGTATATGTATTTATATGGCGTGATGTAAATATAGATGTGATTGATATTACCCGATTGTTATCAAGTGAATCTGGTATATCTTTATCCGTGATCGAAATATCTTGCACTTTGAAATTGCTTGGAAACCTCATTGAAAAAGTTGTAGTACTTTTGTAAAACATAACGTGTTCTAAATTCCATACCTATAAGTTATCAATGTTCCGTTTAAAACTTTGAATCACCTAAATAGGCTAAAAACATACAATTGGAGTCTAGCGGTACATAAACCTTTAGTTAAAACAATGAACCATGCTGTTGGCCAATATGCTAAGATTACAACTAAAGAAATAATTGTTTCTGGTTGTTTAGCCGTTTTACAGATAAACATAATTGAGTTTGATGATATATTTGTTAAAATTTATAATTTATTTATGTTGATTCTATGATATTTTATTTTATTTTAAATTGATTTGGGTTCTTGAGTATTTTCCATCTTGTGTCGTATCTACAAAGTGTTTCCCACGTATCATGAAATGGACAGAACTCCGTCAAAAGAAAGTTGAAATAGGGAAAGATTTTAACACACTTATAGCAATGACATAAATAAAAAAGTATGATTTTACGTAAATTACATGGGAATACACATGTAAATCAAAATGAAAATCATAGTGTGGTCACACATCTTTGATCATTGCTTTCCTCTTTCTTTTACATGGTAATAACTTCACAAATGGTGTCTGTGTGACCGCACTCTTCACACACTTTCTTGGATTTTCTTGACGTCGTGTGTAGAGGTTTGATATTTCTTCAACTTCATCATGTGATAAATCTGTTATATCTCTTTCAATGACGAAGTCAACATCCTCCATGATTACATCAAATTGTCTATCCAATGGCTTCATTTCTCCCAATTCTTTCTCAAGTTGTGATATTTTAGCCTCGGGCTCTTGATTTTCAGCAATCAACAACTCGGTATTATTCATTACGGTGACCCTCAAAGCAAAAAATGAAAATCATAGTGTGGTCACACATCTTTGATCATTGCTTTCCTCTTTCTTTTACATGGTAATAACTTCACAAATGGTGTCTGTGTGACCGCACTCTTCACAAACTTTCTTGGATATTCTTGACGTCGTGTGTAGAGGTTTGATATTTCTCCAACTTCATCATGTGATAAATCTGTTATATCTCTTTCAATGACGAAGTCAACATCCTCCATGGTTACATCAAATTGTCTATCCAATGGCTTCATTTCTCCTAATTCTTCCTCAAGTTGTGATATTTTAGCCTCGAGCTCTTGATTTTCAGCAATCAACAACTCGGTATTATTCATTACGGTGGCCCTCAAAGCAAAATCTTCATTCCATTTAAAATATCAAGTTGATTTTCAATTTAAAGTCTCCTTCAATACCACATCTTTCATCTCTTCTTTAGTGGCGCTCAAGTCTTCAATAGCCTATTATATTTTTTATAAACGAAATTGTTTTTAATTTGAATAAGTCAATGTTGAAAGTTTAACAACTACAAGTACTAACCAAAAGCCCACTTCACCCACAAACATCAACACAATCATGTAGCAAAGACAAAAAAAATAGACATATATTCATCATCAAAATAATACATATACAAATAAAAATGAGAGTTTCTATAAGACACAACATTCTTTGGTACGCAAATTACACGACAAGTTCAACAATACACAATTTGCTCCAGTACAAAATCACTTTTAAACGTCAAATATTCTAACTTCAACATATATATGTATTTATATGGCGTGATGTAAATATAGATGTGATTGATATTACCCGATTGTTATCAAGTGAATCTGGTATATCTTTATCCGTGATCGAAATATCTTGCACTTTGAAATTGTTTGGAAACCTCATTGAAAAAGTTGTAGTACTTTTGTAAAACATAACGTGTTCTAAATTCCATACCTATAAGTTATCAATGTTCCATTTAAAACTTTGAATCACCTAAATAGGCTAAAAACATATAATTAGGGTCTAACGGTACATAAACCTTTAGTTAAAAGCATGAACCATGCTTTTGGCCAATATGCTAAGATTACAACTAAAGAAGTAATTGTTTCTGGTTGTTTAGCCGTTTTACAGATAAACATAATTTAGTTTGATGATATATTTGTTGATTCTATGATATTTTATTTTATTTTAAATTGATTTGGGTTCTTGAGTATTTTCCATCTTGTGTCGTATCTACAAAGTGTTTCCCACGTATCATGAAATGGACAGAACTCCGTCAAAAGAAAGTTGAAATAGGGAAAGATTTTAACACACTTATAACAGTGACATAAATAAAAAAGTATGATTTTACGTAAATTACATGGGAATACACATGTAAATCAAAATGAAAATCATAGTGTGGTCACACATCTTTGATCATTGCTTTCCTCTTTCTTTTATATGGTAATAACTTCACAAATGGTGTCTGTGTGACCGCACTCTTCACAAACTTTCTTGGATATTCTTGACGTCGTGTGTAGAGGTTTGATATTTCTCCAACTTCATCATGTGATAAACCTGTTATATCTCTTTCAATGACGAAGTCAACATCCTCCATGGTTACATCAAATTGTCTATCCAATGGCTTCATTTCTCCTAATTCTTCCTCAAGTTGTGATATTTTAGCCTCGAGCTCTTGATTTTCAGCAATCAACAACTCGGTATTATTCATTACGGTGGCCCTCAAAGCAAAATTTTCATTCCATTTAAAATATCCAGTTGATTTCCAATTTAAAGTCTCTTTCACTACCACATCTTTCATCTCTTCTTTAGTGGCGCTCAAGTCTTCAATAGCCTATTATATTTTTTATAAACGAAATTGTTTTTAATTTGAATAAGTCAATGTGGAAAGTTTAACAACTACAAGTGCAAACCAATAGCCCACTTGACCCACGAACATCAACACAACCATGTAGCAAAGACAAAAAAAATAGACATAAATTCATCACCAAAATAATACATATACATATAAAAATGTGAGTTTCTATAAGACACAACATTCTTTGTTACGCAAATTACACAACAAGTTCAACAATACACAATTTGCACCAGTACAAAATCACTTTTAAACGTCAAATATTCTAACTTCAACATGTATATGTATTTATATGGCGTGATGTAAATATAAATGTGATTGATATTACCCGATTGTTATCAAGTGAATCTGGTATATCTTTATCCGTGATCGAAATATCTTGCACTTTGAAATTGCTTGGAAACCTCATTGAAAAAGTTGTAGTACTTTTGTAAAACATAACGTGTTCTAAATCCCATACCTATAAGTTATCAATGTTCCGTTTAAAACTTTGAATCACCTAAATAGGCTAAAAACATACAATTGGGGTCTAGCGGTACATAAATATTTAGTTAAAAGCATGAACCATGCTGTTGGCCAATATGCTAAGATTACAACTAAAGAAATAATTGTTTCTGGTTGTTTAGCCGTTTTACAGATAAACATAATTGAGTTTGATGATATATTTGTTAAAATTTATAATTTATTTATGTTGATTCTATGATATTTTATTTTAAATTGATTTGGGTTCTTGAGTATTTTCCATCTTGTGTCGTATCTACAAAGTGTTTCCCACGTATCATGAAATGGACAGAACTCCGTCAAAAGAAAGTTGAAATAGGGAAAGATTTTAACACATTTATTGCAGTGACATAAATAAAAAAGTATGATTTTACGTAAATTACATGGGAATACACATGTAAATCAAAATGAAAATCATAGTGTGGTCACACATCTTTGATCATTGCTTTCCTCTTTCTTTTACATGGTAATAACTTCACAAATGGTGTCTGTGTGACCGCACTCTTCACAAACTTTCTTGGATATTCTTGACGTTGTGTGTAGAGGTTTGATATTTCTCCAACTTCATCATGTGATAAATCTGTTATATCTCTTTCAATGACGAAGTCAACATCCTCCATGGTTACATCAAATTGTCTATCCAATGGCTTCATTTCTCCTAATTCTTCCTCAAGTTGTGATATTTTAGCCTCGAGCTCTTGATTTTCAGCAATCAACAACTCGGTATTATTCATTACGGTGGCCCTCAAAGCAAAATCTTCATTCCATTTAAAATATCCAGTTGATTTTCAATTTAAAGTCTCCTTCACTACCACATCTTTCATCTCTTCTTTAGTGGCGCTCAAGTCTTCAATAGCCTATTATATTTTTTATAAACGAAATTGTTTTTAATTTGAATAAGTCAATGTTGAAAGTTTAACAACTACAAGTACTAACCAAAAGCCCACTTCACCCACAAACATCAACACAACCATGTAGCAAAGACAAAAAAAATAGACATATATTCATCACCAAAATAATACATATACAAATAAAAATGAGAGTTTCTATAAGACACAACATTCTTTGGTACGCAAATTACACGACAAGTTCAACAATACACAATTTGCTCCAGTACAAAATCACTTTTAAACGTCAAATATTCTAACTTCAACATGTATATGTATTTATATGGCGTGATGTAAATATAGATGTGATTGATATTACCCGATTGTTATCAAGTGAATCTGGTATATCTTTATCCGTGATCGAAATATCTTGCACTTTGAAATTGTTTGGAAACCTCATTGAAAAAGTTGTAGTACTTTTGTAAAACATAACGTGTTCTAAATTCCATACCTATAAGTTATCAATGTTCCATTTAAAACTTTGAATCACCTAAATAGGCTAAAAACATATAATTGGGGTCTAACGGTACATAAACCTTTAGTTAAAAGCATGAACCATGCTGTTGGCCAATATGCTAAGATTACAATTAAAGAAATAATTGTTTCTGGTTGTTTAGCCGTTTTACAGATAAACATAATTTAGTTTGATGATATATTTGTTGATTCTATGATATTTTATTTTATTTTAAATTGATTTGGGTTCTTGAGTATTTTCCATCTTGTGTCGTATCTACAAAGTGTTTCCCACGTATCATGAAATGGACAGAACTCCGTCAAAAGAAAGTTGAAATAGGGAAAGATTTTAACACACTTATAACAGTGACATAAATAAAAAAGTATGATTTTACGTAAATTACATGGGAATACACATGTAAATCAAAATGAAAATCATAGTGTGGTCACACATCTTTGATCATTGCTTTCCTCTTTCTTTTATATGGTAATAACTTCACAAATGGTGTCTGTGTGACCGCACTCTTCACAAACTTTCTTGGATATTCTTGACGTCGTGTGTAGAGGTTTGATATTTCTCCAACTTCATCATGTGATAAACCTGTTATATCTCTTTCAATGACGAAGTCAACATCCTCCATGGTTACATCAAATTGTCTATCCAATGGCTTCATTTCTCCTAATTCTTCCTCAAGTTGTGATATTTTAGCCTCGAGCTCTTGATTTTCAGCAATCAACAACTCGGTATTATTCATTACGGTGGCCCTCAAAGCAAAATTTTCATTCCATTTAAAATATCCAGTTGATTTCCAATTTAAAGTCTCTTTCACTACCACATCTTTCATCTCTTCTTTAGTGGCGCTCAAGTCTTCAATAGCCTATTATATTTTTTATAAACGAAATTGTTTTTAATTTGAATAAGTCAATGTGGAAAGTTTAACAACTACAAGTGCAAACCAATAGCCCACTTGACCCACGAACATCAACACAACCATGTAGCAAAGACAAAAAAAATAGACATAAATTCATCACCAAAATAATACATATACATATAAAAATGTGAGTTTCTATAAGACACAACATTCTTTGTTACGCAAATTACACAACAAGTTCAACAATACACAATTTGCACCAGTACAAAATCACTTTTAAACGTCAAATATTCTAACTTCAACATGTATATGTATTTATATGGCGTGATGTAAATATAAATGTGATTGATATTACCCGATTGTTATCAAGTGAATCTGGTATATCTTTATCCGTGATCGAAATATCTTGCACTTTGAAATTGCTTGGAAACCTCATTGAAAAAGTTGTAGTACTTTTGTAAAACATAACGTGTTCTAAATCCCATACCTATAAGTTATCAATGTTCCGTTTAAAACTTTGAATCACCTAAATAGGCTAAAAACATACAATTGGGGTCTAGCGGTACATAAATATTTAGTTAAAAGCATGAACCATGCTGTTGGCCAATATGCTAAGATTACAACTAAAGAAATAATTGTTTCTGGTTGTTTAGCCGTTTTACAGATAAACATAATTGAGTTTGATGATATATTTGTTAAAATTTATAATTTATTTATGTTGATTCTATGATATTTTATTTTAAATTGATTTGGGTTCTTGAGTATTTTCCATCTTGTGTCGTATCTACAAAGTGTTTCCCACGTATCATGAAATGGACAGAACTCCGTCAAAAGAAAGTTGAAATAGGGAAAGATTTTAACACATTTATTGCAGTGACATAAATAAAAAAGTATGATTTTACGTAAATTACATGGGAATACACATGTAAATCAAAATGAAAATCATAGTGTGGTCACACATCTTTGATCATTGCTTTCCTCTTTCTTTTACATGGTAATAACTTCACAAATGGTGTCTGTGTGACCGCACTCTTCACAAACTTTCTTGGATATTCTTGACGTTGTGTGTAGAGGTTTGATATTTCTCCAACTTCATCATGTGATAAATCTGTTATATCTCTTTCAATGACGAAGTCAACATCCTCCATGGTTACATCAAATTGTCTATCCAATGGCTTCATTTCTCCTAATTCTTCCTCAAGTTGTGATATTTTAGCCTCGAGCTCTTGATTTTCAGCAATCAACAACTCGGTATTATTCATTACGGTGGCCCTCAAAGCAAAATCTTCATTCCATTTAAAATATCCAGTTGATTTTCAATTTAAAGTCTCCTTCACTACCACATCTTTCATCTCTTCTTTAGTGGCGCTCAAGTCTTCAATAGCCTATTATATTTTTTATAAACGAAATTGTTTTTAATTTGAATAAGTCAATGTTGAAAGTTTAACAACTACAAGTACTAACCAAAAGCCCACTTCACCCACAAACATCAACACAACCATGTAGCAAAGACAAAAAAAATAGACATATATTCATCACCAAAATAATACATATACAAATAAAAATGAGAGTTTCTATAAGACACAACATTCTTTGGTACGCAAATTACACGACAAGTTCAACAATACACAATTTGCTCCAGTACAAAATCACTTTTAAACGTCAAATATTCTAACTTCAACATGTATATGTATTTATATGGCGTGATGTAAATATAGATGTGATTGATATTACCCGATTGTTATCAAGTGAATCTGGTATATCTTTATCCGTGATCGAAATATCTTGCACTTTGAAATTGTTTGGAAACCTCATTGAAAAAGTTGTAGTACTTTTGTAAAACATAACGTGTTCTAAATTCCATACCTATAAGTTATCAATGTTCCATTTAAAACTTTGAATCACCTAAATAGGCTAAAAACATATAATTGGGGTCTAACGGTACATAAACCTTTAGTTAAAAGCATGAACCATGCTGTTGGCCAATATGCTAAGATTACAATTAAAGAAATAATTGTTTCTGGTTGTTTAGCCGTTTTACAGATAAACATAATTTAGTTTGATGATATATTTGTTGATTCTATGATATTTTATTTTATTTTAAATTGATTTGGGTTCTTGAGTATTTTCCATCTTGTGTCGTATGTACAAAGTGTTTCCCACGTATCATGAAATGGACAGAACTCCGTCAAAAGAAAGTTGAAATAGGGAAAGATTTTAACACACTTATAGCAGTGACATAAATAAAAAAGTATGATTTTACGTAAATTACATGGGAATACACATGTAAATCAAAATGAAAATCATAGTGTGGTCACACATCTTTGATCATTGCTTTCCTCTTTCTTTTACATGGTAATAACTTCACAAATGGTGTGTGTGTGACCGCACTCTTCACACACTTTCTTGGATTTTCTTGACGTCGTGTGTAGAGGTTTGATATTTCTCCAACTTTATCATGTGATAAATCTGTTATATCTCTTTCAATGACGAAGTCAACGTCCTCCATGGTTACATCAAATTGTCTATCCAATGGCTTCATTTCTCCCAATTCTTCCTCAAGTTGTGATATTTTAGCCTCGAGCTCTTGATTTTCGGCTATTAACAACTCGGTATTATTCATTACGGTGGCCCTCAAAGCAAAATCTTCATTCCATTTAAAATATCCAGTTGATTTCCAATTTAAAGTCTCCTTCACTACCACATCTTTCATCTCTTCTTTAGTGGCGCTCAAGTCTTCAATAGCCTATTATATTTTTTATAAACGAAATTGTTTTTAATTTGAATAAGTCAATGTTGAAAGTTTAACAACTACAAGTACTAACCAAAAGCCCACTTCACCCACAAACATCAACACAACCATGTAGCAAAGACAAAAAAAATAGACATATATTCATCACCAAAATAATACATATACAAATAAAAATGAGAGTTTCTATAAGACACAACATTCTTTGGTACGCAAATTACACGACAAGTTCAACAATACACAATTTGCTCCAGTACAAAATCACTTTTAAACGTCAAATATTCTAACTTCAACATGTATATGTATTTATATGGCGTGATGTAAATATAGATGTGATTGATATTACCCGATTGTTATCAAGTGAATCTGGTATATCTTTATCCGTGATCGAAATATCTTGCACTTTGAAATTGTTTGGAAACCTCATTGAAAAAGTTGTAGTACTTTTGTAAAACATAACGTGTTCTAAATTCCATACCTATAAGTTATCAATGTTCCATTTAAAACTTTGAATCACCTAAATAGGCTAAAAACATATAATTGGGGTCTAACGGTACATAAACCTTTAGTTAAAAGCATGAACCATGCTGTTGGCCAATATGCTAAGATTACAATTAAAGAAATAATTGTTTCTGGTTGTTTAGCCGTTTTACAGATAAACATAATTTAGTTTGATGATATATTTGTTGATTCTATGATATTTTATTTTATTTTAAATTGATTTGGGTTCTTGAGTATTTTCCATCTTGTGTCGTATCTACAAAGTGTTTCCCACGTATCATGAAATGGACAGAACTCCGTCAAAAGAAAGTTGAAATAGGGAAAGATTTTAACACACTTATAGCAGTGACATAAATAAAAAAGTATGATTTTACGTAAATTACATGGGAATACACATGTAAATCAAAATGAAAATCATAGTGTGGTCACACATCTTTGATCATTGCTTTCCTCTTTCTTTTACATGGTAACAACTTCACAAATGGTGTCTGTGTGACCGCACTCTTCACAAACTTTCTTGGATATTCTTGACGTCGTGTGTAGAGGTTTGATATTTCTCCAACTTCATCATGTGATAAATCTGTTATATCTCTTTCAATGACGAAGTCAACATCCTCCATAGTTACATCAAATTGTCTATCCAATGGCTTCATTTATCCTAATTCTTCCTCAAGTTGTGATATTTTAGCCTCGAGCTCTTGATTTTCAGCAATCAACAACTCGGTATTATTCATTACGGTGGCCCTCAAAGCAAAATCTTCATTCCATTTAAAATATCCAGTTGATTTTCAATTTAAAGTCTCCTTCACTACCACATCTTTCATCTCTTCTTTAGTGGCGCTTAAGTCTTCAATAGCCTATTATATTTTTTATAAACGAAATTGTTTTTAATTTGAATAAGTCGATGTGGAAAGTTTAACAACTACAAGTGCTAACCAAAAGCCCACTTCACCCACAAACATCAACACAACCATGTAGCAAAGACAAAAAAAATAGACATATATTCATCACCAAAATAATACATATACAAATAAAAATGAGAGTTGCTATAAGACACAACATTCTTTGGTACGCAAATTACACGACAAGTTCAACAATACACAATTTGCTCCAGTACAAAATCACTTTTAAACGTCAAATATTCTAACTTCAACATGTATATGTATTTATATGGCGTGATGTAAATATAGATGTGATTGATATTACCCGATTGTTATCAAGTGAATCTGGTATATCTTTATCCGTGATCGAAATATCTTGCACTTTGAAATTGTTTGGAAACCTCATTGAAAAAGTTGTAGTACTTTTGTAAAACATAACGTGTTCTAAATTCCATACCTATAAGTTATCAATGTTCCATTTAAAACTTTGAATCACCTAAATAGGCTAAAAACATATAATTGGGGTCTAATGGTACATAAACCTTTAGTAAAAAGCATGAACCATGCTGTTGGCCAATATGCTAAGATTACAACTAAAGAAGTAATTGTTTCTGGTTGTTTAGCCGTTTTACAGATAAACATAATTTAGTTTGATGATATATTTGTTGATTCTATGATATTTTATTTTATTTTAAATTGATTTGGGTTCTTGAGTATTTTCCATCTTGTGTCGTATCTACAAAGTGTTTCCCACGTATCATGAAATGGACAGAACTCCGTCAAAAGAAAGTTAAAATAGGGAAAGATTTTAACACACTTATAGCAGTGACATAAATAAAAAAGTATGATTTTACGTAAATTACATGGGAATACACATGTAAATCAAAATGAAAATCATAGTGTGGTCACACATCTTTGATCATTGCTTTCCTCTTTCTTTTACATGGTAATAACTTCACAAATGGTGTGTGTGTGACCGCACTCTTCACACACTTTCTTGGATTTTCTTGACGTCGTGTGTAGAGGTTTGATATTTCTCCAACTTTATCATGTGATAAATCATTTATATCTCTTTCATTGACGAAGTCAACGTCCTCCATGGTTACATCAAATTGTCTATCCAATGGCTTCATTTCTCCCAATTCTTCCTCAAGTTGTGATATTTTAGCCTCGAGCTCTTGATTTTCGGCTATTAACAACTCGGTATTATTCATTACGGTGGCCCTCAAAGCAAAATCTTCATTCCATTTAAAATATCCAGTTGATTTCCAATTTAAAGTCTCCTTCACTACCACATCTTTCATCTCTTCTTTAGTGGCGCTCAAGTCTTCAATAGCCTATTATATTTTTTATAAACGAAATTGTTTTTAATTTGAATAAGTCAATGTTGAAAGTTTAACAACTACAAGTACTAACCAAAAGCCCACTTCACCCACAAACATCAACACAACCATGTAGCAAAGACAAAAAAAATAGACATATATTCATCACCAAAATAATACATATACAAATAAAAATGAGAGTTTCTATAAGACACAACATTCTTTGGTACGCAAATTACACGACAAGTTCAACAATACACAATTTTCTCCAGTACAAAATCACTTTTAAACGTCAAATATTCTAACTTCAACATGTATATGTATTTATATGGCGTGATGTAAATATAGATGTGATTGATATTACCCGATTGTTATCAAGTGAATCTGGTATATCTTTATCCGTGATCAAAATATCTTGCACTTTGAAATTGTTTGGAAACCTCATTGAAAAAGTTGTAGAACTTTTGTAAAACATAACGTGTTCTAAATTCCATACCTATAAGTTATCAATGTTCCATTTAAAACTTTGAATCACCTAAATAGGCTAAAAACATATAATTGGGGTCTAACGGTACATAAACCTTTAGTTAAAAGCATGAACCATGCTGTTGGCCAATATGCTAAGATTACAATTAAAGAAATAATTGTTTCTGGTTGTTTAGCCGTTTTACAGATAAACATAATTTAGTTTGATGATATATTTGTTGATTCTATGATATTTTATTTTATTTTAAATTGATTTGGGTTCTTGAGTATTTTCCATCTTGTGTCGTATCTACAAAGTGTTTCCCACGTATCATGAAATGGACAGAACTCCGTCAAAAGAAAGTTGAAATAGGGAAAGATTTTAACACACTTATAGCAGTGACATAAATAAAAAAGTATGATTTTACGTAAATTACATGGGAATACACATGTAAATCAAAATGAAAATCATAGTGTGGTCACACATCTTTGATCATTGCTTTCCTCTTTCTTTTAGATGGTAACAACTTCACAAATGGTGTCTGTAAGACCGCACTCTTCACACACTTTCTTGGATTTTCTTGACGTCGTGTGTAGAGGTTTGATATTTCTCCAACTTCATCATGTGAAAAATCTGTTATATCTCTTTCAATGACGAAGTCAACATCCTCCATGGTTACATCAAATTGTCTATCCAATGGCTTCATTTCTCCAAATTCTTCCTCAAGTTGTGATATTTTAGCCTCGAGCTCTTGATTTTCAGCAATCAACAACTCGGTATTATTCATTACGGTGGCCCTCAAAGCAAAATCTTCATTTCATTTAAAATATCCAGTTGATTTCCAATTTAAAGTCTCCTTCACTACCACATCTTTCATCTCTTCTTTAGTGGCGCTAAAGTCTTCAATAGCCTATTATATTTTTTGTAAACGAAATTGTTTTTAATTTGAATAAGTCGATGTGGAAAGTTTAACAACTACAAGTGCTAACCAAAACCCACTTCTCCCACAAACATCAACACAACCATGTAGCAAAGACAAAAAAAATAGACATATATTCATCACCAAAGTAATACATATACATATAAAAATGAGAGTTTCTATAAGACACAACATTCTTTGGTACGCAAATTACACGACAAGTTCAACAATACACAATTTGCTCTAGTACAAAATCACTTTTAAACGTCAAATATTCTAACTTCAACATGTATATGTATTTATATGGCGTGATGTAAATATAGATGTGATTGATATTACCCGATTGTTATCAAGTGAATCTGGTATATCTTTATCCGTGATTAAAATATCTTGCACTTTGAAATTGCTTGGAGACCTCATTGAAAAAGTTGTAGTACTTTTGTAAAACATAACAAGTTCTAAATCCCATACCTATAAGTTATCAATGTTCCGTTTAAAACTTTGAATCACCTAAATAGGCTAAAAACATACAATTGTGGTCTAGTGGCACATAAACCTTTAGTTAAAAGCATGAACCATGCTGTTGGCCAATATGCTAAGATTACAACTAAAGAAATAATTGTTTCTGGTTGTTTAGCCGTTTTACAGATAAACATAATTGAGTTTGATGATATATTTGTTAAAATTTATAATTTATTTATGTTGATTCTATGATATTTTATTTTATTTTAAATTGATTTGGGTTCTTGAGTATTTTCCATCTTGTGTCGTATCTACAAAGTGTTTCCCACGTATCATGAAATGGACAGAACTCCGTCAAAAGAAAGTATAAATAGGGAAAGATTTTAACACACTTATAGCAGTGACATAAATAAAAAAGTATGATTTTACGTAAATTACATGGGAATACACATGTAAATCAAAATGAAAATCATAGCGTGGTCACACATCTTTGATCATTGCTTTCCTCTTTCTTTTAGATGGTAATAACTTCACAAATGGTGTCTGTATGACCGCACTCTTCACACACTTTCTTGGATTTTCTTGACGTCGTGTGTAGAGGTTTGATATTTCTCCAACTTCATCATGTGATAAATCTGTTATATCTCTTTCAATAACGAAGTCAACATCCTCCATGGTTACATCAAATTGTCTATCCAATGGCTTCATTTCTCCAAATTCTTCCTCAAGTTGTGATATTTTAGCCTCGAGCTCTTGATTTTCAGCAATCAACAACTCGGTATTATTCATTACGGTGGCCCTCAAAGCAAAATCTTCATTTCATTTAAAATATCCAGTTGATTTCCAATTTAAAGTCTCCTTCACTACCACATCATTCATCTCTTCTTTAGTGGCGCTAAAGTCTTCAATAGCCTATTATATTTTTTATAAACGAAATTGTTTTTAATTTGAATAAGTCGATGTGGAAAGTTTAACAACTACAAGTGCTAACAAAAACCCACTTCTCCCACAAACATCAACACAACCATGTAGCAAAGACAAAAAAAATAGACATATATTCATCACCAAAATAATACATATACAAATAAAAATGAGAGTTTCTATAAGACACCACATTCTTTGGTACGCAAATTACACGACAAGTTCAACAATACACAATTTGCTCCAGTACAAAATCACTTTTAAACGTCAAATATTCTAACTTCAACATGTATATGTATTTATATGGCGTGATGTAAATATAGATGTGATTGATATTACCCGATTGTTATCAAGTGAATCTGGTATATCTTTATCCGTGATCAAAATATCTTGCACTTTGAAATTGCTTGGAGACCTCATTGAAAAAGTTGTAGTACTTTTGTAAAACATAACAAGTTCTAAATCCCATACCTATAAGTTATCAATGTTCCGTTTAAAACTTTGAATCACCTAAATAGGCTAAAAACATTCAATTGGGGTCTAGTGGGACATAAACCTTTAGTTAAAAGCATGAACCATGCTGTTGGCCAATATGCTAAGATTACAACTAAAGAAATAATTGTTTCTGGTTGTTTAGCCGTTTTACAGATAAACATAATTGAGTTTGATGATATATTTGTTAAAATTTATAATTTATTTATGTTGATTCTATGATATTTTATTTTATTTTAAATTGATTTGGGTTCTTGAGTATTTTCCATCTTGTGTCGTATCTACAAAGTGTTTCCCACGTATCATGAAATGGACAGAACTCCGTCAAAAGAAAGTATAAATAGGGAAAGATTTTAACACACTTATAGCAGTGACATAAATAAAAAAGTATGATTTTACGTAAATTACATGGGAATACACATGTAAATCAAAATGAAAATCATAGTGTGGTCACACATCTTTGATCATTGCTTTCCTCTTTCTTTTAGATGGTAATAACTTCACAAATGGTGTCTGTATGACCGCACTCTTCACACACTTTCTTGGATTTTCTTGACGTCGTGTGTAGAGGTTTGATATTTCTCCAACTTCATCATGTGATAAATCTGTTATATCTCTTTCAATGACGAAGTCAACATCCTCCATGGTTACATCAAATTGTCTATCCAATGGCTTCATTTCTCCAAATTCTTCCTCAAGTTGTGATATTTTAGCCTCGAGCTCTTGATTTTCAGCAATCAACAACTCGGTATTATTCATTACGGTGGCCCTCAAAGCAAAATCTTCATTTCATTTAAAATATCCAGTTGATTTCCAATTTAAAGTCTCCTTCACTACCACATCTTTCATCTCTTCTTTAGTGGCGCTAAAGTCTTCAATAGCCTATTATATTTTTTATAAACGAAATTGTTTTTAATTTGAATAAGTCGATGTGGAAAGTTTAACAACTACAAGTGCTAACCAAAAGCCCACTTCACCCACAAACATCAACACAACCATGTAGCAAAGACAAAAAAAATAGACATATATTCATCACCAAAATAATACATATACAAATAAAAATGAGAGTTTCTATAAGACACAACATTCTTTGGTACGCAAATTACACGACAAGTTCAACAATACACAATTTGCTCCAGTACAAAATCACTTTTAAACGTCAAATATTCTAACTTCAACATGTATATGTATGTATATGGCGTGATGTAAATATAGATGTGATTGATATTACCCGATTGTTATCAAGTGAATCTGGTATATCTTTATCCGTGATCGAAATATCTTGCACTTTGAAATTGTTTGGAAACCTCATTGAAAAAGTTGTAGTACTTTTGTAAAACATAACGTGTTCTAAATTTCATACCTATAAGTTATCAATGTTCCATTTAAAACTTTGAATCACCTAAATAGGCTAAAAACATATAATTGGGGTCTAACGGTACATAAACCTTTAGTTAAAAGCATGAACCATGCTGTTGGCCAATATGCTAAGATTACAACTAAAGAAACAATTGTTTCTGGTTGTTTAGCCGTTTTACAGATAAACATAATTTAGTTTGATGATATATTTGTTGATTCTATGATATTTTATTTTATTTTAAATTGATTTGGGTTCTTGAGTATTTTCCATCTTGTGTCGTATCTACAAAGTGTTTCCCACGTATCATGAAATGGACAGAACTCCGTCAAAAGAAAGTTGAAATAGGGAAAGATTTTAACACACTTATAGCAGTGACATAAATAAAAAAGTATGATTTTACTTAAATTACATGGGAATACACATGTAAATCAAAATGAAAATCATAGTGTGGTCACACATCTTTGATCATTGCTTTCCTCTTTCTTTTACATGGTAATAACTTCACAAATGGTGTGTGTGTGACCGCACTCTTCACACACTTTCTTGGATTTTCTTGACGTCGTGTGTAGAGGTTTGATATTTCTCCAACTTCATCATGTGATAAATCTGTTATATCTCTTTCAATGACGAAGTCAACATCCTCCATGGTTACATCAAATTGTCTATCCAATGGCTTCATTTCTCCCAATTCTTCCTCAAGTTGTGATATTTTAGCCTCGAGCTCTTGATTTTCAGCTATCAACAACTCGGTATTATTCATTACGGTGGCCCTCAAAGCAAAATCTTCATTCCATTTAAAATATCCAGTTGATTTCCAATTTAAAGTCTCCTTCACTACCACATCTTTCATCTCTTCTTTAGTGGCGCTAAAGTCTTCAATAGCCTATTATATTTTTTATAAACGAAATTGTTTTTAATTTGAATAAGTCAATGTGAAAAGTTTAACAACTACAAGTACTAACCAAAAGCTCACTTCACCCACAAACATCAACACAACCATGTAGCAAAGACAAAAAAAATAGACATATATTCATCACCAAAATAATACATATACAAATAAAAATGAGAGTTTCTATAAGACACAACATTCTTTGGTACGCAAATTACACGACAAGTTCAACAATACACAATTTGCTCCAGTACAAAATCACTTTTAAACGTCAAATATTCTAACTTCAACATGTATATGTATTTATATGGCGTGATGTAAATATAGATGTGATTGATATTACCCGATTGTTATCAAGTGAATCTGGTATATCTTTATCCGTGATCGAAATATCTTGCACTTTGAAATTGCTGGGAAACCTTATTGAAAAAGTTGTAGTACTTTTGTAAAACATAACGTGTTCTAAATTCCATACCTATAAGTTATCAATGTTCCGTTTAAAACTTTGAATCACCTAAATAGGCTAAAAACATACAATTGGGGTCTAGCGGTACATAAAGCTTTAGTTAAAAGCATGAACCATGCTGTTGGCCAATATGCTAAGATTACAACTAAAGAAATAATTGTTTCTGGTTGTTTAGCCGTTTTACAGATAAACATAATTGAGTTTGATGATATATTTGTTAAAATTTATAATTTATTTATGTTGATTCTATGATATTTTATTTTAAATTGATTTGGGTTCTTGAGACTTTTCCATCTTGTGTCGTATCTACAAAGTGTTTCCCACGTATCATGAAATGGACAGAACTCCGTCAAAAGAAAGTATAAATAGGGAAAGATTTTAACACACTTATAGCAGTGACATAAATAAAAAAGTATGGTTTTACGTAAATTACATGGGAATACACATGTAAATCAAAATGAAAATTATAGTGTGGTCACACATCTTTGATCATTGCTTTCCTCTTTCTTTTAGATGGTAATAACTTCACAAATGGTGTCTGTATGACCGCACTCTTCACACACTTTCTTGGATTTTCTTGACGTCGTGTGTAGAGGTTTGATATTTCTCCAACTTCATCATGTGATAAATCTGTTATATCTCTTTCAATGACGAAGTCAACATCCTCCATGGTTACATCAAATTGTCTATCCAATGGCTTCATTTCTCCAAATTCTTCCTCAAGTTGTGATATTTTAGCCTCGAGCTCTTGATTTTCAGCAATCAACAACTCGGTATTATTCATTACGGTGGCCCTCAAAGAAAAATCTTCATTTCATTTAAAATATCCAGTTGATTTCCAATTTAAAGTCTCCTTCACTACCACATCTTTCATCTCTTCTTTAGTGGCGCTAAAGTCTTCAATAGCCTATTATATTTTTTATAAACGAAATTGTTTTTAATTTGAATAAGTCGACGTGGAAAGTTTAACAACTACAAGTGCTAACCAAAAGCCCACTTCTCCCACAAACATCAACACAACCATGTAGCAAAGACAAAAAAATAAGACATATATTCATCACCAAAATAATACATATACATATAAAAATGAGAGTTTCTATAAGACACAACATTCTTTGGTACGCAAATTACACTACAAGTTCAACAATACACAATTTGCTCTAGTACAAAATCACTTTTAAACGTCAAATATTCTAACTTCAACATGTATATGTATTTATATGGCGTGATGTAAATATAGATGTGATTGATATTACCCGATTGTTATCAAGTGAATCTGGTATATCTTTATCCGTGATCAAAATATCTTGCACTTTGAAATTGCTTGGAGACCTCATTGAAAAAGTTGTAGTACTTTTGTAAAACATAACGTGTTTTAAATCCCATACCTATAAGTTATCAATGTTCCGTTTAAAACTTTGAATCACCTAAATAGGCTAAAAACATACAATTGGGGTCTAGTGGTACATAAACCTTTAGTTAAAAGCATGAACCATGCTGTTGGCCAATATGCTAAGATTACAACTAAAGAAATAATTGTTTCTGGTTGTTTAGCCGTTTTACAGATAAACATAATTGAGTTTGATGATATATTTGTTAAAATTTATAATTTATTTATGTTGATTCTATGATATTTTATTTTATTTTAAATTGATTTGGGTTCTTGAGTATTTTCCATCTTGTGTCGTATCTACAAAGTGTTTCCCACGTATCATGAAATGGACAGAACTCCGTCAAAAGAAAATTGAAATCGGGAAAGATTTTAACACACTTATAGCAGTGACATAAATAAAAAAGTATGATTTTACGTAAATTACATGGGAATACACATGTAAATCAAAATGAAAATCATAGTATGGTCACACATCTTTGATCATTGCTTTCCTCTTTCTTTTAGATGGTAATAACTTCACAAATGGTGTCTGTATGAGCGCACTCTTCACACACTTTCTTGAATTTTCTTGACGTCGTGTGTAGAGGTTTGATATTTCTCCAACTTCATCATGTGATAAATCTGTTATATCTCTTTCAATGACGAAGTCAACATCCTCCAAGGTTACATGAAATTGTCTATCCAATGGCTTCATTTCTCCAAATTCTTCCTCAAGTTGTGATATTTTAGCCTCGAGCTCTTGATTTTCAGCAATCAACAACTCGGTATTATTCATTACGGTGGCCCTCAAAGCAAAATCTTCATTTCATTTAAAATATCCAGTTGATTTCCAATTTAAAGTCTCCTTAACTACCACATCTTTCATCTCTTCTTTAGTGGCGCTCAAGTCTTCAATAGCGTATTATATTATTTATAAACGAACTTGTTTTTAATTTGAATAAGTCGATGTGGAAAGTTTAACAACTACAAGTGCTAACCAAAAGCCCACTTCACCCACAAACATCAACACAACCATGTAGCAAAGACAAAAAAAATAGACATATATCCATCACCAAAATAATACACATACATATAAAAATGAGAGTTTCTATAAGACACAACATTCTTTGTTACGCAAATTACACGACAAGTTCAACAATACACAATTTGCTCCAGTACAAAATCACTTTTAAACGTCAAATATTCTAACTTCAACATGTATATGTATATATATGGCATGATGTAAAAATAGATGTGATTGATATTACCCGATTGTTATCAAGTGAATCTGGTATATCTTTATCCGTGATCGAAATATCTTGCACTTTGAAATTGTTTGGAAACCTCATTGAAAAAGTTGTAGTACTTTTGTAAAACATAACGTGTTCTAAATTCCATACCTATAAGTTATCAATGTTCCGTTTAAAACTTTGAATCACCTAAATAGGCTAAAAACATATAATTGGGGTCTAACGGTACATAAACCTTTAGTTAAAAGCAGTAACCATGCTGTTGGCCAATATGCTAAGATTACAACTAAAGAAATAATTGTTTCTAGTTGTTTAGCCGTTTTACAGATAAACATAATTGAGTTTGATGATATATTTGTTAAAATTTATAATTTATTTATGTTGATTCTATGATATTTTATTTTAAATTGATTTGGGTTCTTGAGTATTTTCCATCTTGTGTCGTATCTACAAAGTGTTTCCCACGTATCATGAAATGGACAGAACTCCGTCAAAAGAAAGTTGAAATAGGGAAAGATTTTAACACACTTATAGCAGTGACATAAATAAAAAAGTATGATTTTACGTAAATTACATGGGAATACACATGTAAATCAAAATGAAAATCATAGTGTGGTCACACATCTTTGATCATTGCTTTCCTCTTTCTTTTACATGGTAATAACTTCACAAATGGTGTGTGTGTGACCGCACTCTTCACACACTTTCTTGGATTTTCTTGACGTCGTGTGTAGAGGTTTGATATTTCTCCAACTTCATCATGTGATAAATCTGTTATATCTCTTTCAATGACGAAGTCAACATCCTCCAAGGTTACATGAAATTGTCTATCCAATGGCTTCATTTCTCCAAATTCTTCCTCAAGTTGTGATATTTTAGCCTCGAGCTCTTGATTTTCAGCAATCAACAACTCGGTATTATTCATTACGGTGGCCCTCAAAGCAAAATCTTCATTTCATTTAAAATATCCAGTTGATTTCCAATTTAAAGTCTCCTTAACTACCACATCTTTCATCTCTTCTTTAGTGGCGCTCAAGTCTTCAATAGCGTATTATATTATTTATAAACGAACTTGTTTTTAATTTGAATAAGTCGATGTGGAAAGTTTAACAACTACAAGTGCTAACCAAAAGCCCACTTCACCCACAAACATCAACACAACCATGTAGCAAAGACAAAAAAAATAGACATATATCCATCACCAAAATAATACACATACATATAAAAATGAGAGTTTCTATAAGACACAACATTCTTTGTTACGCAAATTACACGACAAGTTCAACAATACACAATTTGCTCCAGTACAAAATCACTTTTAAACGTCAAATATTCTAACTTCAACATGTATATGTATATATATGGCATGATGTAAAAATAGATGTGATTGATATTACCCGATTGTTATCAAGTGAATCTGGTATATCTTTATCCGTGATCGAAATATCTTGCACTTTGAAATTGTTTGGAAACCTCATTGAAAAAGTTGTAGTACTTTTGTAAAACATAACGTGTTCTAAATTCCATACCTATAAGTTATCAATGTTCCGTTTAAAACTTTGAATCACCTAAATAGGCTAAAAACATATAATTGGGGTCTAACGGTACATAAACCTTTAGTTAAAAGCAGTAACCATGCTGTTGGCCAATATGCTAAGATTACAACTAAAGAAATAATTGTTTCTAGTTGTTTAGCCGTTTTACAGATAAACATAATTGAGTTTGATGATATATTTGTTAAAATTTATAATTTATTTATGTTGATTCTATGATATTTTATTTTAAATTGATTTGGGTTCTTGAGTATTTTCCATCTTGTGTCGTATCTACAAAGTGTTTCCCACGTATCATGAAATGGACAGAACTCCGTCAAAAGAAAGTTGAAATAGGGAAAGATTTTAACACACTTATAGCAGTGACATAAATAAAAAAGTATGATTTTACGTAAATTACATGGGAATACACATGTAAATCAAAATGAAAATCATAGTGTGGTCACACATCTTTGATCATTGCTTTCCTCTTTCTTTTACATGGTAATAACTTCACAAATGGTGTGTGTGTGACCGCACTCTTCACACACTTTCTTGGATTTTCTTGACGTCGTGTGTAGAGGTTTGATATTTCTCCAACTTCATCATGTGATAAATCTGTTATATCTCTTTCAATGACGAAGTCAACATCCTCCATGGTTACATCAAATTGTCTATTCAATGGCTTCATTTCTCCCAATTCTTCCTCAAGTTGTGATATTTTAGCCTCGAGCTCTTGATTTTGCAGCTATCAATAACTCTGTATTATTCATTACGGTGGCCTTCAAAGCAAAATCTTCATTCCATTTAAAATATCCAGTTGATTTCCAATTTAAAGTCTCCTTCACTACCAGATCTTTCATCTCTTCTTTAGTGGCGCTCAAGTCTTCAATAGCCTATTATATTTTTTATAAACGAAATTGTTTTTAATTTGAATAAGTCGATGTGGAAAGTTTAACAACTACAAGTGCTAACCAAAAGCCCACTTCACCCACAAACATCAACACAACCATGTAGCAAAGACAAAAAAAATAGACATATATCCATCACCAAAATAATACACATACATATAAAAATGAGAGTTTTTATAAGACACAACATTCTTTGTTACGCAAATTACACGACAAGTTCAACAATACACAATTTGCTCCAGTACAAAATCACTTTTAAACGTCAAATATTCTAACTTCAACATGTATATGTATATATGTGGCATGATGTAAATATAGATGTGATTGATATTACCCGATTGTTATCAAGTGAATCTGGTATATCTTTATCCGTGATCGAAATATCTTGCACTTTGAAATTGTTTGGAAACCTCATTGAAAAAGTTGTAGTACTTTTGTAAAACATAACGTGTTCTAAATTTCATACCTATAAGTTATCAATGTTCCATTTAAAACTTTGAATCACCTAAATAGGCTAAAAACATATAATTGGGGTCTAACGGTACATAAACCTTTAGTTAAAAGCATGAACCATGCTGTTGGCCAATATGCTAAGATTACAACTAAAGAAACAATTGTTTCTGGTTGTTTAGCCGTTTTACAGATAAACATAATTTAGTTTGATGATATATTTGTTGATTCTATGATATTTTATTTTATTTTAAATTGATTTGGGTTCTTGAGTATTTTCCATCTTGTGTCGTATCTACAAAGTGTTTCCCACGTATCATGAAATGGACAGAACTCCGTCAAAAGAAAGTTAAAATAGGGAAAGATTTTAACACACTTATAGCAGTGACATAAATAAAAAAGTATGATTTTACGTAAATTACATGGGAATACACATGTAAATCAAAATGAAAATCATAGTGTGGTCACACATCTTTGATCATTGCTTTCCTCTTTCTTTTACATGGTAATAACTTCACAAATGGTGTGTGTGTGACCGCACTCTTCACACACTTTCTTGGATTTTCTTGACGTCGTGTGTAGAGGTTTGATATTTCTCCAACTTTATCATGTGATAAATCATTTATATCTCTTTCATTGACGAAGTCAACGTCCTCCATGGTTACATCAAATTGTCTATCCAATGGCTTCATTTCTCCCAATTCTTCCTCAAGTTGTGATATTTTAGCCTCGAGCTCTTGATTTTCGGCTATTAACAACTCGGTATTATTCATTACGGTGGCCCTCAAAGCAAAATCTTCATTCCATTTAAAATATCCAGTTGATTTCCAATTTAAAGTCTCCTTCACTACCACATCTTTCATCTCTTCTTTAGTGGCGCTCAAGTCTTCAATAGCCTATTATATTTTTTATAAACGAAATTGTTTTTAATTTGAATAAGTCAATGTTGAAAGTTTAACAACTACAAGTACTAACCAAAAGCCCACTTCACCCACAAACATCAACACAACCATGTAGCAAAGACAAAAAAAATAGACATATATTCATCACCAAAATAATACATATACAAATAAAAATGAGAGTTTCTATAAGACACAACATTCTTTGGTACGCAAATTACACGACAAGTTCAACAATACACAATTTTCTCCAGTACAAAATCACTTTTAAACGTCAAATATTCTAACTTCAACATGTATATGTATTTATATGGCGTGATGTAAATATAGATGTGATTGATATTACCCGATTGTTATCAAGTGAATCTGGTATATCTTTATCCGTGATCAAAATATCTTGCACTTTGAAATTGTTTGGAAACCTCATTGAAAAAGTTGTAGAACTTTTGTAAAACATAACGTGTTCTAAATTCCATACCTATAAGTTATCAATGTTCCATTTAAAACTTTGAATCACCTAAATAGGCTAAAAACATATAATTGGGGTCTAACGGTACATAAACCTTTAGTTAAAAGCATGAACCATGCTGTTGGCCAATATGCTAAGATTACAATTAAAGAAATAATTGTTTCTGGTTGTTTAGCCGTTTTACAGATAAACATAATTTAGTTTGATGATATATTTGTTGATTCTATGATATTTTATTTTATTTTAAATTGATTTGGGTTCTTGAGTATTTTCCATCTTGTGTCGTATCTACAAAGTGTTTCCCACGTATCATGAAATGGACAGAACTCCGTCAAAAGAAAGTTGAAATAGGGAAAGATTTTAACACACTTATAGCAGTGACATAAATAAAAAAGTATGATTTTACGTAAATTACATGGGAATACACATGTAAATCAAAATGAAAATCATAGTGTGGTCACACATCTTTGATCATTGCTTTCCTCTTTCTTTTAGATGGTAACAACTTCACAAATGGTGTCTGTAAGACCGCACTCTTCACACACTTTCTTGGATTTTCTTGACGTCGTGTGTAGAGGTTTGATATTTCTCCAACTTCATCATGTGAAAAATCTGTTATATCTCTTTCAATGACGAAGTCAACATCCTCCATGGTTACATCAAATTGTCTATCCAATGGCTTCATTTCTCCAAATTCTTCCTCAAGTTGTGATATTTTAGCCTCGAGCTCTTGATTTTCAGCAATCAACAACTCGGTATTATTCATTACGGTGGCCCTCAAAGCAAAATCTTCATTTCATTTAAAATATCCAGTTGATTTCCAATTTAAAGTCTCCTTCACTACCACATCTTTCATCTCTTCTTTAGTGGCGCTAAAGTCTTCAATAGCCTATTATATTTTTTGTAAACGAAATTGTTTTTAATTTGAATAAGTCGATGTGGAAAGTTTAACAACTACAAGTGCTAACCAAAACCCACTTCTCCCACAAACATCAACACAACCATGTAGCAAAGACAAAAAAAATAGACATATATTCATCACCAAAGTAATACATATACATATAAAAATGAGAGTTTCTATAAGACACAACATTCTTTGGTACGCAAATTACACGACAAGTTCAACAATACACAATTTGCTCTAGTACAAAATCACTTTTAAACGTCAAATATTCTAACTTCAACATGTATATGTATTTATATGGCGTGATGTAAATATAGATGTGATTGATATTACCCGATTGTTATCAAGTGAATCTGGTATATCTTTATCCGTGATTAAAATATCTTGCACTTTGAAATTGCTTGGAGACCTCATTGAAAAAGTTGTAGTACTTTTGTAAAACATAACAAGTTCTAAATCCCATACCTATAAGTTATCAATGTTCCGTTTAAAACTTTGAATCACCTAAATAGGCTAAAAACATACAATTGTGGTCTAGTGGCACATAAACCTTTAGTTAAAAGCATGAACCATGCTGTTGGCCAATATGCTAAGATTACAACTAAAGAAATAATTGTTTCTGGTTGTTTAGCCGTTTTACAGATAAACATAATTGAGTTTGATGATATATTTGTTAAAATTTATAATTTATTTATGTTGATTCTATGATATTTTATTTTATTTTAAATTGATTTGGGTTCTTGAGTATTTTCCATCTTGTGTCGTATCTACAAAGTGTTTCCCACGTATCATGAAATGGACAGAACTCCGTCAAAAGAAAGTATAAATAGGGAAAGATTTTAACACACTTATAGCAGTGACATAAATAAAAAAGTATGATTTTACGTAAATTACATGGGAATACACATGTAAATCAAAATGAAAATCATAGCGTGGTCACACATCTTTGATCATTGCTTTCCTCTTTCTTTTAGATGGTAATAACTTCACAAATGGTGTCTGTATGACCGCACTCTTCACACACTTTCTTGGATTTTCTTGACGTCGTGTGTAGAGGTTTGATATTTCTCCAACTTCATCATGTGATAAATCTGTTATATCTCTTTCAATAACGAAGTCAACATCCTCCATGGTTACATCAAATTGTCTATCCAATGGCTTCATTTCTCCAAATTCTTCCTCAAGTTGTGATATTTTAGCCTCGAGCTCTTGATTTTCAGCAATCAACAACTCGGTATTATTCATTACGGTGGCCCTCAAAGCAAAATCTTCATTTCATTTAAAATATCCAGTTGATTTCCAATTTAAAGTCTCCTTCACTACCACATCATTCATCTCTTCTTTAGTGGCGCTAAAGTCTTCAATAGCCTATTATATTTTTTATAAACGAAATTGTTTTTAATTTGAATAAGTCGATGTGGAAAGTTTAACAACTACAAGTGCTAACAAAAACCCACTTCTCCCACAAACATCAACACAACCATGTAGCAAAGACAAAAAAAATAGACATATATTCATCACCAAAATAATACATATACAAATAAAAATGAGAGTTTCTATAAGACACCACATTCTTTGGTACGCAAATTACACGACAAGTTCAACAATACACAATTTGCTCCAGTACAAAATCACTTTTAAACGTCAAATATTCTAACTTCAACATGTATATGTATTTATATGGCGTGATGTAAATATAGATGTGATTGATATTACCCGATTGTTATCAAGTGAATCTGGTATATCTTTATCCGTGATCAAAATATCTTGCACTTTGAAATTGCTTGGAGACCTCATTGAAAAAGTTGTAGTACTTTTGTAAAACATAACAAGTTCTAAATCCCATACCTATAAGTTATCAATGTTCCGTTTAAAACTTTGAATCACCTAAATAGGCTAAAAACATTCAATTGGGGTCTAGTGGGACATAAACCTTTAGTTAAAAGCATGAACCATGCTGTTGGCCAATATGCTAAGATTACAACTAAAGAAATAATTGTTTCTGGTTGTTTAGCCGTTTTACAGATAAACATAATTGAGTTTGATGATATATTTGTTAAAATTTATAATTTATTTATGTTGATTCTATGATATTTTATTTTATTTTAAATTGATTTGGGTTCTTGAGTATTTTCCATCTTGTGTCGTATCTACAAAGTGTTTCCCACGTATCATGAAATGGACAGAACTCCGTCAAAAGAAAGTATAAATAGGGAAAGATTTTAACACACTTATAGCAGTGACATAAATAAAAAAGTATGATTTTACGTAAATTACATGGGAATACACATGTAAATCAAAATGAAAATCATAGTGTGGTCACACATCTTTGATCATTGCTTTCCTCTTTCTTTTAGATGGTAATAACTTCACAAATGGTGTCTGTATGACCGCACTCTTCACACACTTTCTTGGATTTTCTTGACGTCGTGTGTAGAGGTTTGATATTTCTCCAACTTCATCATGTGATAAATCTGTTATATCTCTTTCAATGACGAAGTCAACATCCTCCATGGTTACATCAAATTGTCTATCCAATGGCTTCATTTCTCCAAATTCTTCCTCAAGTTGTGATATTTTAGCCTCGAGCTCTTGATTTTCAGCAATCAACAACTCGGTATTATTCATTACGGTGGCCCTCAAAGCAAAATCTTCATTTCATTTAAAATATCCAGTTGATTTCCAATTTAAAGTCTCCTTCACTACCACATCTTTCATCTCTTCTTTAGTGGCGCTAAAGTCTTCAATAGCCTATTATATTTTTTATAAACGAAATTGTTTTTAATTTGAATAAGTCGATGTGGAAAGTTTAACAACTACAAGTGCTAACCAAAAGCCCACTTCACCCACAAACATCAACACAACCATGTAGCAAAGACAAAAAAAATAGACATATATTCATCACCAAAATAATACATATACAAATAAAAATGAGAGTTTCTATAAGACACAACATTCTTTGGTACGCAAATTACACGACAAGTTCAACAATACACAATTTGCTCCAGTACAAAATCACTTTTAAACGTCAAATATTCTAACTTCAACATGTATATGTATGTATATGGCGTGATGTAAATATAGATGTGATTGATATTACCCGATTGTTATCAAGTGAATCTGGTATATCTTTATCCGTGATCGAAATATCTTGCACTTTGAAATTGTTTGGAAACCTCATTGAAAAAGTTGTAGTACTTTTGTAAAACATAACGTGTTCTAAATTTCATACCTATAAGTTATCAATGTTCCATTTAAAACTTTGAATCACCTAAATAGGCTAAAAACATATAATTGGGGTCTAACGGTACATAAACCTTTAGTTAAAAGCATGAACCATGCTGTTGGCCAATATGCTAAGATTACAACTAAAGAAACAATTGTTTCTGGTTGTTTAGCCGTTTTACAGATAAACATAATTTAGTTTGATGATATATTTGTTGATTCTATGATATTTTATTTTATTTTAAATTGATTTGGGTTCTTGAGTATTTTCCATCTTGTGTCGTATCTACAAAGTGTTTCCCACGTATCATGAAATGGACAGAACTCCGTCAAAAGAAAGTTGAAATAGGGAAAGATTTTAACACACTTATAGCAGTGACATAAATAAAAAAGTATGATTTTACTTAAATTACATGGGAATACACATGTAAATCAAAATGAAAATCATAGTGTGGTCACACATCTTTGATCATTGCTTTCCTCTTTCTTTTACATGGTAATAACTTCACAAATGGTGTGTGTGTGACCGCACTCTTCACACACTTTCTTGGATTTTCTTGACGTCGTGTGTAGAGGTTTGATATTTCTCCAACTTCATCATGTGATAAATCTGTTATATCTCTTTCAATGACGAAGTCAACATCCTCCATGGTTACATCAAATTGTCTATCCAATGGCTTCATTTCTCCCAATTCTTCCTCAAGTTGTGATATTTTAGCCTCGAGCTCTTGATTTTCAGCTATCAACAACTCGGTATTATTCATTACGGTGGCCCTCAAAGCAAAATCTTCATTCCATTTAAAATATCCAGTTGATTTCCAATTTAAAGTCTCCTTCACTACCACATCTTTCATCTCTTCTTTAGTGGCGCTAAAGTCTTCAATAGCCTATTATATTTTTTATAAACGAAATTGTTTTTAATTTGAATAAGTCAATGTGAAAAGTTTAACAACTACAAGTACTAACCAAAAGCTCACTTCACCCACAAACATCAACACAACCATGTAGCAAAGACAAAAAAAATAGACATATATTCATCACCAAAATAATACATATACAAATAAAAATGAGAGTTTCTATAAGACACAACATTCTTTGGTACGCAAATTACACGACAAGTTCAACAATACACAATTTGCTCCAGTACAAAATCACTTTTAAACGTCAAATATTCTAACTTCAACATGTATATGTATTTATATGGCGTGATGTAAATATAGATGTGATTGATATTACCCGATTGTTATCAAGTGAATCTGGTATATCTTTATCCGTGATCGAAATATCTTGCACTTTGAAATTGCTGGGAAACCTTATTGAAAAAGTTGTAGTACTTTTGTAAAACATAACGTGTTCTAAATTCCATACCTATAAGTTATCAATGTTCCGTTTAAAACTTTGAATCACCTAAATAGGCTAAAAACATACAATTGGGGTCTAGCGGTACATAAAGCTTTAGTTAAAAGCATGAACCATGCTGTTGGCCAATATGCTAAGATTACAACTAAAGAAATAATTGTTTCTGGTTGTTTAGCCGTTTTACAGATAAACATAATTGAGTTTGATGATATATTTGTTAAAATTTATAATTTATTTATGTTGATTCTATGATATTTTATTTTAAATTGATTTGGGTTCTTGAGACTTTTCCATCTTGTGTCGTATCTACAAAGTGTTTCCCACGTATCATGAAATGGACAGAACTCCGTCAAAAGAAAGTATAAATAGGGAAAGATTTTAACACACTTATAGCAGTGACATAAATAAAAAAGTATGGTTTTACGTAAATTACATGGGAATACACATGTAAATCAAAATGAAAATTATAGTGTGGTCACACATCTTTGATCATTGCTTTCCTCTTTCTTTTAGATGGTAATAACTTCACAAATGGTGTCTGTATGACCGCACTCTTCACACACTTTCTTGGATTTTCTTGACGTCGTGTGTAGAGGTTTGATATTTCTCCAACTTCATCATGTGATAAATCTGTTATATCTCTTTCAATGACGAAGTCAACATCCTCCATGGTTACATCAAATTGTCTATCCAATGGCTTCATTTCTCCAAATTCTTCCTCAAGTTGTGATATTTTAGCCTCGAGCTCTTGATTTTCAGCAATCAACAACTCGGTATTATTCATTACGGTGGCCCTCAAAGAAAAATCTTCATTTCATTTAAAATATCCAGTTGATTTCCAATTTAAAGTCTCCTTCACTACCACATCTTTCATCTCTTCTTTAGTGGCGCTAAAGTCTTCAATAGCCTATTATATTTTTTATAAACGAAATTGTTTTTAATTTGAATAAGTCGACGTGGAAAGTTTAACAACTACAAGTGCTAACCAAAAGCCCACTTCTCCCACAAACATCAACACAACCATGTAGCAAAGACAAAAAAATAAGACATATATTCATCACCAAAATAATACATATACATATAAAAATGAGAGTTTCTATAAGACACAACATTCTTTGGTACGCAAATTACACTACAAGTTCAACAATACACAATTTGCTCTAGTACAAAATCACTTTTAAACGTCAAATATTCTAACTTCAACATGTATATGTATTTATATGGCGTGATGTAAATATAGATGTGATTGATATTACCCGATTGTTATCAAGTGAATCTGGTATATCTTTATCCGTGATCAAAATATCTTGCACTTTGAAATTGCTTGGAGACCTCATTGAAAAAGTTGTAGTACTTTTGTAAAACATAACGTGTTTTAAATCCCATACCTATAAGTTATCAATGTTCCGTTTAAAACTTTGAATCACCTAAATAGGCTAAAAACATACAATTGGGGTCTAGTGGTACATAAACCTTTAGTTAAAAGCATGAACCATGCTGTTGGCCAATATGCTAAGATTACAACTAAAGAAATAATTGTTTCTGGTTGTTTAGCCGTTTTACAGATAAACATAATTGAGTTTGATGATATATTTGTTAAAATTTATAATTTATTTATGTTGATTCTATGATATTTTATTTTATTTTAAATTGATTTGGGTTCTTGAGTATTTTCCATCTTGTGTCGTATCTACAAAGTGTTTCCCACGTATCATGAAATGGACAGAACTCCGTCAAAAGAAAATTGAAATCGGGAAAGATTTTAACACACTTATAGCAGTGACATAAATAAAAAAGTATGATTTTACGTAAATTACATGGGAATACACATGTAAATCAAAATGAAAATCATAGTATGGTCACACATCTTTGATCATTGCTTTCCTCTTTCTTTTAGATGGTAATAACTTCACAAATGGTGTCTGTATGAGCGCACTCTTCACACACTTTCTTGAATTTTCTTGACGTCGTGTGTAGAGGTTTGATATTTCTCCAACTTCATCATGTGATAAATCTGTTATATCTCTTTCAATGACGAAGTCAACATCCTCCAAGGTTACATGAAATTGTCTATCCAATGGCTTCATTTCTCCAAATTCTTCCTCAAGTTGTGATATTTTAGCCTCGAGCTCTTGATTTTCAGCAATCAACAACTCGGTATTATTCATTACGGTGGCCCTCAAAGCAAAATCTTCATTTCATTTAAAATATCCAGTTGATTTCCAATTTAAAGTCTCCTTAACTACCACATCTTTCATCTCTTCTTTAGTGGCGCTCAAGTCTTCAATAGCGTATTATATTATTTATAAACGAACTTGTTTTTAATTTGAATAAGTCGATGTGGAAAGTTTAACAACTACAAGTGCTAACCAAAAGCCCACTTCACCCACAAACATCAACACAACCATGTAGCAAAGACAAAAAAAATAGACATATATCCATCACCAAAATAATACACATACATATAAAAATGAGAGTTTCTATAAGACACAACATTCTTTGTTACGCAAATTACACGACAAGTTCAACAATACACAATTTGCTCCAGTACAAAATCACTTTTAAACGTCAAATATTCTAACTTCAACATGTATATGTATATATATGGCATGATGTAAAAATAGATGTGATTGATATTACCCGATTGTTATCAAGTGAATCTGGTATATCTTTATCCGTGATCGAAATATCTTGCACTTTGAAATTGTTTGGAAACCTCATTGAAAAAGTTGTAGTACTTTTGTAAAACATAACGTGTTCTAAATTCCATACCTATAAGTTATCAATGTTCCGTTTAAAACTTTGAATCACCTAAATAGGCTAAAAACATATAATTGGGGTCTAACGGTACATAAACCTTTAGTTAAAAGCAGTAACCATGCTGTTGGCCAATATGCTAAGATTACAACTAAAGAAATAATTGTTTCTAGTTGTTTAGCCGTTTTACAGATAAACATAATTGAGTTTGATGATATATTTGTTAAAATTTATAATTTATTTATGTTGATTCTATGATATTTTATTTTAAATTGATTTGGGTTCTTGAGTATTTTCCATCTTGTGTCGTATCTACAAAGTGTTTCCCACGTATCATGAAATGGACAGAACTCCGTCAAAAGAAAGTTGAAATAGGGAAAGATTTTAACACACTTATAGCAGTGACATAAATAAAAAAGTATGATTTTACGTAAATTACATGGGAATACACATGTAAATCAAAATGAAAATCATAGTGTGGTCACACATCTTTGATCATTGCTTTCCTCTTTCTTTTACATGGTAATAACTTCACAAATGGTGTGTGTGTGACCGCACTCTTCACACACTTTCTTGGATTTTCTTGACGTCGTGTGTAGAGGTTTGATATTTCTCCAACTTCATCATGTGATAAATCTGTTATATCTCTTTCAATGACGAAGTCAACATCCTCCAAGGTTACATGAAATTGTCTATCCAATGGCTTCATTTCTCCAAATTCTTCCTCAAGTTGTGATATTTTAGCCTCGAGCTCTTGATTTTCAGCAATCAACAACTCGGTATTATTCATTACGGTGGCCCTCAAAGCAAAATCTTCATTTCATTTAAAATATCCAGTTGATTTCCAATTTAAAGTCTCCTTAACTACCACATCTTTCATCTCTTCTTTAGTGGCGCTCAAGTCTTCAATAGCGTATTATATTATTTATAAACGAACTTGTTTTTAATTTGAATAAGTCGATGTGGAAAGTTTAACAACTACAAGTGCTAACCAAAAGCCCACTTCACCCACAAACATCAACACAACCATGTAGCAAAGACAAAAAAAATAGACATATATCCATCACCAAAATAATACACATACATATAAAAATGAGAGTTTCTATAAGACACAACATTCTTTGTTACGCAAATTACACGACAAGTTCAACAATACACAATTTGCTCCAGTACAAAATCACTTTTAAACGTCAAATATTCTAACTTCAACATGTATATGTATATATATGGCATGATGTAAAAATAGATGTGATTGATATTACCCGATTGTTATCAAGTGAATCTGGTATATCTTTATCCGTGATCGAAATATCTTGCACTTTGAAATTGTTTGGAAACCTCATTGAAAAAGTTGTAGTACTTTTGTAAAACATAACGTGTTCTAAATTCCATACCTATAAGTTATCAATGTTCCGTTTAAAACTTTGAATCACCTAAATAGGCTAAAAACATATAATTGGGGTCTAACGGTACATAAACCTTTAGTTAAAAGCAGTAACCATGCTGTTGGCCAATATGCTAAGATTACAACTAAAGAAATAATTGTTTCTAGTTGTTTAGCCGTTTTACAGATAAACATAATTGAGTTTGATGATATATTTGTTAAAATTTATAATTTATTTATGTTGATTCTATGATATTTTATTTTAAATTGATTTGGGTTCTTGAGTATTTTCCATCTTGTGTCGTATCTACAAAGTGTTTCCCACGTATCATGAAATGGACAGAACTCCGTCAAAAGAAAGTTGAAATAGGGAAAGATTTTAACACACTTATAGCAGTGACATAAATAAAAAAGTATGATTTTACGTAAATTACATGGGAATACACATGTAAATCAAAATGAAAATCATAGTGTGGTCACACATCTTTGATCATTGCTTTCCTCTTTCTTTTACATGGTAATAACTTCACAAATGGTGTGTGTGTGACCGCACTCTTCACACACTTTCTTGGATTTTCTTGACGTCGTGTGTAGAGGTTTGATATTTCTCCAACTTCATCATGTGATAAATCTGTTATATCTCTTTCAATGACGAAGTCAACATCCTCCATGGTTACATCAAATTGTCTATTCAATGGCTTCATTTCTCCCAATTCTTCCTCAAGTTGTGATATTTTAGCCTCGAGCTCTTGATTTTGCAGCTATCAATAACTCTGTATTATTCATTACGGTGGCCTTCAAAGCAAAATCTTCATTCCATTTAAAATATCCAGTTGATTTCCAATTTAAAGTCTCCTTCACTACCAGATCTTTCATCTCTTCTTTAGTGGCGCTCAAGTCTTCAATAGCCTATTATATTTTTTATAAACGAAATTGTTTTTAATTTGAATAAGTCGATGTGGAAAGTTTAACAACTACAAGTGCTAACCAAAAGCCCACTTCACCCACAAACATCAACACAACCATGTAGCAAAGACAAAAAAAATAGACATATATCCATCACCAAAATAATACACATACATATAAAAATGAGAGTTTTTATAAGACACAACATTCTTTGTTACGCAAATTACACGACAAGTTCAACAATACACAATTTGCTCCAGTACAAAATCACTTTTAAACGTCAAATATTCTAACTTCAACATGTATATGTATATATGTGGCATGATGTAAATATAGATGTGATTGATATTACCCGATTGTTATCAAGTGAATCTGGTATATCTTTATCCGTGATCGAAATATCTTGCACTTTGAAATTGTTTGGAAACCTCATTGAAAAAGTTGTAGTACTTTTGTAAAACATAACGTGTTCTAAATTCCATACCTATAAGTTATCAATGTTCCGTTTAAAACTTTGAATCACCTAAATAGGCTAAAAACATACAATTGGGGTCTAACGGTACATAAACCTTTAGTTAAAAGCATGAACCATGCTGTTGGCCAATATGCTAAGATTACAACTAAAGAAATAATTGTTTCTGGTTGTTTAGCCGTTTTACAGATAAACATAATTGAGTTTGATGATATATTTGTTAAAATTTATAATTTATTTATGTTGATTCTATGATATTTGATTTTATTTTAAATTGATTTGGGTTCTTGAGTATTTTCCATCTTGTGTCGTATCTACAAAGTGTTTCCCACGTATCATGAAATGGACAGAACTCCGTCAAAAGAAAGTTGAAATAGGGAAAAATTTTAACACACTTATAGCAGTGACATAAATAAAAAAGTATGATTTTACGTAAATTACATGGGAATACACATGTAAATCAAAATGAAAATCATAGTGTGGTCACACATCTTTGATCATTGCTTTCCTCTTTCTTTTACATGGTAATAACTTCACAAATGGTGTGTGTGTGACCGCACTCTTCACACACTTTCTTGGATTTTCTTGACGTCGTGTGTAGAGGTTTGATATTTCTCCAACTTTCTCATGTGATAAATCTGTTATATCTCTTTCAATGACGAAGTCAACGTCCTCCATGGTTACATCAAATTGTCTATCCAATGGCTTCATTTCTCTCAATTCTTCCTCAAGTTGTGATATTTTAGCCTCAAACTCTTGATTTTCAGCAATTAACAACTCGGTATTATTCATTACAGTGGCCTTCAAAGCAAAATCTTCATTCCATTTAAAATATCCAGTTGATTTCCAATTTAAAGTCTCATTCACTACCACATCTTTGATCTCTTCTTTAGTGGCGCTGAAGTCTTCAATAGCCTATTATATATTTTTTATAAACGAAATTGTTTTTAATTTGAATAAGTCAATGTGGAAAGTTTAACAACTACAAGTGCTAACCAATAACCCACTTCACCCACAAACATCAACACAACCATGTAGCAAAGACAAAAAAAATAGACATATATTCATCACCAAAATAATACATATACATATAAAAATGAGAGTTTCTATAAGACACAACATTCTTTGGTACGCAAATTACACGACAAGTTCAACAATACACAATTTGCTCCAGTACAAAATCACTTTTAAACGTCAAATATTCTAACTTCAACATGTATATGTATTTATATGGCGTGATGTAAATGTAGATGTGATTGATATTACCCAATTGTTATCAAGTGAATCTGGTATATCTTTATCCGTGATCGAAATATCTTGCACTTTGAAATTGCTTGGAGACCTCATTGAAAAAGTTGTAGTACTTTTGTAAAACATAACGTGTTCTAAATCTCATACCTATAAGTTATCAATGTTCCGTTTAAAACTTTGAATCACCTAAATAGGCTAAAAACATACAATTGGGGTCTAGCGGTACATAAACCTTTAGTTAAAAGCATGAACCATGCTGTTGGCCAATATGCTAAGATTACAACTAAAGAAATAATTGTTTCTGGTTGTTTAGCCGTTTTATAAATAAACATAATTGAGTTTGATGATATATTTGTTAAAATTTATAATTTATTTATGTTGATTCTATGATATTTTATTTTATTTTAAATTGATTTGGGTTCTTGAGTATTTTCCATCTTGTGTCGTATCTACAAAGTGTTTCCCACGTATCATGAAATGGACAGAACTCCGTCAAAAGAAAGTTGAAATAGGGAAAGATTTTAACACTCATATAGCAGTGACATAACTAAAAAAGTATGATTTTACGTAAATTACATGGGAATACACATGTAAATCAAAATGAAAATCATAGTGTGGTCACACATCTTTGATCATTGCTTTCCTCTTTCTTTTACATGGTAATAACTTCACAAATGGTGTCTGTGTGACCGCACTCTTCACACACTTTCTTGGATTTTCTTGACATCGTGTGTAGAGGTTTGATATTTCTCCAACTTCATCATGTGATAAATCTGTTATCTCTCTTTCAATGACGAAGTCAACATCCTCCATGGTTACATCAAATTGTCTATCCAATGGCTTCATTTCTCCCAATTCTTGCTCAAGTTGTGATATTTTAGCCTCGAGTTCTTGATTTTCAGTAATCAACAACTCGGTATTATTCATTACAGTGGCCCTCAAAGCAAAATCTTCATTCCATTTAAAATATCTAGTTGATTTCTAATTTAAAGTCTCCTTCACTACCACATCTTTCATCTCTTCTTTAGTGGCGCTCAAGTCTTCAATAGCCTATTATATTTTTTATAAACGAAATTGTTTTTAATTTGAATAAGTCAATGTGGAAAGTTTAACAACTACAAGTGCTAACCAATAGCCCACTTCACCCACAAACATCAACACAACCATGTAGCAAAGACAAAAAAAAATAGACATATATTCATCACCAAAATAATACATATACATATAAAAATGAGAGTTTCTATAAGACACAACATTCTTTGGTACGCAAATTACACGACAAGTTCAACAATACACAATTTGCTCCAGTACAAAATCACTTTTAAACGTCAAATATTCTAACTTCAACATGTATATGTATTTATATGGCGTGATGTAAATATAGATGTGATTGATATTACCCGATTGTTATCAAGTGAATCTGGTATATCTTTATCCGTGATCGAAATATCTTGCACTTTGAAATTGTTTGGAAACCTCATTGAAAAAGTTGTAGTACTTTTGTAAAATATAACGTGTTCTAAATTCCATACCTATAAGTTATCAATGTTCCGTTTAAAACTTTGAATCACCTAAATAGGCTAAAAACATACAATTGGGGTCGAGCGGTACATAAACCTTTAGTTAAAAGCATGAACCATGCTGTTGGCCAATATGCTAAGATTACAACTAAAAAAATAATTGTTTCTGGTTGTTTAGCCGTTTTACAGATAAACATAATTGAGTTTGATGATATATTTGTTAAAATTTATAATTTATTTATGTTGATTCTATGATATTTTATTTTATTTTAAATTGATTTGGGTTCTTGAGTATTTTCCATCTTGTGTCGTATCTACAAAGTGTTTCCCACGTATCATGAAATGGACAGAACTCCGTCAAAAGAAAGTTGAAATAGGGAAAGATTTTAACACTCATATAGCAGTGACATAACTAAAAAAGTATGATTTTATGTAAATTACATGGGAATACACATGTAAATCAAAATGAAAATCATAGTGTGGTCACACATCTTTGATCATTGCTTTCCTCTTTCTTTTACATGGTAATAACTTCACAAATGGTGTCTGTGTGACCGCACTCTTCACACACTTTCTTGGATTTTCTTGACGTCGTGTGTAGAAGTTTGATATTTCTCCAATTTCATCATGTGATAAATCTGTTATCTCTCTTTCAATGACGAAGTCAACATCCTCCATGGTTACATCAAATTGTCTATCCAATGGCTTCATTTCTCCCAATTCTTCCTCAAGTTGTGATATTTTAGCCTCGAGCTCTTGATTTTCAGCAATCAACAACTCGGTATTATTCATTAGGGTGGCCCTCAAAGCAAAATCTTCATTCCATTTAAAATATCTAGTTGATTTCTAATTTAAAGTCTCCTTCACTACCACATCTTTCATCTCTTCTTTAGTGGCGCTCAAGTCTTCAATAGCCTATTATATTTTTTATAAACGAAATTGTTTTTAATTTGAATAAGTCAATGTGGAAAGTTTAACAACTACAAGTGCTAACCAAAAGCCCACTTCACCCACAAACATCAACACAACCATGTAGCAAAGACAAAAAAAAAAGACATATATTCATCACCAAAATAATACATATACATATAAAAATGAGAGTTTCTATAAGACACAACATTCTTTGTTACGCAAATTACACGACAAGTTCAACAATACACAATTTGCTCCAGTACAAAATCACTTTTAAACGTCAAATATTCTAACTTCAACATGTATATGTATATATATGGCGTGATGTAAATATAGATGTGATTGATATTACCCGATTGTTATCATGTGAATCTGGTATATTTTTATCCGTGTTCGAAATATCTTGCACTGTGAAATTGTTTGGAAACCTCATTGAAAAAGTTGTAGTACTTTTGTAAAATATAACGTGTTCTAAATTCCATACCTATAAGTTATCAATGTTCCGTTTAAAACTTTGAATCACCTAAATAGGCTAAAAACATACAATTGGGGTCTAGCGGTACATAAACCTTTAGTTAAAAGCATGAACCATGCTTTGGGCCAATATGCTAAGATTACAACTAAAGAAATAATTGTTTCTGGTTGTTTAGCCGTTTTACAGATAAACATAATTGAGTTTGATGATATATTTGTTAAAATTTATAATTTATTTATGTTGATTCTATGATATTTTATTTTATTTTAAATTGATTTGGGTTCTTGAGTATTTTCCATCTTGTGTCGTATCTACAAAGTGTTTCCCACGTATCATGAAATGGACAGAACTCCGTCAAAAGAAAGTTGAAATAGGGAAAGATTTTAACACTCATATAGCAGTGACATAACTAAAAAAGTATGATTTTACGTAAATTACATGGGAATACACATGTAAATCAAAATGAAAATCATAGTGTGGTCACACATCTTTGATCATTGCTTTCCTCTTTCTTTTACATGGTAATAACTTCACAAATGGTGTCTGTGTGACCGCACTCTTCACACACTTTCTTGGATTTTCTTGACGTCGTGTGAGGTTTGATATTTCTCCAACTTCATCATGTGATAAATCTGTTATCTCTCTTTCAATGACGAAGTCAACATCCTCCACGGTTACATCAAATTGTCTATCCAATTGCTTCATTTCTCCCAATTCTTCCTCAAGTTGTGATATTTTAGCCTCGAGCTCTTGATTTTCAGCAATCAACAACTCGGTATTATTCATTACGGTGGCCCTCAAAGCAAAATCTTCATTCCATTTAAAATATCCAGTTGATTTCTAATTTAAAGTCTCCTTCACTACCACATCTTTCATGTCTTCTTTAGTGGCGCTCAAGTCTTCAATAGCCTATTATATTTTTTAAAAACAAAATTGTTTTTAATTTGAATAAGTCAATGTGGAAAGTTTAACAGCTACAAGTGCAAACCAATAGCCCACTTGACCCACAAACATCAATACAACCATGTAGCAAAGACAAAAAAAATAGACATATATTCATCACCAAAATAATACATATACATATAAAAATGAGAGTTTCTATAAGACACAACATTCTTTGGTACGCGAATTACACGACAAGTTCAACAACACACAATTGCTCCAGTACAACATCACTTTTAAACGTCAAATATTCTAACTTCAACATGTATATGTATTATATGGCGTGATGTAAATATAAATGTGATTGATATTACCCGATTGTTATCAAGTGAATCTGGTATATCTTTATCCGTGATCGAAATATCTTGCACTTTGAAAATGCTTGAAAACCTCATTGGAAAAGTTGTAGTATTTTTGTAAAACATAACGTGTTCTAAATCCCATACCTATAAGTAAATCCACCAAAAGTATAAGAATTAAATTCATTCCATCAAAAATAATTCAAATGAAATTTAGAAAAATTATGGATCATAAAAAGATATACCTGCAAAACACCAACGCATCCTCTAATGTGCAACTATGATTTTTTTTTTCCGTTTCGCACCTTTTGTATTCCTTCATTTAAACTTTTGGAAAGAGTCTCGTAAACAGCTACACCCAAATTATATTTTCCAATTGATTACAAGTCATCCAAATATTTAAAATACCAACTTTGTAGGGTAGGAGATGAATTGGGGAAGTATAACTCTTCCAAATCAAGAAGTATGTATAGTCGGGCAAAATCCTCGACATCGTCATCCCTTCAAAGATTGTTAAGTTTACCATGTACTATTTGTTTGTTAATGACTATTCCATCAAATAATTTCTTCGTACACACATCTAAAGGAGTAAACCTTATTGGCATACGCCCTATAACAAAACCCCCGTGCCTTTCATCCCATCTTTGTACCAATTCTTCCAGCAATTTTTCACATATTTTCGTTTTTTTTTCTCTGATAACCACTGTTGATAGTATAAAGGGTTAGTGAGATATCAATCTCTTACCATAATTTTAATACTGTCAATATAACATTTTGGATATTGCGCCTGAATTCATCTTTGATCAGTAACAATATTCACAACCTACCACACCCAACCCAAAACATTTCAAAATCAATTTTATGTGTGTGAAATCACTTTTGGTAATCTCAATCATAGAATCAAACATACATTCATAAGTTATGCATGATGTTTGTAGTAGCATTCTTATTTACAAGATAAAAGGTTCATAAGGTAGTGAAAACAACTATTCATTAGCAGTTATAGGGATAACAAAACACCTAATCAAATTATTTTAAAGAATCTACTATACAAAAGAAAAAAATTTGAAAAAAATAATAACATCATTCTTCAATGGGATGTTGAGAGTGGCAAATGTGAGAGGTATAAATGGTCTAGTAATTCTATTCTTAAGTCTCATGGTTTGAAGGCTCCTCAGGGTTCTACAACAAAGCAAAGTAGACAAGTGTTGGCTTTGGCTGCAAGTTCTGATGGTTGTTATTTGACAACTTAAGGACTTGATCGCCATATTCATATATGTGATACTCGCACTAGGGAGCATCTTCATGTAGTTATAACTTATCTCTTCATTCTTTAAAAATTCAAATGAACAAGATTATATATAGTAAACATATTAAAAAATAAAATTGTTCGACATTTGTTCTTTAATAAAAGTGTCATATGGCCGTTGTTATATATGTTGATTCTTAGTGTTTTTGTGTTGGCCTCATTTTTGGCAAAACACAATGTGAATAACAATGTGCGCACATCATTGTGCTCCAGAACTATTGAGCATATTTACGCGCCATATCTTCTTGTGAAGATTTGTTTTGTTTTTGCCTCGCTTGCTGCTGGCTAAGTTGCGCTCTTTTACTGAACCAGAGTTACTTGTTAACCTAATTTTAATTGTAAAAAATATTTTCCCATCATGAAAATATTTTATATGGTTCAAATTTATGTTTCTTAGGTCTGAATTATTACAAGGAATTACTTGAAGCCCAAGACAAGTCTGAAGACCTAGAATATTCTGAAGACTATATATATGTGTGAAGACTAAACTAAATACTCATTCAAGGCATCATTGAAGATTAGAGTTTTTAGGGTTTGAGTCTTTTGTTCTTTGTTAATTGTGAGCCTTTGCTTGTGTCACCTAGTTGCTTGCATAAGGACAGTTGTTTTGAGTTGTAATCCGAAGCTTTTAAGCAAGGAATATTGTACATTACTCTAAGCTTTGAAGTACAAGTAGTGTAGTATTGTTTGGAGAGTGTTCTCTACCTTTGATTATAAAAGATAACACTGGTCTGCGTTTAGGATTGGAAGTGAGATGAATTTCTCTTACCTATGGGGTACCTAGGTAGAAATATAGCACGGGTATTGGTGAAGACCTAAGTTTTAAACCGAGGAGTAAGCCGGATAACTTAGGGATAACATTACACTAGTGGATTTCCTTCCTGGCTTGGTATGCCCCCAGATTAGGACTTTGGGCCGAACTGGGTTAACAATTCTCTTGTGTTATTTACTGCTTTTATTATTTGTTACTTTATTTACTTGTATCACACGTTTGGATGATGTGCCCACATCATACCGCACATTATCCACATAACATATATTACAAGTAGTATACCAGAAATTTCACTGCTCTATCGAAGTGTTTGGATTATTTGTTGTGAATTGGGTTTAGTGAATAACTAGATATTGAGTTGATTCAAACTAAACAAGGTGTTATATGTTGACAATAGTGAAACGCGAAGTGATTAAGTTAAATTTGTATTGTGTATTACTTGGTTGTTTGCAATATTACAAGCCAGTTAATGGTCTAATCTTTAGTATCTTGGACAGTTAATGGTCTAATCTACTAGACAAAATAAAAAGTTGAAAATAATAATAACATAATACAATATACCTCTATACTCAAACAATGAGCATTCACAACTATTATCATGATTTCTATAAGGTTTATTTTAGTTTTAATCATTTAATGGAACTCATATGACTTTTGTGCATTTTAGAACTGATTGGCTGTACTCTCACTCATGATATGATTAAGTAGGAGTTAGGCTAAAAACTAGGTGGTTCGGTTGCATCGTGGATTTATAAAGCTCCACAGAGAATCAAGGGACAGGGACCATAAGGGAGAAAAATAAACATGTGAAAACAACAACTTCGAAACACTTAAGGATTGTTTCAGAGTAATCAACATTCAAAACAATTCATGCCCAAGAACAAAGCATTAAGCAATAACTGACTTTTCTTACTACCTTCTAAGAGTCAAAATGAAAAAAGAGAAGATATTTCTTCTTTCTATGATGGTTTTGATGGAAGAACAGTGGGATGTTGTAATGTACGAAAGTACTGGTTTTCATTTAACGGAAGATAAACAATGTTAAGTTGGAGGGGATGTGTTTGTCATCCAAAACATAAAATTGGGGAGGTTTGTGCTTTTTGAAAAAATAGAGGGGGTGTTTGTTGCATTTTAATAAACCTCAAGGGAGGTTGTTATAAGTATCCCTTTCAAAAATCACTACAAACAAGTACACCATTTTTTTCTTTCTAAATGCAACAATTCAAACATTTTATCGAATAGCTTGTGCACAAGTTATGATGAATGCACATAGATAGTGAAAATAATGAAATAAAAAAAGCATGTAATTGTCATAGTGTTTATGTCTGTGTTTTAATCCAAATCAACGCAAATGAGGAACACATTGTAGAAAAAAAGTACATGAATCGTTTAACCCCAATTTATACCCTAAATCACAACATAATTTGACACCTACAAAAACAAACAGAAATCACATCATCCTAAGAGATTTTCATGCTCATTTAACCTAACCTAGATTAATCCCAACTAATGCTCATCATACTAAGAGATTTTGCTTCAACTAATAGCCTTTGCCATAATCCTTCTAAATCAGTTTCTGGTATTGATTCTCTCTCAAAATCTGATTTTGCTTTGAATGAATCCTTACAAGTTAGTGCTTATTTCTATAACCCACTTCTAACTAAAGACATAACATAAACAGAACAAAATGACAAACCAGTTTGTATTTTGCAATTAGTAAGTAACATCAATGAAAAAAATGCAAATTACAACGATGACAAAACATGTAAGCAGTAAATAATAACTATATGAAATTACAAGCTAAATGCTAAACCATTTACAGTTTTAAAACAAAACCATATTGAAATAATGCTAAACCTAAACCATTTGCAGTTTCAAAACTAATTACGTGTCCACAGCCCACAAAATCATATTGAAATTTCAAAAACCATAAATATTTACCAATTGATGTTTCAAAACCAAACCTGAATTTTAAAAATTGAAGTTGAAGGTTAAACAAATCTGAGGAGAAGGTTGAATGAAGGTGAAATAAGAGAACGAATCTTGATCTTGAAGGCTGAAGATAGAAGATGAATCGAAACGAATTGGAACCAAACCTAGTTTTAACGACGAACAAAATGGTGTTGGCGGAGACAAGAGAGGCTGGCGGCAAGGGGAGAGGCTGGCGATGAGGAGAAAGGAAAATTGAAACAGAGAATGTGAATTTGCGAGTGGAGAAGAGAGCAAATAAACAATATTAAAAAATAAAATACGTAGTGTATAAGTGAACAATGTATATATGTGGTGTTTTGTATTAGTGTTTGGTAAACTAATGTTCCAATAACAAAACTGTTCGTTAATTTATGTTGTCGATTGTACTAGCGAGAGTCACAAATCAAAACAAGATGGGCCAAAAATTGTAATGGGTCATTCAATATTATATTGATCCAAAACGATTATTTTCCTTGCTTTTTAAATAAAGAATTTCGTATTTCAAAAAGAAATTCAGAAAAAACATTTATTGTAAAAGATAAAATTTAGATATATAGTACTTTAAATGTTCTTGTTCATTTTCTTGACAAAATGAAAATAAGAAATTAAAAAAAAATAAACCTTTTTTAAGTTAGAAGAATAGCAAAATCAACATCTAGAACAATACACATAAATTTTACTCTTTTGAAATTTATTCATCACAACCAAAATACTAAAATGGTATTTCTCACAATCCTTACTGAAGGAGACTTTGATGTTTTATATGAGTTTATCTAACATATGCAATATTGTATTTGTTAAAACAATAAAAAAAATAGTACTATCTTTTTATTCAAAATAATAATATTTATTAAAAAATTATATATACTACACAAATTCCAATACAAGCTTACTAATTTTAAAATATAAGAAAAAAAATTTTGAAAGTCAAATGTATTTAGTCAAAAAGTTTGAACTTAATACACTTTTTAACTCTTATATTTTGTTTAAAGTACTACCTCTGGTCCTTATTATAGGAAGAAAATTACTCTTTAGATACATAGAATGTTTGATGTATCTAGACTATGTTATAAACTAGATACATCAAACATTCTATGTATCTAAAAAGCAAATTTTTTCTTATAATAAAGACCGGAGGGAGTATATTATTAAAGAAACATTAATATTTTAAACTTTTTACTATTTTTTTATAAACGAATAGGACAAAGATAAGAGGGAAGGGGTTGGGAAATTAAATGAGCAAAACAAAACATAGCATCCACCATACCCAGATATGACTCCTGTTTTATTAGTAGCAAAAGAAAATATCAACATCTCTTCCACCCTTTAAATTATTTTCCTTTTATCACCAATATTTATTCACCTTCTCATGTTAGATACATATTATTATTTTCTCAATATCAAAGCATCACCAATATTCATTCTTCTCTTCATCATCATCATCATCATCATCATCAAGAGACTATATTTTCAGACATGGTACGCACCATCTCATCTTTTCTCTTTGTTTTTCTATGTTCTTTTCTATGAGTTTCTTCATATAAATTGTGGTCGGAAAAGGAAAAAAAACTATAAGTTGTTTTTTTCCGGCAACCTTGTTTTTTGTTCATGTCCATGTTTGATAGTTAGCTAGTGGATCATTCAACTAATATTATATTATGCTATTATATATAATAATAATGTTTAATCACTTTTGCATATGTACAATGTGAATGTCATACTTTTTTTTTGGTCAATGTGAATGTCATACTTTAGTTGATTCCTTTTTCTCTTTCGTCAACATAACGCTGGAAAAGTATATATACAAATAATATTTCCATTTGCTTAATTTATAAGTATTGTTTAAGTATTGTTTAGTACCTCCGTACTTAATTATATATAAGATTCTATTGAGAAAATTATTTCTTCCTTTTTATAAGATTCTAATTTAATTTTCAATTACATTTATTATTTCTTTACTATATATACTTTCTACTTATTATGATAAAACATAAATAAACTCTATCTCTTATAACGGGTAAATTAAATTTATAAAACAATACCTACTATCAATAAATTTATTACCACTTTCTAACTTCTTAATTCTTGTAATTAAGTCAACAAAATCTTATAGTTAAGTACAGAGGTAGTATTATGTATCCGTCAGTTAAGACGGGTTAGTTCATTCAGTACGAAATTGGCCAAAAGAGTGTATGATTAATTTTCGTTAAAGCCTAGCTAAGATTTATCCTATTTCATGCATGTGCCATTTGTGCTTACAACAACAATTAGATTGGTTGAAGACTTGAAGGAATTTAATTGGATGAATGAAGCTACCATTTTTATTTGTTTAACTTTAGTACTATATATATAGTTTAAAAAAAAAAACAACAACTTTAGTACTATATACAAGTAAGTAGTAATAGTTTAACGTTAATGGTGACCCCATTTCTTTAGAGAATTTTCTAAGAAGAGAAATCCAACTGGAATGTGAAATTCTAGGCCTGTCAATCATAATTTGCCCATAAAGTAATTTCTATATAATAAGAAAAAATAAATTATGCATTACTATTTTGTCAAGAAAGAATAGTCTCCAAATGTATAATCAGGCTCAGCATCCACATTTTTGATGAGTTGATTAATTTTAAAAATAGAAATAGAAATTGTTTTATTAAGATTGAAGAATTGATATTGCATAAAAGGATATATCTCAATTTGCAAATTTGGATTCATTACAATCAGATTACATCTTTTCTATATCGAGTCTTCAAAATAAAAATCTACTTTTTCACTTAGTTAGAATAGGCCAAAATGCAATCCTTTAAATTTTACGTTTGTAATAAATAATTTTTTTAGTTTTTTGAGTAACACCGTTTCTTTAAGTTATTTTTCATTATAAAAACGCTAAGTTAACTTAGTAATGTTGTATATTGAAATCAACAAAATTAATAAATTTTCTTAAAAAGTGTAAAATACACAAATGAGATATGATATTTATTGTGAGACAAAAAGTATACATAATTAATAACGTAGTTAATTCTGTTGGGTTATTTTGGTATATACACCACGTAATTTTGTATTGTGAAATTTGATGGGATATTATTTTTATGTGAAGAAGAATATAATTCTATTTATTATTATTATTATTATTATTATTATTATTATTATTCATGGTATATGACTATATATATAGAACTATAAAAATATATTTTTAGATCATAAAAATATAAATCTTAGATATTCTAAAAAATATATAAATCTTAAAATCTAAAGATATCTATTTTAAATATAAACATAAAACATATTTAAATATAAAATATTCAAAAAAATATTTAGGTATTATTATCATTACATTCAAATACATGCTTGTGACAAAATCTTGTAATAAAAATAAAATAAAATCCGAATGCATATTATAATTAACCCAATTAAGACTATAAATAATTGAAATAAAATAATGGTTGTATGTATGAATTTGTGTGCATGCACTTAATCCCTAATCAAATTAAATTCAAATTTGTGAATTCAATTTTCTTTTTGACAACATAATTTCAATTTGTTGTATGAAGATGCAAGATATTACAAAAAGTATTGTGTTGACAAAGCCATTTTCGATAAGAGGGGATTCAGATTCAGAGGAAAATTACAGTGCTCCTAATCTTTTGCAGCGGATATTAAGTCTTTTTAAGAATGTGCGGCCAGGATCTGATCTCACACGCTTCCAGGCAAGTTTAATTTCACACCCATACTTTAAAGGTTTCAATTATTTTCCTTTTTAATTTTCGATGAAATTTTGTTAGTTTACTTAGTTTTTGGGAAAAAAGAGAGGATGGAAGAAGAAGAGGAGAAGAAAATTTCACTATTTTATTGTTAGTTTTTTTTATTTAAGAGAAAGAAAAAGAATAAAACAAAATAGATTAACGAGGACGCGGTCTCAAAACACCCTAGCATCTGTAAGACGCACATGCGCTAATTGTATGTTTGATTTAGAGAAGAGATAGGAACTGAAGAAAATAGACAAAATATGAATCTCAAAAATGCTTTTCTTCCTTTCAATTTATTGACAAAGATGAGAACGATAGCCATTATTTTTTTACAAAAACTCCAAATTTTGGTGATAGGATTAGGAATCAATATTTATTTTTAGAGATTAATCGACATTGATTCCCTGAAATTATAATATATTTACTTTTCGTTTTTTGAAAGGCAAATAATATAGTGTTAGACTTTAGTGAAATTGCTTTTGAAAAAACTGATTTGAAAAAACTGTGGTGGAGAAATTATTCTGGGTTTTAAAATAATGTTTTAAAAGTGATTTTAAAAGAAATTGTTATTTTAATTAATGGAATGATAAAAATCAATTATATTTTGAACTTAATTTATATATATTATCAGTGTAAAATTATTTTATACATGTATTTAATAATATATTGACACATCATTTATAATATTTAAAAACATATTATAACATTAATTTGAGTTTAAATGGGGTCCCCGCAAGTAGGCGGTGGGATTGGTCCCCTCGAATTAGTCGGTCATTTTCAAAAAAAAAAACATTAATTTGAGTAAAAAAAACACATTATAACATTAAATAAATAATATATCAACACATTATTGAATGCATGTGTAAAATAACTTTATACTAATATTGCACAATAATTTATATTTTTGAGGTGTAAATGTTTTTGTTGAATTTTAGCGTTTGATTTTTTTTATTATTAACGTTACTATGCGATGTAAAAATTTATTGTTGAGAGACATACAATAAATTGTTTCCAGAATTTTGTTTTCTCTGATTTGCACATGTTTAATATTCAGAGTTCCAGATGTACCCATACACCTGCATTAGTTACCCAAAAAAAAGTCCACCTACATTTTATTTTATTTTATTTTCATGTTGTTCCTAAGAAAAATTGACCATGGTAGTCTAGAATTTAGGATGAATTCTAATATTAAGTAGTTTTAATCTGCCCAAACACAATACATCTTTATTTTTTTTGGCTTTCACTCTCTGATTCCTAAGAGAAAGAGACCCTAATAGTCAAGAGTTCAAGACGAGTTTTGGCATCAAATAATTCTAATTCTCTCTTAAATACAGTTGAGGGAGATCGAAATGTGATTCTCCTTACCAAGTCCAACATTAATCATCACTATATTTAGGAGGGGGTTATAACTACTTTATGCTAGAACTAACCTTAAAATCAGATTAAATTTATGGTGAAAAAAAAAAAGTGAAAATAAAATTTTAGTACAAGGGTGTCAAAACACCAACAAAATAAAATAAAATTATAAAAAGACAAAACTATCTAGAATGAAAATAGGATATGTCGATTACAAAAATAAGATAAAAGATTGAGCCACTATGAATGAAAAGTAAAAACAAGATTAGAGCGATTTAGTTTCAGCCACCAATACAATTTGAAACTTTATTTTTTCGAGAAGTTAATGTAACGAAGCTTCTTTTTGATTAAAAACCCAAACATTTTTTCCGCTTCAGATCACCCGCAAAAGAACCAAATAAGAATCAATCACAGCTGATACTTTTTGAAAATCCGCCCAAGGATCCAATTTGAATAAGATGACCCGATGGCGGCATGAATCGTGTTGAAATAGAATTTTAAACATGAATTTATTAGTGAAGATATCTTCACCTTAAAAATTACTTTTGTAAAATGATTCCACTCAAAGCCAAAATCTTTAATCACATCACATATGTTGTTATTAAAGTATAGTAATTCAAATTGTTACCCTAAGATTTTCCTGTATTTTATGAATAAATGCAGGATACACAATCCATAAAAAAAAATAACATTATGTTGTTGGTTCCTAAGTGCAGCTACCACCACTATTCAACTTTCCAAAGTCACAACTTCAATGCTATGGTGAATCAGTATATTCAACAGCGTCAGATTTACTAAGCAAATGTAACACTGGACAAAGTCCAATTGAGAGACTCATATCTGTTGTAGCATGGACCATATCAACCACACGCCCTCCAACTTTTGGTGTTGCTCCTTATAATCCTATTCTTGGAGAGACTCATCATGTTTCCAAGGGAAATCTTAATGTCCTACTTGAACAGGTACAGGCATTTTCATTTTCCTGCACGCTTATTTTAGTGCCAGTATCGTGTCAGATATCAATAGTGTCATGTGTCAGACATACGCAAACATGTCTTCAATATGAAGTTTCGCCTCAGTGTTATATAGTATTTTGATCACACAATGATGAATTCGATGTGTGAATTATCAAATGTCCTTCAAATTTACGAAATTTTAAAATAGTGAAATTGTGAATGATTATGTTTGCAGGTTTTACACCACCCTCCTGTATCTGCCCTCCATGCAACTGATGAGAAGGAAAACATAGAAATCATATGGTGCCAACATCCTGTTGCAAAGTTCAATGGTCAGTATCTATCTTTTCTTCTTAATCCTTTCACATGTTGTTATAGTTGTGTTTATGTATAAGTTATTTCTGTAAAAAAAGTTAAAGTAACTTCAGAAAATAAGTTGAAAATAGTCTGTCGTCAACATGTCATAAGCTGTATATGTAACAGCCCGACCCCCACTGTTACATAGCTTATAACTTATAAGCGTCAGAATAGAGGCTAGTACATGGTTCGATTGCAGCAGAAGGGCAAAAACTCTATAAAGAGGGGAATAGAGAAGATCGTGAGGTAAAGTCAAGTCATCGATTATATAAGAGTGAAGTCCAAGTTGTTACAAAAAAAAAACTGAATTGGTATTGAGAATGCATTGAACATGTACTTAAACCCCAGGTACTGGTTCGATTCCCACGGAATGCAAAAACTTTACAGAGAGAGAGGGGTATAAAGAAGATTGTGAGGTAAAGCCGGGTCGTCATCGACTATATAAGAGTGGAACCCGAGTTGTTACAGTATACATAAGTTCTCTCAAAAAGTCTCAGAAGTGGTTATCCTAGTAGATAAATTCAAATAAACAAATCCAAACAGGCTCATCCCAAATGAATTGGAACATACATGTTATATGTTATATATATATATATATATATATTTCTGTCACTTGTGAAAATCTGAAGTTGAATTGAATAAATCAAATATGTAGGTACTTCAGTGGTAGCTCAAGTCCAAGGTAAAAGGAAGATGAAGCTGCTCAATCATGGAGAAACATATGAAATGAATTCTCCAAATCTCTTTATAAGAATTCTTCCTATTCCTGGAATTGATTGGGTTGGTAATGTGAATATCAAGTGTATAGAAACAAGCCTTGTAGCAGAGTTATGTTTCATGAGTCAATCATTTTTTGGATTTGGTGGGAATGCAAGATTCATAAAGGGGAAGATTATTGATTCATTGACATCTAAGATTCTATATAAAGTTAATGGTCATTGGGATAGGTATGCAATATGTATCACACTTTTAAGCTTTCAATTTGTTATTTGTAATATTTTGATGATGATGATATACTATGTTTCTAATATGATAATATGATGCAGTACTGTAACAGTGAAGGATACAAATAATGGTGAAGAAAGGATCATATATGATGCTAAAGAAGTCATTTCAAGGCTCCAAGCTCCTATTGTCAAGGATGCAGAGGTAACGACTAATGCGCAATATGTGTTTCAATTGTTTGTGTTACACTGTTATTTAAAAGTGTGCCGTATCCGTATCTGGCATGTCACCTTTTTTTTTGTGTCGGACACTGCAAAAACATGTCGGATACGTGCCGTACGCGTGTCGTACGAGTGTAGTGTCCGACATATATCCGACATGGCGACACACCTTACTTTTACCGTGTCAGAGCTTCATAGGTGTTATAGTTGAAAAAATTTCTCTGCTCAAAGATTTTGATTGCTCTTGTCAGTTGTTACAATCAAAATATGAATATTTAGAGAATGAAATGTTCCGATACACAAAAATGTCTCGCATTGTTTGAAAATCGAGGTTAAGAGTAGTTTATAAACACACATTCTGATCATCCAACTTAACTGTATTTTAACTAAAGACGAAACTGTGAATGCCAACATGAGACCCAAAACAGACAATACTTTTGAAAAACGGTGTAGAGGATAATACCCCTTTACACCAAAAATTATTAGTACATTACTTTGAAATTGAGGTTAAGTTAATTGTATAAAACACTAAGATACATTTTCACTAAGGCCAAGACCGTAAGAGCTTTTTATACAACAATACTTGAGAAAAGTTTTGCATCATATGAATATGAATATGCACCATTTTCCTAAATTTAATATGAAAATTTTTGTTCATGTTTCCTCAGAATGTATGTCAAACTGAATCAGCTTTTATATGGAGTGAATTAAGCCAAGCAATCTTAAATAAAGATTGGGAAAAAGCAAGGGAAGCAAAGAAAATTGTGGAAGAAAAACAAAGGGAAGTCTCAAGAGATAGAGAGTCCAAAGGAGAAACTTGGGCTCCTAAACATTTCATATTGTCACAAAGCAAAGAAGGGGATTGGGATTGTTTACCAATTCAAAAGTGGGTCCCAACTTCTCCTATTATAACCTTGTAATTTGTTATAGTTTACAAATGCATCATTACTATAATATTAGTACTATTTTTATAAATTATCAATTTGATGCATTATTGTTAAAGTTATCATTAGTTAGGCCAACCAATTTATTTATTTATGAATTCAAAGTCTACTTTGTGGTAGAGCTAATGTTAATTTGTTTGATTCTTAGAAGGAACCAATTGTGTCTCTAAGTACAATTTTGGTTATCAGATTCTTAACAAAATTTTGAGCTCAATACTTTTCTTTCTCTTCATTTGGACTTAAAATGTAATACCATAATTTTAAATTTCGGTTGCATATACAATATGAATCTGTATATTGCGGAAAATTGCAAGAAAAATACAGTTGATGTGGTGAAAATTTTAGTTTTTTTTTCGTTTTTCACCACCAATTTAATCTGGTTCGGGAGTCAGTTCTGACATCAAGTGGTTTTGAAAATTTTAAGTGGCAGAAACTTCACACGTAAACCCACTTAAGTTGACCTGGTAGTATTTACTGGGAGTGTGCTTCTCCTCAAGATCTCAGGTTCAATTCTAGTGTCAACTTAGATGGACTAATTTACCTTTTTAAAAAAAAACTTCACTGCATGTACAAAAGAAGATTATATGGTTTAAAGATTGTAAGATAATCCATGTTCATGTTTCCTAAAAGACCTCACTTGAATTCAATTCTAATAACACTTTTTCATGAAATCTACAAACTGAAATATCAAGAGGTAAACATTCTCATCATGATGCCATTAGAAACATTCATCCAAAACTCAAACACTAAGAAATATTCAAAAGCCGGACAATGTTTCAATATTTTTTCCTTTTTATTTAAGGCAAATTTATTATTAATAAGATCAGATCTCTGCACAAGACGATACACTGATAAAAGAGGAGCTACAAAACAAATGCTCCGTATAAAAGCGGAACACCAATAAAAATACCAAAACTTACATTGCCGCCTTTAATAGCGGAACTCTTTGGGAAATTCATTTTGGTTATCATCAAACCTCAATTCAAGAAGATATATCAAACTTTGAGTGAATTTCACTCAAATTTGATTCACTACCCCTATTGAATGACTTCTCTCTAATAGTATCCAAGAGAGGTCTCCATAGCCGTGCTCTACTCGCGCTGCTTTGTCCTCCATACGCCAAACTGAATTGTTCATCCGCCGCAACTCTTCCGGGACTCCTTGAAGGCGAACTCCAAATATTGTTCAAACCTTGTTGGTTTATCGAAGGACTACATTTTGAGGACTTTCTATCATCAATTCTACTAGTTTTGGCCTTTGCGGTGAGCCTTTTCGCAAGCGAAGCTAAATCGACGGGTGAAACATCAGCTTGAAGAATTGAATAAGGTAGCATGAAGTAAACATTTCCTGGTTGAAGTTGTGTATCACCCTTCAATGGCTTTGAACAAGATGAAAGAAGTTGAAGAGATGTACAAACAAAGTGAGTTGGTGGATTTCTACTTGTGATCACTTGGTTGACTGAAATTGGCTGCTCAAAATCTTCTACATAACCACTTAGATGAACCATTCTAATTTTCTTTGATGTGGATGATGATGATCTTGAAGAAAAACACCCTCCCATCTTTGCTTTTTGAGGAGACCGAATTGAATGCTTAATCAAAACTACGAGGGCTGAATCTTAATGGACGGTGGAGCAGACTCCTTCTTTCAAAATTATATTGATACAAAATCAAAAAATTGAAGTACTTTTATATAGTTATATATGCATATATTGAACCATTTCTAGTGAATATACAATAGCCAATAGGCAAATAAGGATTTGACTATTGATGCGGGATGAATAAGCTTATGACTAATTATTTTTGTGTATATCTTATCACAAAAGGGTGGCTATTTTTTAAATTGCTTCGTTTTTGAAACACAAGTTGAAACCTTATTATATATACGGCTAATAAAAGTATTTATAAGTAAGAAGTTTTGAAGTAGTGCAATGACTAAGCTCAACTAAAAAATAAGAAAAAGTCACTTTCTATCTATTATTTTCAAGTAACCATAATTTCTAACCAAACCGTAGGAGATGGGTTACTGACCAAGTGGACTTGGTCCCTTTTTATTTTTATTGTGCTATAAATAGCTAATAATGCTAGCTTGAACCATCAATCGGACAAAATAAATTACTATTTTTCTATTGTATGTATATTTTATATTGATTAAAAAGCTGATGTATTGTTCAGAAGTCATAACTCAACTGGTAGAAAATACCGAAATTGCGGCCGAACGTCTATGACCTGGGTTCAAACCCCAATCACTCTACTTTTGTATGTGAATTTATTGGTGGCTTTGTCATCTAAAACTTTATTTTTGGATGAAATTTAACTGACTTGGCCCACCGTGATGCTTGGTTGGGACAGAACAGAAACACTTTCTAATATCATATTGTTAGGATTACATCATAGTTTTTTTTTCTTGGTAGAATTTTAACTCTATAGTTACTAGTTAGTGTAAAACTAAAAATGTAATTTTGTCGCACACACCGTGTCCCTTAAATTTGGACCATTTGACCAAACTAAAAGACCAAATATTTAAGGGTTAATAAGTTTTTATCCTCTGTATTGTATCGTAAGCGAGTTTTGGTTTATCTCATGTAATACTATTTTTTTAATACCTCTATAATGTGAATATTTTATCAATTACTTTTTCTATTGACTTTTTGCTAATATAACCGTGAATTTTTATTGACATTTTAGTTAATTAACTTTTTACGTGTTAGTAAAAAGTCAACAGAATCATCACATTTTAGGAAGCAATCAAAGAAAAAATTATTACAAGAGTAAACCTAAACTCGCTCGCATCGCAGGATAAATATAAATTTATACAAATGTATAACTTTTATTAAAAGGAGTGGGAAACACAGATAACAAAAGTTCATCATTTTGACTCTCTATTGTTGTAGGATTCTCTCTTGCAACACTTGTGATATGTCTTTGAGGTGATCTTGGTGGAGAAGCATAGAAGTTAGAAGCTTCTAGAACCTCTCTTCTAACAAGTGCTAAATCCTCTGACATTCTTTGTGCACGAAGTGCTGTTAGATATAAACCAGCTGCTAAGAAGACTGTTGTTAAAGCAAAAACTCCAGCAGCTGAAAATAAACCTTCTTTGATTGTATAGCAACCTGTTTTTGGTTTTGACCAGTTTTTTAAATGGCCTGATTCAACACTTAGTCCTGCTAATAATAAAACCTCTGCAACTGCAAAACAAAGCCTGCAACATACAAAAAATATTAAATTTTATGTAGCGCTGATATTTTAGATTGAAAATATATCTGATGTTTGATGCTGACATGGCATCAACACATGTGTAACATTCAATTACTCTTATTTTACTTTTCTTTCAAATTATACAGATAACGAAATGTTAGTGTTAGGTTCACAACATATTCGGTGTTTGTGTCTATATCTGTGTCTGTCTTCTGGTAAGATCATAGTAGTTTAAAATTGGCCAAAAATTGTTCTATTCCGGAATCAAATTCGGGTTCTACCCAAATTTGTTTATGAGAAAACTTATTAACTATTGAGTTCAATATATTAGTTGGACAGGGGTGATTTAAAAATTGATGTTTAAATTTATTTATTTTGGAAATGTGCCATTTTCGATTATAATATTTGACCATATAGGAATATATCATTGTTAGGAAGGTATCAAAATTAGAATTACCAGGACAGACTTGGTTAATTTAAATTTTAGAATGTGTTTTTTGATAGAGGATATCATAAAAAATCATATATAATTGGGTGATCTCGAATTCAAATTCAGGTGAAAACGTCAAATCAAACAATATTGACATTTATCAGTTGAGCTAAACCTTACAAATTAAACTCTAGAATATTTAGGCATAAAATTTTATTTATATTCTTTAATTTTTTATTTTTTAATTTCACCCCAGGTTCTTAGAGAAGGGGCCGTAGTAATCCAAAATTTGGGACGAATTCTAAAATCAAGTGATTTCAATCTTCTCTCAATTGCAGTTGTAGAAATCGAACTATAATCTTCCATACCAAGTTCAAGTTCTGCTTATCTATATTCTAATAGTACAAGCATGAGGAGTATTACTACTATTAAAAGATAATCATGTTTATTAAAGTTAATAAGACTTCAATCAATGATCCAATGATGGGGCATGCAATCAACACATGTTCATTCTTTTCTTTGATCAATGATCACCTCTCTTCCAATCAATCTTTTTTCTTTTCTCTGCTTTCTATCCTCTCTTTATCTGAGTTTCTACATATTGACCCTTATATATCTTTTAAGCACTAGTAAAAACTTAATCAAATTTTCATGTAAAACATGAACAAAGAACTTATAATTTTTTTTGTAACAAATAAATAACAAGGAAACAAAAATATATTTAACTTACCAAGTTGAAGTGAAGAAAAAACCAGCCAACCATGTTAAGTACTTAGCAGAAGGAGAATCAGGATCCCAATTAATTAAGGATGATTTACTCACTGCGATCAACATGTAAGTATGCTCCATAACCAAAGCAATTGCTAATCCAACAAAAGCACAAGCAGCACATAACAAAGGTACTTTCCCATTACCATTATAAACACATTCAGATTTAATTCCTTTTTCTTTTCCATCTTTATTTATCCATGTCACCTATCATATCAACCACACCAAATTATACTAAATTTCATGAAAATTTTCATGCACCCCCCCGAGTGTTTTTTAATTTAACGAATCGAAGCGACAAAAACTAATCTGAGTATATTGAATTATGTTAGTTTTCTAATTTTCAAACATAACAAATTAAAAGAATTGTCCCCGAAAATATAGCCCAGTGGTATGAGTTGGGACGCTGAACTCTAAAGGAGTACTAAGAAGTAGGTTCAGGGTTTGATCTCTGCTACTAACAAATTTTTCGCTATCCCTAACAAATTAATTAATTACTAACATTTGTCTATAAAAAAAACACGATAAAAAAATTGTACCTCGGAACGTGTAGCTTCGGCTATGAGACATAAGATGAAACAGAACAAGCCTATTAAAATTGTGACAACCATAAGAAAAGCTCCTGTTTTGCTACTCAAATCTGTTTTATTTCTTTTTGGTTCAAGGTCTGCATGTGTAACTGCCATTTTCAATGACCCTTTTGTTTTGTTTTTGGAGGTCACATAAAAAAAGAAGAAGAGGGAATGAAAATTTTAGTTGTAATGGAATGAATATGAAAAAGAAAGAATAGTAATTTTAGAATTGCTTGGAGCAAAGGTTGCTTAAAGGCCAAAGATTCCCACCGTGTGAAATTTTTTATACTAAGAAGTGTGACACAAGGACTATTGTTAATTAGCACCATAAATTTATAATCTTTGTGAATTGTGATGTTATAAGTGATGAAAAAAAGGTATTGGTAATGTTTTATGACAAAGCAAACACGTGTACATGATCACACTTTCACTTCACTTGTAATGTTTTTGTGACAATCCACTTTGTAAAGTGAGTGTGCCTTTCAGTTAATTCTGTTTTTTTTATAATATGGAACATAGCCAAATTTCGATCGTTGAGCCACAGTATAATTATATTTAACGACGAATATTTGGTGGGAAGAACTAAGGATAATATGATATAAATTTTCAATTTAACGATATATTTTACAAAATTTATATCTGTTTAAATATTATTGAATGAGAAATACTCTCAAATCATGAATTGCACGCCAGGTGTCACTTAAATTGAATTGTGTTCTATGATTATATACATTAATCTTCTAAACTCATGAACTTTTTTTCTTCTTTATGACTCTCCCAATAGAAAGGAAACGAGAATATACAAGTTGAACCGTATGCTTGATGATTAAGACTTTCTAAACAAGGAAGGGGAGAAATCCAAGGTAAAAGAAAAGGAATCAAAATAGTTAAATATTAGAAATAGAATGAATTCTGTGCTTGAGACTTGGGGCAACGGATTACATAAGAGATGAACGGTTGTTTTATTCTCTAGTGTTCGAATATTTTTTTTTTTGTCAGATAGTTTAGCGGCTTGAAATTCAACCTTTAAAAGTGAATAAATAAGCATATTAAATTCGACTTTCAATCCTTATACAAATGTGTAATATCCTTTATTAATTGAGTTAGACTCACGAGGACGTTGAATATTCCTTCTCTAAAACTCCATAAAGTGTTATTCATAACTGGAAAAATGAAGAAGAATGAGAAAGACAAAAATAGCCACAGTAAACACTATACCAATGGATATGACACAAAAAAGATATATATAATAATTGACATATTTTTCATGCATATTATTAAAATGCCCTCATTTCATCACCCTCTTTAATAATTGATATATTTTAAATATTTTATCTATGTACCTACTTAGCTCTTCTACTTCTTCTTGTCTTATTAATTAGAAAGTAACTTATCACAAGAGTCCCTAAATATTGAACTAATCTAAAACAATATTTTAAACTTGAGAATTGTCCTAAATTAAGATGTTGGATCCCACCTAATCTTTGTTCAGGTCATAGTTGATTAGATGTCCTAACATAATTTGTACGGGCCATTTAATTACAAGCATCCTTTATCTATATTTTTTTTGGTCAAGAAGCATCCTTTAACTTTAATAATCAGAAAATGCAATATATTTGTGATTTTGTGTCATGACACTTTGCCTAAATGGTAAATATATACCAAACAACAACAAATAGTATCAATTTAGTTATATACTCACTTCACTCGTTTCGAATCGTACAAGTATTATCAATAAATGGTTGATATTTGCGTCTCTTAATGAATTGATCTTGAATTTAATTTATAAACAGTGCGTAAGAAAAAATATTTGTTACAAGTGGTCAAATGGATCTCAATTATTTCGAAGGTTTAGTCTCTATATATATAGTTTATATATACAGTATATAGTTTGCAAGCTAATTAAGTATGTTTTATATATATCAATTGTACAATTTTTTTTTTAAGAAAAGAATTATGTAACCGAAATTTTTAATGGACTTGTAGTGATCATATATACAAAAGAATCATTGATGTTCTGCGTGGAAGACTACCCTCCTACCAAAGTGGATTCATTAGTTTTGGATGTATTGAAATTTCAATCATAATATTAGAAAATTCTGTCTTAAATAGAGTTACATTTTAATCTCATGATATCTATCGCATTTGATGATTTTATTAAAAAGATATGATAAACAAAAGAAACAAAATGATAATTTTATCTACTATTGATGTACTTTCATAAATAAAAGTGAAAAACAATTAAATTACTTGAGAATAATGCATATAATACCAAAATTGAAAAATAAATAAAAAAAAGTTGTAATGAGAACTAAAAACAACAAATTTTAATATTAATGGGACAATTAAAAAAAATTAAATGTGAAAATATTTTGGAACAAATATTACTCAAATTCTTCTGATGAAGTCCTTTTTTCATTTCGACGGACATCCTTCGTTCGATTAGTAGAGATGACAAAACGGTCCAACTTGCCACCAACCAGACTAAATTAGTGTCTGACTAACCAACTAGAGATAGCAAGTTCATATTTTCACCCCATCCCGTTTTATGGTTGATCGGTACGTGGGCCCATCCTATCAATTTTTTTATAAACAAGCTCCCGGAGATACCGTTTAGCATTTTCCAAAAATCATCGGTCATGCTAAACAGTGTCCCGGAGCATTTGTTAAGTATATTAAAAAGAAATAAAAGAAAATTTTAATATTATAAAGGCAACTTTTTAGACTTTCAAAATATTGAATCCACACATTTCGAAACAAAATTTTCAAAACCTATATATTAATTAATAATTTCACAAAAATAATGTAAAAAAATAAAGAAATAATTCAAGAATATTCTAGGTAACCAAAATACGTAACTAATGAGTTTATAAAAATTATTATTTATTTTTCCGATGAAGCAAAAAAAAATTATTATTCAAATGTTCTTAATTCATTATAAAACATCTCGAGACTAGAATAAGTCGATAAGACAGAGAAAAAATAAAAAGTTAATGAGTTCATCGATTTAAAACAGTGTTTTGTGCAAGTAAACAAGTTTTAGCAATGTCGAAAGGCTTGTAATTCTACAGAAGAACATTGCAGCTACGCCAAATACTACATAAGGTGGCTAAAACTCTCGCCTTAATATCATCATATAAACCTGCAAACAAAGAAAAAGATAGCTGAGAAATTGGTTCCATGTAGTATGTGTTACTCGATTTAGTTCCAAAGGTGAAACACCTTCCAACAATGAATAGTATGAAGTCTTTCAAGGAAAAGATGCATTGCATCCTACGTTGCTAATGAATGAGCTTTTTTCCTTCTACTAGCTATATGTAAGTTAAATTCAAATATAAGAGAAAATTAAAAAAATTAATTGTGACTTAGTAAAAGATAACGGAACAAATTAGAGATATCAACGGGGTGGGAATTGAAAGGAGGGTATTTTACCACCTCTTGCCCCACCATCTATAATATTTCACATCCTCGTCTCCATTTTTCGCTTTGAGAAGATTTCTTCTTCTATCTCCATCACTATAAATCCCCACAATTTATGCAGAGATCCATTGACCTTAAAAAAGTATCAAATTTTGATTATTTTCAATTAAACTAATTGTAAAAAAATAGTAAAGTTTAATTATAAAACAAATGATAAAATTAAAATATTATTGTGAGTCTTGTGATAGTATTAAACACCATATATAAACAAATATATACGCATAATATATGAAAATATAATTAAAAATAATATACAAAGTACTTAAAAATATATTTATAAATATTATTTTAATAAAGATTTCAAGGACGGAACCTCTGTGGGGTAGAGGATAAAATCTTGTCCCTCATCCCGAAACCTCTAACGGGAGGAATTTCTCCTCCATCCTCGCAGGGAAAAATTACCCATCTTCATGTCTCCATAAAAACCAAAGTTTAATACAAAAAATATATTGACTTGCAAATGTTAATATTTATTTAGATACTAGGTTGTTCATATCCGAACCAATCCAAAAGTAAAATCGTAAACTAAACAAATCTAAATCAAAAATTGTAAAAATTTGCATTTGATTTGGACTGTGTGGTTCATTTTTCCTTTGAACCGTGCAGTTTGGTTTGGTTTGCGATTTTCATTTTTGAAATCAAATCAAATTGCAATATTTAACTTAACTTTATCAACTAGTATCAATCAACTCATTACCTAACCCACTCTAACAAGCTCAATCCAAATTAAGTCTATAAACAATAGATTGTCAAAATATATCATTTCATGCCATCAAGAACTATACTATTGATATTAAAAATAAGTTTTTTACAGTATAAAATAAAGAAATGGTTTAGGATCTATGCAGTACATGCATATTATCTTCTATGTTTATTTTGTAATAAATTGACAATATTAAACTTAATAATATTATCATTTTTTTATCTCGCCATAAACCGCCCCAACATAATCAATCCAAGTCACATTGGTTTGATATAATTCGGATGACTTTTTAAAAACTAACTAAACCAAACTGCACTGAGATCACCTCTAATAGATACGATCACAAATTTATAAGTGTGGGGTGCGACGGACTAAAACACATGCTCGTAAGGGTCCCAAATTTATTTTATGTTGAAGTGTATATAGCAATACTTATTTTTATAGGTGGCATATATAGCAAATATTATAAAGAGGACCCAAATATTTATCAATTATGACCCAACAGTCCTTTATATTTTCATTACCAACTCAACATAATTTATTTTTCACATCTTAAACTCAACACTTTCGTTTTCATACCTTATAATTTCATTAGCCAAAACACAAACCTGAGAAGTAAAACCTAAAACGCATAAGTAAAATCATAAAATGCAGAATATCTTTTTGTCTTGCATCTTTTTTTTTTTGTTTTTGAAAATTCAGTATCTGACCTAAAGACGGACTAATCCGAGAGAACAATTCCACCGCCCACTTGCGGGCCCCTATTTAAAACTAGAGTTTTTGCTCTGTGTGGATTTGCCCACCGAAATTGACACCAGAGAGAATCGAACCTGAGACCTTGTGAGAAGCACACTCGTCCCAAGCCAACACCACTAGACCAAACCCAAGTGGATTGCCTTGCATCAAAATCTAAATTGGTATTTCTTCTCTTCTACTATATTGATTCCCAAGATCAATTGTATTTATTATCTTCGGCTATTTATTCTCGGAATTTTAATTTCCATAAAATTTTCAACAACAGATATTTAATTATCTATCTCATGATGTCAAACAACCAATTGTTTTTAAACTTAGATAATTTTTCATTTAGACTTCAAGTGTTCAGATCTCATTTTTTATACTCTCTAGTACCTATTTATCTAAGTTATTATTTCTCATATCAAATCATCGCAAAAATCACATATTACAAACTAATTAGATGTAATTAGTAGTCATATCTAATACAAATTTCATTTGTCATTTATTAAGACTCATGAAATATCAGGAGGAACTGGGTTGTCGATGTTAACTCAAATTTTGTACATTCTATTGAGGAAAAATAAGTGTAAGTAGTATGGGGAAGTTCTACATTGCTAAGAAAAGTGAAGGTTGGATACTTTATAAGTACGAAGTTCTATAAATCTATTGTGTTAAAATTTTGGATAAGAATATGGTGTCGGACTCTCTTATATCGATATTCTCGACCCCCGAGCAATCTCCTCCCGCTACGCCAACACATCCTTGATTGATTTCCATGTTTCACAAAACTTATTATTTTATTTATAATGTACGTAGTAGTTATAAACAATTATTTTGAAATGTATTTCCTTTTGGTACAAAATGTATTTAATTTGGTGTGAAGATAATAAACGCCAAAATACATCAATCATATGTGTCTTCTACTGCATTATTTCTAAGTGGTCTATTTTGTTTGTCCTTTGGTCCTAAATCTTTGGCATGTGTACCATTTTTCCCCAACATCATTAACCAATGAAAATCACAACTTCACTATAGTAATTCTTGAAAAAATCACATTTTCCTAAGAGTAATTAACAAGACAGCATATATCATACATATTCTACAAGTAATAAACTTTTAACAAGTGATTCCTTTTGCACCCCATTAACCTCTTTGCTATCCAACACATATTCTCTATGCCTGTGATGTAGATAAGTGGAAATGGATTAAGTGCAGTCATATAATACAATCAGTATATCATAATCATTTGATTAAAATCAAACGGTTAAAATTTAAATACAGTTTTAATATTTTAAAATATAAAAAATTTTAAATTTAAATATAAAATGTCCGATCTCGATCAAACGGTCTTCATCTCACTGACTATATGTGCAGTCTGGGACACTGCACCCAATCAAGTTCCGTGGAAAAGTATCTATGAACCTATCTTAAAAGCTTGAAACCTTTGTTCTTTCTTAAACATATCTAATTGGTTTTGTTCTTCATATATATGTTCCAAAACATCATGGCTACTTCAGATAAAGTCTCTTCTTCATGCAACCAAGGACTAAATTCAGAAGAAAAATCTACTTCAAATATCACAAGTAAATCCAATATGGAAAAAGAATTAGCAAGGAGAGCTATATTGAGATCTCATCTACACAAAAATGGGAGAAGAAAATTTGCAAGTAATAACAATGTCAAATTGTTGCCAAGTAGATTAAGTAAAGTTTCTTTGGGAGATCAAGATTCTTCAGAATGAGCCTATATAGGTATGCCAATGCCCAAAATGTATAAAAAGCGTATGTTTCTTATGTTTCGTATCACAGTAACATATCACAATAGATATGTCAGAATCACGAAGAGCCACTGAAAAATCATAGTGGATCACCGTGATTTTGTCATATTCAGCTTAATACTAAAGATAATAAGACATCTAAAATGTTTGTGTATGATATAGCTAGTAACATGTAATATGTGTATAATTGCAGAAGTTTTAGATACATCTATTTCTTTTTAGGATTTAGCAGTGAAACTCGTATAATTCGTCTATTTATATATATAGACATATAGTGGTAATCAGTGAACATTTGAAAGGAATCGAGTAATATTTAGTGCTAAGTATCGATCGAAATGTATGTACACATTAAATTTTGTAAAATAGCTTAGAATACTAATTATGATATGATCAATCAATTATTGGATGAAGAAGAAATTGAATTATTACTAGTATTTTATGAGTATCAATTGTTGGTGGGCAGAGTTAACTTCAATGAGAAAATTATAAAAATATCTTTGGAATCCCAGTTATTGTATTTCCGTTTTTACTATAATGAATTTCATCAAAAACAATTTTTGTATTGAAGGAATTTTCAATTAAAAATGTTTTATAATTATAAAAACCAAGTTGAAAAAAGTACTTCCAAAATTATTGGAGTTAACAATGAATTCACATAGGATGAAATGTACTTAACAACCAACATTGTCTCGTAACTACACGAAGATATAGTGACAATAATTAATAGATAATTGTGTTTCTTAAGCATGTGATCAGAAATTCGATATGAAAGAACATCAATGACTAATTCTCAGGTAGTTAGCCCCTGAAAAAGTATCAGCTAAACATTTGAGTCTATGCCACATTTTTTTCAGTCCTAGAATGAACACAAAATTAAATTTAATAGAACTTAAATATTTTCATAAGAGTGTTAGACAATATATGTATCACTGAATTGGAGGAAAAAAATAAATATTACAATAGAAATGCATTTATGAAACCCCCCAAAGAAATGCATTTACTTTGTACACTTCTATTGACTACTGCATATACCCTAATGCATCTTCACTTATATTATCATCCGCCATTATCGAGCAATCAGAACCATCGTGTCCATATTGTGCGCATAATGGTGCTGAGAACTGCCTACGTTTTCTACTAAGATCAACTCCATCTCTTGTCCTTCTCTCCTTTAACTTGCCTAAAGCCATAGAATCATGAGGATTTGCAATTGTAAAACCATGAATCATTTCATCGGTATCTTCAACCTCTGGCAGGATCAAAGAATCTGATGCATAACTATATGTAATATCATTTACCCCATGTGATGACCGAGGAAGAGTTTTGATACGCGATAACACCATAGAAACTTGGTCACAAGCAACATCAAGACGTTCATCGGTTTCAACAGATTCCATTAGAAGCGTTGAAACCAAAGATTCTAAAAATTGTATCCTTTCAGGCTGATCCCTGCTAGTTGCCCCCTGAAAATGGTTAAGAGAAGAAGAAACAATGTTTCGCCATCGCATCGGTAAATATTGATCCGGGATGTGAAAACAGTTATTAGTTGACATGACGCGTAGTACATGTTTACATAAGATGCCTGAAAACTCAAACAGACGGCAGCTGCAGCTAATGTGCTGTTGACAAGGAAGCCAAAACACTTTGCAACCTCCATCAGTCTGAGAATGATGTCTGACCTGGAAACTACCTTCATCAAGCAGAAAGGATGCATATTGTGGCGCCAAAACTAGCTCATCTTGGAGTTTACTGAAGGCATAAGGAGTAAGTATAGTGGCCGCATGGGATTCTATAGGGGAACCTGTTTTGAGGCACACTTTCTGCATTTTCTTTTGCATCTTTTGCTTTGCTCCAGCTCGGTCATTAAAATCAACAATATCAACGACCTGTAATAAATGACAGTTAAAATATGGAACAGCATACCGATAAACAGAAGAACTAAATGAAAGATATTCTATATCACAGACTTGCTCTAAAAATCGTTCTGGTTGAGATTGTGCACTCAAGAACCGTTGGATGAAAACATTAATGGACTCGGTCTGACATGTACTGGTTAATCCTGCAAAGAAGTAACGCCTCAAGAATGGTAAAGCCCAAAATGTCCTTAACGAGAATAGGCTAATAATATGTTTATTTGCATGGAGTCCATATTTATTGACCATTAGCCTCCAGCCTTCTTCAAAATCTTCTGCGATTTCCAAATTGTAGAGCCGATGGAACTCAGCTTTCCACTCGTCATATTGTGATCCAAGAAGTATAGAAAACCAGTCAGAGAACTTGGAGAGAATATGCCATATACAAAAGGCATGTTTAGTTTCGGGCATTTCGACAGCAATAGCTTCTTTCAGCCACGTGTTGTGATCAGTCAGTATTGTTTGTGGAGCTTTTCCTTTCATGAAGCCCAAGAAAGCCTGCATAATGTCGATAAGATGAAATGTAAAATTATTCGGATCTCGCAAACATAATCATCATATGAAGAAGAAAAAAATTCTGTACAAATATTGCTGTAAAAACATCAGTCAACAGCCGTTCAAAAAAAAAAAACATCAGTCAACAGATTTCATACAAAGAAAAAAAATCGACATACTTCTTTTGTTTCCTAGGGAATGCTTAGATTCAGTAGACAAGAGACTATTCTTCCAGGCTACTTTATGGTACCAAAGGCTGATACCAACTTTTTCCATACAAATGAATTCAATTCAAGGATCTAACTCACGATCACATGCTCCGATTACTCAAGTCATTTCCACACGAACCAAGACATTTAAAAAAAATCATATGTTTAAGGCGCACAGGATCACATATTTTTTAAATGAACAAAAAATACAGAAATTTTTGTGGTTTACTGATGTTATGTTAAGGATTTCAGAATATAATTATATAAACTTTTAAAAGTAAACTACAAGCATTAATTACTTAGGCAAATCTAGTGTAACATTTAATACTTTTTACTTAACCCAAATATTTTTATTGTTGTTTGGTCAGGTAGCCTAGTGGCTAGAATTTCACCCCTTAAAGGTGAATAAGTGGGCGTACCAGGGTTCGAACCCCGGTCCCTGCACATTACATGCAATCCCTACCAACTGAGCGAAGCTCACGTGGACACTAAAACCCAAATATTTACTGGGCAAAATTGCACCTATGTTTCTTTAGGTTATTTTATTGTTGCAGATTAGTCCTTAATTTTTTTCAAGTAGATCCTTAACTCTCATAATGTGCACGCCAATGACCTTGATTGGACATTTTTTTATGAGCCTTTTTTCGTTTTTTTTCTGAAGTTATAAAATTAGATCTGACTTTATGTTGAAATCCTTTTGATTTGAAGTTGCATACATATAAAAAAACATCATTCATCCATGAAACTTTGGCAAACAGATAACTAATTAGCAGAGGAGAAGAACCCTTTTGGCAGCCATGGCTGATTGCAATGCTACTGATGCTTTTTAAGAATATAGACGAAGAGCCAAGTATAGTGACAGAGGAAGAGAATTTGTGGAAAAACCAAAAATGAGAAAGTTCAAATGGGGAAGCAAGCAACATCAACGCCATTTAATCCATATGACCATATCAGACCCATAACAGATAGATATGCATTTTTGTAACAAGAATTGTAAAAAGGTCAACGGCATATACGTTATTGGAGTTAAATGACTTGCATGGGGGAAAAGTGAAAACATACAAGAATAGTTTGATGGAAATGCAATAAAATATCTTAAGGACCGCATGAACAATTTATCGAACAAAACAATCAATAGCTAGTACTATTGCAGGTTTGGCATAATAATCAAATCCTACACCAAGAAGCAAGCAATCAAGAAGTCAAATACAAGATGGTTAAGTTGAAGTTGCAACATCAACAGTTATTATCATACCTTTAAAGCCCATGAAAAAGACGGCATATTTTCATCACGTAGAAGTGCACAGCTAAAGCAACATAGCATTCCATTATTGTCCACTCCAAGCCAAATTCCCAACAGCATGTCATAAGCTTCTACTCGGTAGGTTGTATCAAAAACCACAGCATCTCCAAATAATTCATATGATTGAATTGATGATCCGTAGGACCATGCGATGTACTCAAGCCTGTTATTACTATCTATCTTGAATTCATACTTGAAGTTGTGATTTTCATCCTTTAATCTCTTACACATTGCAATCAGATCAATAGCATCATTATCTTTATCCACATTCCTGAAAGACTGCAACAAGTTTCTCACGTCTATCTCTGTAAAAGGAAGACAACCGAGTTTGACGCCTTTCTCTAGCTCCATTAATCTTAGCATTTGCCTTACAGACATTCCAGCTTTAGCAAATATGCATATGCGACTCTTATCATCAGGAGATATCGGACAGTGTGATTGAAGAAGACGCACCTCACTGGATTTTAACAACTCGTGATTGTGGATGTTTCTAAAACCAGTGACACGCCATTCAGGGACATCAAAATCTGTCCTTTTCACTATCCGCATGTATGCTTGGCAACCACAGCGAGTTGACTTACGGTTCCTTTGCGCCTTCCCCCCTCCCCCATCTTCAGAAGGTTTGGCTTGGGGAAATCCGCCTCGATGGCAAGTAAAATCCCTCCTTGTAACTCCTCGTCCAACCCCATCTTTCCCTCGGGTGCGGTGTCGTCTAATAGAAAAGCCAAATTGTTTAGCAAAACTGCAATAAAACTCATAAGCAGCTTCTTGAGAGACAAATCTTTGACCAATAAAAGGAACAAGATTAACAGAGGTTTGTCTTGACAAAATTGTTTCCTCTGGTGTTTCCTCAACGGTGCCAATGTCATCCTGAGACAAATCTGTGCCATTTTCAGATGATTCTAGCACAAGACTGACCCCTTCTGACATTCTGTTGTCAGTATTAACAGAAAAGTTGGGTTACAGATGTTTAAACCTGAAAGACGAGCAATGAGAAAGATATCAGCTAAAAAGTGATATCCAACTGAAACATGAATTAACAGGCTCATGGAAGCGCTTTCGCTGCTATGCAACAAAAAGAACATAGAATATACTATTCAAAACTACACTTTTTTTCTTTCTTATGCATGAAATAAAGTATCAGATTACTTGATGAACGAAGAGACAAAGCAAGTCTAGAATGATCAAACAAACATTTTTTAACACACAATACCTTAAGTTGTTAGTTACGACTTTGACTAACGGGAATGCGATAGTTAAACTGGTTGGCTATGATGTATACAAATTGATGTTTTAAAAACTATACCAAACTGGATGGTTCAACCGGTTGAACCATGAACAGACAATATCTAATGTTCAGTTATTTAAGCGGTCTGACCGCAGTTTCATCCCGGTTTAAAGCAATTGAACCATGACCTTATAAACGTCTTTGGCAGTGAGGTTACAGACCCTTGAAGTTCTGCAATTTTTTTATTTACAATTGAGCTTTTCTTTTAATGAGTATCAAGTTTTTATATCAAATCAAACTCATCCTTACAAAACCATATTAGATGTTGAAAAGTGTCACTCTTTGTAAACTTTTTTCAATCCATATCTCAATTCAATACAAAACTTGCCAATAACTAATGAGATACAAGGTTTCCATTGAGATGTAATTCATTCCTAGAATCGGAAAATCAAGTATTAGAATTTTAGGTTAGAAAGTAGGTGGCCAAACGGATTTTAGATAGACTCCAATATTATATTAGAATTCTGGATTAAGCCTAACCCGACCTCACGAAACCGGCTCGTAAGTTGAAGACTGCCCCACTTATTAACACATTGGTTAGACTCTTAAGACCTATGAAGCACCGACCCAAATACGGGCACCAAACACGACATGGACAATGATAATTTTTTTTCAAAAAGTGATATAATTTAATGTAACCAATGAAGCTCCGACACTCCTTAAATTAGGCATGTCTTGGCCGTGTCCGACACCGACCCGACACTGACACTTACAATTACATTGAATTATATCACTTCTTCTAAAAAAAATTATCCGTATCGACGTGTCAGTGTCCGTATCGTGTCCGGTGTCAGTACCTGTGCTTCATAGAATGTAACTGTAAGTCGTGTCCGACACAGGGACACGCCTAATCCAACGAGTGTCCGTGCTTCATAGCCTGAGAAGCTTAAAAGCAAGCAAAAATAGAAATTTCAACTTAGGAAACATTAATACATCTATCTAAACCCCAAAACAAATAATAATCCAAACTTTCCCAACATGTTTAAATTCTAAGGTAAAACATTAGGTTACATAAATATTAAAAAAAAATGAAATTTATACTTAAATTCTTCATCATATTATGATAACTTAGGTTAAAATTATTAAATTTAATAAAGTAAGAAATGGGGCAAAACTTCATTTATAAAGCACACACCTTGTCACATTCAATTTCACTCAGTTGAAGTGAGTGTTTACTAGAGATCTACTGCGACGGAATTGTGTTCTGCAGCGGTGGTTATGGCGGCGGTAAATCGCGTCGGAGTTGTTTTCCGGGAAATTGAATAGTTCACTGCTGCTTGTGACTCCAGCTTGCTGATGGAGCTGCTCGGTTTCGTTTCTTTTCTTATTTAATTATTATTTATTTAAGGATTAAATATTTATTTATTTTTTTGAAGGAAGGATTAAATATGTTTTTTTTTTTTGATAAAAAAGAAATGTAAATATGTTTTTGATCGCTATAAATATAGTAAATTTTATAAAGATTAAAAATCGAAAAACAATCCAGAAGGATTAAAACTAAAATTGAATTTTTCTTCGCTATAAATATATTAAATTTTATAAAGATTAAAAGTCGAAAAAAAATTTAGAAGAATTAAAACTAAAATTGAATATCTTCTTCATTATAAAGGACGAATTTCAGGAGAATCCAGATTCGATTCTCTGGTGGAACAATTTTTTGATCAGATTTTACTTACTTCGCGGCCTAACTCTGGACTACTAGAGTCCTTCCCCTAAGAATTAGAGGGTGAAAATTAAAATCAAAATTAGATTTCATTCTAGCGAGAGATTAGTCACTGCGTTCTGCAGTGGATACCTCAGTCTCGACAAAAAAAAAAAACTAAAATTGGATAATTTATAGGGACAAAAAATATATTTTACCTTTTATTTAATTATTTGTTTGTTTTCATTTTCATCTTCATTTTTTATTGTTTTTTTTTTGTCTTTGGTGAATGATGGGCCTCAGTAAGTTTATTGGGCCTTAGATACATAGAATTTGAGAAAAAATTATCTTTCCACCCCCAACATTCTTTTATACTCCCGAAATTATTTTTTTATTCTTGCGAAAAAGTTTGAAATATATTTTTCAAATTTATTCTCCGAAATGTATTTACAGAAAAAAAAAAGTTCGGAAAATAAGGGGGGTGTATTGGATTGGGATTTTGAAAGACAATTTTATTGAAAAAAGTCTTGAAGATTTTAAAAGACTTTGTGGGAATATATTGATTTTGTGGGATTTTAAAAGACTTTTTATAAAAGACTTTTTACAATCAAGATTCTTAACACAAGATTTTGTGGGATTTGGTAGGATTATAATTCAGCTTTTTAAGATTTCAAAATATATTATAAATTTTTACGATTTTGAAAGATTCAATGAATCCAAACATAAAAGGAAACAATAACAATAAGAGTTTAGAAAAAAAAACATGTATTAATATTATTAATAATAATAATAATAATAATAATACTAATAATAATAATAATATATAGCATAAGAAATAAAAGCAATAGACGTTTAGACAAAAAAAAAGGAAAAACATAAGATAGAGAGTGAGCGGGGGGTGGGGGGATAGGGAGGAAGAGAGTGAAGAGAGGAAAAATAAATAAAGAGATAACAATGAAAGACGATAAAAATTGATAAGGATGTTAAAAATTATGATAGTTGATGAAAAATGATATATAATAAAAAAAATATATAATAAACAAGAGTCTCATGAAATCTCATGAATTTTGGTGAGATTGTTGAGAAAGTGTTTTCTTTGTATTTTTAACTAAAAAGTCTCTCAAAATCCTTTCCATCAAAGAATCCATTAAAATCCTGAGATTTTTGAATACCAAGAGACATTTTAGAAGTCTTGAGAAATCTCAATCGAATACCGCTAGATTTCGTTGCCTTGAAAAAAAAATCTTAATTGTCTTGATTGAATACCAACGGATTTTCTTAAATTTAATAAAAGTCTTGATTGAATACCACAAGATTATTTTATCATAAAAAAGTCTTTTAAAATCCTTCGAAATCTTAATTGAATACACCCCCTTAAGTTTCAAATTTTTTTGCATGGGCGAAAAAGTAATTTCAGGAGAAATAAAAGAATGTTGGAGGATGGGATGAAATTTTTTTGAATTTGAGAGCTTCTTTTTCTCACAATTTGTCAAGTTACCCCTTAGAGGGTATCATCGGTTATTTATTTTGACAGATTTGAGCAAATAAAGAGAGATATTGAAAAACTATAAGTTTATTTTTCAAAGTTTTCTATTATGTTTTTTTATTTTTCTATTGAGTCAATCACATCCTTATTTTCAAGGAAAAAACATAGGTACAATTATTTAAATGTTTTTCGTATGTTCTTACTTTTTAACATAACTCACCTTGATTTTTTTAAATTCATGAGTTTTTTTCATAATTTGTTATAACTATAAGAAATATATTTTATGTTAAGAATCATTCACAAAACCATATGAAGAAATACACCTAATTATATTGTTATTCTACTTTCAAATGGGATATCAGAAATGATTTTGTGCCCCTATAAATTGAAAACTATTGGTTTATTTTCAAAAATTCAATATTATAGAATCAATTTGTAAGATGAAAAGTGTCCTATAAATTTTAGTCAAGTTTTATTTTTAATTTATACTAGACTTATTTTTTCTACTATTTTCTATAAAGCTACACATGTGAGGGTAAAAGGAAAAAGAAATCTCCCTAATTTTTCTTATCATTTGATAATAATATTTCCGCTATTAAAACTTTTATATTTATTTATTGTTGTTGATAAAAGTATGAGAATGGTCCAAAAGTCCTAACTGAATTGGCAAAAAATGTCCAAATTATTAGATTGGACGTTCATGATTACGATTCGAATTCTGGTCACTTTACTTTGTGTGTGTCATTTTTTCGTAAAAATGGATTAGGTACATTCGAGTGCATGCATTTAGTACATACGGACCGTATGTCCAATCTTGATCAGACAATTATGATTTTAAGTTTAAATTTTAGTTTATTTTTAAATACAAAATTGAGTCATAAATCTGACTGTCGATCTTACATTGAACGGTTTAAATGTAGGCTTAAACATTATTTTGGTCACTATATGTAAACAGAATTTTGATTTAAGTCCCTGTATTTGATTTTAGTCTAAAATAGTCCTTGTATCGACTAAATTTTTTTAGTTTTGTTCCCTGCCGTTCATTTTTGTTAGAAATTGTCCAAGTGGCAAACGTTTTGACACTTGTCACTAATGACGTGGCAAAAATTCAATGTAACTGGATTAAAAGGACAGGGACCAAAAACAAAAAATACATACTTTACAATAATGGACTAAAACCAAAAAATTTAAATATTCCAAAAATTCTCAAATCGATTTCATTCTATCATCATCTTCACATTACTCTTTCAAGTAAGCTAGAAGTTGTTGATCTGGACCAGAAGATTAAAATGGTTCAAGAACTTGATGGTAATATCATGCGATGTGTACGAGATCACAATGGGAACCATGTCATTCATGGTGTATTGAATGTGTACCTGAGGATGCAATTGACTTCATTATCTCAACTTTTTTTATCAAGTTGTGACACTATCAACCCATCCATATGGTTGTCGGGTGATACAGGTGGGATCTATTCAGTATTTTTGTTACTTCTTTTTGATTCGTGGTTCCTTCATTGATGAAGATGCTAAACTAATTGATTTGTGTTTTTGTTACTTCTTTTATGTACTATAAAGTCCTTGAATGTGATATAATACCTTTTACATGGTACAAATTACTAGAACACTGCGAAGACCCTAACACACAACATAAAGTTATAGATGAGATTTTAGGAGCAGTTAGCATGTTAGCCCAGGATCAACATGTTAGCTTAGGATCAGTATGGCAACTATGTCGTCCAGGATTATAATTCATTTTAACCGACATATTTGGGCATTGCCACACTTATTGATTTAAAAGTGATACCCTAACAATTATAATCCATTGTGTTGTTTACTTGTGAATTGTGATTATGGTGTTTCGACTTCATCCATTGCACTTATCTAGCTTACTTGAAATAGTGATGATGATAGAATGTAATTTATTTGGGAATTTTCGGAATATTTAAAAGATTTGGATTTAGTCCTTTGTAATGTATGTTTTTATTGTTTTTGGTCCCTCTCCTTTTAATCCAGTCACATTGAATTTTTGTAACGTCATCAGTGACAGGTGGCAAAACGTATGTTTGCCACTTGGACATTTTCTAACAGAAATGAATGTCAGGAACCAAAACCAAAAAAATTTAGTCGATACAGGGACTATTTTAGAACAAAATCAGATACAGGGACTAAAACCAAATTTTTGTATACATACAGGGACCAAAAAGATGTTGAAGCTTCAAATGTATTGAATGGTGTAGTCTGTAATGCCTAACTGCACCTAATTAATCCTAGTCCGTTTTTAATGACTTTAACATTTTATTTATACATACAAAAAAAGCACAAGAATGAAAATGCTTCAGAACATTATTGTTTTTCTTCTATGTTGTCGACAACTACTACAGTACATAGGGTTGATCAAAAAGTTTTTCTTCTATTTTGTGAAAACAATAATGAAATTCCAATTTGTGTGAGACAAAACAAGATAACAGCAATAGATAGTCAAAGATATTATGTGTTTTTTTATAGATGTTAATTGTTAGTATATTAGTACAATATTAACTTTTCTCCTTAGCTAGAACTTGAACTCTAGATCTCCTTACTTTTTTTTTATAATGTTTTTTTTTTTATAATATGGACCTTCTTACTCCTTGAGCCTTAGTTTCAGAACATTATTGTTTTTCGTCTATGTTGTCTATTGACGACTACTATAGTACATAGTGTTGATCAAAAAGTTTTTCTTCTATATTGTGAAAACAATAATGAAATTCCTATTTGTGTGAGACAAAACAAGATAACAACAATAGATAGTCTAAGATATTATGTGCTTTTTTTTTTTAACAGACAATGTTAATTTTTAGTATATTAGTACAATGTTAGTTTTTCTCTTTTGTCAGGACTTGAATCTTGGACCTCTTTACTCCTTGACTTTTAACTCACTTACTTTAACCAGTTGAATTACCCATTCCTTTCTCAGATATTATGTATATAAAAGATGTGATTGAATTATACTATTAATTATGAATTTGTTAATTGGATTAGCCATCCCCTACCACCTTCTTTATATTTCATCATTTGTGTTTTGTCGTTTTATTTAAAGAATAATTTTCCCAATATGTACATGGTTGAATGTATTTTAATTGATTTTCTTTGTCAGGGTTTTAAATTATTTTTTTCTCTATAAATAATTATTTTATACTTAAATATTAAAAAAATGAAATTTATACTTAAATAATTATTTTATACTTAAATATTAAAAAAAATGAAATTTATACTTAAATTCTTCATCATATTATGATAACTTAGGTTAAAATTATTAAATTTAATAAAGTGAGAAATGGGGCAAAACCTCATTTATAAAGCACACACCGTCCCATTCAATTTCATTTAAAGTGAGTGTTACTAGAGATCTGCTACGCCGGAATTGCGTTCTGCAGCGGTGGTTATGGCGGCGGTAAATCGCGTCGGAATCGTTTTTCGGGAAGTTGAATAGTTCACTGCTGCTTGTGACTAGGGGTGGCAAAATGGATGGATGGATGGATTTGGATTTGGATTTTAATGGATGGATAAAAATAATCCATTAATCAATTACAATCCAATAAATTTTTAGGAAAATAAATCCAATCCGATCCATCCAATTAACAAAAAATCCATTCAATCCATCCATTAACATATTTAAATGGATGGATATCCATCCGATCCATCTAATTTTCAAATTTTCCTTTTTTATTTTTTTTGTAAGTATAAATTAATTTAAATATGAATGGTCCGATGGATTTTAAATTTAAGGTGGATGGATTAAATCCATCCAATCAATTAGTGGATGGATCCGATCCAATCCAATTACAAAATATTTTTTTTTGTGGATAGATTGGATGGATTGGATGAATTTTAACTTAATGGATTATTTTGCCACCCCTACTTGTGACTCCAGCTTGATGATGGAGCTGCTCAGTTTCGTTTTGTTTCTTTTCTTATTTAATTATTATTTAATTATTATTTATATAATTAATTATTTGTTTGTTTGTTTTCATTTTCATCTTTTTTTTTTTGTCATTGGTGAATGATGGGCCTCAGTTAGTTTATTGGACCTTTATTACATAGAATTTGAGGAAAAATTCTCTTCGCACCCCTAACACTCTTTTCTACTCCCGAAAATAATTTTTTGTCCTTGCGAAAAAGTTCGGAATGTATTTTCCAAACTATTTTTTAGTTTAAATATTAATTTTTACAGAAATTTTTTTTGATAAATACTTTCCGATTTTTTTTTGCATGGGCGAAAAAAGTAATTTCAGAGGAGATAAAAGAGTTGGGGGATGGGATGAAATTTTTTTGAATTTGAGGGCTTCTTTTTCTCATAATTCAAGTTTCCCAGGGGGTATTTTCGGTAATTTTTTTGACAGATTTGAGCATATAAATATAGATGCATTTATTTAGGTGTTTTTCATATGTTCTTACTTTTTAACATAATTCACCCTGATTTCACTAAATCTATGATTTTTTTTTTCAAAATTTGTTATAACTATAAGAAGTAAATGTTATGTTAAGAATCATTCACAAAACTGCCTAAAGAAATACACCTAATTTTGTTATTATTCTATTTTCAAATGGGATATCAGAAATGCTTTTGTGCCCCTATAAATTGAAAAACTATTGGTTTATTTTTAAAAAATCAATCTCATAGAATCGATTTGTAAGATGAGAAGTTCCCTATAAATATTAATCATGTTTTATTTTTAATTTATGCTAGACTTATTTTTTCTTCTATTTACTAAAAAGCTACACATGTGAGGGTAAAAGGAAAAGGAATCTCCCTAATTTTTCTTATCATTTGATAATAATATTTCTGCTATTAAAACTTTTATATTTTTTATTGTTGTTGATAAGAGAATAGTCCAAAAGTCATAGTTGAACTGATAAAATATGTCTAGATTATTAGATCGGATGTTCATAATTAGAATTCGAACTCTAATCACTCTATTTTGTGTGTGTGAGTTTTTCGTAAAAATGAATTAGGTGCATTTGATTGCATGTATTTAGTACATACAGACCGTCCAATCTTGATCAGACAATTATAATTTTAAGTTTAAATTTCAATTTATTCTTAAATACAAAATTGAGTCATAAATTTGATTGTCAATCTTACATTTAACAGTTTAAATGTATTGAATGGTGCAATCTGTAATGCCTAACTGCACCTAATTATAATCCTAATCCGTTTTTAATAGCTTTAACATTTTATCTATACGTACCACAAAAGTACGAGAATGAAAATGCTTCAGAACATTATTGTTTTTTTTTTATGTTGTCTATTGACGACTACTATAGTACATAGGGTTGATCAAAAAGTTTTTCTTCTATTTTGTAAAAACAATAATGAAATTCCTATTTGTGTGAGACAAAAAAAGATAACAACATAGATAGTCTAAGATATTATGTGTATAAAAGATTTGATTGAACCATACTATTAATTATGCATTTCTTAATTGGATTAGCCATCCTCTACATTTCATCATTTGTGTTTTGTCGTTTTATTTAAAGAATAATTGTCCCAATATGTACATGGTTGAATGTTTTTTAATTGATTTTTTTGTCTAGTTATTAAATTATTTTTTTCCTCTTTCGAAATCACATTAATTGTTATAAATAATTATTTTAAATACTGTATTAAACTATGGCACCACTTACCAAAAAACTATGGTATCAAATTTTAGATACCAAATAACATTATTTTCGGTACTTCTACCTCATTATATTAACATATAAATTTTACAAATAGTCTTTAACTTATAAATTCTACAAATAGTCTTTAACTTCAAAGTCATTGGAAGCCACGACAATGCAAAATCTACATCATACAATATATATATATATATATATATATATATATATATATATATATATATAAGAGACAATTGGATTGTGTGAGTGCTGCACTTTCTGCATCGGAGGGTATCTCGTCAATAGATACATTACTTTTGCCAAAACAAGTTATAGTCTATAGTTCATGTTTTGGGTTTTGCACCAATCTTCAAGAGAATATTTAGTCAAAACAAAATAGATCATGTTTTGGGTATATAACTTGAGTTCAAGTGATTAATAAATTTTACACAAACATTTTTGATCATAGGTGGCCAAGACGCCAATAGACAATAACATATATTGGTCCTTATTCATTAACTCATGTGTAAATGTGGTAACCGGCCTGGTACCTTGTTTACTTGATTTGGCTGTTTCAAAATAGTATAATATTGTATAATATATATGGCATACCATTGTTAAGTAAATGTGTTCATTTTAAATAAAACACAGGTTCAATATTTGCATTAAATTGTGCTTAAAAAAATATTTGAATTAAATTGTTATTTTTTACTTGAAAAAAATATTTGAATTAAATTGTTATATTTTATGAAATTTTATATTGTTATTTTGTTTTTCAAATAATCAATGTTAATGCTTTGTATTGTTAGTTTTTACAGAGGTAACAATCAACCACTTTTTTTTTTTGAGTGGTAAATATAATTATATTACATATTAAGTTGGAATCTCTTCTTAACCTTGATGTCTAGATGCTTTTAATTTATCAAAAAAAAATATTACATATTTCAAATGCAAAAAAACAATCAACCACTTATGAATTTACTTTCTAATTCATCCACTCTAATCAATAAATCATTCTTATATATTCATATTTTATATTATTTATTTTGGTTACATACTTTATATTGTTATTGATAAATTCAATTTTATTAACTTTTCTATTCAATTAACTGTAGTTCATAGTTTGTCAATCTTTAGTTAGATTCTCAACTTTTAACTAATTTGTCTTATTCAATAAAACAAATGATATAATTGGTCAAAAGGTTTGGAGTATGGTAACATATTCTTTTATGACACATGTTAAAAGATAAAAATATAATTATTTTCTTTGAATTTATACATTTAATTTTTTTAAATATTAAATCTTTTTTAATAAATACAAATTTTTAATATTTAAAGACATCTTAATAATATATATTCTTAGAACACGTATTAATATGACCCAAAAAGATTTCATAAAAATTGAACTAGTAATAATTGTGCTGCCTTTATCCCATCACCTAAGCGTTTGCTAGAAAACCGTCCCCTACATTGACATCTATATTTGCTTCTTGGTGCTAAATCGTTTCAAGCTACATAATTTTCATATATAGCTCCATTTAACTGTATATGTTTTTTTCGTCGTTATATACAACTCTAGTGGAAGTTTATTGTCGTCTTATAGCTAGCTATGGTGGGAAATTTGTACTTAGTAAATATTCCTTTTTTGAGGGTTCATAAATTGTTCTGAACTGGGCTAAGACTCAATATTAGTAACGAAAATATCATAATTTGATTCGATTATCAATTTCCACTGCTCACCATCGGAGTTATCTAGTTCTATTTTCGAACATATCAAAAACTCCGTTTGGTATAGATTAAGATGTGTTTTTATGGAAGAATTAAAGAGTTGAACTTTTGAAGTCAAATGTTTGCGAGTTTGTGAGTGTCATATAGTTAAGGCAGTGAACGGTGGTGTTGTGTCTAAGTTCATATTGAAGAAAGTTTTTTTTGTCAAATACTTTAATGGATAGAATTTCATCTCTTAAAAATGAATACATAGTGTATCAGAATTCGAATTATGGTTCCTACACTTTAACTAAGCTCATGGGACCATATGGAAGAGACTTTTATTTGCCGCTTCTCATCTAGTTTGAGGAGGTGCACAATTTACAATTATTTTTGTTGTTTTTGACAATTCTTAGCTGGGGGTGCAAATAATGAAGGAGAAAATTTTCATGAGTATTGAGATTAATTTGATTCTTTGAATATAGTATCTCTCATTTCAAATGAGTGTAGTCTTGGTTGTTGAATTAAATTTTATATTGTTTAAAAAAGTGGAAGTCCAATACTTTATAAGTGACATGATTTATGTATAATCCAATGTCTTGAAATATTGAGTAAGAATATATGGTGTTTAGTTCACTTATATCAATGTTTTTGGTCTAATGTAGATGATCTCATATTCGTAAAGAATTTGATGCTTTTGCTAAGTGGTTGATGCTTTTGCTAAATTTGACTTGAAGTTTTGGATTCGAGGCCTGCATTATTATTGGGGCTTCATCTTCCGAGTCTAAGATCATGTGCCATGGTTAACTTTTTAGAGTTGACTTGAGTGTTGAAAATAAATTGTGGTGTAATGGAGTGTTGAATAATGATGTGGATGAGAGAGGAGATGAAGAAGTTCAACATAGTTGAAGCTCTATCGTGGAGGACACGCGTCCCAATTTCAATTTGTTAAGCATTTATTTTTTTTAATTTAATTTTAAATGATAATTGTAATTTTATTTAATAATAAAAACAAAAGTTTAAATTTAAATAAGAATATGAAATAAAAAGTGGTGGAGTAGAGTGTTGAATAAAAAGTGGTGGGGTAGAATGTTGAATGAAAAATTATTAGAGAGGGTAAAAGTTGAATGAGTGTTAAATTATTAGGTGGAAGAAAGAAAAAATTATGTAAAGTGTTGGAAATTGAAAAATGTGGTGTTGAGTTTTCTAACCTAAATGGTCTAACATGTGTATAAAACCTTAAATGATACTTTTTCCGTCTCAAAGCTATTACCTTTTTACCTTTTTAGTTTTTGTCTCAAAAATATTATTTTTTTCGAAAATCTATGTAAAATTAATATTAGTTTTCGTTGGTGTTTTTTTTTTATCACATTCATATTTTTAAGTAATATTTTCTTTTATATTAGAAAATTGTCAAATCCATTCACACTATGTTGGGGTAAAACTATGTTAGACTTTTTGTGATTTTTTTTTGGTGCAAACTTTTTGTGTTTTTATTGCTATATATGTGCACATAATCATAGATAGATTGACATCCCTCTAACACTCAAGTATATCAACCAACAAAGCAAAACGAAAATAAGCATGAATAATAGTTCATCTAAAAATCCTTTACACAACAATGAGGATAAACCTTCCTCTTCTCCCTCATCAACATTGAAACTATTTGGTTTCTCATTAACACCATCATCATCTAACACCCTTCCTTGTAACAACAAAAGATTCACATGTCACTTTTGTCGCCGTAAATTCACCAATTCTCAAGCGTTAGGAGGCCATCAAAATGCGCACAAGAGAGAACGTCAAAGAGCACACTTTCTTTCCATTCTTCCACATCATCAACACTTTGTACCATCTTCACCTTATCGTCCTACGATAGTGCCACATGGAGCATCAAGAGGAGTGTTTTTTCATCCACGCGGGTCACCGGATGCAATATGGAATACACAACATTATGAAGATGAGACTCATAATGCAGCCACATCCAAAAATAATGAACCTTTGATGCAAGTACACAATATTATTGATGGTGATGTTGAACTTAACTTGACTCTAGCTTGTGTACCTTTAAATTCCAAGGACAAAGAGTTTGGAAGGGAGTGAACTTGAATTTAGTCAAATACTATCATGCTTTAATTTTTCTTGAGTTTAGACCCTCAATCAGTGGCGGAACTAGCTAGATAAAATATTTGAGGAGAGTCATTGTAATATAAAAATTGAAAATTTTAAAAAAAATTACTCAAAAAAAATATGCATATATATTATGAAATATATATCATGAAATATATTTTATGCTCCTTTAGTATAAGACTTTTATTAAACAATTGTTAATTTTCAGTTGTATTATCACATTACATGTTTTGAACTATAAATATTTAAATAAATTTCTAGTCCTTATACACTATATTTTAATTATAGTTCCTTTAAAGAATTTCAACAAATTTTAATCTTCTGAATATTTTTCATCACGACATTTAGTCCTAACTCATATGTAAACTTCACATTTTTCAATTACTTCTTGTTCATTTATTTTATTTTTTGACAAGGTTCTTGTTCATTTATAATATTATAAGAATTTCTCCCAAAAACTTTAGAACTTTTCAACAAAAACTTGATTAAATATGAATTTTGATACATAAAACTTCATTTTAAATAAAAATTCGAGCACTTTGTTTCAAGGAAAAAAATATTGGAGTACTTTGGTAAAATTAAGCACACATTTAAAAATTCAACAAAGTAAACTAGATGAGACATTTAAATTATTAATCATAGAAGAAAAAAATTGACAGAACAATTTAGGGATTATAAAAAATATAAAATAGGGGGTTATGTAACCGCCGCAATTATGGACGCCACTAACAAAATAGATGAGTTTAAAACTCCTGCAAACATGTAACCGAAACAAAATCTCTGCAAATTGTGCGCATAGATAATTTAGCGGGGGTTTATTATAACTGTCGCTAAATAGTATAAAAACCACCAATAAATTAGATATATATATATATATATATATATATATATATATATATATATATATATATATATAAAGAAAAAAATTGAAAAAGTAGGTTAGGTCATGGCCCCTCCTCGACCCTTGAGCAGCTCCACCCCTGCGCTCAATTCTACATTCACACAAGAAAAGAAATATGATTATATGAAGGAAATAATTAAATAATGTATATATTTTGCAATTATTAATAGATCTAGATTTTTGTATTTGTTCAATGGTAGTGTTAGAATTAAGAAAAATGTGTAGATTTTTTTTTTTTTTTAGTTTTTACCTTTTAATTTTTAAGGAAAGGGTGTTAGTAATCCATAAAAAAGAATTATTATTTATTAAAAAATAGAATCAAAGTACACTTAATTTTATTTATTTTTTATCAAAAGTACACTTGACTTTTTTTTTTTGACAAACAAAGTACACTTGATTTTGAATAGCAGCTATCTTCAATCCAGATTTTATTGGGCTCACTAAGTGCTAACTTAACTAAATCATGGCAGCCCAATTCCTTTTTTATTTCTTTCTAACAAGCAAAAACCACATTCTCCAAACAAACCAAACATTTTCTTCATCTTTCTCACTATCACACTCATAGCTGTCAAATTGGTCAGTCAGGCCCAATCCGGTTTGGGTCGTTAGACTTTGCACTATAAATAAGTAAGATCGGCTAGACCTGATTTTTGTTAGGCCATATTTTAGCGAGTATGACTATTCTTGCATGAGTTCGGCCTAGTCCAGTGGGCTAATGGGCTTGTCCGACCAAATTTATTTTTTTCAATTTTTTAATTCAATTTGATATATTAGTTCTTCATAATTATTAATTTTATTGATCACTAAATATGCATTAATAAATTATAAAACTATTTTTTATAAAAGTTTTAGATAAATATAATCATTTTTCTTGAACTTACACATTAAACTATATTTTTTATGATAATTATTCAATTAAATGATAATTTTTTATGCATTTATTTATATTATTTTTACAAAAATGACATAATTTCTTGATAATGGGCTCAATGCCATTGTTTTCTCTCTTTTTATTTAAATAAGTGGTTATCCGCACAAGTTTGTTTCTTCTTTGTTTACGTTTTCGCCGTCTTAGTGTGGCGTTGTGTTTGTTCGTCGTCTTGTAAGACGTTGTGTTTGTTTGTCGTTTTGTGCGGTGTTTGTTATTTTTTAGTCTTAGTACGGGGTTCGTTGGTTCAAATCTAATGAAGACTTGGACTTGGACGTCAATGCTATAAATCCGGGAGTATGAACATTCAAGTTACTTTTATGTTGTCATATTTGTAGACACTTTTATAATATTGTTGTATGCTATTAACTTAAGTGTTGTAAGATTATAGTGACCATTATTGGATCCCATCCACATCAATTGGTCCTCTTCATCAAGGTCAATTATAGGAATTTGTTTGATAGCTTCTTGGTCTATAGGTAGAAAAGTTCTATATATTTTGCCTTAAGAACCTTAGCCACCAGTGAATCGGGGTTAGTGATTATTCTCCAACCTTGTTCAGCTAACATTGCTTCGTTGAACACTCTGAAAATTCTAAAACCATAACCTCCATTATTTCTTAATATATTGTTAGTAGATTTATTTTTTATATTTGATAGAATAACTTATTTGATGTTATTAGATTAGGTTCTTATTTTTATCTGTAGATTGATATTTATTTTTTTTTGGATAGAAGATTTGAAATATTATTGAAAAATTGATGAGGACAAAATAGATTTTCTTTTTTACTAAGACAAAATAGATTTTTTTTTAGTATTAGTTCTTTTTAATATATTGTTAATCAATAGATAGATAGTTGTTAATTAATAGATAGATAGTATGTGTTAAATGAATATTTTGTTTTTAGTCAAAAAAAAAATTTCTTTGATAGAATCGTCCCAATCTATTTTTTGTTTGTTTGGTGAATCAAAATATTATTTATTTATTTTTTGGTTGTATCTTTTTATTTTTTTATAAAATAAAATAATTGAATCCTAATCTTTTTTTAACAGAATAGAATCGAGTCCTCCTAAGTCCTATTCTGTTTTTTCTTGTTTCTCAATCTGTGTAACACGAACACGAGCTTTGTGTAAAATCAGACAACCTCCAACACACATCAATGGCGGTATGCTCCTCCTCTTTCTGTGAATAATTTATTTGTTAGTTTTATTTTAAATTGGAATTAGTAGTTAAGCTGAATAATAATAAGGCTTAAATAATCAATTGGTCTTTCTAAATACATGTTATTTTTTTAGTTTCTGCTTGTTAGTTTTTTTTAGAATTCATCTCTGAATATTAAAATTATTTTGGTTTTAGTCATTATTTATAAAGTTTAAAAAAATTCAAAGAAAAATTTGTAAGAAACACAATCCACAGGATAATTCAAAGAAAAATGTGCAGGAAATTTACAAATTTGTCTAAGTTTTATGGAATGAAACTAAAATAATTTTAATAGAGATGAAGTCCAAAAAAATAATAAAGAAACTAAAATAAAAAACACGGAAACTTCTTAATAGTAATACTAATTATTAATATTATTTCCTGAACAAAGATGAATATTTCCGAAAACGACGAGTCTTCTGGAGTTGATGGTGGAGTGAAATTTAAGATGACAGAATGTATTACATATAAGAAATTGTCTGATGAGATTTCCAAACTCAAAAACCAGTATTTCCAGCTTGTCAATAGTGATCCTATTAATGACAAGTTATTAAGCCGCTTTAAAGCAAGAGCGATGAAGGTGTTTCAAGGGAATCATCCAAATTTATTGTTGGGATTCAATACCTTGTTGAAGAAGGAACATCAAATCACACTTCCACTTCAACATTTTCAGACCAATGGTTAGTTGTTTATCACTTCTTGCATATAGTTTGATACTACATTATTCTGTTTATATCCTAACATATTTGTCATTGTTGTCATACAAAGGAAAAAATACGAAGAAAGGAAAAAAGATGAAGGTTTTTTTTTTTTATAATCAAAACTTGAATTATAAGGAGTAGAAGGGGTACTCAACCCTTACAATTCAATACAAGAGCATCCTTTAAAAACTTTGTAAGCAATTTAAAGGATTTGCACACCAAATATCAAAATTTACAAAAGAAGTGTTGGTGCGAACGACCGACACACCAAAACCATGATATATACTTAATATGCTCCAAGATGGAAGTGATATTAACCAATTCTCCTTTCCATAATCGATTGTTGCGACCACGCCATAAGCACCACGTCGTAGCCAACCACAAGATGTATCTGTATTGTTTTTTAATATTGCCAAAACCTTGTAGAGCAACTCCAAACCTGAGAAAAGATTGTTGTGCCGTATCATGATCCCAATGTTGCACACCCAGCCACCTAAATACCTTCTGCCATATACTGAAAGAAACATAGCAATGAAAAAACACATGATTTATGGTTTCAACCTGAGAGTTACAGAACACACATATGGTCTCCATTGGAGTGGTAAGCACCCCTCTATGCACAAGGGCCTCTCGGGTGGATAATTTATCAAGCAACAACCGCCAACCGAAGATATGCACCTTAGACGGTACATTAGTCTTCCATAACATCCTTAAAGAAGCCAAAACATTATCATCTAAACTATTCAAAACAGAATTTTTTTGCAGTTCCTCATACACTGATTTCACCGAGAATAAGCCTTCCGGATGAGGTGACCATTTTCGTTTGTCTTATGTGAGATGGTTTGGCTGGATTGGATGCAACAAAATTTGCAACTCGGACGCTGCAGCAGCCTCATATTCGGACAGTTCAGAATTCCAAACAAACCTCCATTCCCAACCATTGTCCCCATCAAACCCCAAATCTGCTACCATGTCATTTTGTTGAGTGGACTTATGATATAACATTGGATAAGCAGTATTGAAAGATTCCAATCCTAGCCATTTGTCTTTCCAAAAACTAATTGCCTTACCATCTCCAAGAACACAGTGTACTTTAGATCCGAACCATCTACCTCCACCCTCCCCTCCTAAACTCATCAAATCCCGCCACCATAAAGAAGCAGATTTTAACCTCTCCTTTCCTTCCTCGAGCAGTACATTCCCCACAAGAGAACCATATCTAAATAACAATAAATCTCTCCACGGGGCAGCCATATCGCACACACATCGCCACTTCCATTTACATAGAAGCGAATAGTTAAAAAGGGCTAAATTTTTAATGCCTAACCCCCCCAACTTTTTCGGTTGACACACCCGGTCACAACTCACCCAACAAATCTTCTTTTCGCTCTCATTACCACCCCACTAGAAATTTCTTTGTATAGACACCATTTCTTTCACCACTCCCACTGGAACCTTAAAGAAGGAAAAATAATACAACGGTAGACTTGTAAGTACGGAATTAATAAGTGTCACCCTTCCACCAATTGATAAAAACCGGCCAGCCCAAGAACTAAGCCGTTTTTTCATGGAGGCAATAATCGGATTCCAAGTTGATTTTCTACGTGGATTCGCCCCTACCGGTAAACCAAGAAACCGAAACGGAATATTCTCCACAGCACAATGCAAAAAAGAGGAAGTCGCGCGCATAAAGTTAGAATCAACATTAACGCCATATAGTTTGCTTTTATGAAAATTTACTTTCAAGCCCGACACAAGCTCAAAGCTCCTTAGCACAGTTTTTATGGCCCATAGATTATCCCAAGTTCCTTCTCCTACTAATATAGTGTCGTCCGCAAATTGCAAAGAATGAAAAGAAATTTCATTACTAACCTGAAAACCAGTATAAACATTCTGATTTACTGCCTGTCGCATCAGAGCTGACAGCCCCTCCACCACAATTAAGAAAAGGAAAGGGGAGAGAGGGTCCCCTTGCCGCAAACCTTTATGCACCGAAAAATCTGCCGTAGGACTACCATTCACTAGAACTGACATCGAACTAGTAAATACACATGCTTTCATCCACCGCCTCCAACCCTCATCAAAACCCAACCTAATCATCATATAATCTAAGAATTGCCAACTAACCGTATCATAAGCTCGCTCAAAATCGACCTTAAAAAACATACAATTGTCTTTTCTCCTCTTTGCCAAATCGAGCAACTCATTGACAAGTAACACACCATCAAGAATCTGTCGATTGGGTAGAAACGCCGACTGAACTTGAGAAATTAAAGGCCCCAAAACCTTCTTCAACCGACCAGCCAAGATTTTGGACAAAATTTTATACATACAAGAGATTAAGCAAATTGGGCGATAATCTGATAGCATCTGCGGATGATCTTTCTTCGGAATTAGAGCCAAAAAAGAGGCCGTATAGGCCTTAGGCATCGTTGCACTATCATAGAACTCATGCAGGAAATTCATGATGTCTTGCTTCACAATCTCCCAACACACCTTTAGGAAATTAAAGTTGAAACCGTCTGGTCCAGGACTCTTGTTACCATCGCAGCCCCAAACTACCTCCTTCACCTCCTCAATTGCAAACAGTTGCATTAACAAACAGTTGTCATCCTCGAAAAGCGATTGGAAAAAAATACCATCTAGATTCGGCCTTTCTGACCACCCTTCACTAAAGTTCTGCTCATAGTAAGACTTCACAAAGTCCTTCACTTCATCCACCCCATTAACCCATTGCTCCCCGTTCAGCAAAGCTACTAATTGATTATGTCGTCGCCTAGTTTTAAGAGAAACATGGAAATATCTTGAATTAGAATCGCCTTCTTTGACCCATCGATTCCGAGATTTTTGATGGAGCAAGCTTTCCTTCATATTAAGTTGACGCCAGAACTCACAATTCAAGCCAACACGTATTGCATTGTCAAAGTGAGGCTCGGCTCCTCCCATCATGCCTTCAATGTTATTCAAATCCTTCACCGTTTTCTCAATATCGAGATCAATCAAACCATAGACCTTTTTATTCCATTTCCGCAGACATTCCTTTAGCATACGAAACTTTTCCTTTAGAACAAAAGCTTTTCTTCCTGTCACCACAAAATTGTTCCAACACGCCTCCACAAAAGAATAGAAATCGGGGTGGTCGAACCAACCATTAATGACCCGAAATGGTTTAGGACCCCAATTATCATTCGATCCTAGCAACCATATCGGGCAGTGATCCGATATATCTCGATCACCAATCCACTGTCCAGAAATCCCAAACTTCGCAATAAATCCATCCGATAATAAAAATCTATCTATGCGGCTCATAGATTTTCCATCCGAACTGAACCAAGAGAATTTTTTCCCCAAAACCGGTACATCAACAACATTCATATCATCCACAAATTGGTTAAAACCCACTCTCTCGCTGTTTCTGCTATCAGTATTGCATCCCCTGCGTTCTAAACTACAAAGAATTGCATTAAAATCCCCTCCTAAACACCACTCCCCATCTCCTCTTTGTTGTTTACATACCAGCAGATCACCCCAAAGTTTTCGCTTCCCCGCTAAGTTACATGGAGAGTATATATTAATAAAATTCAGAATCACACCCTCCCTCTCCACCGTAATTCCCAGAAACCCATCTCCTGTGAAACTATGTAACAACCTACAGCTAGTTGAGTTCCAAATAATTAATAAACCTCCCGACATACCTTCCGGATCCTTGGCCACCCACTGCACCTCCTTATGTCCCCATAAAGAATGAATAGAATGCTCTATGATAGTTGCTTGCTTTGTTTCCTGAATGAAGCACACCTCAAATTTCCTCTTCGAAATCAACCCCCCCAACCTTCGTCGCTTCGCACTACCTCCCCACCCCCTCATATTAAGAGATACCACATTCATTAATGACCACCTTTGAGGTGCTCCCGTCTAACACTTTCTGCTTCGTCACGCTTTTCATTCTCTTGAATAATTTGAACAAAACCAGCCGTCTTTGTACCTTGACCTGCAACACCCAAAGCTAACTCTCCCTTCCAAATTTTCGATGCTAACTCTTGTTTGTGTTTGTTCAAGAACAGCCGATTACAGTTACGAATGTCTGACGACGTGATTGATTCGTCATGACCCAAACCCCCAGCAGACTGAACTGAATCTGATGCATCTAAAACTTCCATTGCGCCATCGTTGCCGCGCACACCAACACCAACAGAACCAGTTCCAGCTTTGGCGGAATTTGACACGCGAACCGCCGATTCCAAAGAAGCTGAACATGATTTTCGCGAGCATGAGCTATGACTAAGTTGAATTTGTTTGTTGGGAACAGATGAAGCTCGTGGAGCTCGTGGAGGTAGCTTTTGTGAAGATACAATCTGATTTTGCTTTGGTACACCAGTCAATTTGGGCTGCACCAAAGGCCCTTTGTCCATATTCTTTCCCTCAACCCGCGGCCCATCAGATAAAGTAACAAGCTTAGTTGGTTTTTCCTTAATGGGCCTTAGCACACAATCCATATCTTCAGAAAAAGATAACTGCCTACTCACACCCCCCTTTCCTCCTATAGCTTTTTTAATTGGTGAAATGTCTTTTGTCAGCCCAGCTCCCCCAGCCTGGCCCAACAAATAGTCATTGACCTGATTAAAAAAAACTACCTTCTCAACAGCTCCACTTTCCACACAAACCCCCTTGCCTCCTTCATTCAAAGCATATTCCTTACTGATCGGGTTGCCAAAAATAGTATTGTTTGTATTTGAATTCCCCCCCTTCTCCTCATCACCATAAAGATTAGAGTTCAAAGCCATTAACTCTGATTCAACAACATGAGATAATGAATTATTATTAACATTAAACGCCGACTTTAATGCTATTAAATTTTCTCCCTCCCCCTCCGATTCTCTCTCCGATTCCACCTCCTCCGCCAAACACAGCCGTTCTTCCTCGTCATCCTCCTCCTCATCTGACATGCCGCTGGATTGTTCCCTCCCATTGGTATTAGAATCTTGTGCCGACATAAGTCGCATGGGTCCATAAGAATCCTCCACCACTCTTATTCGGAAGGAAACACCATTGATCTTTGCTTCCACTATCTCGTCGATGGGTTTCTGACATGATGTACGAATTAAAAGCCTAGCCACATCCATCGTTAGCTTCTTCGATGTAGCTTCATCCGCATGCACATAAAAACCCCATGGTTTTGTGATTTGAAGAAAAAAATCATGATTCCATGCATGTACCGGTACCCCATAAACCCTCAGCCAAACATTACGTTCCAAATCCACATCTTTTGGACTCCACGGTCTAATTTCGGAAAACCACTGATCCAACCATCCATTCTCTTCTTCCAACAACGCTTCCACTTCACCTTCTTCCTGACCTTCCAACAGAGCCAAATTAGAGCCTAAAGGAGTGACTTTAACACCAAAATACCCCTGAGCATGGAAAGTGTTTTGGATATTATACGTCATTCCCGGATTCGTCACCACTCCAACAAACGTTTTGAGCAGGCTTGCTATTGCAGTCTTCTCCGCCTCATACACAAAAGCTGCCTCCTTTGATACACTTCCTGTTTGCACCTTTCCGTTATTAAGCGCCTGAGCAAAAGACATGCTCTCCTTATCACGCATAGCATTACTGTTTGGGATTGCTAACGGACCATGTCGATATCCCTTTGCCTTCATCTGATCGTTGCGTCCTTGTCTCCCTGCATCAGCGATGACCTTACGTGGATTCTTTTCAAACCGATCAAACCTCGACAGATTTGCACCAATCCTGTAGCCTCCGATTACAACCTTGTTCAACTCAGATTCTAACACACATGAATCCTCTACCTGCACGAAGCGTGCAAAACCGAATCGTCTTCCTCCCTTGTCCCTCTTCACCGGTATCACAACTTCCACAACTTCCCCATAATTATGGAGTGCATTGAACAAAGCCTTTGCTCCATATCGATCCGGAAAGTTGTAGAAAAAAAACGTTATGACTGGTTCACGTGTTTCTTTGCTGTAATACGGTGCTGTCGCTATGTCTGGTATGAGCTGATTGTTGCGGTATCCATTTCTGTTTCTGTTTCTGCCTCTCACAGTTTGCCAACCTTGATCGTCTCTGCCTACCATGGTGCACCGCTGGTAGATCACTCTTGTGCGTGCCGAGGGATACGATCAATCTTTGTGACGTTCAAGCAAGTGAACATCAACGCGATTGACTCCTCCACACTTTTACAAGAGAAACCCTAGCAGAGCTCAATGGTGAATTCTTAAAAAAAAAAAAAAAGATGAAGGTTGAAGAGTGCGGCGGTGAACTTCCTTGTGATGTGCTTGATATCATTTGCAAAACACTAGATTTTGACGACCTCTTTCAGTTTCCCGGTGTGTGCAAGAGTTGGAGGTCTTTTCATAAGATTTATTGGAGAAATTTTTTGGCGTCCCAAGAACCATTTCTTCTTCAAGATGCGCACTATCGTCGTAGATTATTTTCCTTTATTAGTATACCTGACCAAAAAGTTTATTGCTTGAAGATGATGGAGCACTTCACCTACTATAGATATGAGTTTGCATGTCTATCAATCTCGAAATTCTTCTTGGGTTACTTATTCGACAAAGGGAAAGCTAGGTAACATCGTTGATTTTGTGGTTTTCCAAAATATAATATATGTTGTCACTGACAAGGCCAATATAGGGGTACTCAGTTTGAATTATGCAAATATTAAATTTCTAAAACTAAAGAGGACTCGCTTTTTCACGCCTTTGTTTAAGTTGGTTAATTGTGATGATGAGCAACTTTTAGTTGTTAATTTTATTGGAAGAATAGTAAAAATTGTGTACAAGATAGACTTCTCAACCATGAGTATTGTCAAATTGGACACTTTAGGCGACATTGCATTATTTTATTCTTTGGATACACGTTGTTATGGATTGAGCAACCCCAACAAGTGGGGATTTGATAGCAACTCTACCTATGTCGTCACTCATTCACATGTGGGATATAAGGTATATTGAGGGGATAAGAAACTGGAAAAATACATGCCGCTCCCCACTTCTCATGGAACAGGAGCCTTCATGTTCGATTGGTATTCTACGTATTCAGGGGATGAAGATAAATTGCGAGAATACATTAAGTTTCCAACTCCTCCAGGACTAGGATATATCTCGTACCATTGGTGTTTTAGACATCTACGATATGAGGTAGATTATTCTCTAGTTCAGTAACTTGTGTTCCGTGTTTTAACCTATTTCTTTTTGTTTGCTAATAATTTGACTAGAGTATGGTAAACTTGCAATGATTAGTAGTTTTAATCAATATTAGACAAGTATTTACTTAGATAGAAGAAAGAATTTGGCTAACTATTTATTCTTTCTCGTATGATATTTATTCAAATATTAGACAAGTATATATATATATATATATATAAGAGGCAGGGATCAATTGACTCCAAAAATAAGTTTATTGAGTTACTCCAAATCACAACCATCTATTTTATTAAGTTACTCCATTTTACTCCAAATCTCGTATGCGGCGGTGCCATAACTTCAATACATTGCCTAATTAATTAATTAATTTATCTATAATATATGTATGAATCTCAGTGATGCACGGGTACTTCATTTTAGGGAGAGTACCGGTACTGGGTACGTATCGAGTATCGGTACGTACCTAGTACTAGTTGGGACGCACCGACGATGCACCGACAAAAGGAAAACATGTTATTTTTGGAAAGGGTACTCCTCAGGTGTTTACCGGATACTCGCCCACTCCAGAAAACATTTTTTTCCATTTTTTCAGAAAGATTTAATTTTTTTAGGAAGATTTATATTTATTTTAAGAAGGTTTATATTTGTGGGATATTAATGGAGTTTTGGAGATCAATATGATCTTTTTGATGGTCTTTTAATGATGACGAAGGGAGAAATATTAAGATTTTGTCTTGATTCCATGAATAATCGATATTTTTAAAGAGTTTTTTTAAAATTGTACTAACGTACCCATACCTTAATTTTTTTTAAAATATTGTATTGCGTACCAGTATTTGTACCGAGTACCGATATTGTACCCGTACGAATACAACACTGATGAATCTGTTTGTATATAAATCAGAAAAGGCTTTGAAGTTGGAGTGGCAGAACTGCACTACCAAAACCACAACTATAGGTTTCCATCTTTCTCTCAAGATTTTTTTCCACAGTCGACTATACCAACATCAATCACACGTCTAAAAATAATTCTTCTCCTTTTCTTTCTAAATCTGTTAAATTAAATGAGGATAGCGTCTAAAAATATTAAAATTTAAAGGTCAATACTAGAATTCAGTTTCAATTATAAACAAAAATATCATCTTAATGTATAAAAACTGAATTATAATGTAGAAAAACTTAATGTAATTTTCTGACTCAGTTTTATTTAAGTATCATCAAAAAAATTTGACTCTGAAAATTTATAAAATCTAAATAAAATTTTAATTATGAACAAAAATATCAGTTTTTCATTGAAAAAATCTCAATTTTAAAAAACATTATTATAATGTCCAATAATCTAAAAATTATGCTTAGAGATCTAAAGTAAGATTATAGTTTAGATTTAATTTTGTAAGTTGATTCGAGAATTATATTTAAACTAAAATTAGGAATATATAACCTAAGGGGTGTGGTTGAGCCGTTGAGGCTCATCCTCCCTTAACCAAAAGTCGAGGGTTCGATCCTCACCTTGGGTATGAAGCAGCTTTAAATCCTTGGGCCAGCTATCCCACCCATCGAGATGCCTCCAATCTAGCGAGGGATTAGTCACTGCGTTCGTCGGTGGATACCCCGGTCTCAACCAAAAAACAATTAGGAATATATAAATTTTATTTGACTCAAATTAAAAATTATGGTTAAGTTTAATTGTTTAATTAATTAAATAAAAAATAAAAAGATTAATTTTTTTATTTATAATAGAAAATTATAAATAAGTTTTGTCCAATCATTTTCTAAGTACAAATTTTTTACTACTGTTTAACAATGATTGATTTCTATCGAGAAATTTGTTAGACAAACAAGGTTGTGTTTCAATTACAATATAATGGGTGCGTTTGTTTAAGCTTTAAAAAATCATTTTTTTTAAAGACATTTAGAGTTTTTTTTGTAGAAATTTTAAAGAAAATCTAAAGTTGCTTTGTGTTTGTTTACAATTGTATAAAAATTTATTTTGATTCCATTGACTTCACTTTGCACATGGCTAATGATGTTCAAAAAAATAGATTTTGAAAAAATTTATTGAAAATAGCTTTTTTATTTAGGAGTAAAAAAATAATTTTAAAAAAATTTGAAACAAATACAAATAAAATAAATAAATTTTTTTTTGCAGAAAAATTATAATCGATTATTTGATAGAATATTCTTCTCAGGTCTCATGTTTGAATCCTTCCATGTCACTTTCTCTATTGCACAAGTTCATACTTCTATTGATTTTTCTACTAACAGGGGTGAAGATATTGATTTTCTGATTATTCGATCTTGGAAGAATATTGAGTCGTAAGGTGTGTTTAATCTGCTAAAAATAAAAGATAAGATCAAACAACTTCATTTTTTACTGTGTTTGATTCTAAAATTGTTCATGAGATATAACAAATTGGGGATAAGAAATAAGACAAAGACTGAAGTGTTTTTTTGACAAAACAAAAATTGAGTTTTGTTCATCACTAAATCACAACATAAAATTTTGTCCCAACCACAACTTTTCTAAAATAGCAAAATAAGATTTTATCCATTAAACATAATAGACTAACAAATTGTTCAATACTTTTAAAATGAGTCATGTTAATAAGTGCCCTAACCCCTAAGGACACATGTTAAAGATTCTATAAATGATAATTATATATATAAGATAAAGCATCATTTATATTTTATAATAGTAATTAAAATAAAATTATATCTTTGGTACATTAACGTGTGTATTAAAGATTTCGTGAGCTTAACTCAATTGATGACATTGCATTATATATGCAGGGAGCGGGGGTTCGAACCTTGTTCATCCCACTTATCCACCTTAAGAGTGGAATTTTTAGCCACTAAACTACTTGACCCAAAAAAAATGTGGATTAAGCACACAAATTAAAATTTTAAAGATCTACTCATTCTTTCTCTGTAATGTTTTTTTTTTTTAAAGCGTGTTAAATCACCCACATCCATGTAGTATATTTATTTAACACTCTCTAACTATTTAAACACAAGGCCGATTTTTAGAGGTCTAAGGCAAATAATAAAAATGGACCCTTAATAACAATACAATTTTTTTTATAAAAATAATATCATATATTCATCGAAAAAAGAACGTAATATATTTAATAGTAAATAATATAAACAACATCAAAAGTAGTCAATTATCCTGATAATAGAGAAAAAAAAGAACATGCTATTTACTTGATTTTTTTTTTTTGAGTTGATTTTTTTTTATATACTTAAAATGGAAAGATATTGAAATAATAATAAAATACATTTTTATAATTGAAAACAGGAAAAAAAAAAAAAAAAAAAAGGGAACAAAACTTCAAGTGGAAAGGTCGAACTAGGACCTCCATTTCCCCAAAAAATCTGATAGACACACCACACCACTAGACAACTAAATCTTCATGTTATTTTGGATGCGAGAATAATATATAACCTAAACAGAATTATTGGTTCAGAAAAAAAAATCGAGGCCCCAATATTTTAGAGGTCCAAACTGTAGCACAGTCTGCACAGCTTCTGGGCCGGCCCTGTTTAAATAACTCGACCTATTTTCTAAATATTCATACCACTCATCCAAAATTGTAACATGATTCCATAAAATTCATAATACACTTTAAATTTATTATTAAAAAAAATTATTATTAAATGTGTGCAAATAACAGTTTAGAAATCCTAACTCAATTGATAGAAAATACCAAAATTACTATAGGTTGAACGTCTATGACCAGAGTTCGATCACTAATCACTCCATTTTGTTTGTGTAAATTTATGATGACTTAACCATCTCATCTATGTAAAAAAAATAATGTGCAAATAACGATTATTTAATTCAAAAAGATGCAAATAACGATTATTTTGCTGTAAAAAAAAATATTCAAAAAGATTTTAAAATATAGTAAAAAGAAGGATATACTGTTCCAACTATGAGTAGTTATGGTGCATAAGCTTTTTCCTTATGCACCATGTATAAATAATAAAAATTGCTTAGTGCACTACCTAAATTTCTAGCACACCTCCCAAGTGCACCCCCAAATTTCTAGCGAACTCCTCAAATTGGGGGGTGCGCTAGAAATTTAAGGGGTGCACTAAGAAAATTGGTTGGGGGTGCACTAGAAATTTGGGAGTGTACTAAGTAATATTGGGTATTTATACACGGTGTATAAGCATGACTTATGCACCATAACTTATGTCGTTCCAAGTTTGGAACCGTGGTTGAAACAAACCTAAACATATCAATTGATATTTAAAATCTTTTTGAATTAAATAATTGATATAATTGATATTTAATTGTTTTAAGTAAGATGACAGGGTAAAGTTGGACGATAAAATAATAAGCTATAAGTTCATCTGAAGAAAAAAAAAAGTTAAGAAACAATTTTTGTTTTTCACAATGAATTTATAAGCTATAAGCTACAAACCTAGAATTTGGCATTGTCAAACAGCTTGAATCATGTTAGTCCCCTATCTCACGAATCACCATAGATGTTTCTTTAAATTATTCACATTTTTAATGAAATGGTTAGTTTTGTTGATTTTAATAAAAAAATGAGTTCGTCTACTAATACTCCATCCATCTCAAAATAAATGAACCAGTTGATGAATTCACGTTTGCAAATGCATAATTTTGATCGTTAATACCTTTAAAAATATATCGTTAAAAATTATAAAAATTGTATATCTTATAATTACTCATCGAGAATTTACAGTTACTATTTAATTGAAACAGAAAATGGAAACAGGTACTAATGAATTAGAATGGTAGTTACAGTACATACGAAATCAATTCTGCTAAAAAGAAAATGAAAAGTAAACTTTGTTTTAATATATTTACGTATTGGTAATTTTGTTATTTGGGTTTAATTGAATTGAATATAAAATTCAACATATAAATGTTTTATAAATAAAGGGTATATTTGGAATAAATAAGTTATAATTTATTCCGTTCCGTCCACTTTCCAAACAATGACGTGAGAAATTAGCTTCATTCCGTCGTTAATTATCCAAACAGTGGAATGATATATCTATTCCATTCCGTTCTATTCCACTCCATCCCATTCCGTTTCATTCCGCTACGTTACTTATAAGTTATCCAAACATAGCCTTAGAGCGGAGGGAGTATACCCTTATTAATTATAGTTAGTGGGGTAATTCTGTGAGTCGAATTATAATAAATAAGTGTAGTTTATTCAAAAAAAGTAATAAATGTTTTCTTAATATTCTAAAGAGACAAATAGTTTAAGACAAATATTTTTTTTACAAAGATTTGTTTTTAAGAGAACACTTATTGCGACACGGAGGTAGTAGTATTTAGGATTAAATATATTTTTGTTCCTATAAATATTTGAACCTTCTACTTTTAGTCTCTCTAAAACTTTTTTCCACTTTTAGTCCATACAAATATTTTTAGTCATCATTTTTGATCACTGCTTCAATCAACTATATGTATAATTCAAAATTTTCAAGGTTTTGTATATATGTTTATAATATTATAAAAGTTACTTCCACAAATATTCATAAAAAATTCATATTTAATTCATCCTTTATTAAAAAAAATTAAAATTTTACAATTCAATTTTTAATATTCTGGTTTGCGGGTTAGTTTTTGTATCAAATATGTAGTCCCAACCCCTCCCGATCGCAGTTATGGAAATCAAACTGTGATCATCTCTATTAAATTCAGCGTCAATCAACACTGAAGCAACTAACGATTGATAATTCCATTTTTAATATACCAAACATGACTGTAATACATAATTTAAAATTATAATTAGTATAAATGAATTGACTTAAAACTAAAGACCAAAAATTATATTAGAGAATTTTATAAGAATTAAAAAATAAAAAAAATTAAAATCACTAAATTTAAAAAATTCAAATGTTCATAAAAATAAAAATAAAAAACATATTTAACCCTAATTTTTATATCCGATTATCAGAAAACATTAGAATGAGCTTATTTGAAAAATATGAAGAATTTGAAAGGACATTCCACGTGTCATGAAACAATTGGTTAACTAGCTAGCCGAATATACAATCAAAGAAGTGACCTCATGAAGCTCCTTGGTCCACTTTTTTCCTCCTTTGGAATTTGAATTCTCATTCCTCTCTCTCTCTCTCTCTAGAGAGACGTTGTAATGTAACTAATCTCTCTCTCCCATTTTTATTTTTATAATCCAAACAATTTTCAAATAAAAGCGTTTTTTATTTTCTTTTCAACCAAACATCTCTTTGTCTCTTTTCATTAATGTTTCAAACGGTGTCTTGCTCTTTCTCTCTCTAAAATTTTTCCCATTTTCATTCAATTTCTTTTCTCTTCAACTTCTTCAAACATAAATTCCTCAACAACGTTGTTGTCTTTCTCTCATTCTCAAAACAACAAAAAAAACCAATCTTTTTATGTTGGGTACTAAATGTCTTTTCTTCTTGTTCTTGTTCTTGTTCTTCTCTTTCACTCTACTCAAATGTATAGCTGCTGACCCATCTCAATCTTTCAACGTAAGTCCTTACACTAATGTTAAAGTTTCAATCTTTTTCACTTTTCCTTTAATGGGTTCTTTTCCGTTTGCTTCTTCCTTTTTCAGATTTCGTTTTCATTTAGCTACTTTATTGTTGCTACATTGCCATCATTTTTGTTATTTTTAGTGTTTCTGATTTTGTTGAAATTTTTTATGTTCTTTTGGAATCAGATTCATTTGGTTGAGAAGAAGTAATGTTTGTGTATAAGTATAATTTGGTTTTTTACATGTCTTTGTTTGATCATCAACATTGTAATTTACTCAGCATTTAGGATTATGATTACTAATTACTAATTGTACATGTTTGATTCCAGCTTAAATTTAAGTTATGGATCTTTTGATTTGTGTACTTGATTAGTGGAATTAGGGGATGTGTGTATTTGCTATTGATTTGGAATGTGAGACTATATTGTTGTTTAATTGGTTATGAAGCACAGACACTTCTCGGATTAGGTGTGTCATGATGTCGTACAGCGTATGTGTCCTACACCGACACTTCTCATCACATCGAGTTATATCATTTTTTTTCAAATTTTTATTCGTGTTAGCGTGTCCCTGTCGTGTCCGGCTTCCCTGTCCGTTGTCCGTTCTGTGTCCGTGCTTCTTATTGGTTCTCTCAAAGGAGATTTATTTATAGTGGATCTTAGGGTTTTTCAAGAGGTGCTAGAATTTCTTTATTCCAAATGATATTTAGTGTTGCAAGAAAATTGTCTAATTGAAATTTTATTAATTGAATGTTTTTGATTTAGATTGCATCAATTACCTTGGTTATTGCATAAATGTTTAATTTATATGTTACCCTTTGATTTAATATTCCATTAGTTTGAGTAACTCTATGGTTTCCTTGTTAAATTTCAAATGATCTATGATAGTTCTTGCTTGATTAACATTGTTAATTTTTCTTTCTTGATTCATCTTTAAGGTTTACTGAATTCTGCTTTGAAAATGGGAGTTGAAAAAGAAGGGACTAAAAGTGGAGGTAGTTTCTTCCATTTGTTTGATTGGACCTCAAAATCGCGGAAGAAGTTATTTGCATCAAAATCTGATTCACCAGGTACATATACTTCTTGTATAGAACATTATGCAGCACGGACACTCCTCAGGTTAGGCGTGTCCTGTGTGTCTGGCACCGACACTTACGATTACACTGAATGATATAATTTTCCCAAATTTCTGTTGTTCATTTCATTTTATCTTTTGCTATTGGTAAAATTTTCTTCATGATCTTGCAGAGTCTTTGAAACATGAAAGAAAAGCCGACCACAATGTGGCAATGAGACATCCCTATCTGGTAGCAATATCACAATTTTTAAATCTCAATTGTTTATACACATAATTTGCGTTATGAAATTTGCTAACTTTTATTGGTTTAATTCTTCTAGGTCGATGAAGACGAAAATGGTGTAGGGGAATATGTTAGAGGAAGTTGTGATCATAGTTATGCTTCGTCTGTTACAAGCGATGAAACATGTGGAACAAGAGCTCCTAGTGTAGTTGCAAGGCTTATGGGATTAGACTCTTTGCCTCAATCTGGTTTCTCCGATCCTTACTCGACGCCATATTTTGAAACAAGATCCCTTCAAGATTCTCAGTTTCAATATTCTGGAAAGTTGCTTGAAAAAGTTGAGGGTTCTTCTACCAACTTCGTGGAGCCGAAGCCTCAAAAGGTTATTAGAAGGCCAATTGAAAAGTTTCAAAGAGAAGTGTTACCTCCGAAATCGGCTAAATCAATTCCTATTACACACCATAAACTTTTGTCCCCTATTAAGAATCCTGGCTTTGTTCCATCGAACAATGTTGCATATATAATGGAGGCTGCTGCAAGAATTATGGAACCTGGACCGTCCCAAGCAAAGGCTAAAACACATATGGCGACATCATCAACAGTTTCACTGAGGGTAAAAGATGTTAGAGATAAGTTGGATATGTCGCAAAAGGGACTTCTAATTGGGACATCTTCCGTAGCTTTTAGGACTCGAGAGCTAAAAGAAAAAAGAGATATTTCTCAAAGAACAAGCAGGGTTTCAGAACCTTCTCAAAGGTCATCAGTCGAGTCGAATGCTGCAAAGTTTTTAAAGGGACATTCTTTGAACAGAAGCTGGAATGGAAGCGCGGAAACATCATCTGTGAAGTCTCCTACATATGCAGAAGAAGACTCTTCTTTGAAGAATAAAGGGAAGTCTTCGGACAGAAGCTGGAACGGAACCGCGGAAACATCTGTGAAGTCCCCTACACACGCAGAAGAAGACTCTTCTTTGAAGAATAAAGGGAAGTCTGTTTCGCTTGCAATCCAAGCAAAGGTGAATGTTCAAAGAAGGGAAGGTTTGAGTTCGACCGGTGGCAGAAACTCGATGGGCCAAAAAGAGCAACTCGACATTAAATCCAATCAGTCACTACCTAAGGCAAATTCTCAGAAACATTTGCACAGGAAACCTTCCGGCCCGAATTCTTCGAATGTTCTGAGGCAGAATAATCTGAAACAGAACCATTCAATTGATAACAACGACAAATTAGCACCATCTAAGCCATTGGTTTCCAATTCACAAGGTAGAAAAGTTATGACAGGAGATTCCCCTTATGGACGGCATAGAAGCTCTAGTAGTAAATCCGCTGCAAAATCCAAAGTCAGTTCGAGAAAGTCAGCCGTGGAGGTGACAGATAGTGAAAACGAAATTCTATACACCAGCACAAACAATTTTCCTAGAAAGAAAAGGTCTACGGACAAGGACTGGAACGATAGAGTTGTCGATAATTTGTTCATCGACAAAACTCCAAAGCCTGTTAAGCCGAATCTATCAAGCAATAAACAATATGACCGGGCTGAAGAAGTGAAAAAGAAAGACATGGATGTAGTTTCCTTCACATTTACTACACCTTTAACAAGGAGCAGCAATTCAGGTTCTGAGACACCTCGACAAGGTGGAAAAAATACTAACGATCTTTCATTGGATCAACGCATTAAAAGAGTGTTGCTCGACACAGACAATACAAGGTCGTCTCCAATAGGATACAATGTAATTGGTGGTGATGCCTTAGGGATCCTTTTAGAACAGAAACTGAGGGAATTGACAAGTGGAGTTGAAACCTCTTCCAATGATGTTTCTATAGTGAGGCAACCTTCCATTACCGCACCGAAGTCAAATGATCGAGTAACCAACTTCAATATAGTTAACATCAATCCAAGATTGGAGCAGAAGAAAGACCAAGATATGTCATTTACAGAAAGTTTAAGCAGTAGCCGTGGTTCTGACATGTCCTTCACCAATCATCCAGAATCATCCTTGAAACATAAATCATGGGTAAGTCACAATCTTTTAACTTTTTTGGTTGCCTTATATAAGTTATTATCTAGATCGGATCCTCGGCAGCCTAATATTTTACAGCTCACGCTGCTGCACTATTGTCGACCATTTGATTAGTCTAATGGTTAAAATGTTAGAAAAAAAAACTAACATAAAGATGTTTGCAGGGGGATGAGATGGAACCACTATCATTCAGTGGCCGACAACCAAGTCCAATCTCAGTTCTCGAGCCTTCTTTTTCGATCGAAAGCTGTGAATCCTCGATGAGCGCTGATGTTACTAGTACAGAAGGTAAGTCATGCTTGAAAAGTGACTGTAATATTTTTTGTTATTTAACTTAATGACACATGAATGGTAATTTTTTACTGTCTATACTTTCAGGAAGCAAAATGTTTTCATCTCTTCAAGCTCAAGAAATCCATGGCTTTAACTTTTCAAGGAAGTCCTATCATCCCACGGAATCTGATGCGGAATTATCCGACTCAGCATCTTCAACATCAACTAGGACTATGATGAAGAAACAGCAGACAGGTACATTTTCTGTAATGAAGTTTGGAAGACCATCAAGTACATGGGAGCTAGAGTATGTGAAAGAGATACTATGTAATGTTGAGTTAATGTATATGGATTTTTCCCTCGGACGAGCTCGCGAGGTTGTAAACTCTCACTTGTTCAACCAGTTGGAAAGCCGAAAAGGAGGTTTTAAAGACGACGATGAATCGAGGATAGAAAGGAAAGCTATATTTGATTGTGTGAGTGAATGTTTGGATTTGAGATGCAGAAGTTATGTAGGAGGAGGATACAAAATGTGGATTAAAGGGTTTGAAATGGTGAAAAGAAAAGATTGGTTGGCAAAAGATGTGTATAAGGAAATTTTGGGTTTTAGAGGGATGAGAGATTCAATGGTTGATGAGCTTGTGGACAAGGATATGAGTAGCAAATATGGAAATTGGTTAGATTATGAGGTTGATGCTTATGAATTTGGTGAAGAAGTTGCTGACCAAATATTTAATTCTTTGGTTGATGATGTTGTCTATGAAATGTTGTAATTTTAAACACTTTGGTTATTTATTTTGAAGATGTTTTGTTGATTCATTCATGGATGTTGGATTATCAAGTCTTTATAAATATATAAGTTTTGTGATCATTTTTTGATTATTCATAGGCCTAATGGGCCTAGTACTTCAAAAGGAATTGATGTCATGAAATTTAATTGATTGATTATATTATATAGTATTTTATAAATATTTTACATGATTAGCTTACATAATTATATATAAAAAAAAGTATGTTAAAGAAGTTTAAAATTTGAAGGTAGTTCAATTATTGTGGTGATGTGAAAATAATAGATGAAATATGATTTGATAAACTATCATTAGAAAAGGATTTGAGATAGCATCTATTGTAGAAAAGATGTTGATCTGGACATGTATTGAAAAGACATGTTGATTTTATAGTAAGGAGAATAGATAAGATTGAAGATATTTAAAATGTGGCAAAATTAAATTAATGGTCTTTTATCTTATTTAGGGGTTATTCAATTGGGATTTCAATGTATTTTAAAAGATATTTTTATGATAAAAATGTCTTGAAGATTTTAAAAGACTTTGTAGGATTAAATTGATTCTGTGAGATTTTGAGAGACTTGTTTAAAAAACTTTTCTTTATATTTTATAAAAGTCTTGATTGAATAACACAAGATTTGCTTACTTTCTTAAAAAGTCTTGATTGACACAAGACTTTTTTATCATAAAAAAGTCTTTAAAGTCTTTTAAAATCCATCGAAATCCCAATTGAATAACCCCCCCTATTTATTTATAATATTTTGGTCTTGTATTAAATTGGATATTTATCGTTTTTGTTTGTAACACTTTGTTCAATTATCTTTGTTATATATCAAATTGGTCCTTTATCTTTCTTATTTGTAATACTTTAGTCCATTTTCTCATCAATTTTTTAATTGCTACATCAGTATTTTTAATAAAAAATAACAAAATGGACTAAAATGTTACAAATAAGAAAGATAAAAAATCAATTTGATACAAAACAAAGATAAAAGACTAAAGTGTTACAAAATAGATAAGATAAATGACCAATTTAATACAAAATAAAGATAAAGGACCAAAATATTACAAAGAAATAAGATAAATCATAAATAATATGATTTTGCCTTAAAATGTCAAATGCACATGAAAACCAATAAAAACTACATGCGAAAGTATTAAGAATAATTTATATGTCAATATATGATCTATGATATAATATTATTTTGTCACTTGCTCAATGTAATCGATTAGACTTTATCTTACTACATACATAGGCGGATTTACCACCCAAGCTGTCATGGCTGCAGCCTGGACTCGGTCAGAAATTTTTGGTATTTTTGGGATTAATTTAGGGTAAAACTGATATTTTTAGGAATTAATTTAGGGTAAAATTAAAGTTTTTTGGTTCAAAACTCAGATTTTTCACCGCAAAATAACTTTTTTTTGGTGTTTTAGGAGTTAATTTAGAGTAAAATTGAGATTCGTAGGAATTAATTTAGGGCAAAACTGAGTTTTTTTTTTCAAATTTGAAAATTTTCACTGTAAAACTGATATTTTTGTTTAAATTTTAAATTTTACCCGGACTTTATAAGTTTTCTGGCTCCACCACTGACTACATACATGAGATGATCGTTGTGTCGATATCAAAGGATGCCATAATTTTTAATCATAAATCATATCTCAATAAATTTGAATAAATTACATAAAATTCTTTTGTATAAGGTTTGTCTACCCATTTTCGTGAAAGTGCTTTTGTTAATTATTTCATTGTGCTGATGAAAATAGATGTACCTTCATTTTTTATTGAGACCAGGGTATCTACCGCCGAACGCAGTAACTAATTACTTGTTAGATTTGAAACACGTCGATAGATGCACCTTCATTTGAAAAGGAGCAACTATTTTTTTTTTTTTAAAAAAAGTAGGGGAAGGGGAAATTTGAATAATCATTAGCACTGATAGTCATATTAGAACTGATGCTGACGAGATTTGACTGAGCACCTTAAAGTTATAATGTTATACTCTTACCACACACATCAAGTGTAAAAGGAGCAAGTAAACCACCAAATCGTTCTATATATATCTGTAAGTCATTTTTAAATAAGTTTATGACTCTATCAAAATTTCAAATTAGTCTTTGTTGATTTTTCTCATTTAGTCCATATGAGAGATTAAACTAACAAAAATTAACAAAGACAATGACTAAATTGAGAAACATCCAGGGCCGGTCCAACACATGTAGAGGTCTGAAGTAAATAAAATTGAGTGCCCTCAAAATATAGATGTGCCTTCATTTGAAAAGGAGCTAGTAAGCAAGTATATTGGGTTCTTTCTTTATAAGTCATATTTAAATGAGTCTAACTCTATCAAAATCTCAAATTAATTTTTATCTTTGTCGATGTTTCTCATTTGATCTTTCTGAGAGACCAAAATGAAATTTTTTTTTAACAAAGACAGACCAAATTTAAAAATATTCAGGGCCGGTCTAAGACATGTAGAGAGGCCTAAAGTAAAAAAGTTTGTGAGGTCTTAAAAATTACAAGGTTTATAAAAAAAAGATATGAGGTCTTCCTCTTGATCAAGTATGTTAGTATTTTTGAAAATTTATCCTATTATAGATTAAAATCAAATTTAACGTTTTTTGGGATTTTTTTTTCGTTTAAAATTTTAAAGTCTAAAATTTTTGTTCAAGTTGCTTGACTCTAAAACCGACTCTAAAAACATTTGACAAAGACAAACAAATTTAAAATATTAATAGAGTATACAATCTATTTAAAAATGAGTTAAAGAAACAATGGCTAATTTAATAGTTTATTGATTTGAAAAAGCTCATTAGTACAAATGTCTCACTCAATATGTATATGTTGACATACTAAAATCTCACGTTGGCAAGTCCTATAAGGCTATACTTACTGTTCCGGGAATTTTTGGTAGGGTACTAAAGTTGTGTTTTTATTATAGCTCGACAGGGGAATTCTGCTCCTACGTATTTTTAAGATATTAGAAAATTAGAGTAACGTAGTTCTGGTGATTTTTTATGCTGGAGATGACAGTGTTTTTTGGTAAAGAATTAAGCTTTTGAGAAGAAAAGAACGTAATATGTTTTTCTATTATTCTTCTCATATATAGAGGGTAAATGTGGAGTAGTGGATGAGGGAGTTGAGTAAATTTAGGGGAAGTGGAGATCATGGGAGAGAAAATGCCATCTCATGTGTTCCTGTATTTTTGTTGACACAAGTCTAGATGTGACTTAGAGCAACTTTACTCGTGCAACTAGAGGATAGTTCGCCAGCTTGGAGACATGTATATTTGCTATATTACCATTGGAGTACCAATTGAGTTCGCCAAGTGGCAACACGGTTGTGTCATGAAGCTACACTACTTTGCTGTTATTTTGATTAAAATAATAATATTTTTTTGTATGTTTCAATCCATTTCAATTAATTTGTTATCATTGGGACCCAATATAAATAAAATATTAACATATAATGTAAAATGTGGGACCCAATATGAGTTCTTGAGAGTTGCACTGTTAGAGTAAAAAATAAGTGAGTTATTTCAAAGTGATGTGGCTTTAATGGGACCCACAAAATACCATTGGTGTTGTTCACCAATGGAGATACTCTTAGTCCAACTTCACCTAGTGAATCTTTTACCCAATAGTGCAAATCAAGCTCAATTGAATCTCGCTCAATTCACCTACCAAAATAAATAGGCCTAGGCCTACTCAGTTAAGTTAGTGCCCTCTAATTCAGGTAATTGTTTTATGGAAAAATATAAGTATATGTGCTTTATAGATTAAGGCGGCTGCTTTCTTGATATTTTTATCTACAAATCTGCAGTATCCTATTTTTATATGTTAGGATGTAATTTTTATTAAAACAAAATTGAGGAAGATGAAAATTTTATTAATTATTAATATTAATTAATCATTAGCATTAATTAATTAACACTAATAGTCGTATTACAACTATCTCTGACGAAATTTGAATTCATTACCTTGAAATTACACACCTCGACTCAAGTGTATAATGGCCATGTATATATGTTAGGATGTAATATCAAATCTGCACTATCCAATTTTTATATAATTATTGATGGTAGTTTTTATTTATATAAAATAGATAAGTTGACGTATTAAAGTTTAAATTTTAATCTTTATATATAATAATACAATATTTCTATCAATTAAACTATTTTCTAGAAGACAAAGTTTTATTTAATTAAACAACATATATATTCTATGTATAAAATGGAACAAAAGGAGAAGATGTTGAAATCAACTTTTTTTCTTTCTGGTAAAAGATGTTGAAATCAACTTTAAAATAATTTTTTGAACTTTCTTTTAATGGCATATACTTCAATTCTTATTGGCCACATTATTTATTCTTTAACTTGCTTCTGAAATATGATTTAGGTTTTAGACAACTAAAACTAAATACTGTGGAAAAAGAAATTAAAACTACTTTATATTAGAATTCATTTCGAACTATAGATTATTAGAGTTTCATTCTCCTAGAAAGCAGAAGGTATAAATAAATAAAGAACTAAGCACATTTAAATGTCCAAGTCTTAAAATATTTATTCATTAAAAATTAAACTAAATTACAATTATTATCATACAACTTTAACTTTTTTTCTATAACTCTTCATTTATAACTTTGGTTTTAATACAACTTGTAGACTCCAAAAAAAGCTGCATCAAACATACCTAGTACATTTAAAAATGACACATTTATTTTTATACTACATTGCTTAATTAAACTATTTTTTTTTTGGTGAACACATTGCTTAAACTTTTACACAAAACAAAATGACATAAACAATTACATTTTATTCCAAACAATTCAAACAATTAATATAATATAATATATACTAATAAAAACCATTCATTATTTCCCCAATGCCTGTACCCCACAAGCAAGTCTTCATATTGTCATCTTGACAAAAATCCCAATCATTCAATTGATCATAATCTATGGAAGAATCCAATGATGAACAACAATTATACAATTCTCCACATTCACCATTAGATGATTCTCCCCAAACACCACTTTTTATTATATCCTTATTTGTTTTCATTATTTCCACATTCATCTTCTTAGAGTCACATTCATTAGTACCCTTTTCATTAAGGGTAACATAATTTCTCATCCCATTTTCAAACATAGTACGAAGTTTCATAATTTCATCATCTAACCATTTATATGGTCCCAACCCTTCATCAATTTGTAATTCATTAATCTTGCTAGGGTATGATGTAGCTGTATTATTTATGTTACCTTCCATTTCATGAAAAAGATTATTCATTGAAATTTCTTCAAATTCTTTAGCCATTGGTTCAAGGGAGTTTTGAGTCATAGCCATGTTATTGTCCTCTTCTATGTTTGGCTTGTTTTTTTTCTCTTGAATTATTTTTTTCGATGTAGATGTATTGTCGAGTGGTGGTGGCGGAGGTGGAGACTCGTTTATCGATCTCATGAAGCAATAGATTTTTCTTCTCAAATGAGAATTCCAATAGTTTTTTATCTCATTATCTGTTCGTCCCGGCAAATGTGATGCTATCACAGACCACCTGCATAAAAAAATAATTTCTTAATTTCATAATTAGAGAAACAAATAATCAGAAATGAAATATATATTTTCCGCAATGCCATTTTTATAACTAAATTTTTAAAATTTCTCTATAAATATTTTGATTAAATACATGTGTAAAAAAATATTATACTATATATATATATATATATATATATATATATATATATATATATATTGTTGACAAAGTCTATGTATATAAATTAAATTCTTCTTGTTTTAGTTATTATTACAATGATAACGAATTAACGATGGCGTTTATTAAAAAAAATACGACATACCCAATTCTTAAAAATTTGGTGCATGTGGTACTTCTTAATAAAATAATTTCTTAATTTCATAATGAAAAATAAATGGGTGTATCAGGATTTCAACTCCGATTTATGTACAGTTTTTATATTAACTGTACTAAACTCAAGGGAATTCTGATCTTTATGATTAATCTACTTATAACTTATAGTTCTTAATTTTTATATATATAATTGGTACAATAACTTATAATTTGATTGTACAAAAAAAATATATAATTTGAGATGAAAATAGTAGAATCTAATATTATAAATTAACATTAATATTTTAGTCTAAAACAAATAATAAATTAACAAATATACTTTAGAAATAAAATATCACTATAATACTAGTTAAAATTTACTTCTTATATTGTCCCATGAGCTTAGCTCAATTGATTGAACATATTACACGAAAGTACATGAACCCAGATACACCCACTTATTTCACCTTTAAGGGGGTAAATATCTAGCCACTAGGCTACCTGACCAAAGAGCATAACTCAATTGGCAGAAACATTTCACTTATTCACCTTATAAGTGAATTTTTTAACCATTAAACTGACAAAAAAAACAAAAAGATCTGTATATATGGAGTACAAGATAGCTAGAGAACATATTTATATGTAGATATCCACTAGCCAGCATATAAACACTACTATATATATATTGTCATTTATGACCCTACTCAATTTGAAAATTAGTGTCAAAAGAGGAGTATAAAATTGAAAGGTATAGATTTATTATACACACACACACAAAACATTTATGAGTGACCTTCCCTGTACGTCTTTTACTAAGAGGAAGAGACATGGTTTTGAAGTTGCTTTCTGTCCATTATATTACATTTTTATTCTCATACTTTTTGTCTTCCAAACAATGAGTAATTAAAATTATTATTTTTGGTTTCCCTCATGTTACCTCCATGGGAGGTATATGATTTTGAGCAACTTTGGAGACTAAATTTGAGCATATTTTTTTGGCCAAAATTCAAACTTTGGTTTGTTACATTATAAGAGATAAACTCATTATGCTAGATTGAAGCCTAATATGGGTAATTATAGTATTTAGAATTCATTAGAAGTGTTCAAAATCAAACACTAACATATAGTATCTAGAATCAAATATGAATTCTTCTGAATTTCGTTCTTTGATGAAACTTATTAATTGTGATATATAGTATTCTTTTTGTCCTACAATGAACGATACATTTATAAATAATTCTCGCATAATGAATGTCACTTTCAATTTTAAAAAGAAAAGTATTTTAGTTGGCACCATTTAATCAATACTATCTATATATATCACTCTCACTCTCAATTCAATAATGTCCACTTTATATTTGTTCTTTCTATTTTATATTTACGATAATACGCCAATAAATTAATTTATTATTTTTTTAATTAAAATTTTTCTTTAATATATGTGAAATAGTCAAATGCGACAAAGTCGTACTAGAAATTAAGGACAAGAACAGAGCAGCACCTATTTCCAAGAACAGCATGCAACTTGACAATGATTTCTTCCTCATGAGGTGCAATGTTACCTCTCTTCACATCAGCTCTCAAATAATTTATCCATCTTAATCTACAACTCTTTCCACATCTCAACAAACCTTCATACATCACAACATTATAAAATTCAACATTAAACACTAAACCAAATTAATTAACATAACATATAGTACATGTATCTGACCGACCTATTTAGACTAGATACATCAATTATTCAATAAATTTAAAAAGTTCGTTTTTGCTTATAAATAAGATCAGAGAGAGTACATCGTAAAATTATTGACTAATTCACACACAAATTACCTGCTTTCTTAGGCAAAAACCTCCAAGATCCTTCACCATTATCTTTAATATAATCAGTCAAGATTTTATCTTCTTCAGCAGTCCATCTTCCTTTCTTCAATCCAACTTTCTCACAACAAGGAGCTCTCCCCATTGGTATTATTACACCATTAATGGCTATAATGGCAGAGGACTCTGTTGTTGCATGGAGAAATATGGTTAACACTGTAGCATATATATACTGAATATTGAGGTAGACATGTGAAACAAATGAGATGTTCTGGTAATTTTATTTGTCAGTGAAAAACCTGTATTTGCAGTAGTTAAAGTACACTATTGGTTATTGTTCTTACTGGCTCATGTTGTGTAGGTGGCTTATAAGATGAGAGTAATAACTTAGTAGTACTATTAATTTGGGCTACCATTAACCTATCCTTAAAAGTTACTCTATATATGACCAACTTCTTCATTTTACATAAATTTAAAAATATAACAAGACGTTAGATGATTTAGTGGTGATTGACGCTGAATTTGATAAAGAGAATTAAAATTCAATTCTTACAAATATGCTTGGAAGGGGACTGAAACCACTTAGTATCACAATTCGCCCAGAACTGGATTAGTCGGCTCAGTAGGCCGAATACTAATGGTGAAAAAATACATCAATTTAAAAATATATATAAATGAAGGAGAAGGAAAAATACTTCTATTAAACTACATTGATCGAATATTGATACTCTATCTAATCTTAATTATAAGTAAAAGTGAGTCAACTTTTTCTTTTGTGTAATTTAGTTCTAATTTTGAACCAAATGTATCTTTTTCCTTAATATGTTTTTGCTTATAATTAAAATTAGAGGCCATATGTTTACTATTACCATAAATACATATTAGAAGATATTGTCTATGATAATTTAGTTGCTAGAAATAATGTATATTACAGGGATTAGAGAATTCTGATATGTCCACTTATTCACCTCTTAAGGTGAAACTTTAACTGCTGGATACAATTGAATTTTTTTTAATATTATATCGAAATTAGTTGAAAGAGTGATTTATTTTAAGAAAAAATATTTTTATAAATATATCACTTATTATAAAACGTGTGGAGCATTCAAAGTTCTAAAAATGACGGATGTCTACTCAGAAGGATAGTACTGTCTCAAGTGTTGGACACGGAAGGAGAGTTTCACTAGATTAAATCTACACACACTAAGCTAATACGGAACAAAAATACAAATGAATTTAGACATCACATCTTTTATAATATGGAAATTTAACTTATACTCGATATATCTTAATTTTGAGTGTTAGTTTAGCATAAAACAAGGAAAATCACAGTGGTAGTAGATTTAATATATTGAGGTCAATTCGTGCGTGTTTTAAATAATAAAACAAGCATGTTTTATATCAACAAGTTTAGTTAAGGGTCGAGAGTTCGATCCTTGTCTTGGGTATAAAGCAGCTTTAAATCTTTGGGCCAACTATCTCATCCTTTGAAGTGCCTCCAATCTAGCGAAAAATTAGTCACTGCGTTCGGCGGTGGATACCCCGGTTTCGACAAAAAAAAAAACCAATTAATTTTAAACAAGTTTAGCTAAAATTAGCCAAACCCAACCCATAAAAACCTCTAATAATACTTTGTATCTCTCTTTGGCACATTAATGAATCTAGGATTAACTTAATAAAAAATGAATGCTTTAAGCTAAAATTTATAACATATAAAGATGAGTCAAGCTGACCGATGGCTACGGGGTTCAACATATTTTGAAAGCATTTTTAATCATCTCAACCATCTTTCTTGGATAGGTGTAATTTTAGGCCAATTTCTTGGAATTACCTCTTTGCATGGTTTTTTTTTTTTTTTTGAAGAAGCTTTGCATGGTATTTTTTTTTAAATAAGTGATTTAACATAAATTTAGTTTTTTTTTTGTGTTATATCATGATTGTGCCAACTTGTTTTATTTGTCGTCTTAGATGAAAAATTGTTTAGTTTTTGTCTTGTTGCTGTGTTCGTTTAATTCATATTATCATATATTTTTTAAATATTATTGATTAAATTAATGACTTGAGATGTTACAAAAAAAATAATTAATAATTTGAACATTAATGTTATTTTTTTTTGACTAAAAATATATGGATATTTTTTTGGGTACTGGAAAAATATATGGATATGGAAGTATGTGTATTTGATTTTTTTTTCTTAAGAATATATGTTTTTCGGTTCCTTTAATTTTATATATTTGTAAGTATTTTATCATTTTATACAAATTCTAACTTTAAAAATGAACACCCACTAGTGTTCTTTTTTTTTTTTTTGAATCGTAAAATTGAGACCATATCTTACCATCTTGGCTATGATTATTTTCTAACGTCCACTAGTAAACTCCATTAAATTAATCGTTCCTTAAAATGCTCGGTATTGTAAGAAAAATATGACAGCTCACCAAATGTTACTTGGTCATATGATAATTGACGTTAAATTTGGTAAAAAAGATTACGATTCAATCTCCTATAATTTTTTTAGAGGAGGCTCATTTGATATCTGAACTGGTCTTTGAATCAGATTAATCGGTCCAATAAATTAATTACCGTTGGTAAATAAAAAACTATACGACAGTCCTAACTTTTTTTCGACTAAAATCCTAAAATTTTTCATTTATTTTCAATGGACTTCTACCCTTGAGAGTGAGAATGCAGTCAATGGATTGGGTATACGTTACTTTCCTTGTTGGGCCATGGCCCATATATATGTCAGACTAATAAATGGTGATTCATTTTTTTTGAATCATAAATGGGGATTCATTTTAACACAGACGTTGAACCTACTATCATTGATTTTTTTTCTTCTTTTCACTTATCATATCCATTGACATTTCAACGGCTCAAAGTGTTAATTAACTAATGATTGTTATTTTATTTTTTTTGACTAAAAGTGTTATTCTTTTTTTTAGTACTCCCTCCGGCCTTAAATATAAGCAACTTTTACATTTTTAGATACATTAAATAATTAATGTATCAAGCTTATATTGTAGACTAGATACATTAGTTATTTAATGTATCTAAAAAAGGGAAAGTTGCTTATATTTAAGGCCGGAGGAAGTAGGTTATAGAGTGAGAAAATAAAAGTCTTAAGATCCATATGATAGAATGGTATACGACAGTACAAGATATAACAATACAGAACACATTGTTTTGGTGTTTTAGACAACTTATGCTGATGAAATAAATTTGTCTAGTAGTTTAGTTGAGGACAAAAATATCTGAAATTTTAAAATTAAACGTAGTACAACTGAAATTGTCCTGTCTAATCTCTTATTTTTTAGCAGATCAAACACACTATTAGTGAGCTTACTTTAGTTAATAGAGATATTATACATGACGTCTAAGATTGAAATGTGAAATTATAACAACTAATCTATTTACCAAAACAACACACTAGTCACTACTTGAGTAGTATAAACTTTGATATATGAATAGTGAAGTACAGTCTTAAACAAATTTTTAAGTTTTGTGACACATCCAAAATATTTGGGACAAATCTTCAAATAGATTTATCAAGTAGTTAGTGGCAGGCCTAACATTTTAAAAGTTAGCATAGTCTAGTCCATTACCATTAAACTAACAAAAATATGCAGAGCATGAATATAATACAAGAGAAATAATTATTTACAACGAAATTTATGTTACGATCTTTTCACATTAAACATAACCGAATTTGTGATTTCATGAACTTGAATTGACAGGTTTAGAAAAGAAAAAGGAGATATGCAACATTGATAACATTACTCTTATTTTGATCAAGCGTATTCTTGATTTCATAAACTTGAATAGGCACGTTTCAGTATAGGATTGTTGGCATGAAGGCAACAAATGTGATAATTAGATGACTAATTCTAATCTAACCGTAAGTTCTTTTAATATTCGTATTATAGAGATTTCTCGTTCAAAACTTTAAAATAAGATAAATAAATACCATATGTTATGGAGACTCCATAATACATAAGTAAATATATATATCAATATATACATGTTAAGTGAAGTAATGTTTTTAACTAAAAATTAACCTTAATCATTAACCCTTGTCAAAGTACACTGTACACTGTTCAGTACTGTATTCTCATGTCATCATGAGTATAAATATTACTACATGTTGTACCAACTGCATTGAATTCTTACTCCTATTTTACTTGAGATTCATATATTTGGGGTGCTGGCCGACAAAATTTTGCAATTTTGTCAGTGGCAACAGTTACTACTACCAATCTGCCATAGTTATTGCTGCGGTTCCTATGTTACCTGCCATGTCCACCCTAGATCAAGAAATATTGCAGATGTACAAACAATAAATGATTTTACGACAAATATATTGAATGGTATAGAAGAAAAAAAAAAGTGAACTATATTTTATGTCTTTATAGTATTTTGATTGTTAAATTGCGGTTTTGCTCCTCCAAATTTCGTAATTGTGCAATTTTGATCTTCCAAGTTTCAAATGTGCAATTTTAATCTCTAGATTTGGTAATTGTGCAATTTTACAATCCTTGAATATTTTGACCAAATATTTAAAATGTGACTTTTTAAAAAGTCTTAATATTTAAAGAAAATGAAGCATACGAAGGTCACGTTAATGACATTCAAATGGTTCTGGATCAAAGATTATGCTTCATTTGCTAAAAAAATGTCTATATGGAAGAAAAATGAGAAACAGCGGATTATTGTTAAGTGTATGAAAGGATGTTCTTTTTATATGAATGAATACCAAGTTGTTGGTCTAGACAAAAAAAACACATGTCATACAAAGAATAGGTAAGCAAAAACCAAATAGTTAGCAAAGGGGTTTGTGAGCATGTTGAGACATACACCAAACATGAAAATTAGAGCATTGCAAGATGAAGCTAGAACTAGGTGGAGTGTGATACTTAGCAGATATCAAGTTTATAGAGTTAAAATAAAATTGCACAATTAAAAAACATGGGGGTTAAAATTGCATAATTATAAAACTTAGAAGGCCAACAATTTAGCCATTTGATATATAGATGTGATGCATTTTATATGTGGTGATCTTGAAATATAGATTTGATTGTTTTTGAAGTTTTGAATGAGAAGCAGTGGCGGAGTCAAAATATTTTTTTCAGGTGGGCGACTAAAACATACTCCCTCCGTTTCAAAATAAATGTCACAATTGGCTAGTTTATGTATGTCAATGTATGTTATATGAATTGAGATAAATTGAACAACATCATATATGTTAATATTTATTTTTATATATTAATCAAAATGTATGGTCAAAGTGTATGAATAGTGTGCAAGTAACTCAAACGACATTTATTTTGAAACGGAAGGTGTATTATAATATTACCAGTTATAATTTTTTATATTATCATATTTGAGTTCAATTTTTCACAATCTCATCATCTTCAATATAAACATTCATGGAGCTTTTGAGAAAATCAACTCTCATATGTTACGCAACATTGCTTTTAAAACTTTTATCGTTGAAAAGATACATTCAGTGGTTGCTGTTGACATGAGAAAAGTCAAAATAAGTTGTAGCACTCGATCAATCAATAAATACAAATTTGATTTATTTATGTCTTTTAATTTTCGACACCAATAATGGACAAATTCTAAAAAACTATTTTTATTTATTAGCAAAAAAACCCAATATATAATAATATGTATATATATTCTCTATAAAAAATAATAACACATATGTCATATAGTACATATATACTACTATTACTAGTATAAAAAAATATTTGAGTGGGTGGGCTATAGCCCACCTTGGCCCTAAAGATCCTCAGCCCCTGATGAGAAGTCTCCATAATAGGAAGCCCTATTTACCCTCTCGCTTATAAAAAAATATAAGGCTTTTAAAAGTAAACTAGTATGTTAGCCCGTGCCGTGCACGGGATTTTTTTCTTTTTTAATATTATTTTTTAATTTATTCTTAATTATTATTTGATTACTTCATTTTATTATTCAATAATAATTTGAGATATTATATATTATGAGTTGTTTAAATATAAATTGTTGGAGTAAATATATTTTTTTACAGATATTTTTTTAAATCACAAAACTCTCACATTTTTTCGCCAAAAAAAAAACTCATATTCAGCGAATTTTAACATTTATTATAGATTTATTCAACTTAATTTCATCAAACTACATTTTTTTAAATACAATGTAAAATAAAATATATTTTTCATCATCTTTTCAACTTGTTTCGAAGTAATCCATATATAAATTTTAAAAAAAATAAATAGAAATAGACAACCTTGCATATCACGAAACACCCACATTTTTTCGTCAACTGAATCTCATCAAACAACATGTATTTATAAATACAGTGTAAATTAAGATATATTTTATCATCATTCTCTCACTTTGCTTCAACTTGGTTAGTAGTAATCTAGATGTAAATTTTTAGAACAAAAAAAATTCAAATAAATAGACAACCTTGCATATCATAAGGGCCCGTTTGTTACAGATTAAAAAATAAGTGATTTTGACATTAAATAATTTAGAGATTATTTTTTAGAGATTTTACAAAAAATCAGAAGCTTTTTTGTGTTTGTTTACCATTAAAAAAATTACTTTTTATAAACAAATAATCTTTAACTTGTTTGGATACAATCACATAAAAGTGATTTTACATCACAAAATTACCATAAGGTACAATTATCCAAGTATAATATAACATATCAATTAAATATATGAAAAATACTCAAGTTCTTGTTTTTCATTACAGTCATATGATTTTTTATATATATATATATATATATATAGCTACAAATAAAACAAATTGCTAAATCTTATCTTCTAAACATAGCAAACTAATCCTATAAATTCTAAATAAGATATTATTGGAATATTAAAATAATATTAAGGATATTTTTGTCTCAAATTTTTTTACACTTGTTGTCTCTCTCCTCTAAAAAAAATCTATAAAAATAAGCTACTAATATCAGATTCTGATTATTTTTAAAAGCTATAACAAACATATGTTATTTTTTAAAAAGTGGTTATTTTTTAAAAATAAGTAATTATTTTCTAAAAAAAGCTATAACAAACGGACACTAAAACTCACACATTTTTTGGTTTCTAGTCCTCATTGAAATTACAAAAAAGATAGTGTAAATTATAAAATCAAAAGATACTCATATTAATAGGAGTGTTAATATAAGTCATATTATAAAAAATAGGTTTTCCGTATTAATATGTGTATAAATATTTAAGTTCCTATTAAAAAAATTCTTTCGTCTTGTATTAATAAATTTCGTATTAAAACATTCGTAGAAATATAATTCCGTAAAAACTAAAAAAAATCGCCGTACATGAGTATAAATATAGCTCCTGTAAAAATTACCAAAAAAAAATAGTCCTCTTATTAATATATGGGTGGAAATATAAATCCTCATAGAAATATACGTTCTCGTAAAATTACAAAAAAAAATCTCTAGAGAGTGATCTCCCACGTTCTCGTATTAATATATGGTTTTTATTTTTAAATTACGTAGACGTTCATTTTATATTAATTTTATTTAAATATGAAAAATAATACTCTAGAGAGTGATCTCTCACTTTCCTTCTCAACAATATGATATTTTCTCTCTCATCATCGTAGAGTTATTAAAAGAAATATAAACCTTATATGATATATGAATATAAATATAAATCACGTGTAAATTAAAAAAAAATAGGCACTTGTATTATTATATTAGTATAAATATTTATCCCGTGTAAATGACAAAAAAAAAGTTATATTAATATAAGTGTAAATATTTTTCATAAGTAATAAAATAAAATATCATAAAATTGCTTCAAAAATAAATCATAAAAATATAGTTTTAGTTGTTGGCGGAATCGAACTGTATATCTCATACTAAATTTTGTTCGTGAGAGAGACATAGATGACACACATAAACTTTGATTTATTAGAGATTGTTTCGTAAAATTTTGTTCATGAGAGAGACCTCCGTAAATATAAATCATAGATGACACCCAACATTCTTTCATCTTGTTTCAACATATTTCGCAGAAATTCACATGTAAATCGAAATTCATATATATTACAGAAATTCGCAAAAAAAAAATCACATTTAGTTATCTTCCTAAATTTATTATAGATTTATTCATCTGATCAAACTACTTTTTTTGTTAAATTTAAGATATCTCTTTTCCCATCATTCTCTCACCTTGTTTCAACTTGTTTCATAGTAATCCACATATATATTTCCAAAACAAAATAAAAAAATTAAAAAAATAGACAACCTTGAATAGTACAAAACACTTTTTTTTTTGTAAAAAAAAAAAACTTTCATATTCAGTAATGTTCCTACGTTTATTATAGATTTATTCAACTAAATCTTATAAGACTACATATTTTTATTCATTAATAAGTTTGGTGTATCACTTGTGTTTCAATAAACTAATTCGCCACTATTTTTTGTTTTTTTGTTAGAATTAAGTGTCAAAAATCGTTTCTTGATATTGTATAACTATTTCATATAATTTTTTTTTTGTGATTTAGAACAATTTTCTTTAATAGAGCGTTTATGTTAAAGTTTTAGGAGTGAACTATCTTTATAATAGATTTTTTTAAAAACATTTATTCAAGATTTATTCAACTGAATCTCATCAAACTATATATTTTTTTATAAATGTTTATTGTAGATTTATTCAACTAAATCACATCAAACTACATATTTTTTTAAATACAGTATATATTGAAATATATTTCTCCATCGTTCTCTCTCAATTTAACCTATTTCGTACTAATCTACATGTAAATTTCAAATAACAAAAAAAAAGTACAATTCCTTGATAACCTTGCATATCATAAAATCCTCACTATTTTTTTTGTTATAAATAAGTGTTAAAATCGTCTCTTAATATTTTAGAAATTTTTGATATGAAAAAAATTAGTGATTTAAAATAATTACTTTTTGTTACATATTAAAAAATAAATGATTTTGACATTAAATAATTTTAAGATTATCTTTTAGAGATTTTATAAAAATATAAAATATATTTTGTGTTTGTTTACCTTTATAAAAATTAATTTTTATAAAAATAAAATCTTTAGCTTGTTTGAATGCAACCATATAAAAGTGATTTTGTATGACAAAATTATCATAAAGAACATCCAAATATAATATATCATGTAAAATTAATATATGCCAACAAATTTCTAAATTTTTTGTATGAAACTTTTTGACACTTATTTTCTCTTTCCTCTAAAAAATCTATGCAAAAAGATAATAATACCACCTTCAAATTTTTTGCAATTTTTAGATTATTTTTAGATCTGATTATTTTTAAAAGCTATAACAAACATATCTTATTTTATAAAAATTTATATTTTTTTTAAAAATAAATAACTATTTTTTAAAAAAAACCATAACAAACAATCACTATATGTCTCTTAATTCTTACAAAAAAAATATGTCTATTAATTGATATTCCCTCTGTTCCTTTTTATTTGTCATTTTAGAAAGAAAGAAAAAAGATCAAATTAAAAAGGTGTATTTTTGCATCTTATTTTCCTATTATACCCTTATTTTTAGAATATATATCATAATTTTAATCCACTAATAAATTCTTATTTTTTTTGCACACAAACTTTCTCTTTCCTTTTTTTTTGGTACATCGGAAGATACACACTTTCTCTTTCAAAAAAACTAAAACCACCAAATAAAAAATTGTAACAAACTTTTATTTTTTGGTGCAAAATTTATAAAAAAAAAACAAAGGTATAATAAACTTTATGTAAAAAAAAAACAAACAAACAAACTTTGTTACAAAAAATTAGAAAGAAAGGTATAATAGGTAAAATATAAGTTAAATTGTCAAAACGACAAATAAAAAGGAATGGAGATAGTATTAAAGCACATTTGAAAATAATCAAAATGTATTACCGAAAACAATATGTCACCAAACAAATTTATGATTAATTTTATCTTTGTGAGTACTAATGCATAATAATCAATGAGTGAAAACATCGGTCTATTAAACTAAATGACAAAATTGAATAAAATTGTCAATAAAAAAGTGCATAATAATGCATTAAAATTAAACAATGAAAATCTGTTGTTTGACGATCATAAATTTGTCAAATTTTTTTTAATTTTTATATTGGTCTTCATATATTTGGTTGTGGATAAATCAGCTTCATTAGGATAAACTCTCTTAACTGATATACCATCAACTTGTCTATGACATCTAAAGCAGTTCTATCTTTGACCTTCTCCTCTACTGTTTCATCAAACTTTGTTATAAGATCCTATGAATCGCACTGATAAAATATTAGAACATATAAATTATGAATTGCACAGATAAAAATTAGAAAAATATAAAGTATGAATTGCAATGATAAAAAATTAGAAAATATAGAGTATGAAACTTATTAGTACACAAAATTATTGATAGTATCATAGTAATAAGTCAAGAAGAAAAAGTTAATCTATAGATTTAATAAGTTAAGATGAAATAGTTAATCTATGAAAATTGGTTTTCTAAATGAAAATTTTAGGTGCTTACCGTGGAACTACTTTTGATGTATGTCTTTGACTCTGTTTGCATTAGTACTTTGTGTCATGATCTTCTTTTATATTATATTTTTGACACGACTGATACCACCCAACACCATCATCAATATATTAGATTTCAACAATGATTATAAACATTGATTCATACAATTTATTCACAGTGATATTTGTCAAAGTGTTTTAGTAAAAGAAACTAGTATGATACCTGTAACACCCCGATTTTAATATTCTTTTGTTTATTAATTATTTCTTGTGTTTGTGCTTGTTAACTTACTTTGTGTGTGTAGATTTTAGGTGGAGAGTTAGTGAATAAAGAAGTAAAATAAATGAAATTTGAGTTTAAAAAAATAGGAGAATAAGAAATATTGGATAATTGGGAGTATGGATAGTAATAGAGAAATATTGCACAAAGTAGACGAAGTTAAAATATTATAATATAGGTATATTTTAATTTAGTGCCGAAAAATAGAAAATAAAATAAATGGTTGGTTAGTTGATTGTATGAGAATTGTTAGGAATATGATTAGATAAAATAAATGAGTAGAGAAAAATAAAATATTATACGAGAAAGAAAAATAGAGAAGTGGGCTTGAGTTTTGGGTAGGACAATTAGAAACAAAAATAAATAATAATAATAATAATAATAATAGAAAGTGGGCTTGAGTTTTGGGTAGGACAATTATAAGTAAATTTTGTCAAAACCTAGGTTAGCACACAATTACCTTACGTAAAAGAAATCTGAAAATTGGAGAATAGAAAGTGAGTAACCGCTCATCGGAGAGGAAAGAGAGAATTCTTGCAGCAGCTAGGATCAAAGAAAGAATTCATCAAAATTAAGGTGAGGGATTAGTTTTGAATTTATGTATTGTTGTTGAAATATGAATATTACTTATATATATGTACTACTATGGCTGTGAATCATATCATATGATTAACTTTATTTGTTGGTTCCGTTGCTACGGTTCCAGTATGATCTGGGTTGTTTTTTTTTAGTGATTTAATTATGTGCCTTGTTTTTGAGTTCCTTGTTTGGTTAATTTAATTATGTACCCATTTTTGTAGTTGTGGGGTAAAAGGTTTTGTTTTGGGGATGGGTGATAATTTGGTATTATCTTAGTTGTGTGCACTGTTATTATGTAGTGGTCTTGGGTATTAAGTGTACTAGTTGGTTAATCAGTCTCTAAGTAAATATTGTTTTGTACTGATATATTTGAATAAAATTAGCCTCTTTCAAAACAAATAAGTAGTTAGCTTTGCTTGTGATTTGGTATGGGTAGAATTTGATAATTTGGTTCATTTGTCACCACTTGCTTAAGAGTTCAGATATAAAAGAGAATACGATATGTAAATAAACAAATCATTGAAAACTTTTATGAATAAGTTTCTGGTTTCGCTCTCGGTTAATGACCAAGTCATTAAATTGGGTTATTTGGTTTTAGCTACAAATGGTCGAATTAAAACTCATTATAATCGGTAATTGGTACTTAGTATCGGTGATGCTGTGTTATTTAAAAATTCCAAAAAACTTATAGAGAGTGTATTGTTCATAATCAAACAAAATTGTGTTTTTCATAAAGATCAAGAATTTTGACCATTGGAGAATTAATCGATATTTTTAGAGTCAATTGAAAGTGAAAAGGTTTTAGAATTTCATCTTATGAATTTTCTAAATTTAAAACCTTTTAGGATTAGAGACTTTAAATCAAAATTCTTTGATGAATTACAAAAAATTGGGAAGAACTTTCATTTTAATTGAAAATAAATAATTAATATTAGAGAGTGCTATGGCTAAGCATAGTACTGAAGCTGAATTAGTAATATATGGTATGAATACAGTTTCTATTTTCCTTCTCGTAATGGTACGTGACGTCGACTTAATTGTGTGTTGTTGCTTCCAATGATTGTTTATCCCTTCTTGCATTTGGACCGCCAACTCATATGTTTCATGCACTTATTTTGATTTTTAATTTTGGTTTAATTATATGGTTAAGTATACTTATGTTTTGCTTCAGCCATTATAGTTTTGTTTAAAAATGAGAATTTTGCCTTTGCTTCAGCCTTTGTTAGCCGTTGACACTTTTGCTGTGTTATGGTTGTTTGTTTTGAGTATTTTATGTTTGAGAATAGGTTCATGCATACATTCATGGTAGTGCTTATGCACAGTGACGTTGATTTAGTGCTTATGCACAGTGACGGTGATTAGTGCTTATGCACAGCGACGGTGATTTAGTGCTTTTGCACAGCGACGTTGAGGAGTGTTCAGTAAAATAATTCTGACCTTCGACTCTGGTACCACATGCATATTAGGGAGTCTTAGAATTTGGCATATCATTCATAATTGTCTTAAATTTAGTTGTTTGTATTTGTGTCTTGACATTCTTACTTGTCTGAATATTCTATTATGTTACTATTATTTATTATTGAGATGTTGCTATTATTATTATTGTTATTATTATTATTATTATTATTTCATTCAGTTACCTTATGTAAATATCATTACTAATTCCCTTCTGGTTTGACCCTACGACTTACAATCGTAGACTTTCAGGAAAAGGAGTAACTTTAGAGTTGGCTCAGCATTTCGTTTAGTTTTCAATTCTTTTTCTGGAGTCTCTCTGATACTGTGACATAGGGGGGAATTACTTAGCTTAATACTTTTTCAGTATCTTGAATTTTAGAAGAACTTATGCTTTTTTTGGAATTTTCCTTTATTTAATTTATTTTAGCAAAACTTAATCCCAATGTGAACTATTCAAACACTTTATTTATCAATTTAATATCATAGTGTGTTTGTTTTTTTAAATTTCCACTGCGTATTCATTTTTGAATCAAACGAAATAAATTGTGTCACTATGTTTAGACGTGACACCCTTTTCATAACTAAATATCATTTTTTATCAATAATAATCAATTGGGATTTGAGGGTGTTACAAGTTGGTATCAGAGCAGTCGGTCCAGTCAGATCAAGTGTGTCGGTCTAGTTAGACCAAGTCTGTAACTGAATTCTTATTTTGCAGTAGAAGATGGCTAAAGGAAAGATAGTCGGCAACTTATACTGTGTTGGGGAAGCTAGCAACATAACGATGGTGACGAAGGTACTAGGAGTTCTACAAACATTGCTGAATCGACAAGAAACAACAAAGAAATTATGTAGACTAGAAGGGTTTCAAAGGAAGTTTAATTTTGGTGAGCAGATATTTCCTGAGTGAGGATTGGAGGTGTACACAGGTAAAAGTGGGGAGAAAGCTTTACCCTCTCAGATGAAGTAAAGTCGGGAAGTGTGTGGAAAAGTGGAGGAGTTTCGACAGAGAGGAATAGTTGAGAAAGGACCAAGCGATGGAGACAATTTGCGGTTTTGATAAGATTGTATTATTTTCTCGAACCAAAAAGGAGTATGAACTTATAGTTTGCAACAGTTAGATGAGCAGTGATGTTCTTGAAGGAGAACATACAAGTGCTCGCGGTGCTACATCGTTGACGATAGAAGAAGGTGGAGTTCATAGAGCTAAAACAAAGAGTATGTGTGTAACTGAGTATGCGGCAAGGTAAGAGGAATCGTTGAGGTTATACCATCAAGTAAAATTCTATTGAAGTTGAAGTTTTCTAATGCGATAAATTTGAGAATGGATTGCATCATAAGAAACAGCGTGGCACAGTGAAAGGACGCTTGTTGTAATTGGTAAAGATGTTTTGTACCCAAATAACTTGATTTAAAAAAAGTCGAAAGCGAAGCGAGAATCAAAAGTTGTGACGATGTTAGTTGTGTAAGAGTTCTTTAGGACAGCAGCAATGCACCGCTGAGAGGAGAAGAAGTTCAATGGACATTGGATTAAATGTATCGTTGGGGGAGTATTAGTGTTGTTAAGTAGACGGCAGCATGAGGTCACATTTAGATTATCAACAGATGAATGAAGTTGTCACCATAGAATATTTAAGGATTTATGACTTAAGAATTAGTTGGTCGGCATTCGTGGAAGAAGTAGGGAGGCACTATCTATATAGGTCAAAGATTGAAGTTTCTAGCAAACACATGAGTTAAAGCATATGGTTGATTAAAAGGAATTGAACGCAAAACAGAGAAGATGATTGGAGTTTCGAAAGACTACAACTATGAGTTGAATCATCGTCTTTGTAAGATAACGTGGTGGAAGATGAGTCAAGTAGAAAGTCATTTCGTGAGTCAGCACTCATGGATGAAGCGATGGGGGTGATTGAGCAATTCAAGGATCAAAGTTTAGTATGCGAAGCAACTGCTAACAACGTGCAGTCGACATGGAAATTCTTCAGGAAATCAACGAGAGCCAGAAGATAAATTATGGGCTACTAGAGTGGTTAGTGTGGATCAAGCGAACCCAAGAGTTGACTCAAGGATATGCCAAAATGAGATGACGAGATTTCGAGGCAGATGCCATGTTTGCCGGAACTCGAGCGAAGAATCCTAAACAGAATTCAAGAGGGTGGTATAAGTAATTATCCCCGAGGTACAAAATGTACCAAGATATCGAAGAAACATGTTGATAAACTAATAACAAGAGAGATGTAGTAGGAATTGTGTAGTACTATCTGATATGTTAAAAGTCAGAGGTCGAACACCAGAAATCATTTAATAGGCAATTGCGAGGATTAAGAGGATTGAGGAAAGGATGAAAGTTTAACATGAAATGACAAAGAGTTACAGTGACTAGAGTCAGAAGGTGCTTTAATTTCAGGAAGGTGAACATGTATTCCATTTGCCTCAGTTGTGGGAGTACATCACACATCCAACTCATGTTATTCAGTTTGATGATATATAAGTAAAAGAGAATCAGACCATGGAGGCTTTAACATTGTGCATTGAAGACTTTGTGGTGTAGCATCTGGGAAATAAGGAGATCATTATGTTATGTGAATGTAGGATGAGGAAGATCCATAGGTGAACACGCAACGTGAGAACTCGAAAGAAGAATGGAGGAATCGCACTCGAAGTTTTTTTTTCATTTAGTGAATTTTCGAGGACGAAAATTATTTAAGTGGGGGAGAATTGTAACACCCCGATTTTAATATTCTTTTGTTTATTAATTATTTCTTGTGTTTGTGCTTGTTAACTTACTTTGTGTGTGTAGATTTTAGGTGGAGAGTTAGTGAATAAAGAAGTAAAATAAATGAAATTTGAGTTTAAAAAAATAGGAGAATAAGAAATATTGGATAATTGGGAGTATGGATAGTAATAGAGAAATATTGCACAAAGTAGACGAAGTTAAAATATTATAATATAGGTATATTTTAATTTAGTGCCGAAAAATAGAAAATAAAATAAATGGTTGGTTAGTTGATTGTATGAGAATTGTTAGGAATATGATTAGATAAAATAAATGAGTAGAGAAAAATAAAATATTATACGAGAAAGAAAAATAGAGAAGTGGGCTTGAGTTTTGGGTAGGACAATTAGAAACAAAAATAAATAATAATAATAATAATAATAATAGAAAGTGGGCTTGAGTTTTGGGTAGGACAATTATAAGTAAATTTTGTCAAAACCTAGGTTAGCACACAATTACCTTACGTAAAAGAAATCTGAAAATTGGAGAATAGAAAGTGAGTAACCGCTCATCGGAGAGGAAAGAGAGAATTCTTGCAGCAGCTAGGATCAAAGAAAGAATTCATCAAAATTAAGGTGAGGGATTAGTTTTGAATTTATGTATTGTTGTTGAAATATGAATATTACTTATATATATGTACTACTATGGCTGTGAATCATATCATATGATTAACTTTATTTGTTGGTTCCGTTGCTACGGTTCCAGTATGATCTGGGTTGTTTTTTTTTAGTGATTTAATTATGTGCCTTGTTTTTGAGTTCCTTGTTTGGTTAATTTAATTATGTACCCATTTTTGTAGTTGTGGGGTAAAAGGTTTTGTTTTGGGGATGGGTGATAATTTGGTATTATCTTAGTTGTGTGCACTGTTATTATGTAGTGGTCTTGGGTATTAAGTGTACTAGTTGGTTAATCAGTCTCTAAGTAAATATTGTTTTGTACTGATATATTTGAATAAAATTAGCCTCTTTCAAAACAAATAAGTAGTTAGCTTTGCTTGTGATTTGGTATGGGTAGAATTTGATAATTTGGTTCATTTGTCACCACTTGCTTAAGAGTTCAGATATAAAAGAGAATACGATATGTAAATAAACAAATCATTGAAAACTTTTATGAATAAGTTTCTGGTTTCGCTCTCGGTTAATGACCAAGTCATTAAATTGGGTTATTTGGTTTTAGCTACAAATGGTCGAATTAAAACTCATTATAATCGGTAATTGGTACTTAGTATCGGTGATGCTGTGTTATTTAAAAATTCCAAAAAACTTATAGAGAGTGTATTGTTCATAATCAAACAAAATTGTGTTTTTCATAAAGATCAAGAATTTTGACCATTGGAGAATTAATCGATATTTTTAGAGTCAATTGAAAGTGAAAAGGTTTTAGAATTTCATCTTATGAATTTTCTAAATTTAAAACCTTTTAGGATTAGAGACTTTAAATCAAAATTCTTTGATGAATTACAAAAAATTGGGAAGAACTTTCATTTTAATTGAAAATAAATAATTAATATTAGAGAGTGCTATGGCTAAGCATAGTACTGAAGCTGAATTAGTAATATATGGTATGAATACAGTTTCTATTTTCCTTCTCGTAATGGTACGTGACGTCGACTTAATTGTGTGTTGTTGCTTCCAATGATTGTTTATCCCTTCTTGCATTTGGACCGCCAACTCATATGTTTCATGCACTTATTTTGATTTTTAATTTTGGTTTAATTATATGGTTAAGTATACTTATGTTTTGCTTCAGCCATTATAGTTTTGTTTAAAAATGAGAATTTTGCCTTTGCTTCAGCCTTTGTTAGCCGTTGACACTTTTGCTGTGTTATGGTTGTTTGTTTTGAGTATTTTATGTTTGAGAATAGGTTCATGCATACATTCATGGTAGTGCTTATGCACAGTGACGTTGATTTAGTGCTTATGCAAAGTGACGGTGATTAGTGCTTATGCACAGCGACGGTGATTTAGTGCTTTTGCACAACGACGTTGAGGAGTGTTCAGTAAAATAATTCTGACCTTCGACTCTGGTACCACATGCATATTAGGGAGTCTTAGAATTTGGCATATCATTCATAATTGTCTTAAATTTAGTTGTTTGTATTTGTGTCTTGACATTCTTACTTGTCTGAATATTCTATTATGTTACTATTATTTATTATTGAGATGTTGCTATTATTATTATTGTTATTATTATTATTATTATTATTTCATTCAGTTACCTTATGTAAATATCATTACTAATTCCCTTCTGGTTTGACCCTACGACTTACAATCGTAGACTTTCAGGAAAAGGAGTAACTTTAGAGTTGGCTCAGCATTTCGTTTAGTTTTCAATTCTTTTTCTGGAGTCTCTCTGATACTGTGACATAGGGGGGAATTACTTAGCTTAATACTTTTTCAGTATCTTGAATTTTAGAAGAACTTATGCTTTTTTTGGAATTTTCCTTTATTTAATTTATTTTAGCAAAACTTAATCCCAATGTGAACTATTCAAACACTTTATTTATCAATTTAATATCATAGTGTGTTTGTTTTTTTAAATTTCCACTGCGTATTCATTTTTGAATCAAACGAAATAAATTGTGTCACTATGTTTAGACGTGACACCCTTTTCATAACTAAATATCATTTTTTATCAATAATAATCAATTGGGATTTGAGGGTGTTACAATACCCGTGCTACCGCACGGGTTCTGCGTCGAGAGTTAGGTCATTGGGGTGTGAGTGCGTCGAGAGTGGGTCGCGGTGGTACGTTCAAGACACCATTTGTTTAAAATTATGGTTTGATTTCAAAAAATAATTATTAATTATATTTGATTAAGATTGTAACTGTTTAACAAATAAACGCCATAGTTATTTAATTTTTTTATGCACATTATATTTTATTTTGATGCATTTATTTAATTTTTTGTAAATAATAACTTGTTTACCGTAAATAATAATCATTTAATTTTTTTCCATAAGGAACAACTTATTTCCCGTATATAATTGTCAGTTTAAATTTTTTATCAGCAATATTTTTTTTGAGTATAATAATTATTTTAAAATAGTTTATTTATTTATAAAAAAACAAATGATTAAGTTTAATTTGATCATCCTCGTGTAAGTTAAAAGTGTCTCGTGTACAATAATTAGTTAAATTTTTCATAATCAAGAACTTCTTCCCCGTGTATAATATTTTATTTTATTTTTTCATTAACAACTTATTTTTCATGCATAATAGTTAATTTAAATTTTTTATCACCAACATTTTGTCTTGTGTATAATAATTATTTTAAAATAGTTTTTATTTATTCATAAAAAAAACAAATGGTCAAGTAATTTGATCATCTCCATGTAAGTTAAAAGTGTTTCGTTTACAATAATTAGTTAAATTTTTCATAGTCAATAATTTATTTCCCGTGTATAATAGTTTATTTAAATTATTCGTATATAATAATTTGTTTCTTGTGAATTATAATTTTTTTTTAAAAAAGAACAACTTATTCTTAGTGTATAATAGTTAATTAAAATTTTTAATAAACAAAAACATGTTCCCCGTGTTAAAACCTCATATATGCAAGAAAGAAAGAAAACTATCCTGTGTTTACTTTTTTTTTCAATTGAATACAAAATATGTGAGAATAAAAACTCAAAGAAGAAAGAAAGAAAGAAAGAAGAAAGACACTATGAGAAAAAACAAATATAGAGAAAAGGAGAAAACCAAGATTGCAATTTGTTCATGAAGAAGTTTAAGTGAAAAATAGTTACCTACTTGTTGTTGTTCTTGTATCAAATCTTCTATTCTTCTGTTGAGCAGAGTTTCATTACATGAAATTTGAATATTTGAGTAGTTTTGGATAGTGGAATCACATATGAAAGTAAACCACAAAAAAAATTAATAACTATTCATCTCTCAAATCATATCAAACACGTGAAGAACAAATTAAAACTAAACAATGAAAAATTAGAGGTAAGAAGAAGATATATTTTTTATAACTGAAAAAGGTATTATTCGAACTTAAGAAAAAAACACAAACAAACATTTCATCTCTGTCTCGGATATAGTTTTGAATCGGAAATGTGTAGTGAGGGAAATGAGAAGAAAGAAGAGAAGAAAAGAAAAGAAAGAAAGAGTGTGAGATCTGAGAAGAAGAAAGAGAGAGTGATGTTGTTTTAATTTTTTAGTAATAGAGTACTACAATAGCTATCTACCAAAAGCACACAATATCAGAGTATTATCACATCAAATGGCAAATTTTTCAAACTTTGAACACTGTACCAGGTTAAAAGTGGCTTTCTATGTTTTTTAACTTTTGAACCGTGTGAACATGAATGTGAATGAGATTGACTTTTTATGTTTTTTTACTTTGCAAAATGAGGATGAATGTGGGCAACATGCTCAAATAAGGCGATTATACCCCCAATTTTGTTCTTGCAATAAATAATTAAAATTTTTAACCCAAGGACAATTTGGTTATTATACCAACATCTTCTTTTATTATATTTATAGTAAATAACAACAACAACAACAACAACAACAACAACAACAATAATAATAATAATAAGGGTTTTTCTAACCTGTGCAAAGTTTGCACAGGATAAGGATAGTTAATGCATCAATTTTTCCAATTCTCATTAATTAGTCACACTTTTTTCCTCTCTCTGGTTATTTTTCTCTGTCTCTCTCTCCTATTTTCTCTTTCTTTCTCTCTTCTCTCCTACTTTCTCTCCTATTTTCTCTCTCACTCTCGTCCCCCCTTCTCTTCTGGAAATCCTCCATGGTACTGTAACCTACTTCACCTTCAACCAAAAGACAACTTCAAGCTCTTCAATCTTGTTGTTCACAACCATTTTCTTATAACCGTCGTAAGACTCCACCGCCGCTTTCTACGTCGTCGGTATCGGATCTGAAAATTTTCTGGGCGGTTTCCATTTCTAGATCTTGGTTCTGATTCGGATTATCCAAGATCTGAATATTTTCAACCGTTAGTTAAAAATCGACGTTTTTACACCACGAATCACTGACGAGAGGAGTTTTTTCCGGCATAAACTGTAACGTAACCATCACAACGTTATTGATCTCTTCGCTAGTTTCAACAAATTTTTCCGGTGACTTATTGCCGAGTAAAATAGGTTTCCGGTGACTTTTTCCAGAAACAAAGAGAAGAGACAGGGTGAGAGAAAATAGGAGAGAAAGTCAGAGAAAAAAAATTGGAGAGAGGAAAAAAATAATACATTAAAAGCTCCTTATCCTGTGCAAGTATGCACAGGTTAGACAAATCCTAATAATAATAATAATAATAATAATAATAATAATAATAATAAAATACCCATAAATTGTAAAAGAAAATTGTCTTACTTGTTGACATTCAAGAAGTCTCTCAATATTTTTCATAGGTGTGATTTTAAGTAGATCGTGATGAAAAACCTTGGAGATGAATTGAAACTTGTATAAGAGATGGAAAACCTTGAAACCTTGATCGTGATGAAAAATTGAAAGGAAAAATTAATCAACAATTACATATATGCATAACTGAAAATTTCTTAAATGTAATTTATAATTGATATAATAATAGAATCATACATCAATTTTAACGTCGCAGCTTCGAGAATATCTGGATTAAACATGAGCCACGAACAGTCTAAACTGATGACTAAATTCTTTGACCATGAATGTCATGTGTTTCTCACGATGAATGTGTTTTCTATATATGGTTAAAATATATTCGAACTTATTATGCTAGAGTGGAAACAAATTAAGTTGTTGTTATCAGTAAAATATTATTTTTTGTTGTTATCCATAATTTTTATTTTAATTGCTTAAGTTAATTTAAAAAATCTTTACAAAAAAAGAAATTAGTGAAGCTTTAATTGAATAACACCTAAACAAATTTTTCTAAGAATGCAACCAAATTATGCTAAAAAAATATCTAAAAAAAATATAAAAATAAATGTTAGAGAAGCTCTAATTGAATGGCACGTAAGCAAATTTTCCTGAGAATGTACGAGAGAGCTCCGTGAACCTATCATAATGTATATAATAGAGATTAAAGAGAATTTTGGAGTATGTTTTACAAAGTCAGCCATTTACTTATAACTTGTAATTACTAATAATATTATTGCAATTTAATTCAAATTCTTTTGATTCGAAGTTCCAAACACATGACTTGAGACCATTCATAAAATTTTTATTTTCATTTAATCAACCACCCACCTTTTATGAAAGTTTTTTTTTGAATGTGGCACATGAAAAATCTATGAGAAGCTGAAACCTATTCCATGGAAGCTGAAACCTCTATATTGAGGTTCGGTTTATAATGTTAATTCAATGTTTATGATTCTATTTCTTATCTTCAAACGTTAGGCTTTTGTCATTTCGATCTCCTTTTATTGGTTAACACTTGAATTTTGATTTTACTTTAATCCATTTGATTGGTGATATTTTCATTTTAGAACTAAGATTATTTGATTTAATATAAACGGTTGTCAGGCCCTGAGTTAAGAGCAGTGAGTGATGTAACACCCTCAAATCCCAACTGATTATTATTAATATAAAATGATATATTTTTATTTATGAAAATGGTGTCACGTCTAAATTTAACAACACAATTTATTTCTTTTGATTCAAAAGTGAATACGCAGTGAAAAATTAAAAATAAACACACTATGATACTAAATTGATAAATAAAGTGTTTGAATAGTTCACATTGAGATTTAGTCTTGCTAAAATAAATTAAATAAAAGATAAGTCCTAAAAAACATAAGTTCTTCTAAAATTCAAAATACTAAAAAAAATAATAAGCTAAGTAAGTTCCCCATATGTCACGGTATCAAAGAGACTCCAGAAGCAAGAATTGAAAGCTAAACGAAACGCTGAACCAACTCTAAGGTTACTTCTTTTCCTGAAAGTCTACGATTGCAAGTCGTAGGGTCAAACCAGAAGGGAATTAGTAATGACATTTACATAAGGTAGCTGAATCAAATATTAATACTATTACTAATACTAATAATAATAATAATATAATAATAATAATAATAATAATAATAATAACCACAACATCTTAACAATAATTAATAGTAACATAATAGAATGTTCAGACAAGCAAGAATGTCAAGACACAAGCACAAACAATTAGATTCAAGACAACTATGAATGAGATGCCAAATTCTAAGACTCTCTAATATGCATGTGGTACCAGGGTCGGAGGTCAGAATTATTTTACTGAACACTCCTCAACGTCATTGTGCATAAGCACTAATCAACTTCACTGTGCATAAGCACTAATCAACGTCACTGTGCATAAGCACTCACATGAATGTAAGCATGAATGTATGCTCAAACATAAAATACTCACAATAAACAATTCCACCTAGAAAAATCAATAGAACTAAAATCAATTGCATGGTAATAGTCTCTCATCAAAACAAATTATCAAACAAAATCAACGCGACAACAAAATGGAAGCCTACTCCAACACTTCGAACTTCCATATCAAAAATCAACGTGGCAACAAAAAAAAATCTCAAATCAAATTCTCAATTCAAAGTTCTGAAATCCAATTCTCAAATTTAAAATTCTTAAATCTAACTTCTCAAATTATCAAATAAGATCAACACGACCACAACAAATACGACAACAATTATCCCAACATAATTTAATTCTTAAAAGAACCAAACTAATTTATAGATTAATTAATTATTTTTAAATTGCCAATACTACACACCACTGCCACTACTACCACTACTATCCAAGAAAAAAACTATCCACCATCTCTGATTTCACAAAAGGTAGCATTAGAATTTGGACAACAAGGACCACACAAAAATTTCTCTTAGATAAAAGTTGCATAGTGATAACAGAGCAATGCATTTCAGTAACTAGTTTCTATTCTACTAATTACTATCACGTCTCATTATACTATTTCTATCATACTAATTAAATAGTTAGACACATCATATAGATTTAGACTAGTTTTTCAAAACAATTTTAAAAGCTAATCTTAATAAAAGTTATTATTTAGCTCAATCAAGGAAGTACTTTCATATGGCCTAACCGATCTCATCTTCATTCTACACTATTCAAGTCTTACTAAATTCATTACACAATATTCACTCTTTATCCTAATAATAAAACCAAATTAATTTAAAAACCCAATATAACATGGCCAAAGGGGTTTATACTATATGTATCATATGTATCAGTAGCCATACCACTTACGGAACTTGTGTAACTCCTCTCACCAAAACTAAAATACCTTCGTACATAATTTATTTAGCAAATAGAATCCACTAATTATTAAGTAATATCTAAATCAATTTCAAATAGACGGTTAAATATAGCTTCATAACGGAGAGACACATAACAATAAATATAGTATCATGAATATAAGTTATATACATAACCGATGCAAAACTATAAACTGAGAACAGAACATACGATGAATTCCTTGGAAGGAAATTAAGAAAAAATACTTATGATGAAAAAGCAAATCACCGAAGAAAACAAAGAGACACATATCCCCCCAATACCCAAATATTAGACTTTCCTCTAACTACTTTATAAAAATCCAATCTTTTTAGACTTCAAAATCCGAAAATCAAAAATCAAAAATTAAAATCCAAAGACAACATAAATATAAACTCATGGAAACACACATGAATAACATCGATAATTTCATGATACGAAAATTACTAACAATAATAGAATATGATTTCTTTTGAGGTAAAGAAACAAAACCAAAACACTCCAACAAACCCTATGCAAAACCTCAAAAACTAATCCCTCACCTTAATTTTGATGAATTCTTTCTTTAATCTTAAGCTGCAGAATTTTTCTCTCTTCTCCTTCCTAGGGCTGTGCCTCCTCTTTCTCTTGCTCTCTCAGTTTCTAATTTTTCTCTGTTTTTTTTTTTGTTTTAGGTTAAGTGTGTTTAACCAAGACTTCTATGTGTTCTATTCATTTGCTAAACTATGTTACCAAACATAAGCCCGATCAGATTATTTTTTTTCTTTCTACAAGTTTACTTACTATGTTATTTTTTTGTATACAATAAATATACCTATTTATATTTTACTAATTTTGTCTATTACGCACCCTACACTTTCTTATTTATTTCTAATTTCTAACTACATAATCTCTTATAATTTTATTTTTCTAAAATTTCAAATTCAGTTTACTCAAAATTCTATCATAATTTCTTATTTCTAAAATGAGTAAATATACTAAGTTCGTCTCTTAAGGTACATAAATTCTTAACTCTTACTAATCGCTTAACTATTAAAAATTCCACTATCATACTTACCCTTAAAGTACCCCACAAATACACAAAACAATAAAATAGCAAAACATAAGAATAATCAAATAAATAAAAACAATTTAATAAAATATATCCTAAAAAATCGGGGTGTTACAATTCTCCCCCACTTATAGAATTTTCGCCCTCGAAAATTTATGTAACGTCAAGCAACAAGTGAATAAACTCCGTACTTAATACTCTCAAAGATTCAAAGGCTATTAAGATTCTAACTCTTTTTTTTTTTTTTGGGTGTAGTAAGAAGCATATGTGAACTTATTGTATGATTCCTACGAAGATCAAATTTTAATACTACATAGTATCAAACACTAATCTAATTGGGAACTTAAAATACCACGATACATGATCAATTAATGATGCTAAAGTATAGTACTATTAGGGTCACAAGTAAATCATCAACATCTTAGTTAACTACCACAATCAAAGCAACTTTCCTAACCATCACAATTTGTACCAACACAGGCGCGTCTGATATATCTATCATGATTCAATACACTTAGCCTAAACACATTCTATTAAATCATACAATAGCCCATCTCTTATATATCACCAAGCTTTCAAGATTGGGTTCCATAAAGCTAATAGGTCTAAAACCTTTTAAGGAAAACCACAAGCTCTAATCCTTAAGGCAATCATAACTTAAAGATACACATAGTCATTTCATGTGTCCGTGACTACTTTGTTTCAACCCTTATCACTATAGTACACACTAAGCATGTTCACTAAGATCAGAAAAACTAATAAGAGATCAAGAGCAATTCTATAATAGCAAGATCACACACAAGTAAGCAAACATAATCATTTGTGTAGTGTACATCTTTGTAGAAATTAGGTGTCAAAATCTTCTGGCTCAAATCAAAAGTAAAAGAAACAAAAATATTTTATAAGGAAACATTAAATAAATCTAATAGTTAAGTCTAGTAGTTGATTCGCATACTAAACCTCGACCTCTGAATTGCTTGATCAACTCCATCTCTTAAGTGCTGATTCACGCTACGATTTGCTACCCGACTCATTTGCTACTACGTTAGCTTTACCAATGTAGTGGTCTCACTCAGGGTCATAGTCCTTCAAAACTTCAACCGGCTTCTCAACCTTACGTTCAACTCCTTTCAATCGAGTAGATATATCAACTCTTGTGTTTGCTAGAAACTTCAACTTTGAACCATATGTATAGTGCCTTCTTACTCCTTGCACGAACATCGACCAACTGATTCATAAGTCATCCATCCTCGAATTGGATAATGTTCTTATTGGTAGTCTCATTCAGCTCTTGACATTCCCCATGTGAACTCGGACTTCCTTCTACCTAAAAAAAAATTGATGTTCCATACGACGAAAGATTCAGTCCAAATGAACTCTTCTTCTATTAGTTTCTTCCTCAACTAACTCAACTTTGATGCAAGCATTCTATTCTGCTTCAATGACACATGTCTAGTGCCAGGTAATTCTTTTATAACGAATTCTACTCCTCGTTTTGGTGGTACATTGATGATGTCCTCAGGAACCTCATTTAGAACGCATACACAACTGACAACTTCACAACTGTCCTTTCGCTGTGCCACTCTGATCTTTAGACGTAATCCACTTCCAAACTTTTTGCATCAGGATACTTCAACTTTTGTAGCATTATAGTTGATGGTATAACCTCAACGACTCTTCATACTTGCCATATACTCAGCTACAGTCTTACTCTTTACTTTAACTCTAGAAAAATTACCTCCTTCTACCTCCGATGATTAAACATCGAGAACACTTGTTTGTTCTCCTTCAAGAACATCACTACTTATATAGCAGCTGTGAACTATAATTTCATATTCCTTTCAGGTTCGGGAAACAATACAGTCCTGTCAAAACTGTAAATTGTTTCTCCCCCACTTTGACTTACGCCCACCTGCAATCCGTAACATTGGCGGTATCCACTCGTCAGTCTTAAACTTTCTCTAAATTCCCTCTATTCTGCAGAAGTCCTCTGCTGCTTCTAGTCGATTTAACTGTGCTTGCAAAATAGCTAATACCATCATCACCGTGTGTGCCATCTTCCCCAACGCACTATCATTTGCCGACCGTCCTTTCCTTTAGTCATCTTCTACTTGCAAAAATCAGAAATTAATTATAGACTTGGTCCAAGTAGACCGACACACATGGTCTGACTGGACCGACTGCTCTGATACCAACTTGTAACACCCTCAAATCCCAACTGATTATTATTAATATAAAATGATATATTTTTATTTATGAAAATGGTGTCACGTCTAAATTTAACGACACAATTTATTTCTTTTGATTCAAAAGTGAATACGTAGTGGAAAATTAAAAATAAACACACTATGATACTAAATTGATAAATAAAGTGTTTGAATAGTTCACATTGAGATTTAATCTTGCTAAAATAAATTAAATAAAAGATAAGTCCTAAAAAACATAAGTTCTTCTAAAATTCAAAATATTAAAAAAAATAATAAGCCAAGTAAGTTCCCCATATGTCACGGTATCAAAGAGACTCCAGAAGCAAGAATTGAAAGCTAAACGAAACGCTGAACCAACTCTAAGGTTACTTCTTTTCCTGAAAGTCTACGATTGCAAGTCGTAGGGTCAAACCAGAAGGGAATTAGTAATGACATTTACATAAGGTAGCTGAATCAAATATTAATACTATTACTAATACTAATAATAATAATAATATAATAATAATAATAATAATAATAATAATAATAACCACAACATCTTAACAATAATTAATAGTAACATAATAGAATGTTCAAACAAGCAAGAATGTCAAGACACAAGCACAAACAATTAGATTCAAGACAACTATGAATGAGATGCCAAATTCTAAGACTCTCTAATATGCATGTGGTACCAGGGTCGGAGGTCAAAATTATTTTACTGAACACTCCTCAATGTCACTGTGCATAAGCACTAATCAACTTCACTGTGCATAAGCACTAATCAACGTCACTGTGCATAAGCACTCACATGAATGTAAGCATGAATGTATGCTCAAACATAAAATACTCACAATAAACAATTCCACCTAGAAAAATCAATAGAACTAAAATCAATTGCATGGTAATAGTCTCTCATCAAAACAAATTATCAAACAAAATCAACGCGACAACAAAATGGAAGCCTACTCCAACACTTCGAACTTCCATATCAAAAATCAACGTGGCAACAAAAAAAAATCTCAAATCAAATTCTCAATTCAAAGTTCTGAAATCCAATTCTCAAATTTAAAATTCTTAAATCTAACTTCTCAAATTATCAAATAAGATCAACACGACCACAACAAATACGACAACAATTATCCCAACATAATTTAATTCTTAAAAGAACCAAACTAATTTATAGATTAATTAATTATTTTTAAATTGCCAATACTACACACCACTGCCACTACTATCCAAGAAAAAAACTATCCACCATCTCTGATTTCACAAAAGGTAGCATTAGAATTTGGACAACAAGGACCACACAAAAATTTCTCTTAGATAAAAGTTGCATAGTGATAACAGAGCAATGCATTTCAGTAACTAGTTTCTATTCTACTAATTACTATCACGTCTCATTATACTATTTCTATCATACTAATTAAATAGTTAGACACATCATATAGATTTAGACTAGTTTTTCAAAACAATTTTAAAAGCTAATCTTAATAAAAGTTATTATTTAGCTCAATCAAGGAAGTACTTTCATATGGCCTAACCGATCTCATCTTCATTCTACACTATTCAAGTCTTACTAAATTCATTACACAATATTCACTCTTTATCCTAATAATAAAACCAAATTAATTAAAAAACCCAATATAACATGGCCAAAGGGGTTTATACTATATGTATCATATGTATCAGTAGCCATACCACTTACGGAACTTGTGTAACTCCTCTCACCAAAACTAAAATACCTTCGTACATAATTTATTTAGCAAATAGAATCCACCAATTATTAAGTAATATCTAAATCAATTTCAAATAGACGGTTAAATATAGCTTCATAACGGAGAGACACATAACAATAAATATAGTATCATGAATATAGGTTATATACATAACCGATGCAAAACTATAAACTGAGAACAGAACATACGATGAATTCCTTGGAAGGGAATTAAGAAAAAATACTAATGATGAAAAAGCAAATCACCGAAGAAAACAAAGAGACACATATCCCCCCAATACCCAAATATTAGACTTTCCTCTAACTACTTTATAAAAATCCAATCTTTTTAGACTTCAAAATCCGAAAATCATAAATCAAAAATTAAAATCCAAAGACAACATAAATATAAACTCATGGAAACACACATGAATAACATTGATAATTTCATGATACGAAAATTACTAACAATAATAGAATATGATTTCTTTTGAGGTAAAGAAACAAAACCAAAACACTCCAACAAACCCTATGCAAAACCTCAAAAACTAATCCCTCACCTTAATTTTGATGAATTCTTTCTTTAATCTTAAGCTGCAGAATTTTTCTCTCTTCTCCTTCCTAGGGCTGTGCCTCCTCTTTCTCTTGCTCTCTCAGTTTCTAATTTTTCTCTGTTTTTTTTTTTGTTTTAGGTTAAGTGTGTTTAACCAAGACTTTTATGTGTTCTATTCATTTGCTAAACTATGTTACCAAACATAAGCCCGATCAGATTATTTTTTTTCTTTCTACAAGTTTACTTACTACAAACTCAAGCCCAACTCTCTATGTTATTTTTTTGTATACAATAAATATACCTATTTATATTTTACTAATTTTGTCTATTACGCACCCTACACTTTCTTATTTATTTCTAATTTCTAACTACATAATCTCTTATAATTTTATTTTTCTAAAATTTCAAATTCAGTTTACTCAAAATTCTATCATAATTTCTTATTTCTAAAATGAGTAAATATACTAAGTTCGTCTCTTAAGGTACATAAATTCTTAACTCTTACTAATCGCTTAACTATTAAAAATTCCACTATCATACTTACCCTTAAAGTACCCCACAAATACACAAAACCATAAAATAGCAAAACATAAGAATAATCAAATAAATAAATAAAAACAATTTAATAAAATATATCCTAAAAAATCGGGGTGTTACAGGTGCGACGGCCTTAGGCCATTATTTTTGGGCCCATATATTTTTCTATACATAACTATCTATACTATTATTATTTAGGAACTCTTTTTCAAAGAAAAATGTACACATAACATTCTTATATGTATTCTCTTCTCTTATTGTTTTCACAATAAATGCAATATTGTATCTTTGAATTGTTTTGTTATAGACACTTTAGTTCTATCAGGTTGGTGATGCACTCCTTGTGCTCACCACATTTAATATAATTTTTTAGTTGCTTCAAAAAAAATAAAAATAAATGATAGTTTGCAATTTGCACAGGTACAGGCCATAAAGCTGTACAATTATGATATTTGAGAAAATTCAAATTGTCATTACTATTATAGTTGTACAATTAATAAAAAAATCGTATACATTAATTACATGAAAACAATATCCCCTTATGTTGTCAATTAAATAATTACTATTAAATGACATTTCCAATTTTGATTTTAATCATATTATTATAAATAGTGACTATTTAATTGCATTTCATTTCACACAACATATATCTCTCTCTTTCTCTCTAGGAGCATAATTCTTTGATCAATTTCAAGAACTCAAGGATATATGAGATGTTGCAAAATCATATGGGGTGAAAGGAGGCTAGCGTTTGATAGGAGATACATGTATAATATCAAGTTAGTTTTGTAGTCAATAATTCGTAAGTTTTCCTCTATTTTATTTTTAATCTCTTTGTCTTTTTATGTGTGAATTTTTTATTCATAGGCTGAACTGATTTTGTTTTGCTCTTTTTTTTTTGAAATTGAAAGGAGGCAAAAGATTCAAAAGAAGATTATACGGAGATCAAACGGAAAATAGAAACTCCTATAACATCGGCAACAACTAAAAACTTAACCTCAATTATTAGAAGAATCTTGGTGGAAGAATTGTGTTGGTGATAGAATTTAAGCTATATGTGTTATTATTTATATTTATATGTAAAATACCTGTAAAAAGATTGATATGTAAAATTTATATTCGATAAAATTAATCAAATTAAAATTAATGCTTTCATTTTTTTTGGTCAAGCATTTTCATTTGTTTTATCAAAATAAAATGAGTTGTAGGTTGTTGTAATAGATCTATCCTTGAATGAAATTTTTTATTTATATTTATGCAATGGTGGAATTTGATTAATTATTCTTGAATTTTTGATTTATTTTAAGCAACAATATTGGTGTCTTTTTTTTTATAAATCTTACAAATATTGTATTTGGATTATACGAATAAAAAATATTTCTCACCAAAATGACTTTCATTTCTTAAAATATTGACTTAGGTTTATTCTAAGCGGTATTTCTAAATCACTCTATAAAATAATAAATTTAACAAACTTTACATTATTATACAAAATATATAACAAGATAATTTTATGTATAATATATATAATTTTTTTATAACTACTTAAAATCGTAATAACGTTTTTTGAAGAAAAAAAACATTTTTTTTGAAAAAGTATCATATTTGTTTATTACTATTTATATATTAATATTTTCTTAAATTTATATCAAACATTTAATTAATTTGATATGCAAAATCACTCAATAAATGTGTGTGTATTTTGCTTCTAAAATTATATATCAGACATTTTTCTCTCGAAAATTAATATTTCTTTTTTAGTGATAATATATAATAATTAAATAATTAAATAATAAGTAACACTTTGAATTTTAGAATATATTTCAGACACTTCTGATTAGAATATATAATAATTAAATAATAATTAAATATCAGACACTTCTAAAATTAGTATCACTTCTAATTAGAATATATAATAATTAAATAATAAGTAACACTTTAGTGATAATATTATAACTTAAAAGGAACAAAATGAAGATTTTTTTTTTGTCAAAGGGAAAAAAATTAAGATTTGTGTAAAATAATTGCGTTAGTTTTTCATGGACATTTTTTATTTTGTATTTTCATTAATTTTGTTTTTTTTTGTGATCAAACAAATTGTTTTTTGAAAAATAAAAAAAACTTTTGTCTTATGAAAAATGAATCTATATTTTAATTTGATTTGTATTTTAATTGATACCGTTTATGTATAAAAAATAGACTAATAAACTTATTGCTTAATCAAAATTTTCCATTTATCAAAATATACCATAATCTAACAGATTGAAAACTTTCCTAGCTTAACTTATAATTTGAAATTTTAATCAATTATTAATATTTAATAGAAAATACACATTAGATGTGTATAAATAAATAAACAAAATTTCATTAGAAATAATTAGATCGTCATAAAAGCTTATTAGTTTTATATTAAATTGTAGTTGACCGAAATCGTTGTATTAATCAGTAGTTGATCGAAGTTGTCCAATCAAAAGAACACTGCTACAAAACGGGAAAGCAAATAAACACTGTACAAAAACGGGAAAAAAATATTGTATGAAGATGGCAAATCAACGTCGCATTGAGAAGACGAAATCACAAAAAAAAAAACCTAAACTATGGAAAAATCACTTATTTAGATGAAAACATATGAAAAAGATGCAAATGGGTGATACTGGATAGAGAAAGACCCAAAACCACCCCCTTTAATGAAAGGGGGAGTTGTTCTCTTCTCTTCTTAGGTCTGGCGTTGAACCCAATTTGTGAGTTAACATTCGGTAAAAATTAACAAACTTACATGATATTACTTCTTTTTAAAGTTATTCATAAATAAATCTTACATAGAGATATTAAGTTAATCGGAACTCGAGGTTTTTTGGGAGTGAAACAGAACTATAGTATTCTATTCATATTACTTTAATTTTCTAATCTACATCTCTACTGTTGATTTAATTCAATGAACAATAATGGAGTAGTAGAGGCACAACTACAGATGTTTAGGCTACCGAGGACCCAAATCAAAATAAGAGACCGTTGAGAAGGAGAGAAAGGAATATTATGCGGTAATTAATTTTATTTCAAAAAAAAAAACAAAATCAGACTAATGATAATTTAGAGAGATCATTTGAACCCCCATATATATCCAACCAATGGCATAAACCTTTTTGTTGGTGTGACTGGAACACACTAAATTGAATGTATTTAATCTCGAATTCTTTAGCCAAAAATTATTAAAAATTACTTATCTATGCATTTAAATTATGAAAGGTTTAAAATTTGAATTAAAGATTTCACTAAAATATTTTCTTATTTCAATCATTAATTTAACTCTTTTTGTTATTTTCTTATTTTCTTATTTTATATTTTTTTATGATGCCTATGTTGGTTTTTTTTATTTTTTTTATTTTTATGGAACCTAGCTTTTTATTTTCTTATTTATATGAGGACTATATTTTTTTTAAAAAAATTATACAAGTCTTTTTTAGTTATAATTTATATGCATGCATATATTATAGAGAATATATTTCTATTTATATATTTTTAATGAGACCTATTTTTTTTTATTTAAAGGGCATTGATGTGGAAATTAAGTAATATAAAATATATTCGAGTAAATTTTTTGTGTTATGTTGTTTCATATTTATTTTACTATAGATATTTTGAGATTAATTTGACTTTTTAAAGGACCTTTTTTGTATAAAAATATATTTTTATAAAGTATTTTTATTTGAATAAAAATATATTTTAAAGTCAATAAATCTACAAACGTATTTTCCCGTGCATTTGCACGGGCTCATAAACTAGTTGTTATAAAAAATAGTCAAAATTTATCTTATTTATTTTTTTATGTCAGGAAGTAATTTCAAACTTACAATATCCAATTTTTTATAAAATTAAGGAATTTTAATTTTTGTCTCTATAAAATGAATAAGTAGATATATTAGGGTTCAAACTCTAATGTCTATATATATATATATATATATATATATATATAAAATGTATAATATTTCTACTAATTAAACTATTTTCTCAAGGACAAGCTTTTTATAAAACAACATCTATTCTATATACAAAATGGACCAAACTGAGAAGATGTTGAAATCAACCTCTTTTTATTACCAATGTTGAAATTAACTTTAGTATGACTCTTTGGATTTCTTTTAATATAATGGTATACACTTCAATACCTCACTACAAGAAATTTTGGATTTTGCAACGGTTCTGAAAGGAGTTAGCGGCGGTTTTGAACCGCCGCAAAATGATATAACGACAATTGATAGAATGCCGCAGATCTTGGCGTCGGCAGCATAATGTAACGGCGGTTCCTTAAACTACCGCACAAACAGTTTGTCTGTGGATCTACTAAGAGATAGGGTGGCATCAATTTAGTATCTTAAATTAATTGCCTAAAGTCTTTTCTTTTTAAAATGGATATCTGATGTACTATCTCAAATTGGTTCATTAATCATCTTTAATAGATATATATTCAAAGATATGTAACAATTATGGTTTAACAAAGCCAGTACTCTAAACTATTCCAAGATATAGATTTCTTACATTTTTCTTTCGAGTCTCATCATTAACATATGCCTCGTTCAACTTCTTGTGAGAGACTTCATAACATATGTATCATATAGTGTATTAGAATACATGTCAGCGTATGGGAATACTTTGCTTTTGGTGGTTCTTCGCATTTTGATATGCTTTCGTCTATATTATAATACAATCAATGCATCAAAAAACTAAAATTATGAACAAAGTCTATAATAATTCAAGTTATTGTTATTACCATAGTGTCCGGATGCAATCTATATTCCAAATACATGGCCCAATGATCTTTTGTAACTTCATCCGGGAATTTCTCTATGTTTTGTTCAACACTAAGAGACCAATCATAATATGTGTTGAATAATGAATACCAGTAGTCCTGCCACTTTTTCGCCATGCTTGAATAGATATACTTCTAATGATCATGATCATTGACAACAAATTTTGACTTCAACGGGAACAAATTGAAAGATGTTACTAAACTAAACTTAAGTATAACTAAAATCATGTTTGCCTTCAACGGAAACAAATTTTGATTTATGCTTTTATGTTTGTCACATAAACTAACTTTTTCTTTGTTTATGGAACTTTAGGCCATTTTGGATACATGATGGGAAAAGTATCATCATTACTCCAAGAAAGCTCAAGTATCTTGCTAACAATCCAGTTGCCTCTCCCACTGGGTGAATTTCAACATTCCAATTTATTAGCACCTTAAATCCCAAATTATTTGGTATTAAGTCTCTCACTTCTAAATGTTTTTTCCTAACATTACTATCATCATCTAACACAAAAATTAGACCAATTAGTATTCCAAAATATTGCAAAAAAAAAATACAAAAAAAAACTAAAAATATATAGATATACCAATAACATCCACAATCCAATATGTATGATGTTGAGGTGGTTGAGGTTGAGGGGGAGGTTGAGGTGGGTAATGTTGAGGGGGGGGTTGATGTTGTGGCGGAGGTTGAGGTGGCTGATGTTGAGGTGGAGGTTGGACTTGTTGAGGTTGAGTACGTTTACGATAATTATGTTTTTTTGTTGAGGTTGAACTTATTGAGGTAGACAAATCAGCACCGTAGGACACATGAGAGTTTTTCTGCAGGTCCTTCAACTCCTTAGTAATGTGTTTTGAACCCATTACAATTAAAATTAATACCTAATTTAAAACAAATTTCAATATAAAAAAATATTGCTAATTAAGTTCAAATAGCATTGTCAAATCACAGTCTATAGCATATCTATAATAAGTCAGAATCATACACATATATATGATTAACTAGTATGATACCCGTGCTGCGTCGAGAGTTAGGTCATTGGGGTGTGAGTGTGTCGAGAGTGGGTCGCGGTGGTACGTTCAAGACACCATTTGTTTAATATTATGGTTTGATTTCAAAAAATAATTATTAATTATATTTGATTAAGATTGTAACTGTTTAACAAATAAACGCCATAGTTATTTAATTTTTTTATGCACATTATATTTTATTTTGATGCATTTATTTAATTTTTTGTAAATAATAACTTGTTTACCGTAAATAATAATCATTTAATTTTTTTCCATAAGGAACAACTTATTTCCCGTATATAATTGTCAGTTTAAATTTTTTATCAGCAATATTTTTTTTGAGTATAATAATTATTTTAAAATAGTTTATTTATTTATAAAAAAACAAATGATTAAGTTAAATTTGATCATCCCAGTGTAAGTTAAAAGTGTCTCGTGTACAATAATTAGTTAAATTTTTCATAATCAAGAACTTCTTCCCCGTGTATAATATTTTATTTTATTTTTTCATTAACAACTTATTTTTCATGCATAATAGTTAATTTAAATTTTTTATCACCAACATTTTGTCTTGTGTATAATAATTATTTTAAAATAGTTTTTATTTATTCATAAAAAAAACAAATGGTCAAGTAATTTGATCATCTCCATGTAAGTTAAAAGTGTTTCGTGTACAATAATTAGTTAAATTTTTCATAGTCAATAATTTATTTTCCGTGTATAATAGTTTATTTAAATTATTCGTATATAATAACTTGTTTCTTGTGAATTATAATTTTTTTTAAAAAAAGAACAACTTATTCTTAGTGTATAATAGTTAATTAAAATTTTTAATAAACAAAAACGTGTTCCCCGTGTTAAAACCTCATATATGCAAGAAAGAAAGAAAACTATCCTGTGTTTACTTTTTTTTTCAATTGAATACAAAATATGTGAAAAATATGTGAGAATGAAAACTCAAAGAAGAAAGAATGAAAGAAAGAAGAAAGACACTATGAGAAAAAAACAAATATAGAGAAAAGGAGAAAACCAAGATTGCAATTTGTTCATGAAGAAGTTTAAGTGAAAAATAGTTACCTACTTGTTGTTGTTCTTGTATCAAATCTTCTATTCTTCTGTTGAGCAGAGTTTCATTACATGAAATTTGAATATTTGAGTAGTTTTGGATAGTGGAATCACATATGAAAATAAACCACAAAAAAAATTAATAACTATTCATCTCTCAAATCATATCAAACACGTGAAGAACAAATTAAAACTAAACAATGAAAAATTAGAGGTAAGAAGAAGATATATTTTTTATAACTGAAAAAGGTATTATTCGAACTTAAGAAAAAAACACAAACAAACATTTCATCTCTGTCTCGGATATAGTTTTGAATCGGAAATGTGTAGTGAGGGAAATGAGAAGAAAGAAAAGAAGAAAAGACAAGAAAGAAAGAGTGTGAGATCTGAGAAGAAGAAAGAGAGAGTGATGTTGTTTTAATTTTTTAGTAATAGAGTACTACAATAGCTATCTACCAAAAGCACACAATATCAGAGTATCATCACATCAAATGGCAAATTTTTCAAACTTTGAACACTGTACCAGGTTAAAAGTGGCTTTCTATGTTTTTTAACTTTTGAACCGTGTGAACATGAATGTGAATGAGATTGGCTTTTTATGTTTTTTTACTTTGCAAAATGAGGATGAATGTGGGCAACATGCTCAAATAAGGCGATTATACCCCCAATTTTGTTCTTGCAATAAATAATTAAAATTTTTAACCCAAGGACAATTTGGTTATTATACCAACATCTTCTTTTATTATATTTATAGTAGATGGGGAAACCTTTCAGTCTTGTTAAGAGCATAAAGTAGATGACATAGACACAGAGATTAGGGGCTTAAACATCATTTTAGTCCTTATATGTACATGAAATTTTGGTTTTAGTCCATGTATGGATTTTTATTTAAAATAAGTCCCTGAATCAACTAAATTTTTTGATTGCGAATTTTCCCGTAGATTTTTGCTTTAGCGACTAAAATCAAAAAATTTGGTTAATTCAGGGACTTATTTATAATAAAAATCGATACAGAGACTAAAACTAAAATTTCACGTACATACAGGAACTTAAATGATGTTTAAGCCGAGATTAGATTAGCTATAACAAGAGCTCATCAAACTACATATAAAGCATATTCCCTTTTCCCCATTGTCCACACATCAACACAACAATTTCCAACTATGCATATTAGCTATAACCAGAATGTTGAAGACAAAAATCACGAAATGAAGGAACAAGCATGTGAAGAAATTGACGGATCTTAGGGTACTTAGGGCTAAGAAATATACAGTTCTAAGTGTTATCTCCCACAGCACCTTTGAAATCTTCAAATTTCTTTCTCTTTAATTTTTTCGATAAAAAGTTCTCTTCAGCATTTTGTTATTTCTCTACATACTACTTATAGCTTAAGCTATAAGTGAGAAACTGTTCAACTTTAGCTTATAATATATATGGTTCTTAATATGTTTTCAATTAATTTGTATAAGTTGTCCAATATATCTTATGAAAAACAGCTTCTAATCAATATCATTATCCCTATTCAAATTCCAATAACATATAGGACATATATAACTTCACAATCAACTTACCTCACAAATGAATAAATTTAATAATCTACCATATGATGAAAAAAATTGGAATAATAAATAAAAATTCAACACTAACAAAGTGAGAAACTGAGTTTGAATCTATCTAAAGGTGAGTTTGAAACTAACATGAAGGTGAGTTTGAAATTGAACTTGAAGGTGATTTTGAATCTATCTGAAGATGAAGATGAAGATTTAATAGCTGAATTTGAAGATTGAATATGAACTTCTGATTTGTGAGTGAATCTTGAATTCCAACTTGTGAGCAATAAGGGATTAAGTGAATTCCAACCTTTGAGTGAATCATGAATCTGAATCTGAGGTTGAATCGTGAATTCCAACTTATGAGCAATAAGCGATAAGCCGAATTCCAACTTGTGAATGAATCAATAATTTGAGGTTGCGAATAAGTGAAAATGGTGAAACAGGGAAAATCGTGAATCGTGGTTTTAGGGTTGGAATCGAGATCGAATTCGAGTGAAACGAGTTTTGAAAAAAGAAAGAGGGAATGCGAGTGAATACGCGGGTAATGATACAACAACGGCGACGGTTTAGATGAACGGCCACATTCCTAAAAAATTCAAACAGACGGCGACAATTGCTAGAAAGGGTCGTAGATCATCTGTCGTAACTTAAGGTTTTTTTTTTTGTAGTGCCTATTGGTTGATAACACGAAAAACATATCGTATATTTGACTCGATTCACGCATGTTTTAATGTCGATTTTATAGATTTTATACTTTTATGTTTACACTCACCTCTCGAGATTTTCTTAAATAACACTAACATTCCCTCTAATTTTTAACCCATCACAAATCTCCCTTATTTTTTTAACAACGCTCACATGTAGTATGAATCACATAAGTTGAATATTTAAACAAGACAATTCATTATTCTCACCTCAAAACAAATTTAGTAATAACACACATTTCACACAAATTTATTACTTTAACAACTTTTTTTCACCAACAACAGAGGAAGAAACCATTATAGTGCTATGATGGGAGCAGCTGATACAGAGTTATGAATAGGTGAACATTCCCATCCTACATCTTTACTGTAAGACACTATAAAATGTTTAGGAATCCATTTTTCTCCTTTTGATTCTCTTTCTCTCATAAGCTCTCTTTGTTTCTCTTCCACTACTTGCTTAGCTTCTCTTGCTTTTTCCCAATCTTTGCTCACTATGGCTTGGCTCAATTCACTCCAAACATGTACTGATTCAGTTTGCCACACACTCTAACCAAAAATAGAATTTCATGTAACATTCAATGAAACATGTCAATTAACAAAAAATAATAATTGATAGAATTATGTACACACTTTCTATTACTATTGACATATCAACACCGATAATAATTTTAAAAATAAATTATTTAACGTGATTATATTATATTATATTATATGTGTTTGTGTTTTATTTTAACTCAAAGACATATTCAATCTTGTATTGTGGTACCTAAATATACTTTTATTTTATTTTGGTTACAAAATATACTTTAATTAGGGGTTTTCTTTGTCGAGACTAATGTATTCACAGCCAAACGCAGTAACTATTCCTCTCGTTAGATTTGAGGCACCTCAAAAAGTTGGATAGCTGACTCAGAAATTTAAAATTACTCCGTATCCAAAACGAGGATTAAACTATTAACTATTAATTAAGGGATGATAAATCTCAACCATTCAACGATACTCCGAGTTATACTTTTATTAGATAGTCATATAAATTATACAAAAAAAATAATAGAACAAAAAATATCCCACTTTCTCATTAATTATTGGAGGAATAAATTCCTTAGCACATGCATCTTTTTAGATAAGTGTAAGAAATAATTTGGTTCATAAATCAAATAATAAAAAAAGCTGAATTGAGTTTAATACCTCTTCATCCTTGATAATAGGAGCTTGTAGCCCTGAAATGACTTCTGTTGCATCATATATCACTCTAACTTTCCCATTTTTTTTATCCTTCAGCTTAACAATCCTGCATAGCAATGTAGACAAGAAATACACTAAGTAAAAAATTGAGTCATGATTTAATTTTATTGGATGATTAATAAAAAAAACTATGTAAAAAATTGTAAAAATTGAAACTCAATTGAACCAGTTTAACTAGACTACTATGTAACCAAAATTGAACTAGCTCAATTGATAGTGAAAATTGATTGAACATGTACTTTAACTCTAGAGTACATGGTTTGATTTCTACAGAAAACAAAAATTCTACAAGGAGGGGAGTAAAGAAATTGTGGCAGTGTCGGACCACCTACTATATAAGAGAAGGCCTAGGGCCTAGGATACGAATTGGTCGATTTCTAATTGAATTAGAATCATGCAGATTGGTCCAATTATTAAAACACTGCTTAATTAGAAGGAACATATTATTACCTGTCCCAATGACCATCAAGTTCATATAGAATTTTGGAAGATGAAGAATCAAAGATCTTCCCTTTGATTACTTTATGATTTCCACCAAGTCCTAGAAAAGAATGACTTGATTTGAAGGATAACTCAGCTACTAGGCCTGTCTCTAAGCATTTTATATTAACTGTGCCAACCCAATCAGCAGCAGGAACTGGAAGAATTCTAAATAAAAGGTTTGGAGAATTCATTTCATATGTTTCACCATGATTTATGAGCTTAAGTTGTCTTTTTCCATGAACTTTAGCTTCAATTGATGTTCCTGCATATTTGATTTAAGATATTGAATCTACACAAACTTTAAATAGTATGGAGTTGAATTGAAAACTTAAAGGTCGGTTCGATGTCCGGTTTAGTTTTTAAAATATTAAATGCAACTGCGTTTGGGAAGAGACTGAAACCACTTGATATTCGAATTGACCTTGAACCAGATATGAGTATTGGATACTCATAGTGGTCATGAATTAAGAGTTGAAGAAAAATCTTATGGAAATTATTTATTATATATATTTCATTGCAAGTAAATTAATGAGATAAATACCATAAAATTTAGGAATAGGTTGCTGACACCATATGATTTCAATGTTTTCCTTCTCATCTTTTGCATGGAGGGCAGTTACAGGAGGGTGGTGTGACACCTGCACCATAGAATAGGAAATGTGTTTGGAAAAGTTAATTGAGAGCTTAGTTGAGCTTATCAGAATTTTTGTAAAAATAAACTAATGTCAATAGTTTAGGAAAACAGTTCATGATAACAATTAATTAAGCTTACCATCATTTCCAAAAGCTTAGAGAAGTTAATGAAAATAGTTTTAGTTTATTTGAGAAATTGCTTATTGAGTAAATGCTTAAAAAAATTTTGTATTCAAATACATTGTAAGTGATTTAACTAACACTGTACTGACTCAGATACTAAACATATAGATACCGCAGATAATTTAAAAAAATATAAGTAATTGAATGTAACTATGTGCGTTAATGTAGGACATTGACATGTGTCAGACACTAGAAACATCTTAAACTGAGGTGTCGTGTCACAAATACGACACATACATGTGATTACAATCGATCACTTTCTTCAGTATAGTGTTAGTTAAATAACTTACGATGTATTTGAATACAGAAAATTATTAAACATTTATTCAATAAGCAATTTCTAGTGACTCAGATACTGAACATATAGCTACCGCATGTAATTTAAGAAAATATAAGTGATTGAATGTTACTATGTGCGTCAATGTAGGACATTGACATATGTCAGACACTAAAAACATTTTAAATTGAGGTGTCATGTTACCAATATGACACACACACTCTTCAGTCGTATCCGATATTTGTTTTTGTGCTTTGGTAACAATAGAGTATAGTAGAAATAGACAAACATAAACTCATAATTGAGAGACAAATACCTGTTCAATTAACACATTAAGATTTCCCTTTGAAACATGGTGTGTCTCACCAAGAATGGGATTATAAGGAGCAACACCAAAAGATACAGGGCGTGTGGTAGATATGTACCAAGCTACAACATATATGAACCTATCCAATGGACTCTCTCCTCTGTTGCATATGCTTAGCATGTCTGAAGCAGTGCAGTATATTGATTCACCATAGCATTGAAGTTGTGATTTTGGTAAGTTAAATAGTGGCGGCAACTGCACATATGTAACACAACATTTTCATCACTTTATGCAATACAATTCTCAATTGTCAATCCATTCCATTAACAATTTTCAATTGCCAATCCATTCCATTAACAATTTTAATGTGTAATAGTATAGTGGATAAAAATTTATCCCTCGACATGAAAAAGTGAGGAATTTTAAATTTGAATCTTATGATCTGCTAAAAAATAAAGGACTGAATTAAAATAATTTATGTTGTACTGTATTCGATTTAAAAATTGTCATTGGGTCTGGACAGACTGAAGGTCAAGGGATTAGACAAAATTAAATATTCTTGTCCCCATGAATCATGAGACAACTTTTTGTCTTCGACACAACTAGTCTAAATCACCAAAATAACATTTTCTCCAACAAGTATAATACAAGACAAAATTTGTTCAATACCGTAAATATTTGTCATGTGTTATTCTGCCTTGTATTGTTCCATACCGTAAATATTTGTCCTGTGTTATTCTACCTTGTATTGTTTCGTCTATTAGATGACCGATTATCTCAAAAGTTTAAGTTGTTAGAAAATGTCACATCAATGGTTTTGGGAGTAGGAATCGAACTCTAGACCACTCAGTCATAGAGGCTCTGATACCATGTCAGATGACCGATTATCCCAAAAGTTTAAGCTGTTAGGAATTGTCACATCAATGGTTTTATATTATTTCTAACACCGTCCAATACTTTCATTTTGCAGATCAAACGAACCTTAACTCTTGTATATGTAATACTGCAATATTTTTATTGTTAAAGAGTCTCACATCGAAAGTGAGATGACTTGAACATGAATTTACAAGTCAGTTTTAAAATAATTTATTAAGTCTAATACTCAATTTTAAGATAGTATTAGAGTCCATTGAATCACCTACTGTCAAGCCATTTTTTTTTGGCACATCCCTCTTCCTTCTTAATATTTTATCTATTTCAAACATCATGATAATCTTTTGGACCGATCACAAGGGCAACTATAGTTAGTAGAAAGTGATGTACATGTACCGATGTACCCTTTCTGATATTGGTGCATAGACGAAATGAAAAGTTCGTATATTTTTTTTATTATTATACAAATAAAATGATAATTACGTGTTTTCTTAACCATTACTTTAAGAATAATGATTACTTTAAGAGTAATGTTTATCATTTTCAAACAAAATTAATTAGACAAAGATATGTTAAAGATTGAGAGAAATGGAACAAGAGATGCTACCTGAAAGCGTGTGAGATCAGATCCTGGGAGTACATTTTTGAATAAACATAATACACATTGCAAGAGATTAGGGGCCTTGTAACCCTCTTCTGAATTTGATTCCTTTGCTAGTTGTGGTGACTTAGTGAGCATAATTTTTGTCTCTTTTTTTACTTCCTTGTTTACCTGCACCGCCATTTTTCACATTGTTAATTATTTTTTTCTAAATCACTAAATTACTCTCAAAATTCATTTATTTATTTATTTATTTTTATTTTCACCCTCTTATTTCTAAGAAAATGGGTCCTAGTAGTCTAGTGTTTGGAGTGACTTTTAACATCAAATAGTTCTAGTTATTTTCCAAACGCAATTGCGGGTGATTAAATTATGAACCTATTTACCAAGTTCAACATCAATCACTACTAAAATAACTAACATTTAGTAAATTCATTTTAGTTCAACTTACAAATAAATTGGTATTAATAAGTTAAATATTGTTAGATTGTCATCAAATTTGTATTTTAATTCATTATATTTTAAAATTTTATTATTAATATTATTTTTATTATTACTGTTTTTATTGTTGTTGTTTTAGTTTTACGTTTTCTAGATAATTTTTGACAAATGTTAACCCGTAAATTCGCTCGAATTTACGTTTTTGGGTGTAAAATTTGTGTTAAATTGATGATAAAATTGGAGTTCTAACACTCATTTTATATAGATTAGATGAAAAGAAAATATATATGACATATCAAGCGAGAAGACTTGTTATTATAAGAGATGAGAGAAATAAAAAAAAATTAGTTTATTTGTCATATAATATACTTTTTGTTTGAACTGAATATCTTCTACACATAACTGTAGAGATTACCCTTCGAGTCAGATAGGACTATAAAAGGTGGGAAAAATTCTCTCACAAAAAAGGTCTCATAATATCTACAAAAAAATATTTCAATATAATTAATGATACGTACTTTCAATTTTTACTGTTAAATTAATTATATTTTTTAATTGTAGTACATTCACAAGTTTTAGTTCAATATTATTTTATATTTATGATAAAGATAAACATATTAATAATTAAAGAGTATGACGTAGTAAAAAGAGTATTATTTCTTTTTTATTTATTTATTTTTGACAGAATTTCTTTTTTATTTATATATATATATATATATATATATATATATATATATATATATATATATGGGGGCTGCTAACATCCTCCATGTGGGAGGAAGTTAGCAAGTATCCTCCCACTACAAATTGACTATAAAACCCCCATAATTACTATGTGCCCCCCCCTTATTTATTTTTCGCCCCCCCACCCGCCCCCTTACTCACGCCCCCCCCCCCCAATTACTTCGCGCCCCCCCACCCCGCCCCCAACCATCGCCATCCCCGTCCCACGCCCCCCACTGTCCCTGTCCCCGCCCCCACTCCACTCTCAGAATTTTTTTTATATTTTCATTTATTAAATGAATTTTAGCACCGCCCCCCAACCGCCCCAGCCCCCCACTACCCCCACTCCACCTCCAGGACTTTTTTAAATTTCTTTAGAGTTATTTTTATTAAATGAATTTTAATTTATTGATTAACAATAAATTACAGAATATTATACAATTAAAAAATACAGAAGATTATGTATAAATAAAAAATACTCTTTTACTACAAAAAAAAAGTAAAAAAAAAAAAAAACAATTAAACAAAAATGGGGGAGGGGGCGGTGCGGGGGCGTTGGGGGGCAGGGAGCGGAGCGGGGTCGAGTGTGGCGAGCGGGGACGGTGGGGGGCGAGCAGGGGCGGAGGTGAGGGCGGGGGCGAGGGGGGGCGGGTTGGGGGCGCGCGAGCAATTGGGGTGGGGGGCGCGTGAGAAATAGGGGGTGGGTGGAGGGGGCGCGAGAAAAAGAGTGGGGGTGTGTGAGTAAAAAAGTGGGAGGAGGTTTGCTAACTTCCTCCCACATGGGAGGAAGTTAGCAAACCCATATATATATATATATATATATATATATATATATATATATATATATATATATATATATATATTCCCTCTATAAAAATATTTTCAATTACTTAGTCAAAAAAAAATAACATTAAATAATTAATGATACTTTCAATTAAATAACTTATCTACAAGAATAACAACTCGATCAAAACAATAAAGAAAAACACAACAAAAGCAGATACCATTCGACCTATGTGTGCTCGTAACTAAAACAACAAATTTTTCTTTCTTCACATTCACATACATTCCTTGAATGAAAAAAGAATCTATTAATATAGTAAAATAAAGAGAGAAATATTCTTTTCACATAAACCCACAAAATATTCAGATTCCATGTCCAGAAACGTGTTATTTGGATAATTAAAAAGATTCCTTTAGCAATAGTTTTAGGTCGTCGTGTTTGGCAAAAAATAGTAGAGATATTGGTAAGTAAGTAAATAAATAAGTCAACTTATAGCGGATGTGTTTATAGATTATAAATTAGTTTATAGCGACTTATATATAAGTTAACTGGTTGAATTTATAATATTTGATAAAATCAACGGTTAAACTAGTTTATAATATGAAATGACATAAAAATATATGTTTAATTAATATATAATTTTTTCAAATAAGATGACAGAGAAAAACTTGAAAGAAAATAATAATAAATCATAAGCATTAAATTATAAACTAATTGAAATAATTTTTTATCACAATAAGTAAAAATTAACTACAAAGTGGTGGAAAAAACAATTAACAAACAAGTCTTTTTTTTGTTTAAATATGAACATATAAATTAAACTATATAAATTATAAGTCATAAGTTCAGAATTTATCACTATGAAATAGAGCCATAAGTAATAACATCAACCTATACACACTCTACCGATTTTATATAAAGGGTTACAAAGAGACTATATTATCATTATCTTGAGTTAGAATGTCACAATTAAAAGAAACAAAAAAAACAACTCACAAATATAATGAAACAGAGAGAAAAATAAAAATGTATACATACCATATCTCCAACTTGAAGAGGATATTAAAGCAGGTTGAGAGAGAAGTATGAGGATAATATTGCAATTTAATATGTAAACTGTTTCATTATATATAGTTGAGTTGAGCTAACTTTAGTGCTATAGTGTACATGGAATGAATACGGAAATGGGGATGAATTGACTTGGAGCCCAGATATATACCTAAGAAAATTATTCCATGGACTATTTCATATTGGTTTATTGAGACCAGGATATCTACTGTCAAATGTGGTAACTATTTCTATATCTAAGGTGAAGATCGAATCATTGACCTTTGGTTAATTGGTTTTCTCTATTTTGTTAAACTTCTTTTATTACAAAAATAAAAGAATGTTCATTCATTCAAATCGATAGATCGAGTACATCAGATTAAAAGTATAAATTCAACACACCTAAAACAGAAAAGGATGAATCTGCGAACAAGCTCACATCAACTAAGTTTATAGCATACAACGATATATTCATGGTAACAAATAATGCGATAAAAATAAAGTAATCGGAATATATATGTCTTGGGTCTGTATCATTGACAAACTTTGTCACTGGTTGAATCGATAGTTGATCAAAGTTGATATATCAATATGAACCAAACAAACATTGTAACAAGACGGGAAAACAAAGACATCGCACAAGACGAGAAAACAAAACACCGCATAAAACAGAACAATAAACAACCGACGCAATGAGAAGACGAAATCACAAAAAGAAAATATAATTGATGTAAAAATCATTTATTTAGATTAAAAAGAAAAAGAAAAAAGATACATATATATTGGGGATTTTGTGTCAAGAAAAAACCCATAAATATAATCAATCACCCTTTTTCAATCAAAGACCAAAGAAAAAAACGTAGAGAGAGGAGGAGATATTAGGGCCGGCTTCTTGGAGTGGTAAAAAAATTTTATCTTGGTTTAGTTTATGTCCCCCATTTTTTTTCCTTTTTCTGTCTTAATAATTTTTTAGCCCTAAAAAAATCCTTGACGAAATCTACTCATTATTCACGATAATATTATAATTATTTTTCGTCTTTGTACGGTGCAAATTATTTTCTCATTTTGGTACATTATTCATTTATTTTAGGTTGAAGGTTTAGTTTCGATCTAATCCATATCAGATTAATGACTTTACTGTCATCAACGCTACAGGTACATGTACTTCAATTCTTAAATTTATTCGCAATTTCATCCTTTTTGTATTTTATGATTTTGAATTTGTATTTCTGCAATGTACACTGTCAATTTGAATGGATGAATATCATTCATTTTTAATAAAAAAATAAATAATTAATCAATGTTTAAGTCGAAAAAGATGATCCAACTTGTAATCCAAAAAAATTTGTCACTGCTAAAATGGTAATTAAGTCAAAAAAATATTAATTTTTTCTTTGCTTCTTTTACGTACATATCTTTATAAGGGATTGCTAACTTCGACCATAGGTCAAAGTTAGCTAGCAATGTATGACCCACATGTAATTACTTAGTGTACCCCTCATTATCTTCGTGCGTCCCCCATCTTCTCCTAAGCCCCACATGCACCCCTTTTAATTACATGTGGATCATATTTGTTAAATTCGACCCACATGGTCAAAGTTAACAGTCCCATCTTTGTATATTGTATTCTACAAAAATAAAAAAAACTTTGTACATCTCTTATATCTTTAAATGTTATTAGACCACTTCCAATGGAGAACCCCATTTTTGAGTATTTAAAGAGTCACACCATTACACATCATTTATTTATAATTTTTTAATAAAAGTACCTAATAAGCACTCAATCTCTACAACCCAACATCTCTTTAAAAAGTTCTTAATAGGTCCCGCCAATAACTCTACATTATTTAATTTAATAATAAATTATTATTACCATATCATATAAGAAGTGAGACCCGTTAAAAATAATATATAAAAATACGTGAGACTCGTTAAGAAGTAAGAAAGAGAAAGTTCTTATTTAAGAAAAATACGTAGTACCTAATACGTACTCAAATGTGTGATGTTACAATGATAGTACCTAATAAATACTCATTGAGTACCTAATAGGTACTACCATTGGAGATGGTCTTAGCAACAATTTTATTTTATAATTTTCTCTCCTAATTACTCTCTTAATTACTTCATTAAATTATTTCTTTTATTTAGTAGAAAACATAAATAAGTTAAAGAAACTTGCTACGAAAGCCTTGCCCACCTAGGAAAAATAAAAGGCGGTCAGAGTCCTTTCTTAAATGAATTGCATGGAAAATGAAATGAAATTACTCTTGCTACAATACACAAAAAAAAGAAAAAACATAAAAATTCATTGACTTTTTCATTAAAGAAATTACTCTTGCTACTAATGCATCTTATTGTATATATGTATGCATGTTTGTATATAAAACCAAAAGAAAAAGACATGTATTCCAATTATCTCACAAATCTGAAGCAAATACTTGAAAAGATGAATGTTAAATTGAAGTACTGCTTAAAGAATGACATCAAAAGAAAAAAAAATGGTGATTTTACATGATAATTTTATTTATATCAATAATTAAAGAAACTGATAAAGACACTTTTCAAACTTTAAATTAGAGTATAAAGAAGCTTTTTGTAATGTATGAACTTAATATTTATTTGAAGTTGTCATCGTTCTTTTTAATGTTATAGTTTAATTTTATGTATTCACGTTTAATCCTATCATTTTGTCACATATATAACTTTTAGGGTCATGTTAACTAGTGCACCCCATGCACTAGTTAAACATAGAAAATAAGTAAATTTTATATTGAAAACACTTTAAATACTTTAAATATTTTGTACTGAAATTATCCACTCACCAATCAACATGTCATTGACTCAGTTATTAATGCATGAGCATGAATGGCAAGTAACCACTCGGAAAAATCATGTTTCCGAATCTGCAACGTTGAAGACGCTGAAGTCATTGAATCTGCTCTGAGGTTGGATTGAAGCAAATCTGCAAATCTGAAACAAAACAAACACTGTACGAAGACGGAGAAACAACACCGTACAAAGATGGAAAAACAAACACCGTATAAAGACGGGAAATCAAAATAAACACCATACAAAGACGGAAAATCAAACAACTCCACACTACGAGAGTAAGACAACACCGGAAGAAGAAATAACGGTGAAAAAAACTCAAACAAAACCTAAAAATATGTAAAAAAAAAACACTTATTTAATTGAAAAGAAATTAGAAAAACAATCAAGAGGGATAATTTAGGGTTTATCAAGAAAGCAGTTAACACTTAACACTTAAAACATTCATGCTAATAGTTTTTTACTCCTTGTAATGTGGACAAATTTTGAATTACCTTGCAATTTGTTTATTACCCCATATAACGTGAATATTTTATCATTTATCAACTTATGTTGACTTTTTATTGATGTAACAATTGACTTTTACATAAAGTTTACATAAAAAAATAAATGATAAAATCTTCATAGTACAGAATAATAAAAAAAGTCTTGCAGGAAATAAAAATCCATTAACCAAAAAAATGAGAGAAAACAACTTGCTTAAACTCAACTTAAAAATAAAAATAAACATATGAATTTAAGTTCAGAGTTTGTTTAAGAATTTCTAGTTTTATCATAAAAAATAGTGTCAAAACTAAAAGAGGTAAAATATGATTTTGATATAAGCGGAGAGAAATGAACTCGAAAGTTTTCTCCCTAGTCCTTGAAATTCTAGCTATTTGGAGAATGACTTTAAGAGTGCTTTTGATCTGTTAAAAAATAGAGGAATGGATAGGACAATTTCTGTTGTACTGTGTTTGATTTGAAAACTGATACTGAGACTGGACAAACTGGGGTCCAAGAGACAGGACAAAATCAGATATTCTTGTCCCCCATAGAACTATGGGACAACTTTTTGTTCTCAGCACAACTTTTCTAAATTATAAAAATAACATTTTCTCCATCAAACATCATACAAGACAAAATTTGTTTAATACCGTAAATATTTGTCCTGTCCAATTCTGCTTTGTTCGCTCCTGTACTGTTCTGTCCAGTATTTTCCTTTTACAGATCAAACAAACTCTAAAAATAATCATCATAATTTAATGTATGAATCTAATCGGAACTCTAACGCTAATTGTTACATTGAGGTTATCTTAAGTCTCCAATGAATATTGATAGTTACATTAAGAATTCTCTTGATTCTCCAAATACGTGACAAGTTTAAATTGAGTACTTGAGTATCAATGTCTATGTTACTCGCCTCGTCTACATCTCCATCTTGTACAATTAGAACTAGTTAGGAAGATTTGATAGATGCATATGTGAGTTCTTATTCAATGTTTCTTGACATATCATAATCTGATTTTCTCAAAAGTCCCTATACCACATTAACCTCGTATATATCTCTTCCACCGCTCTTTTATTGAGTGAGTGAGTGAGTGCTATTATTTTGATGAGAGATCGTAGGTTATGAATTAATGTTGATAGCAACTGTTGGAAATTGAATGGAAATGATGGAAGAAAAGAACTTGGTTTGGTAAAGAACACCACAAGCACAAATGAGTGAATGGTGAATTTTGAAAAGTTGTTAAAGTCCCACATTGGTGAGACTTGAAACTTTAGTAGTGTTTATATACTAATATTCTACTACCAAGGGTGTGCCCTTGGGGTATAAGAATTTTGTGGATGGGAGAGAATGCAATCAATCTTGACCTTCATGCGCCGCCGCAGGCCGTCCGGCCGGCTCGGCTCGGATCTGGGCTTTGGTTAAGCCTTGCATTTTTTACTGAATGAGCACTTAAAGAAAATAATTCCGTTCTCATAACGAACTGACTCAGCTAGTTCGTTATGAGAACTGAAGAGAATTATTTTTTTTCTCAAAATGAGCACTTAAAGAAAGCGACCTAGTTCGCAACTCAGCTATTTCTTCGGTTGGCAATTTTTTCAATTACTGTTTTGTTAATTTGCAATTTCTGTAATTGTTTTCAACAGCAACCAAGTTATTGCTTCATGTGCGGTGGCATGCATGACTAGCCAATATACCTATGAGGCATTGAGGTAGCTAATTGAATAAAATATAAAAAATCGATTTAGGTTATGTTTAGCTAGGCCAAAATTTGAGCTTACAATTTATAAGTTTATTTTATAAAACAGATTTGTTTGATAACAGAATTTTTAAAAAGAGCTCGTAAAAGTGAGAAAAATACAAGAAAGGGGAGTTTGAATTGTGTTAACTTTTCAAAAAATTCTTTCTAAGTTTAAAACAAATTGATAGAATAATAAATAAAAGGGTTAACATGTTAATACCTCTGTAAAATACGCGAATTTTGCAGTACCACTGTAACTTTTATTTTTAGAATCCCCTTGTAATGTTAGATTTTTTGAAATACTCCCTTATTCAGTGTTGCGGCGGTTTAAAATCCTAGCTAAAGTTATATTTTACGGTGATTTTTTTACTGCGGTTTAAAACCGTCGCTAAAATTATATTTTGCGACGTTTTTTTTTTGCGGCAATTCTATTTTGCGGAGGTTATATTATGGTTGACTGAGTCCGGGAGTATTACAAAAAATCTAACATTACAGTGAGGATTCTAATTTCTTTTTTATAGGGAGTATTACAAAATTCGCGTATTTTACAGGAAGTATTAACCTATTAACCTTAAAAAAAACAATAGATAAATAAACATAGAATGAATTATATCATGGTTTACCACTTATAATTAACTTGGGCTAGTTAAGTCCCCTCATGCGTTCTAGAGAACTTATCCACTATAGTCACATAAGACTACAATTATTCAATTCCTCTGATCTGCTGAGACTTTCTTGCTCAAAAAACAAGTCAAGAATCTTCCTCTCTTACACTGAAGGACTTTCCTTTTGCCTTAACTGTTGTCTAAGTCTAACATATGCACAACTTATATAAGTTGGGCATGGTGCACAAGTTACTCAAAATGTTACAAAAAATATGAATTTATAAAATTTACCGTTGTATTGAAAGTTTATATCATATAGATCATCTATATATGCCAAATTTAAAAAAAATTGAAAACCATGTGATATATTATTAAGATCCATTAAAATTAACGATTTATGGATTTTTATTGAATACCGTTAATCTTAATGAATCTCAATAACATATCAAATAATTTTCAATTTTTTTATGATTTTGCACAGATAATTTATATAATACAAACTTTCAATCTAAATATGAGTTTTATAAAATTCGTATTTGTTATATCTTTTTTAGTAACTTGTACACCATGCACAACTTATATAAGTTAAACATGTTAGACTTGACCCTTTTACAAATGGATCCAGCATAAGTTTTTTGTTTACACTTAAGACTCAATTATAGTGGTAAACTTATTTTAAGCTCAAATTTTTTAACACTTAGAAAATATTTGAATGTGTTTTTTTAGTCGAAAATCAGTCAGAAAACGTTTGAGAGGAAATTTCCTCTCAAATGTTATTCTATTATTTTTTCTTCCAACAACTTTTCTATATATACCACACTATCTACTCTCCAATACTCATATTCTCTACTACTTTTCTCTAACACTTTTCTTCTTTCTCTTCAACCATTTTTCTTCTTTCTCTTCAATCTCTTCAACACTTTTCTTCTTTCTCTTCAAACTCTTCAACCATTTTTCTTCTTTCTCTTCAACACTTTTCTTCTTTCCCTTCAAATTCCATTTTTATTCTTTCTTTCAATTTCTTCCATACTTTTCTTCTTTCACTTAAATTTTTCAACCATTTTTCTTCTTTCTCTTCAATTTCTTCAACTACTTTTCTTCTTTCTCTTCAACTTCTTCAACTCTTTTTCTTTTTTCTCTTCAATTTCTTCAACACTTTTTCTTCATTTTATATAATCTTAAAATAAATTTTTTTTTTCAAAACACTTTCAACAACATCATATCTCTCACAAATTTTATATTTTTCATATTTTCTTTTCAACAATATCTCTAACAAATTTATCATTTTATTCTTTCAACATCATCTCTAACAAATTTTTCATCTTTTAATTTTATCATTTCATTAAATTATTTTTAATTCATAATATATATATATATATATCAATTTTTGGAACAAATTAAAAATTTTAAAATATATTTTAACAAATTAAATAGGTATTTTAGTTGAAATATATTATTTTTGGCATTTTTTATTTTTTAAAACGTATTCTCTATTTTTAAAACGTATTTTTATCATTTTTTAATTTTTTTTAATTTTTTTTTTATACATTTGCGAGGAAATTTCTTCGCAAATGTTTTCTGTTTAATACATTTGCGAGGAAATTTCCTCGCAAATGTATTCAGCGAAATTTTGGCGCAAAATTCAATTTTCAATTTTTCCCGCATTAAATTTAAACGAAAATTTGAATTTCGTTTTTTCCCGCAATAAATTTTTAACGAAAATTCGAATTTTAGTTTTTCCCGCAAATTTTTTTTTGCAATTTTCTAAAAAAATTTTACCACCAAATTTAGTATTGATTAAAATTAATATTGATTAAATTTTAATTTTATTTTAATTATAATTTTTAAAAATTATAATTATTTTAATTATAATTAAATTTGTGACTGTTTTTTTCTTTTTTAAGAAAAAATTAATTTAATACATTTGCGAGGAAATTTCCTCGCAAATGTATGTGCAGACAAGTCACATCAATGTCCCCCACGTGAATGCGCGTGAATGTCAGCTTTTACATTAGCGAGGAAATTTCCTCGCTAATGTCCTGCAGAATGGTCTGACATCGTTTGCGAGGAAATTTCCTCCCAAATGTCATCCCAACAGTCTTTGATTTACCAATGACTGGTTTCCTCCCAAATGTCCTCGCAAATGTACATTAGTGATGAAAATTGGTCCATTTGTGAGGAAAAATTTCATCTCAAATGTGACCTTTTTTTGTGGTGGATACCTTTAATCACCTCTATTCATCTTTGTACTTCTCCTTTAATTTAAATAGATGGTTTTCACATAAATTAAGTTTTTCTTTCGGATTTTATTTTTGTGATATTGTCGTCTCATTGCAAAGTTCGTTTGTTTTTCAGTCTTTGTGTTTGTTTGTCTCCGTCATGTTGCGGTGTTCGTTTGCTTCAGTTTGACATATCAACTCGTTCGATCAACTACTAATTCAATCAATGACTAAGTTCGTCAACGATGCTAATCCGGAGGCATAGTTATTCCGGTTATTTTGTTTCGATCACATTACTTGTAGCCTGCTATTAAATTGGATTTTGTGAGTTTGTTCGCATATTCATTCTTTTCATTTTTTATTTGTGTTGGATTTGTATTTGATTTGATGTACTCTACCAATTTGAATTAATGAATATTTTTTTATTTTTGTTAAAAAAAAAATTAAATACAAATTCATTTTGAATTGTAGCTTAGAGGCCTTTAAAAAGTTTTAATATTTTACTACTTAATTAAAATATTTCATTTTTACTAAACTTCAAAACATTGCTAATTCTTTTGACACGAAAAATATTGTTATTGAATATCAAATTATTGATCTTTTTTTTCTTCATTTGTTGTTGTGTACCTTCTTCTTTTGTCGGGTAACCTAGTGGTTAGAATTTCATCTCTTAAATGTGAATAGGTGGGTGTACCAGAGTTCGAACCTCAGTTTCTAAAAATTACGTGCAAATGTCCTACAAACTGAACTAAGCTTAGGGGACGTTGTATACCTTTTCTATTAAAATTATTTGTTGTATAAAAACAATTATAAATCAAATACTAATAAATTCTATATTTTTTATAATATTAAAATTTCTTACTTGAGTTTTATATGAAATATAAATTTATTTTGATTTGGTAAATTGAACTATTTTTTTTATGATATTTGTAAATTGAACCTTTTAATAATATTTTTTAATTTTATCATGTTATTACTCTAATTGAAGTATTATTAATACTTCCGTTCTTTTCTATAAATGACAATTTACATTTTTAATTTTTTAAATAACTAATGTATTTGATCTTCTATTTATGCATGAATCTAATTAAGATAAAATAAAAATATAGAAACATAAACTTCTCCATTCCACAACAACAAAATCCAATGAATATGAATTCATCACATTACTTGATTATATTCTTTTTTTGGGAAATACATCATATAGACTAACTTAAATTCATTTCATTTGTATAAATTTCCAATGAGTATGTAAATTAGTTTTACACAGGAAAACAGATAAACACAAATCAACTTCATCAATTAACTATGACTTAAACATTAGAGCAATATAGCACGGCCCATTAGAGTGAAAGCAAGGCCCATTAGAACATGGTTAGTAGCCTTCACAGCTTTGTTTTCTTCAGCCTGGATATGCTCCGCCACATTAAAGTTTCCTGCACCAAAGGAATTCACATTTGTTAAAAGTGTGTGTGATATCCAACACGTGTCCGTCGTGAGCAATTTTATAAAAAATTTAGTGTTACTAGGGGTTAATTTATAGTAAAATTGAGGTTTTTTAGAGTTAATTTAGGGTAAGATTGAAATTTTTTGTTCGATTAAAACTTTGTTCAAGTTCAATAAAATTTCTGACTCTGCCATCGGTGTCAATGTTAGACAACAACAAATGTCATCACATTGTATTATGAATTACTAGTACCATTTTCTCAGATTACATTATGACAAGTGTGAGGTGAGTCAAGTCTCAATGCTTTAAAAAATGGAAGTTGAACCATTTATAAGACAGATGATATATATGACATTAACATATTAGTGTTATGTTGTGTTTGGTGTCTATATTATGTTAGTGGTTTATAGATTAATAGATAATATGCAATTAAAACATGGTAATCACCTCTTTCAGGGCCATAACCACATCCAGCTAGAATTGTTTCTTTGACATCTTCTATGGTTGCTCTATTGTAGAATATGAAGTTGCTGAAAATGTTATCAATGCAGCTTAGTACCAAGTTTGTCTCTGACATACATGGTCCTTCACAGAATGCATCAGTTTTCTCTGATGGAACATCTAAATTTCCATTTTCACTCAATCTGTATGACTCTTCACAGCTTTGATAAATCTAACAAATTTAAAAATAAAAATGCTTAAAAACACTTCAAAGTTTTGTCCTCGAATTATAAGCATTTGCGCTAAAATTAAAATTTCTGATTTTCGCATATTGATACATACATTTAATAATTTTTGTGATATATTTGCTAATTAAAAAAATAGACTATTTTGATCAATGATTACAATTTTAAAAACTAATTTGAATATTTAATTAGAAGAACAATAGAGACATCATTATGAGGATATAATGCTCACATATTTGTCATTGAAACAAAGTAAGGCTTTTGAGATGATTTGAGAAGGATCACCAATGCCGCCGCCGCCACGACCACCTCCAATCCCTCCAGCACCACCAACTCCTGAACCACCGCTACCACCGGCTCCTCCAATTCCACCACCAACTCCAGAACCACCACCACCACCCGCACCCCTTGAACCACCACCAAAACTAGCTCCACCGCCGCCATTACCAGCCCCAGCACCACCAAATCCACCACCTATCTCGGTATCCGGTTCTTCATCATCAGCCTCTCCTGCCAAATTGAATTTTAATTTGATCAAAAACATTAATATATTACAAAATAAACAAAATTGAAACTCATCTAGTCTAATTATAGTGACATACATACCAAAGTTATTTGAGAATAAACAAACATAAAGAATAGCAAAGATTAAAATCAAACACTTCACACTAATTCGAAATGCCATTATAGAAGCTTATGTATGGTATCAATTCATGCAAACAAAGAAGTTTAATTTGAGTATATTATATAGAAATGTAATATTGTAACGTTTCACACTTTTGTACGATGTTATGCTAAATAACATGCTCAAAAAATTAATTTCCTAGCTACCAACATTACTAACAACTACTATTTAGCTTTCTTAATCAACTTAACAAAGTAATTAAGCATGCGTGTGAAAATTCTAGCAATTACTTGCTCATATTTTTTCTCAACAAAATTAACCTGCCACAGTGAAATAAATTAATGGATTTTTAAATATTTAATTGGAATGAATTAGTTTTGAAGCTAGCACACGATAATGAGAGCATATGTTGGGTTAATTTCATTAGAAAAGAGGGGAACTACTCAAAAGTAGTAAGGTGAAGTTTATCTCTACATATAAAAGAAAATTTTAAAAAAATTGATATTCGATCGAAGGATCGACTAATTTGAGATGTCCAATCTCACCGCCTACTTGTGGGCCCCATTTAAAGATAGAGTTTTGCTCTATATAGATTAACTTACTAAAATTGACGATAGAGTAATCAAACATGAGATGATGTGAGGAGCACAATAAGGTCCCAAGTCAAAACCACTAAAAATTGATATTTAGACTATCTCATTATTGGTGAATCTGATTGAGTGTGAGCCAAGGAATCTTGAAAATGGTTTTGATACCGTCTTAAAATTGACAGTTAGATTTCACTCAATTTTAAAAAAGTGATTTATAAAACGAGGATTATCTATGCTTATCTATGCTAAAAATCAGGGTATTAGACAGGACAACTTTTGTTGTACCCTGTTTGATTTAAAAATTGGTTATGAGACTGGACAAAACAAACAGCAAGGGACAAGACAAAATCAAGAATTTTGTCCTTCACTAAACCACAGCACAACTTTTTGTCCACATTACAACTATAAAAAATACGAAAATACCCTTTTTATTTTCAAATATAAAAAAAAATTATCTCCCTATCTCTCTTCGATACAATTTTGTCCTATCTTGTACTATTTTATTTTGTCTTATACTATCTTATTATGTTCTGTACTATTCTATCCAATACTTACTGCTTTACGAATCAAACGCACCCTTAACAAGAATTTGCAGCAAGTCAATGTTAAAATTAATTAGTGATAGAAAATTAAGACATGGCAGCATTAGTTGAAGTGTAAGCCACCAACTTTTCTTTCTCTCGAGTCCAATAAATCAAACCTAAAACGGTTTCCATTGATTGATTTTTAATAGTACTTGCTATAAACCATTAATAAAATATCTATACAAGCTAGGTAACATTTGTTGGGGTGGAAAAACATGTGCATTTTTTTTATTTGTTCACCGCTATAGCTAGTTTTTCTTTTTAGTATCATTAGTCATAACCTTGCATGTTGTGAAAATAAATGAATCAGAAATCTATAATTTAAGAATATAGTGTCTTGTACTAATGTTATTACATAATAGTAGCTCTCATAAATGTTTTCTTTTCTACAATAATAGTGTTTAGAGCAATCAAAAACCTTAATAATAAGACTATTTTTAATTACACTTAAAATTACTGTTCACTGCCTCTAAGCCAATGTGAGAGCACTTGCAATTGACACAAAGACTGCACGTAGTAACATTGAGTAATGAAATTTTTAGTAGGGGGTGTCCCACTTAAACCCCCTACATCACTCCTATTTTTATTTTTAAAAAAACTAGAGTAATTACATTGCAGCTACATTAATTGTTTTTGTTTTTCATGAAGTTTATCTTCTTTTCTCTACTACTTCCTCCGTCTTAATATAAATATCACAGTTGATCAGTTCATGTTTGCCAACGCATAAATTTGATCGTTAATATTTTTAATTATATATCTTTAAAAATTATAAAAATTGTATATCTTAAAAATATTCATCAAGACCAATCGAAAACCTTAATAATAAAACTATTTTAAATTGCACTTAAAATTATTGTTCACTGCCTCTAAGCCAATGTGAGAGCACTTGCAATTGACACAAAGACCACACGTAGTAACATTGAGTAATGAAATTTTTAGTAGGGGTGTCCCACTTAAACCCCCTACATATTTTTATTTTAAAAAAAATTAGAGTAATTACATTGTAGCAACATTAATTGTTTTTATTTTTCATGAAGTTTATCTTCTTTTCTCTACTACTTCCTCCGTCTCAAAATAAATATCACAGTTGATCAGTTCACGTTTGTCAACGCACAAATTTGATCGTTAATATCTTTGATTATATATCTTTAAAAATTATAAAAATTGTATATCTTAATAATATTCATCGAGACAAATCAAATAATATTAGTAAAAAAATACGATCAAAGTAAATTATGTGAATAGTGCAAAATAGTCAATTGTGACACTTATTTTGGGACGGAGAGAGTACTTTCATTGCTGCAGTGGTTGTTACCAATACCATCTCTACTTTTTTGTTTGGTGTCTCGGAAACTTGAATCGCCTGAGTTCCGACCTCTACCGTCGTTATTGCAGCGTCCGTGTGATGAAAGTTGCTCATATGAAGATGAGAAATTTTACTCACCGTCGCTGAGAAGCTCCTCTCTTGGTGGACAAGAAAGCTCTGGCGGAACTGGTTCATTTTCACGGGGAGCATTCTCAACTACTACTATCGGAAGAAGTCTTCTCATTGACTTTTGGGTCTTTTTCCAAATTTTATTATGATATTTGTAGTTATGTTCGAGATTTGATAGACCAAATATGTCGGAAAATAAAAATAAAAATCTATTGAACCGTGCATCGCACGGGATGGACACTAGTACGCATCCAAAGCTTTAAATGTGAGTTTAGAGGAACAAATTATAGCTACATAAAGGGACAAACACATAAGACTATCAAAATTCAAAATTAAAGGTTATTGTTGTTCAAACAATTTTGATTCGACATATTTGATTGTTTCATACTTGGTGAACTAATTCTCTCTTTATTTGCCCTTAAAATAAAACGACAATAACATTCAAAAACAATTAACCCTTTCTTCGTTTAGGTTTATAGACGAAATGAAAAATACCACTAAAATTTACACACACGGTGAGATTTAGTTAATACTGTTGTACAAAGTGATTCTATTTCAACAGATTGTAGGCTTGTTAATATTGTTAATTAGATATAAGATTAAACTTTTGCAACATAGTAATTGCTTGTAAGTGAACAATTTTTTTTCTTGATGTAATGGTATTGTAACATATATTGTTAGGATATAAGATTAAAACTTTTGTAACATAGTAATTGCTTGTAGGAGAACATTTTTCTCTTAATGTAATGGTATTGTAATATTTTTAAGATATAAGATTAAAACTTTGGCAATATATAGTAATTGCTTGTAAAATTCTTTTGACAATAAGTAATTGCTTGTAATTGAACATTGTTCTCTTGATGTAATTATATTGAAATGGTTGATAAAGTGCAACTTATGTTCTTGTATAAATTAGATATCATTCGCATGTACATAAGTCGTAACTACAACTAGTAAAAGACCCGTGCGATGCACGGGTCGCATAATATCCTAAATTAAAATTTCTGTATTTATAAAATTTTAAAATTTATGAGTATTTTAAAATACCAAGATTAAAGTAGGATTTTAATAAATTAATATTATGTATTTGTATATGCGAAAACAAATATTTTTAAGTAGAGTTTTGTGTAAAATATTTTTTTACATGTAAAAACCCGTTAAATATATTACCGTTCCCGTATTTATGTAAAAGAAAATTACATGCAAAAAACCCGTTACATATATTACCCGTTTTTTACTTTGCTTAATCCAACATTATTGTAGGGTTTTCAGAAAATATTTGCTTATTTTAGATGTGAAAATATGTCAATTATTTGCATCGCGTTCGTTGCAAATTTTATCTACTTATAAAGGTTGAAATAAATTTATATGTCCTGAAATGTTAAAATTTTTAAAACTTATGATTATAAAGAAAACGTAAAATATAATGATTAGAAGTATATTTTTTTTGTTCTTGAAATAAGTTGCATGAAAAGATGTAAGGATAATTTTGATTGATTATTGGTTATGAAAAAGATAAGAGAGAGTAAATTAAATGTTATTAGTATTTAATTATATGAGAAAAATAAAATATTTTTTATAAATATTTATTTGTTTTTTTCTCTTATATTTTAGGACAATTTTTTTTATATATATTTTGAAATGTAGGGAGTATACTACTACTCCCTCCGTCCCAAAATATAATTGTCACTTGACCAATGTGCACTATTCACATAATTTACTTTGCCCATATTTTTTTATTAATATGTAAATGCAAATATTAGCATATAAGATGTTATTTAATTATACTTGTAATTAACAAAAACCGAGTCACGTCATAAATATCATAATGCTAACTTTATTATTTATTTTCTATTTTTTGGTTACATCTTCATTTTTTATTATATGAGAATAATATAATTTTTAAAAATCTTTTTTGTTTTAGTCCAAAAAAAAATCTTTTTTGTTACGTTAATTTTTAAAATTTAAAAAAATGATAAAAAAAATAAGATTTGAAATGCAAAACATTTTAAAATGATTACTTTTATAAGAAAAGTGTTTTTTTTCCCTAAAATAAGTTAAGTTCTACTCCCTCCGTCTCATATTATAAGAGAAAAAAAAATCATATTTATTAAGAAAAAATAAAACAATTTATTGAATATGTTTTTTTTGTATTTTCTTGTATTGGACATTATGAGCATATTAAAAAACTAATTTTGGAATTTGAAAAGTTTTATTCATGATTTAGCTTATTGGTCCATTGGGAGCATTGGAATTAGAAACAAACCGTCATAATTTAAAAAATAATTACAACTTCAAAAGTTTAAATAGCCAAATGACCAAAATGTCTATAAAATTAGAGACTTGATTAAGGTTAATGAGGGTAATTTAGGAATATTGGTAGTAATTAACTTTATTATTGTAGTAGTAGAAGATTAATTCATATTTTCTAAAACTTATAGTAAAATGAACTCAACGATAACGTTCTTCCTCAAAAATTTAAATCTTCTAGAATTTATTATTAGATGCCATACTTATTATGTGTCTCATGTAATGAGATATTGAGATTGGATCCTTCACATTTGGTCAAATAATTGGAAACTCCATGAAAAAAAAAAAAAAGGAATTGAAATTGAATTTTATTTAACTTCCAATAATCAAAAGCATCAAGTGAATCAATCGTAATATACATAAGACAATCTAGAACATCATGACATTTATAAAATTTACTCATGACCAAATCCTTGTGCCAATTATTGAATCTTCTCTCCCTGCATTATCATGAGTGAAGACATATAAATACTACATAGAGTAATTAAAAGACATCATTATTCATAAAAAAAATTACAAGTGATGCATATGATTCTACTTTATAGTAACTCACCAATTTATCTCAACCAGATGTACATGCTGGTCTTCTTGGGGGAAGCTGCTGAACTGGAGTTCTCTGTTTTTTAAGTAAATAAAAACAGAAAAAAAATAGTTAAATGCACACAAAATAAATAAATAAATAATAAAGGGTTAATAGGCGTTTACCCTTCAATTTGAGCGAATTTCGATTTATCCCTATAATTTCTTTATTACATTTATAATGTAAAGATTTCATCATTTACGCCGTGAACTTTTTACAGACATGACATAAAACATTTTGTCTATCACGTCCGTAAAAAGTACTAAAAAGATAGTAAATAATGGAATCTTCAAATTATAGAGAAAATAAAAAATATATATTACAAAAGGTAAACTAAAACTCATTCACATTACAAGGTTAAACATTTATTCAACCATTAAAAAAAAAATACTACAATACTTAAAAATTGTACCTTTAATTTTGGTCGTAACGTCTCTACTGCTGCTGTAGATTGTTGATTCACTCCAGCACCTTGCTGTTGAGAATAAAAAAATTACATATCATATATAATATTAGTATTAGAAAATGAACAAGTTTAATTTGGTTTGGCTTATGTTTCACTATTTAATATAAAATAAATTCAAATATACCTTGCATAATGCCCAGTCTGCTGAATCAAAAAATGCTCTTTCATTGTCCTTTTTTAATACATAAAAAAGGAAAATAAAATATTAGATTCAGTAAAATATTGATGAATTTTATAACCAAAAATAAATAAATATATATGATGAATATTATTATTGTATAAAAAGTTGTTTTTTTAGTGTGGGCTTACTTTGGATATCAAAGGCTTTTTCTTTGGGACAAGCCCACCATACTTCTTGCCGGCGGATGTTGACTGATTTCCAACAAAATAATAAAATTTTGTTATTTTATTTCCAACAAAAGAAATAAAAAGAACATATTTTATTTAATATTATAAAGTTAGGGCCAAAGCTCACCAACCAATATTTAAAAAAAATCTCACCAACCACAATAAAATTCATTTTCAATTAATAAGAAAATTCAAGATCATTATAGCATTGTTTGTGCAAGAAAATATAATTGTTTGCATGATAATGCATTTTTTTGGTATTAACCATTTGATTCTTCGGAGAATAGAATCTACTAGTCTTAAGAACCGTAAGATAAGTAAAGTTTATTCAAGAATTATTTCATCCAAAATCAAATTGGAATTCTGACATTATTAGTTTTTGATGAAAGTGATTAATTACTTGAGTATTTTTTTTGGTTACATGAGAGAAATTTAATTACTTGAGTCTAATATCTTAATTAACACATAATTTATTTAGATCCTTATGTAAGAAAAATGTGGAGAATGTTCAAATTGTTACACAGTTGTCAACTAAGACTAGGTCCTTATGTTATGGTCTACTTTACTTACTTTTTCATGAAACTACTCTATACCCACTCCTATGGTATTTGTGTGACTTCATGGATGATTGTAAGTAATACAATTTTTTCATATATTGACTTATTCTACAATTAACCTAATTTGAACCTAATCTACTTTTGATTCATCAATTTAAATTCAAATTCAAATGTATAGTAGGGAGGGAATATTCTAACAAGACTTAAATTATACTCTTTTTTTTTTTTAAAATAATAGCAAGAATTAATGATTGACATGGGAACCTCATGTTTGGGAGAAAATATAAGGTTCACATGATTTGCTTTACAGCCCAATGGCCAGTTAGGCTTGTTTTGTTTTGCACACTGAATTTTGTTTTGTTAACTATGTTGTGACATCCTCTTAAGGTAGGATAGGGACCCCTTAAAATCTCCTAACCGACAATTTTTATATGGCTCCCCAAAAATATCTTGAGGCTAAAATTTCCCATTTTTTATAATAATTGAGAAAAACCATGATTATTATGCTTCTAACTCACATTTAACCTACACATGATCATCTAACCATTATATTATTAGGAAGACTTTTAATACAAAAAGTTGATCTATTTACAGTTGAGTTATGATAGAAATGTACGAACTCCTCACACACACACACACATATATATAGTTGATAACAATATTTTTTTTTAAATTTTGTATTCAACTTTTTAAAATTAAATTATTATATCTTCAATACTTTTTTTTATCAAACAAAAAACAATTTTATTTTTTTTGAATTCTTTAATATGTATCCTTAATACACACATTATCAAGATCTAGTGAAAAGTATAAAATCATTGAACACATGGAAATGAAAGCAAGGGTCAAAAAAGAATGCACACATAATTCTATACATGTTACTACAATTTGATTGATAAGACTGTTACCAGTAGCAAGACAGATATCAGAATATAATTTTGGAAAGGCTAGATACATCATACATATATGATAAACACAATTAAAGTACCAAGTACATGGTACCAACATTATGAAAAAAAACAGAGTACATTGGACATTGTAACAAGTAATGTACACAATTGGAATTCGACACGTGCACTTTTCTACAATTTTTGTTACCATTTTTTTCTCTCCAAATAATATGAATAATTTGATTACTACGGTGACAACTTGTGTACCCCACAAGATTTGGGGGTATATACCTCCAATCATTATAAAAAGTTTTAAGCGATATAGTTTTTTATAAAATACACCGTTGGATTGAAAGTTTATATCATATAGATCATTTGTGTAAAATTTCAGACAAATTTAAAATTATTTGATATGTTATTGAGACACATAAAGATTAACGGTGTTTAAGAAATCACAGAAACTGTTAATTTTGACGCGTCTCAAAAACAAATCAAATGAGTTTATATTTCTCTGAAATTTTACACAAATGATCTATATGATATAAACTTTTAATCCAACAGTGTTTTTTATAAAAATTTATATCAGTTAAATTTTTTTTAAGTTATTGGGGGTAAATACCCCCAAATCTTGTGGGAATAGATAAGAAAATACCTTTGTCTTATGAGTGTCTTTAGCATTGTTTGCTTATTTAAAGGGAATACAATGTTTGTCTAAAAAAAGGAATGCAATGAATCTCATAATTACAATTTATATCGTAAATGACTGCGAAAATATTTGATATGTTACAATGTTGACCATAATTTAAACTCATTTTTTAAATTTACACGAATTTTACCGCTTAGTTTTTTCAAAACTCATAAGAATACAATTTTCGTAATCGAACCGTGATTCTTTAAAGCTATTTTTTGTCATTATTTTCTTACATTGTTTTGAAATTTTCTCTTCCACCATTATAGTAGAAATTGAGGTTGTAAAAATGTGAAAGATATGTTGAGTATACATGATCAAATAAATAATTCTAATTCGTGAAAAAAAAGTTAAAAAAGAGAAAAAGAGAGAGGTTAAGTTAGGTTATGTACCTCAACGTCATTGGCAAGGAAATATTCTTCTCTGTTACACTCTGCCATCACTCTTTACCTATTCAACAAAACAAATTCAAATTCATATTTAAAACATTCCATTCAATGAAAAATTAATCATCAATTAATTCATAAAATGTAAGTTATAATTTGAGTGCAAAGTGAAGACTCACACACAAAAGAAAAATAAGAGAATAGAACAAGAGAATTCTCCAAAATCAAGCAAAGAGAAGTTACAAATTTGTCTACAAGAATACACAATTTTTATAAACAAAATGAAAAAAGAAAAGGGTGATGTTGATAATTACCTTGTGGTGGGAGCAAGGTAGAGATGCAAGAGAAGAGAAAAAAATCGAAGAGAAGATAAAAAAGTAGAGACAATGAAAGAGAGGTTTGAGTGAGAAAGTTAGATAAGAATATACATATACATCCACTACAAATGCTATGATATTACATTTATATAATAAGATACTACATTTATTTATTTATAATAATAATGATGTAACACGAGGAGGCTAAGAAAGAAGCTAACAAATGTCATAACAATAATGATATAATAATATGAATCATTTAACTTGACCAAAAAAAAAAGGGTCTTGCTAACGAGTGCACCAGGTGCACTCTTTAAGCATACTATTTAAAGAAATTATTTATTCAAAAAGTTAAACAGCACAATTTCCAATGCGTTGACTTTATACATTTTTTTAAAAGTTCTATAAAAACTTTCTATTTAAAGGGCTTAAAGAGTGCACCGGGTGCATTTTTTAGCATTTGCCAAAAAAAAATACATGAATCATTTAAATTTGGATCTTATATATCAAATATCCAAAAATTGCATACATTTCTATGTGGATAGATAGGTAGATAAGACATTTTGATTTTGGGACTATGTGTGGACAATTTTGAATGCCTTGTTTAGCATAATTTTTTTCATAGAAGTATTTGATTAAGTCAATTAATTAAGTATGACCAAATTGAATTGATTTATTATTTTTTTATTCGAATACTGTACTATGTTTTTGTATTTAATTTAAAATTCAAACTTCAAAAAGGCCAATAAAGAAAAGAGACTAAAAGCTTTATCAATTAATCCCTCTGTACTAAAATATAAGTTGTTTTGATCAAATCACACAAATTAAAAAGTATAATTATTGTTGTATGAAAAAGAGAAATTATGAGTTAGTTTAGAAAATTGTCCTTCATTAATTGCATGGAAAATATAAATTGAAAAAGTAATAGAAGAGAGAATAATAAATAGTTAAGGGTATAATAAAAAAAATAACATTAAATACTTCCTTGTTATTGTAAAGTGACTTATATTTTAATATAAATTTTTTTCCTAAAATGATTTATATTTTGATAAGGAGAGAGTATCACCATTGGATGTCATAGTTTATGCTGTTAGAATATCACCATCCAATGGTCCATCTCATACACTCAACGTACAATTTTCTCATCACATGTTACCGACACTTCCCCATGTTTAAAATTTTACCCAATGTTTTGTCTATCAATTATTTCTCTTTGTTTCTAAATGAATGAGTTTAACTATATATATTCAAGTGATTTATCACAAGTGAATAATAATAAGATTTAGATTATTTCGGTTCACTCTTCTATATATGTTTGTTTTTTCATTATCTCAGCTATTCATCTATGTATTTTCTCTTCTTTTAAAATTGCTACTTTTGCTTAATTATTTTATGCATTTTCAGCTGTAAGATGAAGAGCATAATAGATGGTTGAATACATAGGTACTACCTTCATCTCTAAATATAAGACATGGTTAACTAAATTGTACTATTCATTTATCATGTTTTGACTGTATTTTTTAATAATATATAGATGTAAATATTAATATATAAGATCTTGTTTGATTTGTTTTGATGAACATTTTAAAAATATCAAATTTTTATAATTTTTACTATTAGCTAATTAAAAATATTAGTGATAAAATTATGCATTGGCGTAGGTGCAGTGGTCAAACAAGGTCTTATATTTAGGGACAAAGATAGTACTAGATGATCCAATTCCTTAATAATGAATTACTTAAGGAACAAATTGTTTTAGGAGAATGTCTACTTCTACTATAGGATGCGTTTGATTCGCGAAATAGTAAATACAGGACAGAACAATACAGGACAGAACAAGATAGTACATGACAAAATAAGATGGTACAGGACAGGACAAAATTATATCGAAGAGAGATAAAGAGATAATTTTTCATATTTGAAAATAAAAAGGGTATTTTCGTATTTTTTATAGTTGTACTATGGACAAAAAGTTGTGTTGTGGTTTAGTGAAGCACAAAAATTTCTGATTTTGTCCTGTTCCTTGCTACCTATTTTGTCCAGTCCCATAACCAGTTTTTACATCAAAGAGGGTACAAAAAGTTGTCTTATCCAGTACTCTGTTTTTTAGCAGATCAAACACACGAATTCTAATTACCATATTATTTCCTTAATTACCCTCAAGTATACTAATTAAGAGACAAATTTTGTGTCCTTTAATGTCATTATTACATTTCAAATATCATATAGGTAGATAGATGTAATAATTAGTAGTAGTAATTATTATGGTAATTATGAAACTTAAAATAAACCTTTAATTGGGACCAATATGTAAATTTTAAAATATTTGAGACCAAATTGAAATATAAAATAAACGTTTAAGATCAAATATATAATTAAGTCTTTTATTAATTACCTGATTGAAAAAAAACAGTTCTACCATAACCAAAAATTTGATTTTTTTTTTTCAACGATCATGCAACAACACTCTTCTTCTACAGATTTGTTCTTTCAACCAAAAACACAAGATATTGTTATACAAATATTGTTCTCATTTCATTACTCACTAACCACGCCTTATATAACAGTGGTTACAAATGCAACGCTGAATGTGTAATTTACTTGTTGCACAAGTACAATATTCGCACACTTTTCAAAAAAAAAAGTACAATATTCGCACAAGCAAGTGCCTTATAGTTCACTAACAATCCTTACAAATAATTACCTTGTTTCACTATTGAGTTTCACTATTGAGACAAACACTAGCTCATAGTCACTAATACACAACATATGCCACTGGTATTTTATGGTTTTTATTTGTTGAGATTTTTTGAAAAACTCAATTTGTTATACAACTTGATTTTTTATAAGGGAATCGGCTATTCATCACAAGCCCCATACACAAGTACCTTGATTTTTTCACACAAACCAATTTCTTTTAACACAACTCTATATTTTTGTTTTTTTTTTTTTTAATTTCTATCACAAATGCTTTCTATTATATTCTTCGAACTCTGATCTCTCTTCAATACGTACAAATGTCCAACTAACTGAACTAATTAAGCTCACGGGACATTAACATTGATCTTCTATTAACACTTATTAACACTTATGCTTAACTTTTGTTAGCAAAAAGTAGTTAATGCTGCAAGTTTTGATTGTAGGTGTTTATAACTTTGGCTATTATGTTCGTTGTCTTATTTACTAGTTATGCCCAAAACAAATTGTCAAAATAATGCTTGGTGGGAGAAGTTTGAGTTAAGAAAAGATGTTAGATCCACCATTGCTAAGATAGAGCTTGATGCAATGGCAAAACTTGAACTTTCATACTATAGCGATCAATATATAACTAGCTGAGTACAACAAAAAGAAGTATGCTAAGCAAAAAGGGAAGAATTTTGGAAGCTCGATCAAAAATTTTGGAGCAGAAGGAAGTGTTTTAAATTTAACCAAGAATTTTTTTTGAGTTTTTGAGCATTGAATGCAACTAAAAATCCAAAATTAAGATCTTCATATGAAAAACTTATGACGCTGCCGCCAAATATTTTAATTTGACCCTTCTTGAGTGTAAAAAGTTGAAAGAAATAAAAAGAAAAAGTATAAAAAAAACAGTTGAAATGATTAAAAAAACAGTAGAAAAAAAAAACAATGTAAAAGAATAGTCAAAGAAATAGTTTATTCAAAGTGGTAATTGCAAGAATATAATAATTTGTCAGATAAATAATTTAATGTTATAGAACTTATATGTCCACCCAACTCATACCACTTAAATTGTTATCCTACGGGGACAAATTTAATGCATTTATTTATAAAGAAAATAATTATTTGATAGATAATAAATAATAATGGTTTTTGAGGTTAAAATTTATCATTACTTTATATTTTTAACCAACATATATAATATTCATTTTCACATGAAATGTGTGACTTTAAGTTCATATTTAATATATGATGATTTGAGAAAAATGAATTCAAATTCATACATATAGTTGGGTTGTTTCTGGTGATTGATATCCATGACTCAAAAAGTCATATTTTTTATACGAGAATGAGGAAAAACTAATTGGATGTGATTACACTTGATTTGTTAGTTTATAACATATCACATCTAGTTTTAGTTCAAAAATATGATTGGGCAGCAAAATTCCCAATTTTAAAAGATAACTACTTTTCGCACCCCCCAACTGTGCCCTGCATTTTCATTTTTATCCTTTCGCTGTTTGCTGTGTAGCAACTAAACTCAAAAAGGGTTCGCTATTTTAGGATGCGAGCAACATACAGTGTGTCCAAATCATGTAAAGTTTTGAGATCAATTGTCATATTCAAATTATATATCACCAATACCATCATAAAAATAAATAAGAGTCATGCTAAACAATGCCGCCGGTACACTATTTTTTGTACTTTCAATGCATTGATTGTACAAGTCCCAATACATAATTTCCTTATTTATATGCTTAACTAATGTCCTAGGGACACTGTTTAACATTTGCCAATAAATAATCTTCAATTTGTGTCATGTTTCTAAAAGATAAATTTGTGTTACTGAAATATCAAAAAAGAACCATGTTTTGTTTACTTGAATTCAATTCATGATGAAGAAATGCATGATTTTTGCTTCCATGAATTCAATTACGGGTGAAGAAATTGTGCACTCATCAACCTTGCATTCCTCTTCTCATCTTTGTCTTCAATACCATCAAAACAATATTGATGAAATTGAACTTGTAGTTATTGTTGTTGTTGTTGTTGTTGTTGTTGTTGTTAGTTCTTGATTTCAATAGAAGGAGTTCTAGTCGCTGCACTTTCATGTATGGTTGGTTTCTTTCTTCCTCTTCAGATCATAGTCTTTAATAATATAATTTATGTAATTAGTGTATGAATTCGTCATCTAGGTAGCAAACGGTGTTTGAGTTCGTATGCGAACAGAGTTTGAGCTCGCTAATTACATAGTGAACTTTGTTTTTTTCCATAACATTTTCATTTATGGGGGCATAAATGGTGTAGACGCTTGTGATTGTTTGTAAAAAAACCATTCGCTACTTAGATTGTGAACTCGAAGGATATTCTAGCCATTTCTAGGGGCGCGAAGAAATTGTCAGAGGACGCGAAAAGAAGTTTTCATTTTAAAATAGTAGACCAAATCTGCAAAATAATGAAAATGGGAATCTACCAATTGCCAATTTTTAGTTTTTATAATGTTTTGGATAATGATAAAAAAATTGCTATTAAAATTGTACATTTTTTTAACTGGGTTTAATTTTTAAGATTACTGTGTGATCTCACCTGATCAGAAAATGATGGCCACCTCTGTTCTGCCTTAAGATTGCTGAAGGAGGAGAATGGGGGGGTTGTACCTGCAGGGACTCCGACGCTCAAGTCAGTGAGAGAAGGAGGGGCGAGTACAAGTTAGAAGAATAGATACCCGAACCATTGTGAGGAATGACATATATATACCCCCAGCGTTGGACCAATGTCATTAATGAGGAGGCAAAAGATCCGTCCCTGCCATTAATGGCTGTCGAGATTCTGACTTACTGTCATAATGGGCAGTAAATGCTCATTATCCCGATGTCGTCCGTTACGATTCTGTGTAACGGTACGAAGCGTTTGAATGTGCTATGTCGAGCATGAAGCTGCTCGAGGTTCCAAAGTATGGGCTCGACATGTTACGTCATGTCGAGCAATAGTTGCTGAATGTTCACGAGCAAAGACTCGTGACCCCAAAGTTTGATGTCGAGCGTAAGGATTGGGGCGATGCTCGGCGCAGTCCAGAACACTGTGGATTCACTATATTGTTTAAAACGGTCCTGCAGTACAAAGATTACTCCGTCCTGAGTTATTCCATATTAGTTATCTTACTCCTCGGTCCTTACTATTTTTATTTTATTACTAAAATCAATATTCATTCAAGCAAACTCAAAAAATACATCATAGAATACAAATTTAAAATTGTTAAAAATGATGAATTTGAGAACAAACTCAAAGCATCCAAGTTAATAGCGTAAAATTCCTACAAATATGATAAAATTAGAGTGTATAAAACATCCATGTTTCCAGACTGCAACATTGACGACGCCAGAATTATTAATTGAATCTTCACTTAATCGAATATAATGAGAATTTGAACCGAACAAACACCACACAAGACGGGAAAGCAAAACTACAATGCACTAAGATAGAGAATAACACGATATCGTACTATAAGACGACGAAATCACAAAAAAAAAATTAAATGTATGTGAGATTCACTTATTTTAATAAAAAGAAAGAAAAAAAACAATTTAAATTTGGAAGAAAAAATAAATCAGTTTCTTTAATTTATTTTTGTAACTTTTTCTTTAAGATGAATTCGGTTTTTGATTTTGTTTTCATCCATATATTTATGCATGAAGAGACATGCTAGCAGCCTAGCAGTAGCACCAACAAGAACAAGAATCTCTTGTTAACTTTTCACGTATATAATAAATCAAGAAATTGTAATTTGATACAACAAATGCAATAAGTCAATAATAAAAATAACTTTCAACTTAATTTGTTCAAAATCCTTTCTCAACAACATATAAAGTGCAATAATTATACACTTTCTTTACAACAATAGTACTACACTTGCCATATATAGTGTGACTAATTTACAATGTCACCTAAATTTCCCTATTTTACATTTAGAGCAAGAATAGCACATTATTGTTGCACTATAAATTGACTTATACAAATATAACTCCACCCCTATTAATTCCTTATATTACATTTGCATAAATTCAAAATTCTTCTTTTGAATTTTATTCTATGTAATTTCAACTCACTTGAGAAATTCAATATTAGTAAAAATATTGTAAAATAAAACTTGTATGTATTGTGTCAAATTTTGTGTGACACTTAATGTTTAATTTGGTCCAAAGTTTGAACCAAAAGAGAATGTTTAAGATCACCAATTTGAAGTTCATGTTCACCAATTGAGATTCTTCTAACACCAAACTCATCAACACTTGAAAGATGGTTACAAACATGAACACCAACCTTAACACGTGTCTTTGATCCAGCATGAACATAAGTCTTATGAAAGTTGACTAATTGTTTGACTCCATTAGGTGGTGTTGAGAAAATTAGAAGTGTGTGGGACCCATCCATTGACCCTTCATTTTTCACATCAACATGGAATCCTAATTCCAATTCATCACATTTTGCATGACTCACTTTCATTGCTTTGTTGGTTGAATTTGTGAAGGTTTGGGCTTGGGCTTGGACTAAGACTTGTTTGGGAGCAAGTGCTAGGGTGTGTGTGAATCTTGAGTAACTAAGCCCATGCCCAAATGGGAAAACTACTGGGCCTTTGTAGAATCTATAAGTTCTTCCTGGGTACCCTGTTGCTGGGTTTGGACGCATGTCCATGTTTGTCATTGGTACTTTGGCTACATAATTTTGTGGGTACCATGTATTAGGTAATCTTCCTCCTACAATAAAGGCCCAACAAAGAAACAAGTCAAATTGGTTGTAACAAAATGAGTAAATCAACATTTCGATCTTCGAAATTATCAAAATTTGTTAAAAACAAATAATTTTGTACATAGATAAAATAGTAAAACTATTGAAAATTCACACACAAAATGAAGGGACTGAAGTTCGAACTCTAGTCATGGACGTCCGGCCTGTTAAATTTTAATATTTTCTATCAGTTGAGTTAAGACTTTTAGACTTATTAAAGAGACTTACATATTGACGTGAATAGTTTCTTACAGTATCATGACAAACACATAACTAAAAAATAAACTCATTTAACTTTTTTATCAATATTTATTTCCAAAGTGAATTAACCATTTTAAAATAGTAAAATCAAGCTAATACTAGTCTATAATCATTTTCTTACCTGGATTAACTCTACCAAAAATCACATCAGCAATAGCAGTTCCACCAGATTGACCAGGATAACCAGCCCACAAAATAGCACTAATCTTTGGATCATTTTTAGCAAATGTAACATCAATAGGCCCACCAGACAATAGGACCAAAATAACTGGGCCTCTTGAAGCCCTAGCTACTCTAGACACTAACTCTTGTTGATGGCCTGGTAAAAGAAGCCCAACTCTGTCTCTAAATTCTGCTTCTATGGATTGATCTAGGCCCATTACTAATACTGTTGCATCAGCCTGTCTTGCTACTGTTTCAGCCTGCCCAAATAGTTGGTTTCCTCCACAAGCAACATCCCTACACCCTGCTTGGTGGAGGGTTCTCACATATCTTGCAATCCCTTGCAACGGCGTCGTATAACCACACGCGACACCTATCGAAAATTGAAAAATATTATGAAATTAAATAAGAAATAAGAAAATTGAAATATGTGATGCATATGATATATATAGCAATGTTTTAAAAATCATATTACATATCGAACTGATTAGACATCTGAGTTAGTTTAGATGTTTTTATAAAATAATCGAAGGGGTTAAGTTAAAGCGGTGAGAAGTAACTAACCAGCATAGTTTCCTATCATTGTCTCAGTAACATCGGAGTTAGGTCCAACGACTCCTACGGTGCGGTATCTTGTAGGGGACAATGGTAATGCATTTCCTTTGTTTTGTAGGAGAACAATACCCTGTCTAGCTGCCTCAACTGCGACTTCATTGTGGGCCGGTAAACAAACAATATTTGGGCCTAAGTTTCCATATGGTTGGGCCGGACCATCGAACATACCCAATCTCATTTGGACTGTAATAAGGTTTGCTAAACCAAGGTTAACATCATTTTCAGATAAAAGCCCTCGCTTAATAGCACCATCAGTATGTAGGGCTAAAAATGGGCCACAATCCAAATCCAAACCGGCTTTAATCGCTTCTGCAGCAGCCTCTTCGGGTGTTCTCGTGTAGTGTTGGGTATCGTAGAAAACTCCAACCGAGTCACAATCCGATACTATGTACCTATTTAGTTATTTTTTAAATGACAAATAAGAGTAAAAAGTTAACATAAAAACACAATTATAAAAAAGAGAAATATTAACAACACACTATAAATTTACCCGTTGAGGCCCCATTCACCGCGGATAGTGTTACGTAGGAGTTCGGGATCAGCACAAGTGGGCTTGCCATTGACCTGATTGTACGAACACATTACACTCGCCACCTTCCCTTCCGACACACACGCTTTGAATGGTACGTCATATGTGTCCGCCAAGTCCTGCTTACTCACCTGTATATACATCCATAAATTAATAACCTGGATCCTTGTATAAACTTGTGACATTTAATTTTTAACTTAGGATGAATCTTTCCTCGATCGATATTATTAGCGAAAGTGGTTGATTTGCATTGTGTGTGAGCGTCGTAAATTTTGAAATATTGAATCAAATTCTCAGCAATAAACAATGCACCAACTTTTAACCAAAAACTAATTGAGTTTTCTTCTTGATTGATTTTTCTTCTTTTGAAATGTAATTCTATATAAATTATATTACACTCTTTTTTCAATTAAAGTCATATCCACAAATGCTACAAATCAATGATGAAGAAAATGAAATGGTTTATGATGCACATGTGGTAATTTGGTTATTGGTAGGTTGAATTGTATCACTATCATTTATTCCAACCAATTGCAAGTGGCCTAAAGTCCTTATCAACAACAACTTGCATAATTAATTCCACATTTATTTTTCCCCATCTTGTATTTTATGGAATCTACTTATTTATCAACCAAAACAAAGAGAATGACAAAAGCAATTAACAGCTCCATGCTTTGGTAACAAATCAATTAAGCTTAGACATGCACATGAAAATTGAGATCATAGCACTTATTAGTGTAACCAACTAACTACCACTTTCAGTAACCTCAGCAATTTTGGATGTGTTAAAATTTAGATCATGTATACTTATGGTATAATTAAATAATAAAATTACATGTACCAAAAAAAAATTATAACACGTTTATTTTTCATACCTTAGCATTGAAATGGAACCTGTCTACACCATTCCAATTATCAAGGTCATAGGCAGTGTAATGTTTGCAACAAGCTGCAACCTTGAGGCGGTTACCCACGGCGTTGCCTTGTAGTCCTTGAACATAGCTAGCGGCATATTTCGCTGCCAAGGTGGGGTCTTCGCCAGGTGTCTCTTGGCCACGACCCCATCGTGGATCACGGAAAATGTTCACATTAGGACTCCAAAATGTCAATCCTGCTGCTCCACCATTGTACATTGCTCTTGCTTCATCGGACACAATCTGCACATGGATACATAAATTCATTCAACAAATAGTACTTCAATTATAAAAGTTTTTATTTGTTACAATATAAAAGCATATTTAAATAGTCACCTTGATGTATATTTTATTATTTTTTAAAAGGGATTTGTATAATTTCTAATATACCTTTTCTCAAAAAAAAATTGATTATCTTAAAATATTTTTTTCTTAATTGTACTTTACGGATATCGTATAATTTTTTTAATACATATTAATTTTTTTCTATTATTATTATTATTCTAAAATGAAAAGTCTTTTTGGCTTATTTCATTTGGTTAAAACTACCAACCGGAATAAAATTGTATAATTTATAACACTACAAAACAAACAAAAACACCCTATGCTTTGACATTTTGTGGAATCAAAACGTCACAAATCATGAAGTCTTAATCTAAACTCTTGTATCTTAAGAGAAGGACTTTACCAATACATAATAATATCACATATATGTGGCCAATGTGAATAGAATATTATTGGGCTTCTTGCAACAAAAGCAACTCAACAAAGCACAATACATATGTATGTATAGCAACATAATCCAAAAAGGAAGTAAAAATAAAAGAAAAGAGAAGCCGTAATTGGAAGAGGTTGCTACAAGTAGAGGTATGGATAAGCATCATGAAACACCTAATTATTTGTCAATTATTTGCTAAACAATAATTAGGAAAATATGCAAAGTTGATGGGACTTTATGCTTCATTAAAACACACTAACATGCTGGATTGAAATTCGAACTCTATACACCTATTTATTTACGTAGAATTTTAGCTACTATGCTATCGACCAACAAAAAAAGATCATTCACGTTTATTTTTATTTTTACGAAGTGTCCATAACACCAAAGTGAAGTCTCGAGTTTACATTTGATTAATATGTTAAACTTAACAATATCAATATTTATCGGTTGAATTATATCTTATATGTGATTTTTATATAGAAATATGCTGCTTAATTATATATCATGATATTTATATGATAAAGATAACAATTAAGGAAAGGATATATATTAAGTATATATATTTATTAATTTTCTCCATAAGTACAATAATTATATATGTAGTATTATTTGAACCTTAATTAATACTATGAAGCCAAGAGGTACGACTATTTAACCATGAAGGAAAGAAAAGGACAACAAAAACCACCTTCTCAACATGATGTGGATGTGGTTGCTAATTGCTATGGTGGTTATAAATGAAATAATATCGTAATGGACCTTCTTTTGGCGACTTGTAGATAAGAAATTATATAAGTTGATAAATTTTCAACGTCACACTCTAATTTTGTAAACCATATAAAGTGACTTGAGTGTCATAATATATTTTCTAAATGTATGTAAAGCACATGGGACAGCTTGTCAATTTCTTAGCTAAAATAAGTGAATGGTGGTGTAGTATCATATACTATCTAGTTATACAATAGTTCACTTTCATTTTTTATTTATACTATTCAATCATGTTTTTATAATTTAGTTATTTGAATGAAAATCAAACAAAAAATCAAAATGAACAATTTTTTGTTGATATCATTGGACTATACCAGTGGCGGAGTCAAAAAACTTATAAAGTCCGGACAAAATTTTAAATTTAAATAAAAATTTCAATTTTTCAATGATAATTTTCAATTTTAAAAAAAAATCTCAGTCCAGCATATAGTTATTGTTAATAATTTTGAAAAAACAAGTATTTGTTGTTGTAAATGTTTTTTAGGTAATTAAAAAAGAACAATTTTGTCCCCTTAAGATTTAGTTCAGTTGGTAAGGATATTACATAAAATGTGCAGTGATCGGATGAAATTCTAACCACTATACTATCTGCCTAAAAAATAGCAATCTTAACTTCTCTTTTTTTTACATATCACTCTGAACTTTTTTTTAACAACCTTTTCGCTTTTATTGAGGAGCCAGGGAAGAAAATATTAATTATTTAACTTTGATGTTGGCTCAATTATTTAATATAAAATGAGAATTACAAAATTTCTAGTAATCCATTATAAATTAAATTCAACTCATCATAAGAAAATTCATGTCAATAATCAAATGCAAACAAGTAACTCAGAAATGCTTGTTAAAAATTTAAAATATTTTTTGAAAAAATTGTGTAGTATAATATCGTAAAAAGTTAATATTTTGTTAATTAATAAGAACAAAAGAAATAACAATATGAATGTATACCTGACCAAAAAAACAATATGAGTGTGTGTATGAAAGAGGAACGTATTTAATAATCGTATATAATAGCTATATACCCATTTGCATAGCTAGCTGGTGTGTGTACTATATTAAAGTAATGTTATTATCATGACTTTATTACGTATGAGTGAATAATGGATAAATTATTTTCTTATCATCAATGGCCGAAAAGGAGAACCAAAGAAAGAATCTCATCTGAATTAAAATAAAGAATATATATCTCTATAAGCCAAACCAATGATAGTGATTAAAAATATTAAATAATAGTACTAATTTTTAATGTAATATAATTATAAATTATTAGTCATTAATTAGTGTAAGTAGATGTCAACTTTTAATTATGATTAATTTTCGTCGAAAAAATTAATATTTTTAGCGGATTTTTCCGCCATCCATATTTTTTTTTCTATGAATAAGACTCGAACTTTGAGACATTATATAGTCAAATTTAGTTCCACTCAGACAAAAAAAACAAATATATTGAAAAAACGGAATATTATTCTTACCCGTCCAATTTCAAGCCACAAAGATTGATTGAAAGAGGCAGCAGTGGTGATAACTTGAGGGAAGCTAGTGGCGGCGCGGAAGGCCCCGCCAAATTTAGTACCGGGACCCACATTAGAAACGCCGTGTAAAGCCTCCGACCACCACTCATAGCCTTGTATACCAAGTCTTGGAACCTCAATTGCATTGTTGACAAGAAGCCTTATCTTTTCCGGCAATGTAAGTCTTCCTATAAGGTCTTGTACCCTTACATGAATTGGCACTCTTGTATTGCAAAATCTGTACCCTCTTGTTAAACCATTTTTTGGGTCACATGCAAAGGGTACTCTTCCTTCATTTAATGTAATCATCATAAAAATTAATAACATAAAAGTTATTAACTTTTTGTAAGAGCCCATAATTGGTATATATGTGTGTGATAAATTGAAGAAGAAGAATAATGTTATTGAGATTGAAGTGTGTGGTGAGTTTGTGTATGTGAGTGAGTTTATATAGAGGTTGTGGAGTTGCGTCTTTTAAAGGGTTATGGAAACAATGAGAGGAAGTGAAAGCTACTTTTTTCTTGATTGGTTTTCCACGTAGATTGATTTAATGTAAGATATTATAATATTGGATATATATGATATATCATATTCATATTGTTATGCATGTATTTATGCATATATATTAGCTAGCTTTAATTATTGAAAAATATATGTGTGTATATATCAAGGTTAATAACGACTAAAAACTAAATTTGAATTAATGGATTTATTTTGTTTAAGGGAGAGATGAGTGAGTTTGTGTAACACGCAGTTGGGCTCAGTGGGTGCTGGTGGTGGCCATGGCCAGTTGGTTGGTCCTTTTGTGAACTTGGAGTAGATGCCAAAATAAATCAGTTAAATATATTATGTTCCATAACTTTGAGAAGAGATAATAAAAAACTTCAAAAAAAAAAAAATAACAAAACTAGTATAGTGGGAGGAATTCTTTATCAGCCGTCATGATTTCAACACACTCTTTCACGTCCAATACTATTAGATTTGTTGTGCATATATATATATATATATATATATATATAATTGATGTTCCGATCAAAAATCTAATTATAAAGGAGGTTTTGATACTATCTTATAATTGAATATTTGACGTAACTTAATCCTACAAAATTAGATTATAATATGATAGTTGTTTTTAGTTTTTTTTTTTTATATATATAGGTCATATGACATCTGATGATGATGTGAGACTTTTTAACAAAATTAACTTCTACAATTAAACATATTTTAGAAAATAAAATGAAATTTACAAAAATACAAGCAAGGAATAGTTTTTTTTTTTACTCAAGAGAGGAAAAGTTGTTTCTCTAATTTAATTATTACTTTTTGATTTTATTGAGGAAGTGGAAGTTTTTGGACGTTCACGGGTAAGAGAATCTCTTTTGCTTTTCTTACATTTAAGCGTAAGCTTGGATTATAGAGTAGCTAGTTTTGCATGTTTTTTATTCACAATCACAAGGTAACAACAAATTCCACAACCTAGGTTCCTATTTTGACAATTAATCTAAAAAATTAATGTTTCGCTCTCAATAAGTCAAATTAATTGACAGATTCTCATTCTTTTTTTTTTTTTCATCTATAGAGAGGGTGATCATCCCCTCTTTGATTATTGTTTAGTTTCTTTTTATTTAAATAAACAAATTTCAAATATCTTTTACATATTTTTTTCTTTTTTTGGTGTTGTTTTATTTCGGTCATAGTGAGGAGTTGTTTGTTTTCCCGTCATATTACGATGTTTGTTTTGATTTTTCATCTTGTACGGTGTTTGTTTTTGTTTCTCGTCTTCTTACGATGTTTGTTTTGTTTAAATTTATAGATTTGTTTCAATTTAAATTCAGAGCAAATTCAATAACTTGAGCATCTTCAGCGTTGCATATCTGAAAACATAATTATTCCGAACTTGTATTTTGCCGTATAATTGGTAAGCTTTATCATCTGTTCATTTTATGTTATTAACTCGGAAGCGGTGACTTATTTGTTGATTTACTCTTTTTAGTTTTTTGCGAGTTTAAATATATTATAATTTCAATGAACTTACTTTACAAATTTAAACGAATGAATGAATATGTTATTTTTTACTAGTCAAATTAATTGACGGATTCTGATTCTTACAAACACCAACAAATACAAATATACAATACTACAATGACTTCACTATATATATATAGACTGTTCAAAAAGAACTTTTGTTGGGTGTTTACCAATGTTTCATGGAAACGTACGTTTTCAACCCCGTGATTTTACTGGAAACTCACTGACTTATTAAGGGCATTTAAGTATGATCAAATCTCGTGACTCCATTTTCAGAAAATGTGATCATTTTGTCTTTTTTTACTGCCTTGTTTTTCATTCCATTTTGTAACTTTCAACCAAGTGCTTCTCAACAAGGCAAACCACATTTTTATTCTTAAAAGTATGTTTGATCTATTTAAAAATGGGTTAAATATATTTTTGATCTCTATAAATATATCAAATTTTATTTTTAGTCTTTTTAAACTTTTTCTTCGACTTTTAGTCCTTATAAAAATTTCAATCCCCATTTTTAGTTTATATTTTTTATTCAACTCACATATAACCTTTATATTTTTTAATAAAATTGTGCAAAAATGTATAAAATATTATGAAAATCTCTCCCAAAAAAATTTGGAATTTTTTAACGAAACATGAATTTAATATGAATTTTTAACCACAAAAAATATAAAAATTCATAATTAATTCTTGTTTTGTTAAAAAACTCTATTTTTTTGGGATAGATTATTATAATTTTATAATTTTTTCTGCAAAATTTTATTCAAAAATATAAATTCTACATATGAGTTTATTTAAAAGGAGAGATCAAAAGTAAAGATGAAAATTTTTATAGAAACTAAAAATTGAAGAAAAATTTTACAGAGACTAAAACTAAAATTTGATATATTTATGTTCACCAAAAATAAAAAAATTTGATATATTTATGGAGACCAAAACATATTTAACCCTTTAAAACATAACCATTTCAGTTATATAGAGTTTGATTTTAAAAAGTTTGGTTATTTTGTAAATCTAGCATACCCTAAAACTATCACTAGTTGATGTATTTGTGACAACAAGTTACATTAGGAGCATTGTTCATCCAAAATAGTCTTATTCTTCACGTGGTTTTTTCTTTGGTTTTTCGGATCTACTACCGCTTCGTATTTATTTTTGAACTACTCAATAATATTTTAATTGATATAAATTATTATAAAATATATTGTTGGATTGAAATTTTATATCATATATCATTTGTGTGAAATTTCAGACAAATCTAAAATTATTTGATATGTTATTGAGACACATAAAACTTTTTAACGGCATTTACAAAAATCACACAAACCGTTAGTTTTGATGTGTGTCAATAACATATCAAATGATTTTGAATTTGTTTAAAATTTTACACAAATAATTTATATAATATAAACTCTCGATCCAACAATATATTTTATAAAACTCTAAATCATAAAAATAAAAAGATGCACCAGTGTCGCCTTTTTCTTTTATTAATTTAGGGGCGTTGGGCCTAATTCATAGACTGTATAGAGATAATATTAGAGACCCAACACTATATATTAACCTTTATTATAGAAGAGACTCATTAACAAAGTTTAAGACTAGAATTTGGTGTAACAACTCAATATAGGGCTTGTATAATTAAGTGATGGAATATGATTGTTTTTTCTTACAATTTTTTTTAACTGATTCTTACAAAATTATTGATGATTGTATTTCCGAGCTTACAAATTTTATTTAAAGATTATTTAGTTTTTTGTAAAATATATTACATGTTACACTCTTTGTCTCATAAACATTGAAATTTAAATAAACATTGAAAATTAAAATTGTCATTTTGCGGCTCAAATTTTTCAATGTATGTGACAATTATGATGCATGGGTGTATATAGTTTTCAATATATTTGAGTAAACATTTTCATCCGATCATTGAATACAAAATAGTTAATTTGGCCTTATTTCAATTTTCATCAACAACTCTGATTGATTATTTGTAGAAGGTCTAGTGAGAAAGTACATGGAATCATTATAATATAAGTAGGACTAGCCAATATTATAAGGGTCAAATTATCCTCCCTTGTACTTACGTCTTATAGTCACCTTAGAATTAAGCGACTAAACAATAGTATTATATATGTTGTTAGATATATGGATATATGCATGCATATATAAAATTCCATGCCAACTTGTGACTTAGTGAGGGACCCCATATGTTTTTTGAGAAGAATTGTATAGTATATGAATGAATATACACAATTGATTATAACATGAATACATTTTGGGTCTACTTACAAAATAATTGCAGAGGTAAACGATTGTTGAGAGGTATGTTACTTAGCTAATTAAATTACATATTAACACAGTATTTTAACAACCTTATTTAAAAAGCTAATTAAATATTAATTCAGAGGGTATAGTTGAGCGGTTATGGTCCATCTTTCTTTAACCAAGGGTCGATGGTTCGATCCTCGTCTTGGATACGGAACAATTTTAAATTTCTGGGTCAGTTATCCCACCCTTTGAGAGGTGGCTTCAATCTAACGAGGGAATAGTCACTACGTTCGGCGGTGAATATCTTGATCTCAACCAAAAAAATTTATTAAATTTTAAACAGTATTGTCAATTCTTAGTTCAACTGGCAAAATATATCAAAATTACTAGTTCATCGGACGTCCGTGATCGGAGTTTGAACCTCAGTCCATCCTTTTGTGTGTGTGTAATTATCACTGATTTACCGTTTCTTCTATATATCAAAATAAATGTATTCACAATTATAATATATGCATGTAAAGTAAGAAAATATTAACTCTTATAGGCGTACATATTTTTCTCCTACTTGATGAGAGTGAAATTGTGAGTCCTTGATCCCACAACTAATAAAACTTCAGTCAAGTAAGTGACAAGGCATGCATTTTCCTCCGATGTACTCAGTGGCGGAGTCATAAATTTTATAACTAGGCAAAATCTTAATTTTAAACAAAAATCTCAGTTTTGCATAAAAAATCTTAGTTTTGAACATAAAATTTCAATTATGCCATAAATTATATTCTAAAATTCTCATTTTGAACTAAATCATTTCAATTTTGCCCAAAATGAACTTCTAAAAATTTCAATTTTGACCTAAACTAACTCTAAAAACACAAACATTTTCGGCCCGAGCCCAGCCAAGTGTCCAGGCATGACGGACTCTAAAACCGCCCGTTTATGTACTCACTCTTATGTGTCTAAAATTATCGAAAATAACATCTCTCACAAAATTGTGCCTATATTTAAAACCCAAAAGTATCCTACAATAATTTGCGTATTTTCCAAATATATCCTAACACACCTAACGAGAATTCAGACATTTTTAATTAAAATTTTGAAATTAAGTATCATTGACCCAAAATTTTAAAATAGGCAGGCCTTAGTTAATTAACTTATATCATTTTGATTTTTTGTCAATTAAGAAATGAAGCTTCCTTTCCAATTGTGTGCAAGCATCATATATATTCATATATGAAATATGATAGCCTACCAACTGTCTTTAGAGCATGGCATGTGTGGTTCAATAAGATTCGGAATTTCACATGCTGCCACTGCAACTGTTTCAAATACTCTTAAGAAATATTTAATTAATCATGCACTAGTATATCGTGTGTTTGAAATTTTAATTAATTAGTTAGACAGTCGTTCATGCTTTTTCTTTTTTCACTAAACAGTGGTTCATGCTTGGAAGTGGGAAAAAGTCTTTTTCTAAGCAAAAAAAATATAAGGATTTTTTTTAAGATTTAGTATTTATTACCTTAAGGATCGACTAACTCGAGGACATTACTATAAAATTGGAGCAGAGTATTTTGATAATTTTATAAGGTTTACGAGTAATATAGTTTAATATATTTTTTAGAAAATACTATTTATACAAGTAATTTAAATAAATAAATAAATAAATAAAGAATCTTTTTTTTTTTAATGCAAATCTCAAGAATCTTTGTCTAAGACACCTTAGTTTCAAATAATGAACATGAATATGATCCTCAAGAACCAATGTAAAACAATAAACAACTAATTCCTTTAAGTTACACACAAACATATACATGTATTTTTCCCTGATCAATTTTGCAAAAAATGTTCCAAATTATTTTTCAACTTTATAAAATCTCTCAAAATAACGTTATAAATTTAAATAAATGAAAAAAATTATGAATAAATATTATAATACAAGGAATGAACAGAAAAAACAATAATTATATTCTCAATTCTTTTTAAAATTGGGGAGTGAAAAAAAAAGTAATAGTTAAAAGTTGTGAATTAACAATGCAAGTTTTGATCTAATTAAGTTCCCTTTTGCTACATAGTCATGTTGTTTTCCCACTATTTTTTTGTTAACATGATACAGGTAAAAAATTTTGACCGTCGCTTAAGATGACTAATCGTCGTCAGCATGAGTCATAAATCGAATGTCTGATCACATGCTTAAGTGGGTCAAAACATTTACCAATTGAAATAATTCATTGTTAGTAACTACACCCAACTATTATTGAGTTGTTTTATTTTATTTATATTCATTTTATGAGTTGGTTAAATATAGACAAAAGTTGAATAAATGAAAGGACCACTAACGGTTTATCAAGGAAAGCTTCAATATAAAGCATAAAACAAACAATTATATATGTTAAAATCATTTTTGTGGTTGAATTTTTGTCGTGACATAGTTTTTAGTTTAAGTACCAATCATGCATGTTGTGTTATCTTTCGTAAGATTAAAACTGATCTTTCGCCAAACCAAAAAGGGAACAACAAACATTTAAGAAAAGCAATACAAAAAAAATAGATAAAGGCAAATTTTTAGTAAAAGTATAGCATATGTTATTAATGTTATGTTATTATTATTGAAGTTGGACGTGGATCTATGCTAGGTACGGGCAAGCATTGGATGGAGTTTTATATGTAAAATGGTATTAGAGTCGGAACTATGGTTGAGTAATAAAATTGTATTGAAGTTGTATACAAGATTCTTAAGATGTTGAATGTATATATGTGTGCACTGCATTATACATTATATTTGGATTTTAATTTTCTCTATTTCTTAAAAAAAACATGGAAAATCTCATTTAGAGAGAAATAGACATAAGGTGGAAAATTGAGTCTACCATCTATTTTTTGTTTCTATCTCTTTTCAAAAAGAATTTTCTATTGCTTTTGAGAAATGAAGAGGATCTTAATTCATTATATTTATATATGCAATTAGTACTTTTGATATGATTATTTGTATTTAATGAAAACGTGGACACACTAGTATAGTAGTATAATTTAATTAAATTTTCTATTTAGTGAAGTGTAAATTTATTTTTTTTACTTCTATTCTCTGATCCTAAGAGAATGATGCTCTAATATTTTAGAGTTTAGGGTGAGTTCTGATATCAAGTAGTTCAAGTTTTCTTAAAAATGCAATTGCGATAAATAAACTGCAGTTTTTCTATCGAATTTGACGTCAATCACCACTACACTTTTGATATAGTCAAGTATAAATTTATTACTCTACAGTTATGAGTACACCAAAATAAACTACATAAAATATAATTATGATTATATTCGTGTGGCATGCATGATGGGCATCTACATGTAAATAAGATTTTTTTTCTTATATAATTATATTTTTTCTAATGCTCAATATAAATAAAAATGATTATATTCGTGTGGCATGGTGGGCATCTACATGTAAACATAATGTCCTATTACCCTTTTGTTGATTACCACTTTCTTGCATGATGTGTTAACCACATCTCTAGTTTGATAGCTTACTTCAAAGAGATAGATAGAAAGAATGAAAGCGATCAAAGAGGTTGGCGTTGGATTGTAGAGGTGGCAAAGCAAATGGGCCTCAACAAATCCAACTGGATCATAAATACTAATGGACCCACAAAACCCTATCCATTTGGAAAATGTATGTTGATTTTTACAACTATTTTGGATTAGAACAAATATAATATACCTATTTCCACCAATGAAACCAAATCCGTTTTATATTCACAAATTATATATATCCATAATAGGATTTAATAAGTTTTTTTTTTATGACTAAAAATAAAGGGGAAATTGCGAATAAATTCATAATATTCAAGTTAATAGCATAAAATTGCAGATTGCATATTCTTACAAATATGACTGAATTTAAGCGTTTAGAATATTTAAGTCCATAAATCTGTAGCGTTGATGACACCAAAGTCATTTAGTGAATTTTCACTAGATCGAAACTAACCCTTCAACTTGTAAAAGATGAACGGCGCACCAAGACAGTAAAACAAAATACACCACATTAAGACGGGAAAACAAAACACCACACCAAGACGGAAAATTAAAACAAACAAAACTCTAATAATTCGACGAAACCAAAAGAAAAAAAATGAGAGAAACATTAAATATATGTCTAAATCACACTTATTTAATGAGAGAAAAAAAACAATTTAGAAGGATAATTTTGGATCAAGATTGATCATAAATCACCCCTCTTCAATATATCAAGAAGAAAAGGAAGAAAAATAGTTACTAATAGGGTTAGAGGAGGAGGAGCAAATTCTTTATGTAGGGTTAAATAAGTTTTTAATCTTTAAAAATATAACAAATTTTAATTTTAATCCTTAAAAATAAAAGTTAAATATTTTCGTCTTTTTAAAAAAATTGTTTTGCTTTTGGTCTCTATTCTCTAATGATCAATTTATGTTCATATTAATGTTAGCTAAGCATCATAATGTTAATTTTAAGAGACTAATAAATTAAAATTCGCTATATTTTTAAAAACAAAAAATTTGTTCAACACTACGTAGTATCAATAACATATCTAGCTGATTCATACCCACATCAGCAACGGTTCATGAGATTGTTGCTAACAAACTGCAAAATGCAAACAGTGGCATGGTAGAAGTATGGTGTTTGTTTGTAATTTGTATAGTTGTTGATTGATATCAAACATATACATTCTTATCCTTAAATCAATGTGACGTGAAGACATTACTCTTCCAAAAGACAAGTTATCCAATTGAAAGTTTTCTTGTACAATGAAGTTTTTAAGGTCATAAAGTAGTACCCCAAGGATCAATTATTTTTTAATTCATTATTGCATGATTTGATTTAACAATTATCATAATTCACTAGCTAGTGTAATTTTTTTTAGATGAAAATAATTAACTTTGTTTTTCTTTAATACAAAACTTTGACTTGACATTTCAAAGGTTTTAATTTACCTACCTAATCTTGAAGTTTTAATTAAATCTTTGTTATTAAAAATTTACTTTTTCTTATTTTCAATTTAATTACCATGTGTTGTTTTGAATGAAGTCATGAACTACATATAGTCTAAAAATTCAGCTAATATTTCTAGAGGTGTAGAGGAATTATTGGGCTTGAGTTTACTTTAACATAATGAAATAAATGTATAGTGGGGTCCTTAATAGAAAATTAGAATCAAAGTCTAACTTTTTTTGGTTATAGTTAATCAAAGTCTAACACTTGCAAGGAACAATGTGAGAGATTCAATCAAATCAAGGTAGTTAAAATATTGAATAAATTGTAGTAGTATCAAACTATCAATCATACTAAAAGGATCACTTTGAATCACATATTGATATTGGTAAGAACCCTTTTCATTATCCAGGTAGTTTAATTTTATTTCACGCCACTTCAATTTATTTATTTAGTTTTAAAAAAAATCTAGGTTTCTAGATGTTACATGTCATTACTCAAATCAAAATGAAAAATCATGAAAGATTATTAGGTTTTTTTGTGGCCAAAGATTTGTTGAGTTTGTCGGACTACTCCGGTCATGTGTACGTCACTGTCTGATAACGATCTCTTACATCGTTGGATAAAGTCTCGATCATAAAATTTATTCAAATTATTAATCACGCTCTAATCATACTGTCATAGTTCATCCACTAAACTCATATTATTGTCTTTTTAAAAATCAAAGACACAATAGTACGATCTTGTAGAACAGATCATGTTTAAATAAGGGAAGATTATTAGTTTTTATTTTATTAAGTGAAGATTATTAGTTATTCATTCTTTTCATTATGAGAATTATAAAGATATTTATGTACAAGTTACATTAGACAATAACTAGTTGTCACAATTGATCCTACATAGTGGCAGACCAATAACTGATTAATGTGTGACTTCCAACCTTAACTTTGGGATCAATATTAGATTTTATTTATTTTTAAATAATAAAATTAGCTAGGATTCTTTTTTTGTAGCCATCCAAATCCTATTATGATTTGCTATATTATATGTGCATGTATAGATCACTATAAATTGGTATAACAGATAGGAACAAACTATTTTCACGCTTTTGCATATAAGAGGAATTGAGTAGAAAGAAAGAATTTTCTTGATGTGTTGAGGGAATAATTCCAAAATAAATAGTGTAGCAATAACTATAAAAAGAAGGCCTAAAGTCCAATTGCGTTTAAATCAAGTAAAATAAAACATTCAAGTTTAATTAAATGTTAGTTGCCTCATGAGTTTAACTCAATTGATTAGACATATTACACGAAAATACAGGAATCTAAGTTCGAATTTAGGTACACCCACTTATTTCATCTTTAAGGGGTGAATTCTAATCACGAGGCTACTTGACCTAAAAAAAAGTTAGTTGATCTAATGATGATTGATTCTGAATTTCGTAGGGAGGACGGTTCAATAATTCGCAACTATATTTAAGAGGAGACTAAAACTAATTAATGCAAAAATTTGTCTTGAACCAGATTAATCTGTTCAATAAATCAAATATTAATGATAAAAACAAAAAAGAATCACCTATAGCAAACAATTCAATAAAGCATAACATATAATATAGATAGCATTTAGTAATATGAGTCTCTTTTCCTATTTCTAATATTATCAGCTTTTAAAAGACAATTTACTTTATAGATTTCAGAGGCAGAGTCATAGGTGGCTCATTCGGGCTAACCCACTCTAAAACATTGAAAATTATTGAAATGTTTTTATATGTGTATAAAATTATGAGTACATGATATATATATATATATATATATATATATATATATATATATATATATATATATATATTAGATGATACAATAAAAATTATTAGAAATGAATTATCTTTGCGGATATGTCGCATGAATTTTGTTTAATCATTAAAGCTTCAAATCTTACTGGCTACTTTTTATTTTTTTTATGTTTATAAAAAAAAATCGCATTATTTTTCCCACTAACTTTTTTTGAGTAAGAGTATAATTTTTTTATCAACTATAAAACAATTATTCTCTTTTAATTAGGTATATTATTTATTTTGGATTATATCATTATCTTTTTTTTTCTTTAATAAACATTTTAGTTTTAGATGGTTCTTCAATTTTGGCCGCCCCCTCATTTCTCAAACTTAGTTTTTTCCTTTTCTTCATCCACCAAAAAAGGTGGTTTTGCCTTAGGTCATTTTATGATTTAGAACCATCCATCTTCATTAGTTTTTTCCTTGCCATATATCTAAATATAAGTGTGATTCATTTATATTTGAGTTGTTTTATTTCTTATGTTTTTGTCTCCTAAGTGCAGAGTTGTTGGTTTATTTGTCATCTTGTGCAACGTTGTTTTTTGTCCAGTCTATAGTGTGGTGTTTTGTTTTTCGGAGTGACATATTAGTTTTGACTCATTATACACATTCAAACAATGATATACAAATTCAGAGACATGGATACTATAGTTCGTTTAAGGAGTTTATGGCGGTTATCACTAAGGTCAATTTTCTCTCAACCTCGCAAATATATTGTTTGTATGTGGAAGAATCAGTCATCTCAGAGATCACATATATCGATTTTTTGTGCGAACACATGCAAATATTTTTTTTTCGATGTTGGACGTCATCAAAGACCGTGGATCTCAAATTATTATTGACTTTTGATTATGTGTGGAAGGATTTGCTAAGATTGTTAGGATTTAGATTTTGGTTTGTTACCATTGTATTGTCAACTAAAAAATTTATATATATCTTTAGTGGGTATTTAACTATCTTCATCTTTTGTATTATTGCTATTTTAGCATATGAATGAATGAAATTTGTTTTATTGTCAAAAAAAAATATATAATAAAAAATATAATTATTTTATGATCAATTTTGTACAATTACTACTTCAAAGTTAACTCAGACACAAGGTCGATCCAACACTAAACGAGGACTAAAGTGGACATTAAAGTGAGATATTTTTATTTTAAAAAAATATTATTAAATAACTTTTTTTATTTACATTATATTTTCTAAACAAAATCATTTATTAAATTATCATTATAAATTTTATTTAATATTTTCCTTTTCAATCAGTAATGAACTCAACACATTTAATTTTTGCCAGACATTGTTGATTTAAGATTAGATTCACAAGTTGTAGTTGTTTAAATTCTTGAAAACTTTTGTTTGATTTTAATAAATTTTTCCTAGTGGCCTTCATGTTTTTTTTACGAGGCCTTTTTTCTACCCTGATGGACTAATGAACTTATGACTTGTGAGAAATATTTTTTCTTTTGTTTTTTTTGCTTTTTTGGGGCCTAAAATTTTTGTTTAAGTTGTCTTACTCTTGAACTAGTCAAACTCAAACAATACTGAAAAATTCACTAATTTTTATAGAATAAAGATTCAATATGTGGATAATCATATAATCATGTCTATTTCAGCCCATTAGTAATTATGGCCCATTATAGAAAAACCACACCTTTGTATATAGACTATATATTCCGAAAACTTCTTTTCGCGCCCCCGACAATTTATTCACGGCCTCAGAAATGATCAGAATATCCTTCGAGTTTGCACTCTAAGTAACAGACGGTTTGTTTTACGATCAATATGCCCCCTCATAAATGAAAATATTATGAAAAAAACACGCTCTGTAAGTAGCAAACTCATACTTGATCACATATTACATTAACGAACTCAAACACCATAACAGAAATTATGTTGGACACATATAATCAAAAGTTAATCAAAAGGAAAATACATTTGAAATGGAATATAACACGTCAATTATTTCTTCACCATGAATTGAATTCATGGAAGCAAAATTCATGCAATTTCTTTGCCATGAATTGAATTCATGGAAGCAAAACTCGTGCCCTTTCACTTCAAATGGTTGACAGTTGATGCTTTACATATATTATTCTCCAATATCACTTGAAGCATGGAATGTCTGGCAAATGTGCACCTATACTTAACAACAAATGAATTCTTAAAATGCACGCAGCAAATTGTAAATTATTTCCCTATAAAGGGAGACATCCCCAATATATTGAACAACCAACTGTATTTACTATTAGCGATGATAAATCTCCGTCGTCCAACTGAATTCTTTTCATATACATGAGTCGGGAATTAAACCCTTGACTATATACTTAATTAAGGGATCCAAAACTCTTATTATTTGAACTAATTCATTGTTGAAGCTACCAACTGTATTTCTGGCTGTGTATATATTAATGTACATAAAATTATTTGTTTTATAATTATTTATTCATTCTAAATAATATTTGTTATTAAAAAATATTTAACGTGTATATTTCTACATCAACAATGTATTTGCCGGCTGCTCATTAAAAAATGGGACATATCGGCATTTTTGGGTGACAAAATGGGGCAAGGGGAAAAGGTGCAAAAAAAATCAAAATATGGGAATAAGAATGTTTGATTTTTTTATGGGAGGACCAAAATTGTGAAACATGTAAAATAAAAGAACTAAAAGTGCAATTAAGCCTTAAAAGTATTGTGCCTTATGTTATTTGAAAATCAATTACATTCAACAACTAACTTCTCTTTAAAAATTCACACTCATTCAATATTATGTTATGTTTGCATAGTCTTCTCTCTAACTCCTCCGGTATTGCAAGGCATCCTCATTCTAGATTTGGTGCCCGCCCTAATAAGCAGCAATTCGCGTTCTCGGAGGAGCGCCCACCTTTTTTTTTCCAAAGAATGAATGTCGTCCCGAAACTTTTATATCTGCTGGCCTCCTCCTCGACAGAAGGCATATGCCCTTGGAAGGCAACCAAGGTTTGCTTTTTCTTGAGCTTTGTGTTATCTACATACTAATAATAGCTTGCTCAATTTAAAAAGGTGTTAAAGTGGTAACTGGCGGTTCCATATCTATCTCCCCGTGCTTTGCCAAATAAAGAGCGTTAGAACCCTCCTCTAACTCCCCCTAGCAAGAGTATTTTTTTAGAATGGTTTTTTTTAACAAACCAATAGAATGAGGTGAAATGTGTGGTTTTTTTAGAGTGTATTTATCTACTTAATTATCAAAATTTGAGAAACCAAGTACTATTCTACAAGGGTGAAAACCAAAAACAAAAACTATTCAACAAGGCCCAAGTCCAAATTGTGCAATAAGGAGATATCTTCTAGAATTTTTCTTTTTGTGCCTCCGTTGTTTCTAGCGCACTCTACACATTTCTCAAAAATTTCGCTTGAGTTCTAGGGTTCAAATAATGTTAGAGTCTTGTGGTTCGAACATTGATAAAACAAAGGCATCTCAAACGTTCAAACTAGTCTCACCTTATAAAATTATTTTGACACATAACACATTCAAATTTTAGAGTTCAAAAACATAAAAACTCAATTTAAATTCTAATGTTCAAACAACTCTCATATACACACGAACTACACATTCCCACAATGAGGTTTTTAGCTGCCTTCCATTATTAGAGAAGTTAGAGAGAAGGTTATCAAAATATAATATTAAATGAGAGAGAAGAAGATAATTGTTGAATGTTAATTGATTTTCAAATGTAATCATCAAGATTAAAAGAGTAAAATGTTATCAAGTAAACTATTATTTAAAACAAATCATTAAACTATACTTAATTTTCCGTAAAACTAAGAGGAACCCTAAAATTCAAATGCTTTGAAATAGAAATGGTGAATTCATTTTGCCAAGATTTATTGGGTCAGCCCACAATTGCCTATGAAGGTTGTTTTATGTTTTTCATAGGAAGTATTCTTACAAATTATATTATACTACCTCCGTCCCAAAATATAAGATCCATTTTGACTACTGCACGTTTGCCAATTATAATTTTGATCACTAATATCTTTAATTGTTCATTAGTAAAAATTATAAAAATTTGATATCTTGAAAATACTCATCAAGACGAATCAAACAAGATCTTATATGTTAATATTTACATCTATAAATTAAGAACGGTTAAAACAAGATACATGAATAGTATCATTTAGTCAAACTGGGTCTTATATATTGGGACGGAAGTAGTATAACATTTTCATTCTACTCTTATGATATGAGACATCTCATGATGATCAAATATTCAATTTATACATATTGTTCCAAAAATATATTCAAATCATACAATAACCATCAATGAAACAAAACATAAAAAACCAACATACATAACATCATAATAATCTATCCACATTAAATTTTACATTTTTCATGTTCCAATAATAAACCAACCAAGAATCACAAGAATTCAAACAAGTAAAAATCTCTTCAAGTTGTTGAAGAAGAAGGTGAACCAGATGGTTTAAATGCAACTTGTTCAGCACATGACAAAATTTCATTAGGTCCTGCCTCTTCTCTACCAACTCCCAACAAATCAAGGTAATAAAGATAATGAGAAATTATGTTATTCATTGATTCATTATCAGAACCTTGACCGCAAACTTGATCACCATATAAAACATTGATTGTGGCACCAAATCCAGGTACCCTTTTGGATAAAGTATCATTTTTTGTTGGTTTCCAATTTCCAATAAAAACATCATGTGGTGAAGGTACGTGTTTTTCAGGTGGTGTCATCCATTTCCATAGTGCTGCTTGGAATGCTAATGTTGCATTTTGTTCTATGTATTCTGGATGGTTTAATAGATCCACTTTTAAGGCTTCACCAATTTTTCCATAGTTGTAATTCCTGTCATGAAATTAATTATGAAAGATAAGTTCAAGGATTTTGATCATAAATGCACAAAACAAAAGTTTGGTAATCTATTTTGTTGGCTTGGACATGCAGCATCGTTAAAACTCTTAGGAAGATTTTGCCGCCCAATTGGGCCCAACAAGGCTCGAGAGATTAGTCTCTCTAGCTGCGCACATAGGATATTATGCTGGAAAACAAAATTCTTTGCGACACACACCTTTGGTTTGTGTCATTTTTTTTTAAAATGAATTTTATTCGTGTTGTAGACTGATTTCGACTGTTTGATCTAAATCAACGATCAAGATTGTCTAAAATTGGTTTTGTGAATGTGTGATTTGAGACGTCAAATTTTAAATCAATGGTCAAGATTGTCTATGTTACATGTAATAATTGTGTGATTTCTCTACAATTTGATTAGAATCATGTTTAATTTCCATGAATAATACGACCACAATTTAAAACCATATTGTTCGCCACTTTTTACAAATAAGTAGAAAGATAATGAAGTAAATTAAAAAATATGAATACCAGTAAATTGGTATGGCACCACGGCCATAGTATGCTGCACCAGGACTACATGGATAGGTTAATTTGTAGTAATCATCACAATAGAATTGATCAGGACTTAATTCCTTATTATAGCATAAACCCCAAGCAAAGGGTCCTCCTGTAGCCACACCATAACCACCTGAAACAATATACATCGGTGGTTGTCAGATCAAGATTGAATAGAGCGGAAAATACACATCTTTTAATTTTTTTTTAAACTCTAAAATACGGAACTTTGAATCTAAATTAACCGTCTAATCTCAATCCAATAGTCACCGATGTGCTGACTATGTGAATGTATAGATTTGACCGCATGGAATCCAAAAATGCGCAATTGCGACCATGTGTGTTGAATCATCAAATAATGTATACCGAAAATTAGTCAACAAATATCATATTATGAATGAAATGCGTTAAACTTTTTACTATTAAAAAAAAACATTTGTCCTCTAGCATGCAATTGAGGGCCATAATGAACCAAAAAACATAAGATCAAGAAAAAGTTAACTTGTTCCCCACATGAATTAGTTATAAAAACTCTTAAGCACGGACACTCCTCAAATTATGTGTGTCGATCTGTCAGACATGCGGGTGTGTCCGACACAACACCGACACAACAGTTATGATTACATTAAATTATATTATTTTTTCAATTTGTTATCGTATTGACGTATCAGTGTTTGTGTTGTGTCCAATGTGCGTGTTTCATAGTATAAAAATTAATGTCATAACATAAACAAACAAAAAGTTGAATTATGACTTACAAGAGGTCTTGCTTCCAACATGACCAAGAAAAGCTGCAACTTCTTTCTGTCCACCATGTTTACCACCAGATGTACCAAATCCAAGAGGCTGATAAAGTGCAGCAGCAGTAATAAAAGAATGATAATCCCAAAATCCAACAGCATGTGCAACTGGATCATTCCTTTTTGAGAACAAATTCTCAAATTGGTATGTTTGTAAATAATCAGATATAGTTTCATTGCAACAATACACTGACCAACCTTTACATTCCCACCCTTTGTCACATAGTTTCTTTCCTTTTACTGTTTTCACCAATGGTTTCACTGATTCTGAATTTCCTATTGCTAATATTGTTGAAATTGTTAAAACAAAAAATATCCATTTGGAATTCATCTTTTTTTTTTATTTGTTGAATGAATGAATCATGTAATTTGTGTAGCTTTTGGAAGATATATTTATGTGATTTAAAAGAGAGTTTTCTAGAGAATGTGTATGTGATGTGTTAAAGTGAAAATGATGGAAAGTGAGTTTCTAACTTGTTAGGAGGAATAGATTTTCAGAGTTGGAATAGGTGGAGCTTTTGCTTCCATTTTCATACATGTTTTGTTTTGAGTAGAAGTCAAGTATTAGTACTAAATATTTGTGACTATGAGAGTGAGATTCCATTAATATAATTATGGAGCAATTTTCTCTTTAATGTACATCATCACTTTAGAAACGGAACCGATTGAATTCAAGTGATTAACGAATTTCAGTTAAGAATGAATTGTTTGAAAGAACTCAAGTTTAAACCTTGACTAGAACAATTTTTAATCAGATTTTGCTTATCTTTTGGTCGAACAATAGATTATTAAGGCTCACTTTCATTGAAACCTGAAGGATTATTATCAAAAAAAATGTACTTTCAGATGACATAATTTGTTCTTAAGTATACTTTCCAATGGTAAAAAAATCTTGTTTTCAAATGTCTAGATCCAAAATAATTTTGGGGCGGAGAAAATGTTCGCTCTAATAAATTATATCATTGGTGTATAGTAGTCGGTAAAATCCAGAAAGGGGAAAATTCACCAAAATTACACATAGAATTAGGATCGTTGCTCTTCATCCTCCGTATTGCTCACACAAACATTCTTGGAAGATATTTTCTAGTAAAATTTACTCCATCTAAAAATATTTCTTGATAGAATTTTCACTATTGAAAGATATCTTCTAATAAAAATTATAATGTCAAAATGTATCTTGTGATGAATAAGAAGACATTAGGGGTGTGTTTGATTCGCAGAACAGGGTATTTTCAATTTTTTTTATAGTTGTACTATGGACAAAAAAGTTTTCTTGTGGTTTAGTGAAAAAGTCCTTTGCTACCTATTTTATCTAATATCGTAATCGGTTTTTAAATCAAACAGGGTACAACAAAAATTGTTCTATCCCTTGTTTTTTAACTAATCATACGCATTTTGATCAAACTTATGAAACGAAGAGCTTCTTTTACGCATAAACTCAAAGTTTCTTTGCCATTTTGAATTTTCTAACCTGAGGCCCAAAGTTTTGTTATTAACGAAAATAATTTGGACCTCAAAAGGAAATGTTAGGATTTTGGAATAAGTTAAAAAAAGGCATTTATTCGTTTAAATTAAGACTGTTTACCTATAATTTCCTAAATTAAGAAGTGTATGAAACGTGTGAAACTATCATATCTGATTAATTTGATAGAACTATCGTAGCTGATTGAAAATTTAAAAGAGATGTATTTTAAAATGGTTTTGCATAAATCAAAAAAACTGTTTTGGTTAATAAGTAAATTCCATAGTACTTTGTACAGAAATAGACCAATTTCTTTTTCAGCAACTTTTACATTGGCTTCTAGCTAGTGTGCTGGTGTGAAGATACCTACCAAAACGGTTAGCACTCCCAATTGTGATAATATCATGATGTGGCTGCATGCCACACGTTTATAGACAGTTTCGTTGTATAGACAAACGCCTTCCTCGCAAAGGATGCGAGTGACGGTTGATAGATGAATTTGACGGTCCTGATTGGTTACATAGTGTTGATCTGTTGAGTGAGGAACACTAAAGTTAGTGTGCTTAGCCCTATCGTTAGATGACCAAAGGAATTGTAATCCATCTCACTGTGAACAATCATCTTCAACGAATAAATCTTATCAAAGGACTAGAATCTGAAGTGGTTTTCGGACTAGAATATGTTTACTGTATATAATAAATATTTGAGTATTTTTTCCGCAAAGTTCATACTTTTAGTCTACAATCTCCATTCAGCAACTGTTGCATATCCTTTCACTTGTGTTCCAAATAATTTAAATGGTTAAACAAACACATTTGTCTCAACTTTTTAAAAAAAAAAGGCATATGCTAACTAGTAAAGAAAGCTGCGGGACTCACAGAGTAAGAGATGCCTGAGAGGTATCTGTAATCGCTGCGGCGACTAGGACATTGGCTTAACAGGCCAAACGCCTTTGGGCAACAAAATAGAAAACCTTCCAAACAAGACAAGGCCGAACCGGACCGAGAGTCGGTCGATTCAACCTGCCATTTCCGATTCACGAATGAACATTATACAGCCAAATCTCCAACAAAACAGTGAACAAGAAACAAAGAAATACCAATTTCTCGTATGTTCATTAATTTTGGTCACAAAAATTGACAAAGCATGTTTGGTCAACTTTCTCAGCATCACTAAAGTGACATTGTGCATCTTCTATTCTTCTGGGATACATTTGATGAAAACTTCCCTTTAAGTTAAAGTTAATTCTGGCATGCCTAAATGCACAAACAAACAAATAAACATCCTATCTTTCATTATACGATGAATTTTTACAGCATTCTGCCCTATCGATCACATTTTCTAAGATAACATACATGGTCAATAACAATGTGACTGCACATTTAATCACTTAGTTTCCATTATTGGAAGATGCTTTTTTCTTCCTCTTGTGCTTGGGCTTGACAGCATCCTTCAGAGTCTTACCTTCATTACTCTGCCCTGCAGTTAGATCTGTGTCCATTGGCGCAGAATCTATCTTGATTTCCTGCTGTGGTTCTTCTGCCTTAGTCTTCCGTCTTGAATCCTTTTGTTTACTAGGAGTCGATTGTCCTGCTTATTTTACAACAGTTCCAATCGTGAAAAGTTGTACTTGTATCTTCTCATTAGACTACATAAATGCATGTACAAACTATTTGAAGCCATACAGACACCAATTGTAGTGAAATATATGAAGCAGCCTCCAAACAAAATCAACAAGAGAAATTATGCATATTTAAATGAAAACCTCACAAATCCCTCACCAAATAACTAATTTGGTCGAAATTTTATGGCCGTGTAAAGCACTGGACGATTCACATATCTCAGCCACTAGATTATTGTTTTACAATGGGCTTGTGAGAGCTTTGTTTGTTTGTGGACAATTTCTCGATCAACAAAGCCTTCAAACTCTCATAATATTTTAAGTTTAAACAGAATGGGAGGCAAATAACTCTGAAACAAAGGAGAGGCCCCTCCTAAGCGTGGTAGGTTTTTTTGGAGAGGTAGCTTAGTGGCTAGAATTCCATTTTTTTAAAGGTGAATAAGTGGGCGTACCAGAGTTCGAACTCCGGTCCCTGCATGTTTCATGCAATGTCCCTACCAACTGAATTAAGTACTACAACAATCAGTTTTTAGTATTTTGGAAATACCCCCAAGTGCAAGCAAACAGAGTCACTGGTTTATATGTTTAATCAAAAGCCACATAACAGCCAAGATTATAATGAAGATGAAAGAGAAGCAATTACCACGAGAAGCTAGAGAAGCTTTTAGAAGATCTGAATTGACACACTCCGAGTAGGGATCCCTGAGAAATAAAAGAGCAAGTATGCGTTATCCTCAAGACCTCAACATATACGAAACTCAGAATGGAAAAACCAAAATCACTGATCGATAACATTACTTGTTAATTTCGACGGTTCATTAACTATGACTGATAACATTACTTGTTAATTTCAGCGGTTCATTAACTATGACTGTTACTTTAACATGCTTATGGCACATAGGTTTCCAAATCATCAATCCATTGGGCACTGGCTTACAAATAACAGTGGTCACTATTCGGGTTAATAAATTATTCTTATAATAGATTTATATGAACTGGAAACAACTAGAGTATCAATCAATTAATTTCAAAAAATTAAATCAATTCAAAGAAGATATTAGTTCTTGGCGAACTGACACCTTACCAACTTGAGGGACCACCAATGAAATTCTTTGAGCCTCCATCCTTCTTGTTACTCTGTACTTGTCCTGATGTTGTGGCATCACATTCCATCAAATTTGTCTCATCTTTCAGCTTCAATTGGTCTACATGACTAGGTTTTTTATCACCATCTGATTGATTTTGTTTTCCGCATAATCTGGCAGTGGTTCCACATACATCCACAGCAACAGAGGAAGAATGGCGTTTAATCTTCTGTAGTGCCCTTTCAGTGTTGTGCTTTTCAACCTACATCAATTCAGACAACAAAAGAAGTTAGCCAACAATATGCATTCCATATGCAATTGATATGGCAGTTGAGACAGATCGCTAGAAAGCATGAAAATTTTCATTACGACATTAGGCAAAAGACAATAAGATATTAAAGCACACTTCACTGCAATGAAAAGCAAGTAGAGTGCAACTCATACAATAGTTCTTTCTGTAATTATAACTCAATGAACAGAAGACTTATACGCAGAAGACTTATACACAGAATCTTAAATAAGAAGACTAGGTTAATTCTTTTGCACCAGCAGAGCTTAGCACCAAACACAAAATGTTAGATGATATTAACTAAATGCGTTGTTCAGTTCATAAGCATTAAAAGCATATGAGGTCCTGTCCTTGAAGCTTAAACATAAAAAAAGAGAACTCACTGCATCCCTTATCTTGGCTGTCATATCACCAGCTTTGACATGAGCAAGTTTCAAACAATGCATGATAACCTGGTGAGAGATTTCCTGCCCCCCTGGCTTTTGAATGGCACAAACATCACCATTTGCGTTAAGCGTTGCAGTCATGCGTCCAGTCATTACAGCCTCTTCATGGTATGTCGGATCCAAGACCTAGATAGCATCATAAGAAATCAGATGACCTATACCTCATATATGTATCAAAAATCAGAGGACCATCACCTCATATATATGTATCAAAAATCAAGAAAAACATTGTATTACCACAAGATTTTCATTGCTGAAAAATCCAAAGGTGACAGCAACTGGAAGATGATGTATAATCAAAGGCAGTGGGTCGCGCATCTGCAATGCATATATTAGATAACAGTTGGGGGAAGCTAAATAGAAAACAGGAGCGAAAGGACAGTTTGAAACTAGGGTAAACCGCCGTTTTGATCCCTGGTCGTGTAACTTGCTGTCATATTGGTCCTTGAATGTATTAAAATTGCAAACATGTCCCTAATGTCTCCCTGGTTTTTAATTTCGTGGACTAGATTGACCAGCTAAAGACAAATTTGAAGACCAAAATGACTAAGAACGGACATTTGATGATGTATTTGCCATTTTGATACATATGAAACGAATATGACAGTGAGTTACTCTTTTGAAGACTAAAATGGTGGTTTTCCAGTTAAACTAGGGAAGCTAACCTCGGGAGGATGCACTATAACTTGTTGACCATCCTCTCCCCCCAACGAACATTCAGGCCTTCTGAATGTCAACAGAGAAGCCAAAGCAGCAATATTTGCAGCATCAACAAGATTCCTATTCAAAAAGTAAAATGCAGTATATAATAAACAAATTAGCAAGTTAGCTAAGAAAGAAAACTGAAATATGATTGAGTGTGTGTTTGGTTTCAATCCTAGTGTAGAAGTCTAGAATTGATTCTGACTTGTATGATTTCTTAGTGCATGTTTGGTTTGTCTTTTCAAAGAGCCAAAGCAATTTTAGATGAGTGATTTTAAGGTGTTTAGTTCTTCTAAAGCATAATTAATTCTGTCTCTAGAATTGATTCTACTAGAAATTAGAATTTGTAGCTTCTGAGTTTAAATATGATTTTTATACTCAAAATTTATTGTTCAACTTCCTGTATCAGAATATAAATCAATTCTACTAAAATCAATTCTGTTAAAATCAATTCTACCCAACTTAATTCTATCAAAATCAATTATATCCACCACCAAACCAAACACAAACTAAAATTGATTCTGTCTCCAAAATTGATCCTACTTAAAGCTAAGAATCGTAGTTTTTGATACTAAAATTGATTTTTCCAAACATAAATCACTTTATCTTCAAACATAAATCACTTTATCCTCAAATCAATTTTAATCATAATTAATTCTACAGAATCAATTCTACCTAACATATATAATTGATTTTGCTAGAAACTAAAAAGTGTAGCTTCTGATTCTAAAATTGAATTTTACACTTAAATTGTTTATTCAACTCTCTTTCACGGCATGTATCCAAACATATATCACTTTATCTTCAACTCAAATTTACATAACTAATCCCGACAAAATCAATTTTTCTTACAGCATAACCAAACATAACAAAATCAATTATGCTAAGAAAGGAAACTGAAAGGTGATTGAGTATGTGTTTGATTTCAATTCTAGAGAAGCTAAAATTGATACAAAAGGAGCATAATCAATTCTGACTCATTTGATTCTACCTCCATAATTGATTCTACCTAAAGCTAGAAATCCTAATTTCTGATTCTAGAATTGATTTTTACACTCAAATCTTTTGTTGAACTCACTTTGCATAAATATATCCAAGCATAAATCACTTTATCATAATAATTTCATCACAATCACTTTTATCATAATCAATTTCACAGAATCAATTCCACCAAAATAATTTTTTCTCATAGTTTCTAATTCTAGAATTTATTCTACTTGAAGCTAAAAATTGTAGTTTCTGATTCTAGAATTGATTCTACTTAAAGCTAATAATCAGTAATTTCTACTTCTATAATTTATTTTTTTGTTCAATTCACTTTTGCCCGAATATAACGAGACATAAATCACTTTAGTCATAATCAATTTTACATAATCAATTCTACAAAAACCAAATTTGACAGAACCAAAACATATAGCATTTCTCACCCTGCATTATCCAATATATGAATATCAACACGAATAGCCCAAACAACCTTAGAAGAAACAACACAAAGCGACTCAGTATCAACCGCTCTACTCTCCCTCAACCCGCGATCAACAATCCTCCCCAACTCAACAGCAAATTCCCCCGGCCTACCAACCTCAAACTCAGGATCAGCCATAGGAGAAAACTCGACGAAAATTGAAAGTGTTCCTTCGTTAGGTCTATCTCTATAGGGTTGAACAAGTTGAGCAGTTACGAAACTCGTTACGCGTGTTTCGCCTAACTGAACTTCGGCGGTGCCGTCGAATTTGCCGAATTTTAGGGTTAGTTTGCGGTAGTCTAAGGGGGTTCGGCCGTCGATGCGGTGGTCGGATTGAAGGGAGGTTTTGATGAAGGATTTTTGGTTGGTTGTTATGTGAAAGGAGTTTGCCAGTCTTTGCTCCATTGGTGGAAGGAGAAATGGTGGTTCGGCGGTGAGGGAAAGAGGGGGAGAAAGAAAGAGGGGGAAATGGTATTAGGGTTTTAGAACCCGGTTGGAAGGTTTGGGCTGAAATGGAAGAAATAGTGAATTATTACGACTAATCCCTCCGTTCTAAAATACTACGCCATCTGGTTTCATAAGTTTTAAATATAAACAAAATACGGTCAAATCTCTATAAATTAATAAAAATAGAATCGAAAAAATTTATTAATTTAAAGAGTTATTAATTTGTCAATGAATTAATAATTACTATTAATTGAAAGAGTTTTAATTGACTTGTAAATCAATAATGACTTTAGTAATATGCATTGGAAATCAATAATGACTTTTGAGGTAAACAAATAAACAAATGGGTTGAATGTATTCTTAAGCAAGTTTGTCATATATAAATTACATGAATGTGATTAGGGGTGATCGTATCTGAACCAATCCAAAAGTAAAATCGCAAACTGAACCAATCCAAACCAAAACTGCAAAAAAACGCATTTAGTTAAAACCGCACGGATCATTTTTCTACTAAACCGCACGATTTGGTTTGGTTCGTGGTTTTCATTTCATAAAACTAAATCAAACTGCAATACTTAACTTAACTCTATCAACTAGAAATAATCATCATATTACACAATTCAATTTAACAAGTTCAATCCAAATTGAGTCTATAAAATAGTAGGTTGTTAAAATATATCATTTTACGCGATTAAGAACTATAATATTGCTATTAAAAATAAGATCTTTTTAAAAGATATACAAAAAATTTAGGATATATGCAATTTCTATATATACATATTATTTCATGTAACAAAAAATTTAGAATATATGCAATTTCTGTATATACATATTATTTCATGTAACAGTAAACAATAAAATACTAATGTTTTCTACGTTTATTTTGTAATAAATTGATAATATTGTCATGTTTTTTTATATCTCGATAAACTGCGGACATCGATCCAATCCAAACCGCATTGGTTTTGTTTGGATTGGTTTGGCTGACTTTTAAAAAATCAACCGAACCAAACTGAACTGCGTATTTTTATCTTCGCGGTTAGGTTGACTTTTATGCTCAAAACCGAACCAAACTGCACCGCGATCACCCCTAAATGTAATAGAGTATTAACACCATTTCTATGAATTATTAATTTATGATTTTCTTGAGACCGAAAATTACAAAGGGATCTCCCGAAAAATTATTATCTTACTATTTTATCGAATTTTTCAGTTTTTTACACTGGCCCAAGTCGGGACCGGACAACTTTATTATTTTAGAGAGTTTATTAATTTACCGAGTATTAATTTAAAATCAATGTCATTTTTACAAATATATCTCTATTTTTTACACATTTTCATGTTTATAACGGTTTTCAAGACCAAAAATAAAGGTAAAATTAGAAAGTATATTTGACTTACTTGCATTTAGAATTTTTTTTAAAAGGTGAACTTTTTTGTAAATTTGCTTCTATACGAGACTAGAGGGAGTACTTTCGTCCCATTTTATAAGACACAAATTGACTGAATGTATTATTCATATGTTTTGTTTTGACCGTATTTTTTTAAGAGTGTATAAATGTAAATATTATGATATAAGATTTTGTTTGATTTGTTTCGATACATATTTTCAAAATATTAAATTTTTATAAATTTTACTTATAGACAATTAAAGATATTCGCAATCAAAAACGTATTGGCAAACGTTCAGTTGTCAACAAAGTCCTATACTATTTATAGTATCGATTTTTCCTATTGTATCTCTTAATGCAATCATTAAGTGAGAGAAAAAGTACACTTAATTTTTTTTTTTGAGGAAAGTACACTCAAAGATCTACTTTTTATTATTCTTATATCTACTACAAATAAAAAGATGAGACATTTTAATAAAAGTCATACTCTCTTTCATTTACACATTTTTCTTAAATTGTAAAGTGTGTGAAATGAATAACTAAGACATTTAAATTGGGACGGAGGGTGTAGTATGATAACTGATAACCGACAAGGGAGAGAGAGTGTAAGAAATAGTGAAAATTTGATAAAATTGAGAAGGGAATAATGTAAGTATTGTTTGATATGACTGTTTAATGGTTAGAAATTTATTTTTGAGATAGAAATTAGGTAGTGAAACTCTATCAAATAATGTTTATTTCGGTATTTTTCATTAGTATGTTGCTTACTAAAACATCTTTGTTTTGTAATCGCCTTTTACAAATCTTTATTTATTTTATACAAAGACTTGATTAATAATAATAATAATAATATATTTTTCTGTTAAAGAAAATAATAACATATGTATGCAACAAAATACAAGCACAAATTTCATACCAAAAGAAATAAAACTACTACATGCACAAATTTTTATCCCATTACATACATAGAAACTGAAGTGTAGTACGAAATAACACAATAAAATAAAAACAGACACGAGGATTACAAGACTTGTCAATCATAAAAGGGATCACCATTATTTACTTGTCACAATAATAATAAGTCTAGCTGGACAATTTGTGTTTAATTTGAAGCAACTTCACAATAACATCTTTTATGAGCATTCTCTGATGAGGCAATTCTTCAGAACATGCAACTCCTATTTCAGCAAACATGAGTAGACATTTAATGTTGTTTTCCACAACATTCGTCTGATTTTCAGTAAATGGAATAAGCAAACAAGAATCCACTATGTCAAGAATTCCTTCTAAAGTTTTCATCTCACAGAACTTATGTAGACTTAGATTCTCATTAAACATGTTATTTGTTGGACTTTTTCCAGTGAACATTTCCAACAGAAGAATTCCATAGCTGTAAATATCTCCCTCTGGTGATACTGGACCACCTGCTCCATATTCTTTTCAAACAACAATAACAACTATTTAGGAAAAAATAAACAAAGAAATGTATATATATAATTCTAAAAATCCTAAAAAAATCTTTTTTTTGTATAAAATAAATTTAATGGGACCATTGTCATAGTCGAGGCTAAAAAACTTTTAAAGAGCTTAGCATGATGAATTTAATGTGAATCTTATACAAATGCATAGAAAGAACTTACCAGGAGGAAGATATCCTATAGTTCCTTTAATTATAGATGAATTAACTTGATCTTCACTTGAATGTCCCGTGGCTCCATGAATGAGTCTTGCCAAGCCAAAGTCTCCCAAGTGGGCTACAAGGTCATCGTCAAGAAGAACGTTGCTCGGCTTAATATCACAGTGAACAACAATTTGCTCTGTATCACCATGTAGATAATCCAATGCATAAGCTACATCAAGAGCAATGTCTACCCTTTGTGGGAGACTGAGATTATGATTTGCAGACCCTTCTCTATCATGCAACAACTTTTCTAGACTCCCATTAGGCATGAACTCAAAAACAATAGCCTTGAAATCTTCACCATTATAATCAACACTTGAACAACAAGTTAGAATCTTAACAAGATTCCGATGCTTCATCTTTCCTAGAGCTTTACATTCAGCCATGAAACTCTTTGCAGCTCCACGCGTTTGAAGATTCAACACTTTTACGGCAATAAGACTATCAAAATGAAGAAGAGACCCTTTGTAAACAGAACCAAAGCTTCCCGTTCCTACCAAATTGGATGAAGAAAACCCATTGGTTGCTTCATGTAGATCTCCGTAAGAAACTCTTAGGGTCCCATTTTGCAAAGATGGCGAAGATGGTAACATTTTAGGTTTTCTTATGAGAAAATAGACAATTATAAATGCTATGAAAGATATCAAAAAACCGCCAATTACACTCATGATGATAAGTTTCTTTTTCAGAGATCTTTTATGTTTCTTGGAGGGAACTTTAAAACATGTAGGGAGCTTCAATTGAGGTATTCCTCCACAAAGATTCTTGTTTCCAATTAGTGAAATATCTAATACATTGCTAAAGACACCTCCTATAGGAACCTCACCATAGAGGTCGTTAAAAGACAAGTCCAACCCACGCAAAACTGTTAGATTTTCTAGTTGATGGGGAATTATGCCTGAAAAATTATTAGCAGAAAGGTCTAAGATTTCAAGGGACCTTAAAGAGGAAGCCAAGAACAAAGGTATAGTTCCATTGAAGAAGTTACTCCCAGCACAAGATATGTCAATTCTATGCAAGAAGCTAAATTGTTAGGAATTTCACCAGACAACTTATTAGTGCTTAGATACAATCGTGAAAGATGCTTCAAATTACCAAACTCAGAAGGAATGGGTCCGGTCAAAGAGTTGTTGGACAAGTCAATAACTATTAAACTTCCTAGATTACTAAATGTTTCATTGGGTATATCACCACTCAATTTGTTACTTGAAAATTGTACTAGTTGCAATTGGGTGCAATTTCTTATGGTAATTGGGATGCTTCCTTCCAATGCATTGATAGCTAGATCTAGTTCAGACAATACAGTGAGATTGCCAATGACTACAGGAATATTACCAAATAATTTGTTATCCCGGAAGCTCAAATCTACTAGATTCTTAAGCTTTCCAATTGAATCCGGAATTGTTCCCTCAAGGGAATTATTTGCAATGATTAAGAAAGTTAAACCAATTAGTTGTCCAATTGTTTCCGGTATCACTCCATGTATTTGGTTAGACTCTATATGAAGCAAACTGAGATGGTTGGAAAAGTTTCCTATAATATTTGGCAACACACCACCAAAACCATTAGCAAAAATATAGATCTTAGACAATTGAGTGCAGTTGGTTAACGATGAAAGAAAATCAAAATCATGAGCTCCTCCGCTCCCAAATCTATTAGCTCCAATATTAAACAACTCAAGTTTATTTAACTGACCCAAACTAAGAGGTATTGGCCCATAAAAATGATTATATGATATATCAAACATTTTTAATTCAGTGAGGTTGAATAATGAAGATGGAAAATTTCCGGTTATTTGATTATCCCCTATGAAGAACTCTATAAGATTGGGAAAAATAAGATTCAAATTTTTTGGAAGAATACCGAATAATTTGTTTCCCACAAGTTCAAAAACTTGAATATTTGATAGGTTGTAAAGAGAATGTGGAATTTCACCTGACAAATTATTTATGCCCAGAGTCAGTAGTTCCAAATTTGACAACTTACCTAAAGAATAAGGTATACTTCCTATCAAGTGATTATATGAAAGTGCTATTCCTTGAAGTGATGTATTTCCCATAGAAGATGGAATAGTACCAACTAGATTATTGAGAACAAGATCCAACCAAGTAAGTTGCATCGTTGAATCAAACCATGCTGGAATTTTTCCAGTGAGACGATTGTGGCCTAAATGAATTTCCTTGATAATTGTGCAATTAGCGAGCTCCATAGGAATCTCTCCATGAAGATTGTTGTACCTTAAGTTCAAAAATTGCAATCGCTTTAAACGACCAATTTGCCTTGGAATTTCACCATACAAGTTGACGTTTTTGAGTCTTAGTATTTTGAGAAATGTTAAATTTCCCAATGATGATCCAAGAGTACCACTCAATGTTTGATTCTCCAAATGCAAAACTGTGACTCTCATGTGACGACGACCGCATGCAACACCCTGCCATTCACAGAAATGTAAAGACTCATTCCATGATGGCAGCAAATCTTGTACACCATTTGTAAGCTTCTCCTTTAAGGAAAGCAAAGCAAGCCTATCAATATCTGAACTCGATGAAAGAGCAACTGTTGAAATGGGAATGAAGTACACAAACATTTGGCAAGCAAAGCAAAGAAGAAAGAAGTACATAAAATTTGTCATTTGGCTTAGGGGGGAATTTGTATGATTAGTAATCAACTAATACTTTCTAGTGCATATACACCTTTAAGATATGATTAAATTTATAAAGAGGAAGAATGCAAATTTGGTAATTAAGTTCTTTATGTTTGCCTTTGGCCCCTAGCCTATGTCATCGTTATCATGATAATTAAGTCTTTATAGAATAATATTTTATCGAGCTATGAGTATCACACATTTAACCCAATGTGCAAGTTGGGGAGTCGTTAGGACCATGGCTTGGTCATTATATGATTTTCAAGTTTATTTTATATTAATTTATATTATTTAATTTTCTTCTTTGAATTGGTAGTTGTTGTATGATTTTAATTTTATTCTTCTATTTACTTATAGCAACATTGGAATCAATATTTCCTCCGACTTTTATTATAATCAAATATCGCTTTTCAGATACATTAAATAACTAATATATCTAAATTATAATTAAAATCGTTTTAATTATATATTTGGTCTCAAACATTTATTTTAGGTTTCAATTTGGTCTCAAACGTTTTAAAAGTTTCAAATAAGTTCTAAACGTTTATCTTAGGTTTCAATTTGGTCCCAAACATTTTAAAAGTTTCAAATAAGTCTCAAACGTTTATAACATTTGTATTAGTTAGTCCCCACTGTCAAAAAATTGTTTCATCATCATATGATAATGATAAGCTTCACAAACTTTCCACAATACCAGCTTCTGAGTTCTTATTTTGATCTTTTTTATCCTTTGTTGCCTTCTTTTTCACTTCTTTCTTAGCTTCTTTTGCTGGTCCAACAGATAATAATATCTTAGGATTACATAATTTCCTCAATTTTGCAACTACATCCACATGTCTCCAGTTAAGGTTAATTTCTGGTCCTTCATATCCAAAGACACAGATTAAACTCCTATTAAAACCATGGATAATTAAAACCTAATATAAAAGTTTGAGACCAAATATATAATTAAGCCATTAAAATTATATACATTAATTATTTAATATATACCTAAAAAGTGAAATTGCTTATAATAAAAATAAATAAGAGCGTACTAATTTTCGTCAAAAAAAAAAAAGAGAGTACTAATTAGTGGACGGTTACACGTTTTATTTACACTTAATGCAATTCTTATATTCACGTTGGTACCTAATTAATTGTATTTAAGCTAAGGTTATGGTTTTTGCAACATGGACATGAGTATCCAATGCCTAGTAGGCATAGCTTATAAATAGATAATTGGGGGATCGATAGAAAATATACATAGAGAAAAGTATAAGAGAGAAAATAATATAATAACATTAGTTCCTTGAGCATCTAATTAAAGTGGTTCAATTTTTAGAGACTTTGTTAATTCACGTGCGGTGGTGCTAGTAAGATGTGACTGTTGTATATTGGAGGCTATTAAGTGCCCGTTTGTTATAGTTTTTTTTAGAAAATAATCACTTATTTTTAAAAAATAATCGCTTTTAAGAAAATAACATCCGTTTGTTATAGCTTTTAAAAATAATCAGAATCTGAAAATAATCTAAGGGGGGTGTATTCAATTAAGATTTCGAAGGATTTTAAAAGACTTTTTTATGATAAAATAATCTTGTAGTATTCAATCAAGACTTTTATAAAATTTAAGAAAATCCGTTGGTATTCAATCAAGACAATTAATTTTTTTTCAAGGCAACGAAATCTAGTGGTATTCGATTGAGATTTCTCAAAATTTCTAAAATGTCTCTTGTTATTCAAAAATCTCAAGATTTTAATGGATTCTTTGATGGAAAGGATTTTAAGAGACTTTTTAATTAAAAATACAAAGAAAACACTTTCTCAACAATCTCACCAAAATTCATGAGATTTCATGAGACTCTTGTTTATTTTTTTATTTATTATTATATATATATCATCCTTCATCAACTATCATAATCTTTAACATCCTTATCAATTTTTATCGTCTTTCATTGTTATCTCCTTATTTGTTTTTTCTCTCTTCACTCTCTTCCTCCCTATCCCCCCACCTCCCGCTCACTCTGTATCTTATATTTTTCCATTTTTTTTGTCTAAACGTCTATTGTTTTTATTTCTTGTGCTATATATTATTATTGTTATTATTATTATTATTATTATTATTAATAACTAGTGTCTATACCCCGTGCATGGCACGGCTAAAATTTTCTTTAAATTAAATTAGAAAAATATATAATTTAAATTTTATGTTTTTTTTTTGGTCAGGGTTTTAAATTTTATGTTAACTGATATATTTATGATTAATTTCACTAATCTATTATATCAAAATTAAAATTTTATCACATAACATAGAGAATAAGTTTACCTTTAATATCTAAATACACTACAACCTTTTTATTTGTTACCTCTAGTCAACAAATATAGCATTGTGAAAAAGTAAATAATAGCGGTGTTGCTATCTTTAATTTCTAGAAAACTCTCAACAATTTGTGTGCTAACTAAATGCATATACAAAAAGTTGCAGGAATGTTGAAGAGTTATAGCTCGACTAAATGGCACAAGAATCATAAATATCACTAACATTACATTACATCTAACAAATTGAAGTTATTTTATAAACTCTTTATTTGAAGGAAAATAATGAGATTGTGTGTTTCATCAGTGTCATACACCGAATTTAAATCAAGAGACACGAAAGAAACATGCAACAAAACTACTAAACTAATTTAGGTTAAAAAACTACTAAACTAATGGAAAGAAACATGTGTATACACTTTTAAGTATACAAATTCTATAGTTTGAGAAAGGTCTTTGAAAAAAGAAAAAAATAGAAGAAGAATCACATCCTTGATGAAAAAGCTCCCAGATGTGTGATTGATAGGAGGAATTACCAAATTTTACTACTATATTCGGTTTAAAAATAAAATAAAATAATAAAGCGGGTTCGGTAAGAAGAAAAATATACTCCATATAATGGTTGTTTCAAAGATGGGTTTGTTTGCAAGGAAGAATGAGAAGAGAGAATAAAATATTTTGGAGATTCAAATTTGAAGTTGGAAATTAGAATAGAGAAGAGCAATGTATTGGGAAGATGAAAATGATTTAGGAAGTGGTGATTGTATGGAAAAACGAAAAACCACAATTTCTCATTCATTCAAAAAATAATGTATTGGCTCTTCTTATTATGCATTGAACTCTAAATAAACACATGAAGTTGTTTCTCCCAAAAATATAATTAAATATTTAATTTAACAATTAACAAATTAAATAATTATAAAATAATAATAAACACTTAAGAAAATAATACTATTAATAGAAACTTTTAAAATAGCAAACACTCTCAATGAATGACAAATGTCACACTTGCCAAAAAACTTCTTTTGCTTTATTATATTCTATGATATTAATACATGTTTTTTTTCTTCTAAATTTCTATTGTTATCGTTTCTTTTTATGTTTGGATTCATTGAATCCTTCAAAATCGTAAAAGTTTGTAATATATTTTGAAATCTTAAAAATCTGAATTATAATCCTACCAAATCCCACAAAATCTTGTGTTAAGAATTTTGATTGTAAAAAGTCTTTTAAAATCCCACAAAATCAATATAATCACACAAAGTCTTTTAAAATCTTCAAGACTTTTTTCAATAAAATTGTCTTTCAAAATCTCAATCCAATACACCCCCCTAAAAACTGCTAAAAATCTGAAGCTGATATTACTAGCTTATTTTTATAGATTTTTTTTAGAGGAGAGAGAAAAGAAGTGTCAAAAAATTTCAGACAAAAATATCCTTAATATTATTCTAATATTCCAATAATATCCTGTTTAGAATTTATAGGATTAGTTTATTATTTTTAGAAGATAAGATTTAAAAATTTGTTTTATTTGCAGCTATATTATATATATATATATATATATATATATATATATATATATATATATATATATATATATATAAAGTCATTTGACCATAATGAAAAACTAGAACTTTGAGTATTTTTCATATATTTATTTTATAAGATATATTATATTTGGATAATTCTACTTTTTGGTAATTTTGTCATGTAAAATCATTTTTATATAGTTGCATCCAAACAAGTTAAAGATTATTTTTTTATAAAAAGTAATATTTTTATTGGTAAACAAACACAAAATAGCTTCTGGTTTTTTGTAAAATTTTTAAAATATAATCTCTAAATTATTTAATGTCAAAATCACTTATTTTTTAATCCGTAACAAATGGGCCCTAATTATGAGAACAACTGTACTGGGAAATGATATTAGGGTTTTAGAACCTACTTGGAGAGTTTGGGCTGAGCTGGGAGAAATACTGATAACTGACAAGGGTAAGAAATAGTATAAATTTGATTTGATAAAAGTAAGAAGGAAAATAATCTTCAATAAATATATTTTTTTGGAATAATTTAGTGGCTAGAATTTTTACTTTTAAAGTAGATATTAGTGGTCGTACTATGTTTGGTAATGAACCGAACTAATTTGAAAAAAATTCGAAACTGGATTCGATAATTAATTTGTTGGATTTGATTTTTGAACCAAATGAGTTGAACTTGAGCTGAAAATTAATTTTGTTAATTAAATGAGCTGAACTTGAATTATATGTAGTTTCACTCGTTTGGTTAATGAGATGACTCAATTATTCATACTAATTTAATTGACAACATTTTTTTTTGACGTAAATTTAATTGACAACTTAACAATTATTATAACATAAAAATAAAAAACCCCGCATAAATAAATGAATGAATTATAAAATAGGAAGAGTTGAATGAATTATGTAATAGGAAGAATTAATAGCCGAATACAACATATAATATCTTCATCTTAAATTTTGAAACTACCATGTCTTTCTACCAAAAAAAAAAACTACCAAGTCCCACATCAGAAGTGTATAAGAAGTAGAGAAGGTAATATAACTATGATTAAACTAGCGGTGATTCTACCAAAAAAGAATATTAGCGGTAAAAATAAAAAATTAATACTCTCTCCGATCTTTATTATAAGAAAAAATTTGCTTTTTAGATATATGGAATGTTTGATGTATCTAGTTCATCATATAGTCTAGATACATCAAACATTCTATGTATCTAAAAAGCAAATTTCTTCTTATAATAAGGATCGGAGGGTGTATATTTCTATCATATTTAACAATATTGAAATTCCTGGTGCATTAGTAGTAGAATTAGAAATAGATCATATCAGGTCAGACTTTGGCAGGCTTAAGCCTGATCTACGAATTTTTTTTAAATATGAGTTTGGCCTATGCCCTATTAAAAATTAAGTTTTTGACCTGGTTTGGCCTATTTAAAAGCCTGGTTTGACCTTATAGCCTATATAAAAGCCTACATCACATAAAAACTTCAACTTTCTATTTTGTTTTTAAATTAGTAATATAGTCTATTTAAAAGCCTACATTACATAAAAGCTTTTTATATAGTCTACATTATATATTTTTTCTAATCAGACTAAAACATAATCACAACCAATTTTATATGTCCTAAATTATTTTTTATTTTATGTTTAAAAATTATAATTATAGAATATAAAAGTACGTTTTAATAGTTATTTATATTTTAATATGTAAAAAAAACAATTGTGAATATATAGGCCGACTTATTAGGCTTTGTAGGCTAAGCCTAAGCCTGACCTATTTAAGTAAATAGACTATTTTTAAAGCTCGATCGGGCATGGCCTTTTTAATAAATAGGCCGGCCTGGCCTGAGCCTATGTAGGCTAGGCCATAAGCCCCTGTAGGCCCGTCTGGCCTATTCCCAACCCTAACTAGTAGCATATGTTGTATATGATATTCCAATACCAACAGGATGTTGAGTCTAATGTTGCAGCATCGAACCAACGTAAAACACAATGAACAAGATAATTATAGATGACAAGAAAGTAAATAACACAGAGTATATTTTTAACTCAGTTCGGTGACTTACATCTACCCTGGGGATACTAATCCTGGAAGGAAATTCACTAATTAAAGTTGGTTAAAAGTTAAACGCCCTGTTTACACCTTATCATCTAGCAACTATGCGTCTTGACTTCTACCTAGAAACTCCTAGATAGGAGAACCTCTGCTCACTTTCTCTCGATTTAAAGATTTGCATAAACAACCTCTGATTTACTAAGCTCTGCACCGGTAATACTCTTCAATTCAATAAAGGTGGAGACACCCTCCAAGATACCTAACACTCTTACCTACAGGCTTAGAGTGTGATACAAGTTACCCCGCAACCAGACCAAAGCTACAACGCAACTAAACAGTTCAACTCAAGTATCAAGACCACACGAGAGTGGCTCACAAGGACAAACTAAAACCCTAGATTTTACATTAAGCACATGACGACTTTAGTCCGACAGTTCTCAAGTTTTGAGTCTTCCTAAATAGCTTGAGCTTCGTGGGCTTTTCTTGATGAACAAGTTTCTGATCAATAGCATATTATTGAAACAAATATGCAATATATTTTCAAACCAAATATAGGATTTCTTAATATAATCATGCACGTAAACCCTGTGTCTAAACCAACTTGAACAACACGCTTCTTGGCATGCAAGCAACATAAAAACGCCCTCAATCAAAGATTCAAGTTAAAAATATAACATCTGGAAACGCACGCTCAGTACGCTCTGATGCCATACTCAATGTTGGAACATCTAGTCCAACATTTTGCTGCAACATTGCTTTAACAAAATATAGTCAACACAAAAACATCAATAAATATTATTGCATATTAATCCTTCTATGGTGGTTCGGCGGAGAGGGAAAGAGAGAGGGGGAAATGATATTAGGGTTTTAGAACCCGTTCGGAGAGTTTAGGCTAAGCTGGGAGAAATACTGATAACCGAAAAGGGAGAGAAAGTGTAAAAAAATAGTGTAAATTTTTTTTTATGTCGAAAGATAAATTGCTCTCGTAATGAATTGATCCTTGAACTTCTCTCTCCCCAACTTATATGACATTCTGTTTTTACCACTTGAGTTATCCTACATATGAGTGGCAAAACAGGTCTTACCCACCGGGCCGGTCCGTTTAACTTGCTAATTATGGCGGGCAGAGTCAAAGTTTTGAACTCGGTGTTTCTATGAGGTCTGCCCCGCTCGGCTCGCCAAAAAATAGGTTGGGGTGAGGCCAGGGCGGGCCGGTCAGTTTAACTCGCTTTTAATTTTAATTTTAACAGTTACATAAAATTCATTAAAAAAATAAGTGGCTTGATTTGATCCAATAAGAACATTTATTTAAGAAACTTAGGCTTTTTCATACAAGGATTGTTTTCGCCGCCACTATATATCGTTTTTTATAGTAATTATGTCGAATTTGTCAATTATATTGCTATATTTGTTAATAACGTATTTGTCTCATTAGTTTGAGTTTCTCACAAATTTAGTTGTTTCTTAAAAAAAAAACCATCAATATTCAATATAATTTTTGTAATGTAAACAGCGCAAAAAAAAAAAGCAAACAAATTGGTGGGCCGCAGGCCGGTCTGCTAACTCGCATATCCGCCAATAAATAGGACGGAGTTGAATTTTAGACTGGGTCATCTAAGTTGACTCGGCTCGTCTCGTTTCGTTTTTAAGGGGACTTAAACGGGGCGGGCCTAAACGGGACAGGCATGCTCGTTTTGCCACCCCTAATCCTACATAGACATGTAAATTTGATTTGAACGAGAAGAAAATAATGTACCAATTGAACAAAACTCATGGGAGATATATTTGTTTAGTTTTAGCTTTCACATGCTGGTTCCTAAGGAATGGTGTCCAAGTAGTTCAAAGTTCAAGACGATCTTTGGCATCAAATGACATCAAATACTTTTTATATTTTTAAATATAAAAAAATGTTTATCTCTCCATCTCTCTTCAATATAATTTTGTTTTGTTCTGTACTATCTTATTTTGTTTTGTACTATCTTGTTTTGTCATGTACTGTTCTGTCCAATACATACTACTTTGCGAATCAAACGCACCTAAAATTACTAAATAACAAAAAAGATATTAAGAATGTATTAGTAATCCCCTAACTATATACACCTCTATCTACAAAAGGTAACTTCTAATATGTATCATCTTTTTAATCATATAGTACTTAATCATACATTATAATAATATTATAATTTAGCTTCAATTAGCAATAATGAAGTTGAAAGCAACATATTTGTATTTTTTATCCAATTGTTTTATTGTGATACAATGTAAATTGATCATTATTATTGGACCCAGTTTTCTGTAATATCTAAACCCAACAAATAATAGGCCCAATATGCTATAATACAAAATTGACCTGATCAACCATTACCTTGAGTCAACACATATCAAAGTTTTAAATGGTTAAACATGATTTCTTCTCCTAGAACAGTATGCATATCGTGTAATCTTTTCTCCCCTTTCCTAAACCTACTTCTTCCATCTTCAATTTGGTTGTTTTGTTTTAATTGCCAAGTCTAATGATGTTTTGGTTTTATTTTGTTCTGTTGAATTATTCTTGGACAATTTCGATTTGATTGTTTAATTATTGTTAAGTCTTAATATTTTGGTGTTCACTTTGGATGTTGAAGTTGGTTAAGTTTGGTTATTGTTGTTAATTGCCAAGAGAGGATATTAAACTTTTGGATTTGTACTATTTAGGCCCTGTTTGGTCCGGCTTATTTTTTACTTTTTTTCTTCTCCTTAAAAATAGTAAAGAAGGAAAAAATTGTGTTTGACTCAACTTCTCTTTATTTTTTACTTCTTTACTTTATTTCTCTAATACTTTTAAGGAGAAATATGGCTAAATTCAATTTTATACTTCTCTATTTCATTTTTAAAAAATAGAAAAGTAGAAGTTAAGCCGGGTCAAACGGGCCTTAATGTAGTTTTTAATTTACGTGGTACTTATTTATGCTTACATTTATATATTTTGTTTTCTGCTACTAACATTAATCTCATATATTAGTTACAATTTTTATGTAAATACATGAATAAAAACTGCTCAGGTATATTATTTTTAATTTAAATCATCATTTATTTTAACTTACTTTTTTGGTTCTTCTTTTATTTTTTGATATTTTCACATTTATTTTTTAAAATTTGTTGCAAGTTGGATACCTAACATGTATATGATCTTTTTGTAATTTTGAGTTTTAAATATTATAAATTAATTTTCTCAATTTTACAATACCTCACTATACACACCTTTAACTACAAATAGACAACTTCTCATATGTGTCTGATAGTAATTGGAAAATGATCTATTCATATAATCAATAGTATATATACAACTAGTGTGTGTACCCGTGCCTGCACGGTAAAAAAATTCTTTTAATTAATTTATAATAAATATTTTATATTTCATCATGTCCTTAAAAGAATTTGGATACTTAAATCCAACTTCGATATATCATTGAAAAATAGGGACTCAATTCAATTTAAAAATAAATTTTGAATTAGTTATAATTAAAAATAATTTGAATGTAACAAATAAAAATTTGAGTATAATAAAATAAATAAAAAGAACATTAAGAACATTAAAATTGAAATTGAGAACACTGTTATCTCTCCTATCACGCTAGTTTCTCCAACCTATCTTACATCATTACTTGAAATTATTGATTGTTACTTTTTGTTTGCTTACTCTGATTCAAACCTACATTGACAAAGAATGAAATTCAATTAAAAATTAAAAACCTACAACCAATCAAGCATAATGTCGGTTTTAAACTCAAATTTTTTGAACATTGACAACAACAACAAAAAAATGAAGGTTTTATTATGTTAAAATGGTTAGACAATAAAAATAGTCCTCTTGCGATTTATTAAGACATTAACCCATAATAACCATGAATGATTTTTTATAGTTTTTCTTAATGCAAAATCAAATGCACAAACGTTTTTATCAAACACATTTACAGATAATGGTGTGAATGAAAGTTTGAAAAACCTTAAAAATAAATGAGAGAATATGGAAGAGTTTTAGCAAATATTGGGAAAGTTTATTTTTTGAAAAAAAGATTGGGAATGTCGAAAAGTAAGTAAATAAAAGAAGAATGTATAATTCCAACATTCATGATTATTATTAGAAAGCCAAAAGGCAAAGGAAAAATGAATACTACCCTAAAATTTAAATAAGAAACCGTGTAAGTAATTAAAAAAAAAATAAAAAATAATTTAAATAAATAATCAAAGATCATTACTAATAATAGAAAGTTTAGAAAAGTTAAACACTCTTATTAGATGACAAATGGCATATTTGCCCAAATACTACTTTTGCTTTATTATATTGTATGATAATAATAGGTTTGGTCAAACCTATGAATAATGACAAATATAAATGAAAATAACTACAAATAATCACAAACATAATTATGCTTAACGACAAGAATATTATATTCTATCACACCTCCGCAGTCGAAGTGGGAGGTTCACGAATGGTTAGATTGGTCCGAAAATCATCAAAAAAAATACGAGGTAGGCCTTTGGTTAAGATGTCACCAATCTGGTGACAAAAAGGGACATGAAGGACGTGTATCTGGCCACGGGCGACCTTTTCTCGAACAAAGTGAATATCCATCTTTATGTTGATGTTGTAAGGATTACCAGAGAGATAAATGACACTAACATTGTTACAATATACCAAAGTAGCCTGAGAGAGTGGGAAATGAAGCTCTAGGAGCAAGTTTCGAAGCCAATAAGATTCAAAAACTACATTAGCAACACCTCTGTATTCTGCCTCTGCACTGGAACGTGAAAGTGTTGGTTGTCGCTTGGACGACCAAAAAATAAGATTGTCACCAAGAAACACACAATTGCCAGATGTAGAGCGACGTGTATTAGGACATCCACCCCAAGCAATCAGCATCAATATAAGAGACTAGTTTCTCAATGGGGGATGAATATAGATGCAAACCATAGTCTAGTGTACCCTAAACATAACAGAGGATGCGTTTGAGGGCAAACATGTGGTCAATGCAAGGAGCATTCATGTAAAGACACGCTTGCTGGACAACATAAGAGATGTCTGGACAGGTGAAAATGAGATATTGGAAGGCTCCTACAAGACTTCGATATAAGGTGGGATCATCATATGGAGTGTTCGTGGATGTACTGAGCTTCTGCTTAGAGTCAACTGGAGTAGCAAAAGGTTTGCATGAGAAATAACGCGACAGGATGTCTAGTCACAACAATGCCCATCAAGTAACTCAAGGGACTCAAATACTTCATAGCAAACTCAAAGGCAAGAAGTGCTATGATAGTTTTACGAAGGTCATGGAAAGATTTCGTGAGGATAATGTCATCAACATAAAGTAAGATGTAATCCATGTTAGAGTCACGCTGGAAGATGAAGAGAGAATGACCTAAAGTGATGTGATGAAACCTAATTGTGGAGACAAAGTGTGCAAAGCATTGGTATCAGGCACGAGGTGCTTGCTTCAAACCATAGAGAAATTTCTGCAAGCGACAACCATAATTTGGTGAAGAGGGTCACAAAAACCAACTGGCTGATGCATGTAAACTGTCTTATTAAGATCTTCATGTAAAAAGATATTCTGGACATCCAACTAATGAATGGGCCATGATCTGGAGAGAGCAATGATGAGGACAGTGCAAATCGTTGCTAGTTTCACCACAAGACTAATTGTCTCATCACAATTCACACCTGCAATTTGAGATATGCCATTACCTACAAGACGAGCTTTATAACGCTCTATACAACTATTAGATTTCTTTCTTATGACAAAAAATTCACATACAACGAATAATATTAACATCACAAGGGCGTGGGACCAAATCCCACGTATTATTTTTAATAAGAGCATTGAATTCAAACTGCATGGCAGATTTCCAATTCAGATAAGATAGGGCTAGTTTTAGGTTTTTGGGAAGAGGTGAGATAGTCAGATGATCAATGGTAATCGAAAGGTTAAAGAGTTTTCCGGGTTTGTAGATACCCTACATGTTACGGATGGCCATGGTTCTAGTAGGTGGTTGTGGTGGGACCGGTGGTTCTGGTGTGGTCAATGTTGTAGGTGATGGGTTGGGATCGGGTGGATCCAAAGAGGTGGAGGGAGGGGTTTAAATCATTTGTGAAACACTCTTAGGCAAGAGTAGGCTGGGTAGACAGAAGGACAAAGGGGAATTGAGTCTCGTCAAAAATTGCATGCCTCAAAATAATGATACTTTTGTGCGACAAATCAAAACATTTATAACCTCTGTGATTTTGGGGATACCCTAAGAAGACACACGACGTCGAGCGAGGTTGTAATTTGTTAATGTTAGTGGATTGCAATAGGGGATAATAAAAACAACCAAAGACACGAAGATGTGTGTAAGAAAGATCACGATGGTACAAGAGTTGAGTATGAGAGTTATTTGACAGATGCTTTCGGGGAAGGATATTAAGCAGATATGTGGCCATCTAAAGAGCATGATGCCAAAAAGATGGAGGAACACACGGATGAGTGAGAATAGTGCGGATCATGTTATTGATGGTGCGTATTTTACGTTCAGCTTTGCCATTTTGAGGTGAAATGTAAGGACATGAGAAACAAAAAATAAGTCCGTTATTAGCACAATGTTTATGAAAATGTTTATTGTCATATTCACGCCTATTATTGAAGACATTTTATAGTTTGGAAAAATTGTGTGCGAATTTGATTAGATAGGTGAATGAACTTTTCAAAAGCTTGAGACTTGTTACTGCTGGGAAATATCCACAAAAAATCAGAATAATCATATAGGAACAAAACATAATACCGATGACCAGAGGAACTTAAATATGATGATGTCCATAAATCACTGTGTAAAATATCAAAAGACATTAAAGTAATATTATTAAATGAATCAAAAGGCAACTTAACATGTTTGCCAAACACACAAGAATCACAAATATTTTAGAATTTAAATGTTCACTACTAAGGAACTTATTCCTATGAAGAGACTGCAAAGTATATGAACTAGGATGACCGAGGCGACTGTGCCAAAGATCGGAAGTGAGACCAGCAAAATGATGATGGGTAGAGGTGACTGGATAGAGGTCACCGATGCTATTACATCTCATGAGAGGCATTCCCGTCTCAAAATCATTGACAGAAAAACAAAACGGATCAAATGAAACAGAGATATTGTTGTCAGTAGTTAATTGTCGCACATAAATAAACTTTTTAATAATATGTGGTGTGTGTAAAACATGGTTAAGGTTTAATGGTTTTTGTTTGTGAGATGTAGGTAGGGTTGTGTGGCCAGACCCTTGAATTGGAATACCTTATCCACTACCATCAATCAGTTTCTGATTCAAATGACTAAATTTAGAATAAGACGTATGATTACTTTATGATGTCGCTATGTGGGAGGAAGCTCCAGTGCCCATGTACCATATGTTGTCCGGAGGAGTAAGATTCATGGTGTGCATATCAGTTGCAATGTCATTTGGAGTTGGTGAAGTTGTGGCAGTGTGAGCTTGAGGGTGTACACTTAAGATGCCTGGTTGCTAGGGAGAGCTTTTGGGTTATGTCCACTAACATGGCGGTTACAGCCGGAACTAGAGCGATTATTCTGACGGCTGTTAGAGCGTTGCTGAAGAGGAATCATCTGAGTTCCGTTAAACGACAGTTTGCAAGGAAATGGGATAGCTCGAGCTCTGCATTTTTGCCAAGCTTGATTCCTCCAAAGTGGGCATGGAGCGAGCCTGAAAAAAATGAGGGCAGTGGATTGCCCTGGCGAATCAAGGTTGCAAAACTATGGTATGGCTCTGACAGACCATAAACCAGTTGAAGAACTAAGCGGTGACTACTAGCTGCTGGTGCTCCAACGTTCTTCAACTGATTAGAAATTTACTTGAGACGTTGGCAATATGCTGAAACATTAGGGAAATTCTCCATATGTGTGGATGAAAAATCTTGTTCGAGGGCAACAACACGTGAGTTTTGGTTATCTTTAAAGATTTCAGCCAAACAGTGGATCCTTTTTCCAAGCAGCCATAGTAGTGGATCCTTTTTCCAAAACAGTGGTTAGTAGATCAAATAATATGGTGGAATAAATCCATTGAAGAACCTTGGAATCAAGTGTTTTCCACTATTCAAAATTAGCATAAGTAGAAGCAGATATTTCATTGCCAGGTTCAGGAATGATGTGGTGAAGAACTTTGTTAGCACCAGCATGAACTTCAAATAGTTCAGCCCACATATTGTAGTGATCTTTTTCCATCTCTAACACAAAGGGGATACTATTTTTGATGTTGGTGACGGTATGAACCGGGTGCAAATCTTGTTTCACGGATGACATTGTTGAAGAGACGACGTCGACAGAGGAAGACATACCGGATGTGTATACATTGTCTAATCAAACGGAACAAGTGACAAATCACATAGCAACATAGTAATAATAACAAGACACAAAATTGCAAAATAGATGTGGCTGAAATTGCAAAATGCAGCAACACATAATTACAAATCACAATAACAATTGATTAGTGAGCTACGCAGCAAAACCTGATGGAGAGATAGAACAGAACACGCAGCAACACAGAATTGCAAGATGATCAATTCTTGAATAGCAACAACGTTCAACAATAAACACGAACTGTAAAACGATGAAAGAGAAATTGGAAATATGGATTTCAATAGTACAAAACCCGATCAAATCTTGACTATACACAGTAAATCACTTGAGGCATAAACACTAAATCGATGAAGTAGAAACAAGAGTGCAAATCGATCAAGTCTTTATCGTACCATAACACAAACTGCAAATCGATGGATGAAATAGAAATCGACTTGCTAATGTGGTGGACGGTAGAGCACGAGCAGAGCTACCACTGGTGGTCGGCGCAGCGAGTGAGTGGCTGATGGAGACGCTTGCACGGTAGGGGCGGTGCAAGGGATTTTGCGGCGTCCTTAGGTGGAGAGGGTTAAGGCGGTGACAACTTTGGAAGGTGAAGGACGACAAGTCACGCTTGGAAAGAAGCACGTGATACCATGATAGTAATTGGAAAATGATATGATCATGTTATTCATGTAATCAATAATATATACTCCCTCTGTCCCGAAATATAAGGGGAAAAATCACTTTTTTTGTCCCAAAATATAAGGGGAAAAAACATAAATTTAATCAATTTTATGTTAAAGTACCAGAAATATCCTTGGTCATATCTTTCAAATCAATTGCATTTATTTACTTGGAATTAGTATATTGGAATTAGGATATGAATAGTTACACTTAAATTGTAGCATGGACGGTGCCCCCACTTAACACTTAGTACTGAGTATAAGAACATAAGCACGTTAACAACATTTACATACAATATTGATTTCATTTGAATAGTCAATTGACACTCTCATATAAATTTATGGTTAGAGTGTCATTTGTTCATCACACTTTCACTCTCAATACTTTTGTTCTTTTTATCTCTATTACACATAGGAAAAACGCAACAATTGAATCTTAGTTTGATGAACCCTCATTTGATTTGGGAATCGAAGAAGACACAAAGAATTTATCACTTCTCAATGTCGAAGAAAACAAAAAGGTCAAAGGCGAAGAAACAAAGTCATCAAGTTAGGTTGAAGGTTAATCATATTCAAACAATGAGATTGAAGATGTCCTATGGAAGTTGTTGAACCGTATGATAGAGGGTTTTTGGATCTCAACAAAAGTGTTTTGGATTTGACAAATGTCCAGATGATGGGTTAGACTTTGGACTTGAGAATGAAGAATTGAACAAATAGGTTCATAATATGTTGAAGATTTGGGTTGATTCTGCCTACTAAAGGTACTTGAAAAAAAAGATGGAGTAATGAATAATTATCTTATGCATTTTATATTTTCTTTCTATCTTTGAATAATCATTTGAATTGTTATACGACAAATAGTACTTCTCCTTTGTATTTCTTATTTGGTGTATCGAATGAATATGATTCACTTTCTATTTTGCTATAAATGTGACTTTAGATGCTTCCAAAAACAATTGAAGATAACTTTTCAAATCTCAAACAATTGAAATTGGCATAACTATGATGAAATTAATTAAAATTAAAGTGATAAAAGCCACAAATATAGTTTTCAAAGAGTATAACAAGTTCTTAAGAGTCCAAAAATCTTTAAAAACACTAAGGCAACACATGCAGCAGCATCCATCAATGTTTGCAATGAGACAACAAAACTCCTACTCCTAATGAGGCAACACATGTTCTAGCATCATCGATCAATCTTTGCGTACCTAGATAAAAAATAAAGAAATTGTTAATTAACCTAATGAGTTCGTATCTTTGCAACGAGACAAAAAAATATAAGCATACAATACCTTTGAAACAAGACAAAAAAGTTGCATGACTCTATAAAAGCTCGTTCACCAAGTTCATACTATTGAGTCATACCTTTGCAACAAGTTAAAAAACAAACAAAAAAACTTAGAATATTTCATCACTTTGCAAAGAAGACAACAATATAATCTACTTCTACTATTAGAAATTTGATTACCATAATTTTTCTATTTATGTCCCCAATTAATCCAATAAAATAGCTAATTTTATGTCCATTTTTGTCATTTTAGTTTTAGTGCGATAATAATAATAAAGTGGAATTAATTAATAATTAATATATTAAAGTAGAAGTTACATTGATAGTAGAAGTAAGATTGATAGTAGTAGAAGTAAGATATAATAGTAATAGTACAGTTGATACACGCCTACTAAATACTGATAAACACCTATTATAGACTAATAGTCCCAATGTACACGCATGCTAGCTGTTGGAGTCATATAGTACATTCAAAAAAAATTCTTCTTTCAAATTTCTTCTTTTCTTTCAATTACAATTACAAATACCGAATAACTTCTTCTCCCTCAACAAAATTCTGCACTCAACTTAAAAGCAAAATTCTGCACTCAACACAAAAGGTATCCATTCATATACTAACTTCTTTTTTTCTTTCTTTCTTCTCATGTTTTCCATTCATACTAGCTTCTTTCTTTCTTTTTTTGATTACAAAGAGGGCTTTCTTTCTCGAAAAAACAATTTAGTGTTCAAATTCTTAAATCTAGCTTATATATAAAATTTGCTTTGTATTCAGATTCTCAAAAAATTCGCTTTATTTTCATCTAGCTTCCTCTTTCTCAAATGTTTATAAGTTAGATTAGCTTCGTGTACATTACTTCCGCATTTTGTTCAACTTCTTTTTCCTTTAATTTATTAATTAATGGCACAAAAATAAGTCATTTCTTTGATCTGCAGGAACAATGACACGAAGATTTGATTATGTGAATGATATCAATGACTCGAAGGAAACATGGAGGCTTGTTGTTCGTGTTCTTGATGTATGGAGTGTTGTGAACACTAAAGGTTTTGAACATCTTGAGCTGCTTATAATGGATTCAAAGGTAATATAATTAATGTTGTCTTCAATTTGAGTTTGGATTTGTTGTAATACTAGTATTAACACCCGTGCATCACACGGGAAACAAATTTTTCAAAATTTACTTATATATAATGTGATTGTTTAGATTCTTGAAATAATATTTGATTGAGCTAATATGTATTTACTAATTTACTAATATTAAATAAATACAAAAAAAAAAAAAAATTAACAATAAGTCAAAATAATAAGTATACATTTTCTATTATGATAACGAACCTAAATAACTTGTTTTGATTAACAATGAGGCATACACAAAGAGCAATACATGAGACAATAGGAATATCATGAACAAAATATAAATCTCATAATTGGTTTCAAAGTCTGTAGCAAACAAATTGTTTTATAATGAGGCAAGTCTACACAAAATATGGTCATGCATTAACAATTATCTCCATCCAAACTTAAAACCATAATCGATGATGCATTCTTATATATCTTTCAAAGTTTAACAAAAAATACATGGTATTAAATTGATTGATCACAATCAAAACTTCAAAATGAGTAAATCAAAAGAGAGTTGGTGCCAACCAATGGATCCCTGCAATTATAGCACAATATAATTGTTCATAGTTTGTTAAATAATAATTTAAAAATATAAAACAAATTAAATATGAAGATTATTTTTAAAAGTACCTAATATTTCTGCCATGTGTTGATATCAATCCAAATGTTCAAATATCTCATGATATACAACATTCATAGTAGTTGTGCAGGTCTTGCCATCTTCATCCAATATTAGCATCTTTAACGCCTTCTTGGTCGTAACTCTTGAGATGGCAACATACAACTGACCATGTGTAAAAACTAGACGAGGTAAATACAATCCAACCTTGGAGAGAGATTGCCCTTGACTCTTGTTGATGGTCATTGCAAAACACAAGCATATAGGAAATTGACAACGAGAGAATTTGAAAGGTAGGCCAGATCTGTAGGCACTAAGTCCATCCTTGGAATATATATGGTGTCACCAATATTCTTTCCTGTGATAACTGTTGCTGTTATAACATTCTTGCCTAGCTAAGTCCTTAACTTGCAGTCTTGTACCGTTGCAAAGGCCACTTGCTTGATCAATATTGCGCAACAACATAACAGGGACACCAACTTTGAATGTCAAGCGATGATTTGGTATTCCGGAATATTTTATATCATTCAAAAATTCCGATGTAAACCAATCACTTTGAACTTCATCATCCTCATCAAACTTGCATGGTGTATCACAACTTAAATAATCTTTAGAGTCGCCAGGAATCATAGATAGCACAAAATCATTTACCTATTCAACAACTTCTAATGTTGGAGCAAGGATTGCTTGATCTTCAAAAAAGTTAGTTTGACCAATATTTGTAACAATATTTGGATAAACCAAATCAACCAAATCCATCAATGGATTATCATTTTTCAAAACACATAGCTCTTTAGGAATTTCAATTTATGCCTCTCCATTTTCATCTGCGTGCAAAAGTCCATCTCCAATTTTCAAAATCTAATCTGCAAATTCTTTAATTTCAATTTTTGACTTTTCAGTTGAATCACTTTTCAACCTCATGTTTTTTGTCAAGTTCAATACTTTGCAATGCTTCCACAACCTTGATGAGCTTATAGTTGCCTTAACAACTTGTCCTCTTGAACCGTTTCTAACAACTGGTAATATTTGTCTGAAGTCTCCACCCAACACAACAAATTTGCTACCAAATGGCTTAAATTTGTTTGCCTTGTCTACTTTTGCCATCAAATCCTTCATTGTATGATCAAAAGCTTCAAAGCAAAAACGATTCATCATGGGAGCTTCATCCCATATGAATATAGACTGATTGCTCTTAACAAATTGGCTCTCATACTAACTTGTGTAATATTGCAAGTAGATTTATCATTAATATCCAATGGGATGCAGAAAGGAGAATGAGCTGTTTTTCCATTAGGAAGTAATAATGAAGCAATTCCACTTGAAGCAACATTGGGTACAATTTTACCTTGTGATCTAAGAGCAGTCGAAAGTGTTTTCCACAAGAAAGTCTTGCCAGTACCGCCATATCCATACAAAAAGTAAAATTGACCGGTTCCTGATAAGACAAATGTCATTATTATTTGATATACAGAGTGTTGTTCAGTTGTGAGCTTTTGAACTAAACTTGCATGTAGAACACCTAATTCAGCTCTATCATAATTGAGTTCATCTACTATGAGTTTGTTTTCAAAATCATTGACATATGTAAATACAAGGATAGACATGGTTTTATAATCTTCAAAGTTCTTCCATTTGCCATCAACAATTTTACAATCTCAATGAGGCAAAGATTGTGCAATTCATCATCAGGAATTTGCAAATCTACATCAAATTAATATACGAATTAGAAAATTAAATAAAAACAACAAAAAGAATAAAATCGATTAATGAAAACAAAATTAATTTTATACCTGGCAAATTGAGTGGCGTTCTTCTATTATATACAATACCATCAGACAATAATTTCCAAGTAGAAATCCAAACATTATATGGATTAATCATTGTGTTCATGTTCAACAATCTCACAAACAAACTCCTCATCTAGCCACCTGTAGTTGTTCTAAAAGCTTCAACAATTGCATCTTTGAATTCTCGATCATCCTTCAAAAGCTCTAATTCACTGCACGCTTCTTGAAATGTTTTGCATACTTTACTGTTGACGGTTTTAATACTTTCATAACTTGTGCAACCTCTTTGCATTGTCAACAAAACCCTCAAGTAATATAATTCACCAGCTCCAACTGGAACGTATGTAAGCCTTCCAATACTAAAACCCTTCTGCCTTGGTTGCCAACTACAGTCCTTAACATGATAAACAAATTTTGAAGGAAATTGTGCATATGTCAAGTTGCGACCTTCTTCATATTCCTGATTTGTTTAAACCATGCAAGAAACACTGTATCAATCATTTCATGGTAATTGACAACATTTTGAAGTGAACTACTATCCTTATAAGTGATAGGTTGTTGATTATCTAAATGAATTGATAACCTAACAACTGCTGGAAATTTTTGATGAATATCAAATGAAATGATCCGCCAAGCAGCTTCTGATGGAGACAAATATCGACACTCATACCAACGCTTGATTTCATCAATTGGCTCATTTTCATTTGAAACACCTTTGCCATCATCTCAACATTAGAACGATCAGGACATTTATTCACATATTTAAACAAATATTTGATGGCATTGGACTTATTGCAATATTCAACATTAATATGTCTCTGATATCTCATCGATAGAAAAGGATTGTAAGGAACAACACTGTTGTTGTCCAATTTCACTCCATTCTTTTGTACGACCACTCTAGTATTACGTCTCTTGTAAGACGAATAACCATCTTCATCAATAGTTGTGGATGATTTAAATTGTTTTGGAAAGAACTTAGAACAAATACGACCTTTCATGCAAGGAGAATTGAGATTGGCTACACCACATGGTCCATGCATCATGAATGAGGCTACAACACTGTGGAGTTTTGGATATAACTTAGGATGAGGAATTTCAGCAGATATTACCTTGTCAATATCACGACCGATATTTATCTTGTGTGCACCATCTAACTACAACAATATATGTGCATGTGGAAGCCCTCTTTTTTGAAACTTCACTGTATACATCCCTATTATCACATAAGTAAAAATAATATTATTACTTCATGACAAATTAACTAAGTTACACTAATTATAGAAGACATGAAAATAATTAAATATCTAAAAATAAAACTTGCCTGCTATAACCTTTCCAAATATTTGATTATTTTTAAAGTTTGACATCATTTCATCCAACTTCATTTTGAAAACTCTACCCACAATTTCAGGTCGGTCAGATGGTTGAAGCACTTTAGAAACAACAAAATCACGTATTTCTGGCCAATTTGCATTACATGTAACTGTAATGAACAAATCATGATAACCAAACCTCTTACAAATTCCCATTGCATCTTGACAATTATTGAACATATATCTTGGACCTCAGGTGAAAGAATCAGGAATAATAATACGTGTCGCGCCGCGAAAAACGCCCGAGCGTTTAGGACACTCGGAATTACACAGAGTCGCCACCGAATTACACAGGGTGCTTAGATCCTAAAGATAAATGGTTGTTGCCCCGTAGGGTGCTAACATATTTAGATCGTCTCCCCTCAGGGTGCTTATATCCTAAAGATAACTGGTTATTACCCCGTAGGGTGCTAACATAATTATATCGTCTCCCCTCAGGGTGCTTTGATCCTAAGAATAAGTGTGAGTGGTTGCTATCAGCCCGTGGCCGGGCTAATCTGATTTGCTGGGGATATGAAGTACCCGCCTAACATTCCATGCTGAGGAAACTCTAGATTTATTTCTGGTTATGTTGCACATGGTTTTGTGTATGATGATGTTAATCGTGAATGATGCATGATGCAAAATTGGGGGAGACTGAGCTTGATTTGAATTTGTCAATGGCGATTAGACTTTGTTTGACCGCATAAGATCGGACTTTAGAATTTGCCGCGTAAGATCGGACTTTGGAGTCCTTGCCGCATAAGATCGGCCTTTTAGATTGGAGAATATTAATTATGCTATGAATGCATTGTGATGCAGATGCATTTGTGATCACGTGTAGTGTATGCTATGCATGAAATGAAAAGCATTATTGATGTATGTATTGAATGCGTGTCCATGATAATTGGGCTTCAAGATGGGTGTTAAGCGGCTCTCGGTTTTCTTTTGATGGGAAAGGCCAAGAAGAATCAATGTTTTTGGATAATCGATTGAGGTTGAATCAGGATTGATTTTAAGGGTTTTCACTGCCAACAGATATTGAATTTTGAATTTGATGAATGAATTATAGTTTTCTAATGCAATGCATGTTTTGATGCCAAATGAATGCGAACATGAATGATGTATGAATATGATTTGAAAGTGTATGAAAAGGAATGGTTTAAGGCATGAAAATGCGTTTTGCAGCAAAGTTTCTTTGTCCAAAAGCCCATGAGTTTTGCCAGCATGATCTCCCGACACCCATTCTGAACTCAACAGTAGCTGATGCCTGACATGATTCACTTGAACGACTTGAAAGTATGGAGAGGGATTGTCCCTGCACCAGCTCGTATTGCCTTTTCTTTTTATTGTTTGAAATCCCTAACTTTTGCCTAGACCGCTCTTTTGAGTTTTCAGTCCACCGGGAATATATATTTTTTTTTGGTGTCCCTAATTTTTGCCTGGACCGCCTTTTCAGGTTTTCAATCCAGCGGGACGCTCTCTATTGCTTAAGCCTCCCTGTCGGGTTTTCGACTTAGCAAGCTTTTATATATATATATATATATATATATATATATATATATATATAGGCATGATTTTTTGACTTTATCGGAGCCCTATGAGCAGAGGTTCCTTTCCTTGGTGTAGGATGACCATTCGAGGGGAGCGCTACATTCAATGTTGAATACTGGAGCAAAGGAAGTTGCTTGAAATTAGGTCTGATATGACATTGCTGCGAACTGCCCCATCATTTGAATTCTTGAGGGGTATGCCCCCTAATTAATTGGCGTTTTAGGTATAGTGCCTCTAGGCTGGCCAATTCTTGAACACTTTTGACTTTGAGTAGCAGGAGTTTAGAGGACCTGCCCCTGATTAGAAGGAATTTGCCACTGATTGGTAGGCTCCTTAGATGCCTTGCCCTTTATTAGGAGTATCTTGATTCAGTTCTTCCTTGATTGAACTGTTTGCTGAATTAACCAGATGCCAAGTATTGACTTGCAAATAAATTTTGAAATCAGAAAGATGAAGAAGTGATAGAACAAAAATTGATTTAGAGGAGTCAGTTTAACAATATATTTGTCGAATATGCTTTCATAATGAACCTAGTTTCAATTAGGTCTTTTGAGGGTTGTAACGTGGCTGGGCTCACGGTTTTTGAATAAAAGGATATAAGGCTCAAATTTTTATTTGGTCCCACCCCATTCTCCTTGATGTCCTTCATTCTTAAATTCAATTAATTCAACAGATGTTTTCAGTCGACAAGAGAATTTTTGTAGTTATGATGATGTTTGAAGTCCACACTTGATCGAGCTCCATTGATTATTTATTTTTTTGATGAGACTTTATCTTGTTAGATGATCTTTGATGAGATTTCTTTTGAGTGGCAGTCGTTTTTTTTTTTTTTTTATCCCTTTTCCTTTTTTATTGAGTAGTTCTTTTGAACTTTGAATTTGGGGTCCATGGGAATGTCCCTTTCTTTTTTTTTTGGAACAACCCTTGTAATTTGCATGTAAGGTTGTGATTGCCACATGAATTTTGTCGTAAGTCTCATCTCTTGACAGCTCCTTTTGTTTGAGGAAAGCATTGTCCTTAGACACCTTATTTGGTATGATTCTCTTATATCAGAATGCATTATTGAATTAACTGAAATATTACCCTGCCCCAGGTTCAAATTAAGGGTTAAAAAAAAAGTAGAAAAAACACCAACTTCAAGCTCAAAGGGGTTAACTACGGATTATCTCCTTATTTCTCCAGTGTTTAGGAAGTGAAACAATGCCTTACATCGTCAACCAAGTCTTACTATGAAAGCATATGTCAGTAAATTTAATTATTTTATTTACATCATCCTCCCCAAATTTGTTAATATGAACAAAGAAATGAAAAGAGACAGAGATGAAAGAATGAAATATGAAAAGATGAAACATGCGTACTGATTTTATTAAAAATATTAGTCAAAAGTTACAATTCCAAAAGCAAACAAATACTTAGCAAGAAATAAAAACTGGAAATTCGAAGCTTAATTATTCCTGGAAGGGAGCTTTCTTGATGATTGGCCGATTTGGAGGGATGCTTTTTGGTGCATCTGCTTTCAAGGGTTAGCCACCGTGTGCGGGCCACCTTTATCAAAAATTAGTTGCTTGTTGTCAATCAGATCTTGCACCACCTCTTTGAAGGTATAGCAGTCTTCAATTGAGTGCCCCACTACTCCGTCATGAAATTCACATTGAGTACTCGGATTGTACCAAGGAGGAAACAAAGGCTTCATGGGTCTAGTCTTTCTAGGAGTTATTGAAGAAGTTTGAACCAGATGAGACCATAATTGACTATATGTTGTTGGGATCGAATCGAACTAACGAGCCTCTCTTTCTTGATTATTTCTGGATCCAGATTGATTTCTCTGTGGATGCCCGTTCTGTTGTCGTTGGAAATATGACCCCTGATTTGAGGACGTCATCACAGCATTAGTCTCTCCCTCTTTGTTTTTTGAGTTGTTGTGGAAGAACTTCTTTGACCCAGCTTGATCGTTGGCGGTGGCTTGGATTTTACCGCTCCTCAAACCTTCTTCTACTCGTTCCCCGACTATGACCATATCAGCAAAACCAGATGATATACTCCCGACCATTTTCTCATAGTAAGGCCCTTGAAGAGTGCTCATGAATGTGTCAACCAATTCCCTTTCCAAGAGTGAGGGTTGGACGCGAGCAGCCAATTCTCTCCATCTCTGAGCATACTCCTTGAAAGATTCATCCTTCTTTTGTGTAGTAGCTTGCAACTGCATTCGATTGGGAGCCATGTCTAGATTGTACTTGTACTGCTTCATGAAAGCATCAGTGAGATCTTTCCATGACTGGATTTGGTCTTTTTCCAACTGCATGTACCAATCTAAGGATGCCCCACTCAGACTTTCTTGGAACACATGGATCATCAGTTTCTCATTAGTGGCGTGTGCTGCCATTTTTCTACAGAACGTTCTCAAATGGTTCCTTGGACAATGAATCCCTTTGTATTTCTCAAAGTGAGGTGCCTTGAATTTTGGTGGAAGCACCACATCTGGGACCAAACACATGTCCAAGGCATTGAAACCATAGGCATTGAACCCTTCCACAGCTTTTAGTCTTTCTTCCAGAGCTTGGATTTGTGCGGATTCAGCACTTGGATGATTATCAGCTATCACTTGCTGGTTAGGCATAGCACCTTGAGTGTTATTGGTAGGGTGAGGTCGGACATACTCTTGTTCACCGTTAGAGAAATCCTCGACATGCCTTAGTATTTCACCGAACCCTTCAGACGAGGCTTGTCCCAGATTTTTAGGAGGTTTGAAGCTTGGAGGATCCTTAGGATGCCATGGGCTTTTGCTAAGGTCCTCTTCTTCCTTGTGCTTATTCTTGAGTGCTTTAGCCTTCTTTTTCTCTTCGGCTCTTGCAGCTTTCTCATTGGCTTGCTTCTGGAGTGTTTCGAAGAGCTTCTCCATGCCTTTCTTGAGAAAGTCCACATCCTTACTCAAAGCTATTTGATTTTCCTCGAGTCGCTCCATAGTCCTCTTCAAATTAGCACGTGTCCCGTGAGAGTGTGGGAGAGCAGGCGCTGATGGCAACTGTTTCCTTGGTTTCCGGATTATTTTTGAAATTCCTAGAGCGTAGAGGGTGAGGAGATGAGTTGTTCAACGCATGAGAATGCATGAAGATGCATGAGTATGCATGAGATTGTATCCCTTTTTTTGCTTGTAGTGCATGAGAATATATGAAGATGCAATAGATTATTTTTTTCATGAGTGTATATGCATGACGATGTATGGTAGATGCAAGATGGCGAAGATTAAATGATCTAAATAGGTAGGCTCCTTAAGATAGGAGGTTCTAAGCTTTTCTACCCAAACCCCTCACAAGGGTAGCTCTAAAACATATCACCTAAGGTCTTGGACCCATATGTGATTTCACAGGGTCTCCCTTAGGTAAATTTATTGGTTTAAGGTAAGGTTCCCAGAGTCCTAGACCTAATTCAAATTTTCATTGAGGGGTAGGGGCTAGCCCATTCTCAATGAACCTTTTGAATAGATCTCATCTGAGCAGAGTTTTCACAAATCACCAAATGGGATGTTCATCCCACCGGTCCATGCTACTAGTCCATATGTGACTTAAGTTTTTCTCAAACTCGGGTGGAGAGTTTCACTTGACATAAAATAATCCACCCCACAATATATATACATGAAATAAAATACAAATAAAAAATAAATACAAATAAAACATGTAAAAGAACTAAACACTTAACCCTAAAATTAAAGGATAGGCTTAACTCTCTAAGATCCCCAGCAGAGTCGCCAGTTGTCGCGCCGCGAAAAAAGCCCGAGCGTTTAGGACACTCGGAATGACACAGAGTCGCCACCGAATTTTATTTTAAAGGAAAATATCGATAAAACCTAAAATAAGGGAAGGATGGTCATTGCAACCATTTCCAAGTTCGGGAGTTGGTTATGCAAGGGGAAGGTATTAGCACCCCTCACATCCGTTGTACTCAACGGGAACCTCCTAATTAGTTCTAGGGTATTTAAATATTTTTTAAAGTTTTATTTACATGTTTTTTATTTGATCTTTATTTATTATTAAATATATTTACAAGAAATGGGGAAGAATTATATTTTTATTATTATGCTTGACAAGATGTCTCTTGCTCCTACGTATCCTCCGGTGCGATGAGGAAATCAAAGCTACGTAGTTCTGGGTATATTGTTGGTTGGTGTTTTTTATGAAAAAAGAATTTTGTATTTACCTCTTAAAATGACTTTTAAGAATGACCCGAAGGCGAAAAATTTGATTTGATTTGTTGATATTTTTTAATGTTCTTTTTTATGAGTTTAGGTGGAAGACAAATTATTGATAAACTAAGTGTACACAAAGCCACCAATAATTCGAGAAAAACGGAAGTGCATCCGCCCTCTCTTTTTAATCCACAATATTTTTACAAATTATTTAATGAAACAAGAAACACAAAATTAAAATTGATATTTTAGTGTTCATACATATTTACGTTTTTGATATACTTAGTTAATCCTAATTAAAACATGATATTTATTTACAAGCAAATCAAAAATTGTGTATACAATAGAAAACTTGATATTCTGAACTTAACCAAACATGGTCATCAAAGTACAAAATAAGATAAGTGCTAATACAACTACATAAATACATATTATAATAGTATATACAAATAGGACAAATATATGAGCAAATAAGCCATTATCTAGAGATTTAAAGAGACAACAAACCAGAAACGCAACATAAAAAAGAAAGAAAAAACATACAGAGTATAAGACAATAGGGAGAAAGAAGAATACCGACGGGGGATGATGGCTCCGACTGCACAATGTTGGACAGTTTCCTTTTGCTTTCCTGTTTCAGTTCTGTTCTTCCTCTTTTGTTTTGGTTATGAGTGAAGGTTTGTAGTAGAGAAATTGGTTGCAAGTTTTTTTGTTGTGTAGAGGAGAATTGATTGTAGTTTGTGAAGAATTTTTTGTATGAGTGAAGAATTAGTGTGTGTATTATTGTGTAGAAAGAGCCTATATTTATAGTGTTAGAATTAGGTCTCTAAAATTTAATTGTATCTCTTGAGATATTTGGTTTGGAAATTAACTTGAGATATTTCTTTGATTTTTATGCTTGATTTGCTATAGAAATTATGTTTTAGTGCAATTTTACTCCCTTGCTCTCCAAGGCTAGAGATTTGGTTCTCTTTTGTTTTGATTCACTCCCTTTTTTATATTTTTGTGTCTTTCTCCTTTTCTTTCTACACAAGTTTATATATTTCCTTTCTTTTTATATATATGCTTTATTTTTATAATTTTGGACAAACAAAAAGAGTGCTAATAAATACTTTTATACAAAAAGTTTCTTGTTAGAAAAATAAATAAAATTGACTAAAATAAATATGTACTAAAATTTGGAGGGTAAAATTTGGGGTATGACAATACGCTTTCCAACCAAAGAAGCATCAATATCGTTTGTCAAAGATATCACATCGAATTGTATCTTGATATTCTCTTATAAATGATAAGTGTTGCACCTCAATCATATTAAACCAATCTACCACAAACAAACTGTTGAAATAACCTCTTCGAACAAACAATGTTGCCAAATTCCAGCTTTCGTTCTTGAATTCGGAAGGCCATAAATTCTCTAATTATTGTTCTTTCCGGTTTATTGCTTGTTGGAAGTTCATTTGTCAACCTATGCGGAATATCCGGTTCCCAACCATTTTCTCCATAAGGAAAGATCAATGGGTATTGAAAAGGCAAGAATAAAACATGAGTTTCATGAAACCTAGTCAATCCATAATTGCTGTCACAAATAATAACATATCTTCCAATATCAGAATCTTCAAAATCACCAACTATCAAACCAGCAACTTCATCCGCGGTAGAAATATTATGCATCCTTGAATCATTTGTACATTTTCGATATAATCTTAACAACAACTTAGGATGACTACTACCAGATTCGACAACATCTCTAACCTTCCTAAAAGACTTAGCAAGTGGATTGCAATCATCAATCATTGATTTCAGGTCTTTAACTAATGAAATATCGATGATACTGGAACCACTGTCAGACTTGTAACGATAACAACAATTATGTATTGAAATGAAGAAAGGACAAACTTATTTGAAAGGTAGATATTGTTTGTCTCCTAAATTTAATAAATGTAATTACCTAAAACATGCATCTTTGTTTTCCACTTCGTGTTCAGTATCATAAATGTACAATTGTGCAAACTTAGGAGTCGTTCCTAGTTCGGGTAACAAAGAGCCAATTCTGTGATAATTTTGGCCGCATAGTATAAATTAAGGAGGTCCACTGCCAGTATTGATTGAAGAATGTACTTTACCACCCATTGAAGTGAATGCAAACATGCTATTGTAAGCTCTATAATTATCCTTAAAGTTTTTGCTTCTAGGATCATGACCATTGATTAAAGATAACAACAATTTCGGAGGTCTCTTGAGAAGAGGAAGTTCAACTTTGCCTTTTTGACAGCAAATTGAAAAATTAATATCCTTTCTATTTCTTGATTTCTCAGATCTTTCCTCATACCACAATTCAGCAAAACACCACTTACATGTAAACTCAGGCAGTCCAAAATTAATGATTCCTACAAAACATGAACTTTCTAATTTTCAATGATATGTAAGGTATAATAATTAAACAATACCTTCACTTTCAGCACTTCAACACATTTTTTATTTCAAAACCTCAATGTCATTCACTACATTAGAAGAACCTGTTTAGAAATCATAAAATTTTAAATATAAAATATAAGTTGTATCAAATATAAAATAAGACATAAGTTAAAAGTTACATACCATCGGTTCCAATTTCATCATCAAAATCTAATCTTTGAACACTAATATATTTATTATGTAGTGGAATTTTTCTTGTTTGTTTTGCATTTGTAATTGTAAAATTGGATGCATTATTGATAACTTCAGACGAAGCTGAATTAGATCCTGAATAATATATAAATCATACATCAAAAGGCTTGATATGACATTAAAAAAATGTTTTAGTGCTCAAAAAATATTATCAAAGATTTAACCTATTTCATATCGACTCTGTTGTGTTTTGATTGACGATTTACTAATTGAACTGTTGGGTTTGTCAATTACACATGAAATTGGAGAACAATATTTAGAGTTAGGAGTTCTAATTCTCTTCGATGGAATGTCATGGTGCGCATCTTGAAGTGTACTTTAAGTAAAAATATAATCTGTAATCAAAAGTATATCAACAATGGTATAATATTGCTATTGATATTGATGCATAATATAAATGCTAATATTTAGCGAACAATGATTTGATGAAATACCTTGATTTAAAGGTGAAAGAGGCATCATGTTTGCCTTCCTCTTTGAAATTAAATAATTTCTGACATTAATGTTGTTGGGATTGATATCCATTGGTTCAATATTTTCTGTCAATGAGCAAAAATAAAGTATATAAAAGTTGAAAGATTTAAGATTGTACTTGAAATATCTAACTACCATGTCTAAGACCTTAAGTTCAATGTCAAAAAAAAATTTCCACCATTTGCACTACGATATATTGATACTATACATGTAAACATGATGAACATACCTGACATAATTAAAAAGACTATATCCTACTATACCTACCAAACATCTTTTTTATAGACATATCCTTTAGTTATAAATTCAAGAGGCATGTCAACTTAAAAAATAGGAACAAAGTAGACCAAAATAAAATTACCATTTCCAAAAACAAAACAAATCTGAAAGCTCCAAACATTTTAAAAAAGCTTATTCATTTGAAACAACAAAATGAGTATGATAATAAAATCATGCCGTTATCATATTGAAACATGTTATGATTTTTTTTCCCTTGTTAAGGTTGCTGATAGAAAACATGTATATATGATGAACAATTGAAGGGAAAAATGTTGATAAAAAATTACAAACCAGAGGATGAAGCTCTTGGACCCTTTCTCATTGCATGCTTTCTTTTAAATCTTGCCATTTTTTCTTTTGAAATCTACATCTTGTAACCTTGATAATTTTCTCAAATCCTAACCTTTATAATCCTTAGTCACACATGATCTTAAATATTTTTCTATTATAATATAATTTTTATGGAAAATGCTTTGTTTTGAGGGGGAAGATGAAGTTGAAAATGAATTATTCTTATGTTGAGATATTACTTTTTGTTCATTGTGTCATTGAACAAACCAAAGATAGCAAGACATTTTAAGTTTGAACCAAAGAAAAAAGCTCCAAATAATGGTCAACTTATTTGAGTGCCTATATTAGTTTGATTGTGATATGTCATTGCAAAAATATATTTTACTAGAGAAACAAACAAAATCTCATGCCCAATAAATGGTATTGTCTCTATCAAACTTCAATAGTCTAGAAAAAAATGCAGAAGTCTACTTAGTAATGTAAAAGCCTACTTTTTTTGATAAAAAACCTACTTTGTAGATTGGGTAATAGAATATGGTATTGTCTTTGTCTATTGCTTTAACAATTTCGGCCTAAGTGTCTAACAATTATTTTAAAAATGAAAATTACTACAATTGTACAAATTGTGCTATAAATTAAAATCATGCTTTCAAACTAACTAATATAATAATGTGTAGAAAATTTATGAATACTATCCACTCATATATAATTGACATATGTATAAACCGGTGATGATATAACATTCATGAATTTTATTCTAATTATAATTCAATTCAACACAAAATAGTATTTAAGTCAATCTCACAACTAAATAATAAACAACATAACTTTAGCATAATATTGTATATTTCTTAATAATTATCAAACACAAATCCAAATTCGTCTAAATAAACTAAAGACAAACTGCAATATCATTAAAGGCCCGATTAGCAAATTTGTCCAAAATAATGTTTAAAACACAATTATTAAAACTTTTAACATTATCTAAATTCTAATATTTTGATTTTTACCTTGTAATTTAATTTATAAAAATTGAAATGAAATTTACATAGTTAATTATTATTCAATATTAAAAAAATTGATCATTTTTTAACAAACAATAATATTCTTATTCTTATATCCTTAAAATCGTGTAGAACATACTTTACTGTATGTCACAAAACTAAACTAAATTTAATTTACTTATAATATATATTTGAATTTACTTATAAAATGAATTGCATATAAATTATAATGGAAAGTAAAACACCAATTAATTAATAATACTACATTTAGATAAAAAGCCACGTGGGCATTACCTTTACAAAAGTCAAGTTTGTATTGAAGGAAAATAGTAATAGTAAAGCAGCGGAATTTCAAAATTTTCCTTAAGAGATCCTTACGAAGGGGCATGATCATGTGTTTAGGGTTTTATCTCTTGAAGCGTAGAACCCTTGAATCACGGACAAGACGATCACGAACGTTGAAGGTTGAACCGCAAAGTCTCTAACTAGTCCACACGAACAGCTTTTCTTCAATCCAAGTGCTAGCTTGTGAATAAAGAACTATGTGAGAGACATAGAATATTGAGAGAATATTAGGATTCAAGTAACCCTAATATTGTTATGAAAAATCTCTTGATTGATTTTCTCATGTGTGTAAAACTCTTTTACTAGGTCTCTATTTATAGATCTATCTTATCTTGGTCTACAAGATAAGAATTAAAACAAAAAGCCCACCATATCTTTTATTAGGGCGCACGCCCCATGAGTTATCATACTCATGTGCGTGCGCGCCCACCATTGCTTATGGTGTACCGCCTTTCATTAATTTGTGATACTTTATCACAATGCATATTTCTCTCAAGTGTACCATACCTTACGGTGTTCTCTATTTCTCACTATACTGTCCTTATGTGTGTGACCCTGTAGGTTTCCGTAACGTTGACAATAATATTAAATCAACTATTTAATATTATAAACATTGAGAGGTTTCTAGCAATACATCAATGCTACTCAAGTTACCGAATGTTTATGTGATCTTAACAAAACATTCAGTTATAATATTAGTCGTGTATAATTACCCCTTTGCCCTTATGTCTATATTGAACACAAGGCACAAACTGTGTCATCCTTGTCCAGTTCAATATTGGGCCCATAGACGTTTATCCTGTTATGTAGGATTGGCAAATTCCATCTAGGACAATACTGTTCCTCAGCATGCTTTATAAAGTACCCATCTACTGCCTTTATGATTATCCAGTTACGAACAACGTTAGATCACTGATAAAGCACTTGACTCCAAATCTAGGGTACATAGTGGTTTCAGGTCTAAGGGTGGTTTACACCATTATCACCATGAGAGTTACTTATGACACATTACATAACATTCCATGTAGTACTCTCATAGCGGGTCAATCCAATATAAATATTACACCTAATATTTATATCTATGTCAAGACTTGATAACTCCTTATCCTATGATCCATGAGATGCGATCATCACTCTATCTTCATAATAGTATTTATGCTTTAAGGTTATCCCACATCACCTTAAAGCTCGACTACGGATACTTTAAGAATAACGTCCTTATGTTTAATTTAATCTCACGATTAAGTCCCACTTAATATTAAACGGACTATTTATTCTAGGGACTTTATTACTTTGGACTCTTACAAACATAATAATGAAATGCCTCATATTATTAATAAATAAAACATTATATTATTAATAAATAATTCGATACAAGTACTTTAAAAGTATTGGCCTCTAGGGCTTCTAACAACAACACTCCCACTAGCACTAAGGCCAATTAGGCATTCTTCTAATGCCCATAGACCTAGTGTGCCCATCATGCTTCAACTGCGCAAGTGGTTTTGTCAATGGATCAGCTATGTTGTCAAGTGTAGGTACTTTGCATATTTTGACATCTCCTCTATTTATTATATCTCGAATGAGATGAAACCGCCTGAGTATGTGTTTGGATCGTTGGTGAGATCTAGGCTCCTTAGCTTGTGTGATCGCCCCATTGTTATCACAATATAGTTCAATAGGATCCACAATACTAGGGACTATGCCAAGTTCAGTTATGAACTTCTTGATCCAAACTGCTTCCTTTGCTGCATTTGATGCAGCAATATACTCAGCCTCAGTTGTAGAACCAGCAACTGTCTCTTGCTTTGAACTTTTCCAGCTTACAGCGCCACCATTTAGGCAAAACACATAACCAGATTGCGATTTAAAATCATCCTTATCGGTTTGGAAGCTAGCATCAGTATATCCAATAACCGCAAGCTCTTCCGAACCTCCATACACCAAGAATGAATCCTTAGTCCTTCTCAAGTACTTCAGGATATTCTTAACGGCTGCCCAATGGGCATCACCGGGATCAGATTGGTACCTGCTCGTTGTGCTTAAAGCATACGAGACATCTGGTCGAGTACATAACATGGCATACATAATGGATCCAATTGCAGACGCATATGGAACCTTATTCATGTGTTCCCTTTCTATTTTAGTTGAAGGGCATTGTGTCTTCGAAAGACATAGACCATGTTGCATAGGTATGAACCCTTTCTTGGAATTATGCATATTAAAGCGTTTCAGCACTTTATCTATATATGTACTCTGACTTAGGCCAAGCAGTTTCTGTGTCTATCTCTATAGATCCTAATTCCTAATATATATAGGCTGCTTCACCAAGATCTTTCATAGAAAAGCATTTCCCTAACTAAGTCTTTACTTGTTGCAAGGTAGGGATATCATTTCCAATTAGTAATATGTCATCTACATATAAAACTAAGAAAACGATCATGCTCCCACTAACCTTCCTGTAGACACAAGGTTCATCTTCATTTTTAATGAATCCATTGTAACTTGCATATCTTATGAGCTTCATTTGGAATGTCAAACCCTTCAGGTTGTGTCATATACACATCCTCAAGGAGATTTCCATTTAGGAAAGCAGTTTTGACCTCCATTTGCCATATTCCATAATCATGATATGCAGCAATAGCAAGTAAAATCCGAATAGATTTAAGCATTGCAACTGGTGAAAAGGTTTCATCATAGTCAATCTCATGAATTTGTTTATATCCTTTAGCAACCAGTCTTGCTTTATAGGTATTTACATTACCATCCATGTCAGTCTTCTTTTTGAAGACCCACTTGCATCCTATAGGACGAATTCCTATAGGAGGCTCTACCAAGTTCCAAACTTGGTTTGTGTACATGGAATCCATTTCAGATTTCATGGCTGCTAGCCACTTCTCAGATTCAGGACCAATTATGGCCTCTTTGTAGGTTACAGTCTCATCTTGATCCATGAGTAATACATCACCTTGATCAGTTATGAGATACCCATATCTCTTTGGTCCATGATGTATCCTAGTTGACCTACGCTGGATTTGTTCTACTTGAGCAAGTTGTTCTTCCACAACTTCTTGTGGTTCTTGCTCATGTTCCCCCATAGGTTCCTCATTATTTTGTGGTTCTTGAATTTCTTCAAGTTCTACATCCCTCCCACTGTTTTCTTTGGAAATAAACTCTTTTTCCAAAAAGACTCCAGATCGAGCGACAAACACTTTGCCCTCAGAAGGATTATAGAAATAATATCCTCTTGTTTCCTTAGGATATCCCACAAATAGGCATTTGTTAGATTTAGGCTCAAGTTTAGTTGTGATTTGTCGTTTCACATAAACTTCACAACCCCAAACCTTCATGTAGGACAAACGTGGTTTCTTTCCACTCCATATCTCATATGGTGTCTTATCAACCTTTTTGGATGGAATGGGTTAAGTGTATAAACTGCTGTTAATAGGGCATGTCCCCAATAGGAATTTGGAAGATCCGCATGACTCATCATTGATCACACCATGTCCAACAAGATTCGATTTCTTCTCTCAGATATACCATTCCATTTTGGTGTTCCGGGAGGAGTTGGTTGTGATACAATACCACATTCTTTTAGATGGTCTTTAAATTCTTGGCTTAAATATTCACCACCTCGATCTGATCGAAGTGTCTGAATACTCTTACCTAGTTGATTTTGCACTTCATTCTTAAATTCTTTGAACTTTTCAAAGGATTCAGATTTGTGTTTCATTAGATACACATATCCATATCTACTAAAGTCATCGGTAAATGTTATGAAGTATGAAAACCCACCTCTAACTGGTATGTTTAATGGTCCACACACATCAGTATGTATGAGTGCCAAAAGATCATTATCCCTCTCACCTATTCCGGTGAATGGGGTCTTTGTCATCTTTCCAATTAAACAAGATCTACATGTATCATATGATTCAAAATCAAAAGAATTCAAAAGTCCATCTTTATGGAGTTTGGAGATGTGTCTCTCATTTATATGGCCTAAACGACAATGCCAAAGGTAACTTGGATTCAACTCATTAGGTTTCATCCTTTTAGTATTAATGTTATAGATTGACGTTTCAAGATCAAGGACATATAGTCCATTATACATTTGAGCACTAGCATAGAATAAATCAATTAAATAAATAGAGCAACAATTGTTCTTTATTATAAATGAAAAACCAAACTTGTCCAAACAAGAAACGGAAATAATATTCCTGCTAATGGCAGGTACATAATAGCAATTCTCTAATTGAATTATTAAACCACTAGGTAAAGCTAAACTATAAGTTCCTACAGCTAAAGCAGCAACTTTTGCTCCATTGCCAACTCGTAGGTCAACTTCACCTTTCGCCAACTTTCTACTCTCCTTGAGTTCCTGCATATTAGTACAAATGTGAGAACCACATCCAGTATCTAATACCCATGATGTAGAAGTAGAAATATTAATTTCTATAACAAAAATACCTGAAGTAGAAGGAGCTACTCCTTTCTTTTTATCTTTCAGGTACTTTGAGTAATTTCTCTTCCAATGTCCGGTCTTACCGCAATAGAAACAATTGTCTTCCTTTGCTATACCTCCATGAGGTTTTAAAGCATGGGCTGTTGGTTTTGGATTGGCAACTCCCTTGCCTTTCCACTTCCCATTAGATTTCTTATGATGCTTCTTTCCATTACTGACCATCAGAATGGCTTTCCCTTCACTCTTCAGATTTTGCTCGGCAGTTCTCAACATGCCTAGCAATTCAGGAAGAGTCTTTTCCAGATCATTCATATTGTAATTTAGAATGAACTGACTAAAGCTATCCGGCAACGATTGCAAGATATATAACATCAGTTGCAAGTTCCTTATCAAGTGGGAATCCCAACCTCTCTAGGTTCCCCACATACCCAATCATCTTGAGCACATGTGGACCTACTGGGGATCCCTTGGCCAACTTGGTTTGGAAAAGGGACTTTGAAACTTCGAACCTCTCATGACGGGCTTGCTCCGCATAAAGAGTTTTCAAGTGTTCGATCATTTCAACAACATTCATGTTTTCATGTTGTTTTTGCAACTCAGAATTCATGGTAGCCAACATGAGGCAAGCAGCCTCATTAGCATCATCAACATGCTTCTTATAAGCATTTCTTTCAGCCCTAGGAGCATCAACAGCAGGCTCCTCAGGAACAGGATCCTCTATTGCATACAGCTTATTGTCATGCTTGAGGACAATCCTCAGATTACGGTGTCAATCAAGAAAATTTGAACCATTCAATTTCTCTTTGTCAAGGATGGATCGCAAAATGTTGTTTGAATTGTTTGAAGACATGGTTATCTACACAAAGAAGTGAAAATATAAATATCATATTCAATTAGGCCTTTAATTAAATATGCTCCCACTATTTTACTCAAAACAAATGACCCTCATCATTTGATTCGGAAAATCTTGTTGAAATTTTCTAGTGGGTCGAGATCCATGTTTCACTTTGTCTTAAGTTCGCGGTAGGCGAATTACACAAGACTCAGCTATTTAGGTAGGAACTCCTTCCAATTACATCTCATGCAATTCTCGAATATTTCCGTTGGGTGAATAACTCCTTATTCCAATTCATCATATGAATTATTCCCAACGCTTGCTTATAAATTTCATATAATCTTATTATATGCATTTAGTTAAGTTTGACCCAATTTTAGAAGTTGGATATTACCATTATCCCAACGCATCATACCTATATTGACAATGTGCTTCGCGGTAGGCGAACCCACACCATTCGATACCAGTCTTGATGAGTTTTAAAATTCGGAAACCAAAAACTTAATATTTTACTTTGAGGGAATTTTAATTAAGTTTGATCTCACCGGCCAGTTGATTAAAATTAAATTTATGTAATTGATCATGCCTTAATCTTGTCACGATTTGATAAAACGTGTCACAATCCAGCAAAAAACAGAATCTGCCCAAAACAGGGCCATCGTGCCACGATGACCCTCATCGTGCCACGATGGTGCTGTTTTTGGGACATTCTGTCCAGTCCCATCGTGCCACGATGACTCTCATCGTGCCACAATTTTCGCGAATTCTGGAGCAGTTTTTCATCACAAAACAACCATTGTGTTGTGTTGAACCCTAATGCAACAACTTCATACCATCAAGAATCACCATTAACGATTATTGGTTCATGAATTCAATGGATGAAAGTTAGTATATCAAATATACTCTATTTGCATCATGTTCCCTTATATCACATATAAGCCTTGATCAATTTAAATTTAATTCCTCAATTTGATCTTGTTAATTTTTAATCCAATTAAAACATGAAGACATGATATAAACAAACATCATAATCATGGTTTCGTAAGTGGCTCTGATACCACTGAAGGAAAATAGTAATAGTAAAACAGCGGAATTTCAAAATTTTCTTTAAGAGATCCTTACGAAGGGGCATGATCATGTGTTTAGTGTTTTACCTCTTGAAGCGTAGAACCCTTGAATCACGGACAAGACGATCACGAACGTTGAAGGTTGAACCGCAACGTCTCTAACTAGTCCACACGAACAACTTTTCTTCAATCCAAGTGCTAGCTTGTGAATGAAGAACTATGTGAGAGAGATAGAATATTGAGAGAATATTAGGATTCAAGTAACCCTAATATTGTTATGAAAAATCTCTTGATTGATTTTCTCATGTGTGTAAAACTCTTTTACTAGGTCTCTATTTATAGATCTTTCTTATCTTGGTGTACAACATAAGAATTAAAACAAAAAGCCCACCATATCTTTTATTAGGGCGCGCGCCCCATGAGTTATCATACTCATGTGCGCGCGCGCCCACCGTTGCTTATGGTGTACCGCCTTTCATTAATTTGTGGTACTTTATCACAATGCATATTTCTCTCAAGTGTACCGTACCTTACGGTGTTCTCTATTTTTCACTATACTGTCCTTATGTCTGTGACCCTGTAGGTTTCCGTAACATTGACAATAATATTAAATCAACTATTTAATATTATAAACATTAAGAGGTTTCTAGCAATACATCAATGCTACTCAAGTTACAGAATGTTTATGTGATCTTAACAAAACATTCAGTGATAATATTAGTCGTGTATAATTACCCCTTTGCCCTTATGTCTATATTGAACACAAGGCACAGACTGTGTCATCCTTGTCCAGTTCAATATTGGGCCCATAGACATTTATCCCGTTATGTAGGATTGGCAAATTCCATCTAGGACACTACTGTCCCTCAGCATGCTTTATAAAGTACCCATCTACTGCCTTTATGATTATCCAGTTACGGACAATGTTAGATCAGTGATAAAGCACTTGACTCCACATCTAGGGTACATAGTGGTTTTAGGTCTAAGGATGGTTTACACCATTATCACCATGAGAGTTACTTATGACACATTACATAACATTCCAACTAGTACTCTCATAGCGGGTCAATCCAATATAAATATTACTCCTAATATTTATATCTATGTCAAGTCTTGATAACTCCTTATCCTATGATCCATGAGATGCGATCATCAGTCTATCTTCATAATAGTCTTTATGCTTTAGGGTTATCCGACATCACCTTAAAGCTCGACTATGGATACTTTAAGAATAACATCCTTATGTTTAATTTAATCTCACGATTAAGTCACACTTAATATTAAAAGGACTATTTATTCTAGGGACTTTATTTCTTTGGACTGTTACAAATATAATAAAGAAATGCCTCATATTATTAATAAATAAAACATTATATTATTAATAAATAATTCGATACAAGTACTTTAAAAGTATTGGCCTTTAGGGCTTCTAACAACAACATGTATGACATTGGTCTAAGACATAAATTTAGCACACATAATCTTAAATAAAGGCCCACTGTCACTGGGCTAAGACATAAACTAAATGGTACACCTAAACCTAATTAAAGACCCACTGTCACTGGGCTTCAACACTACAACTTAAGAAAAAACAGACTAAACACAAAGAAATGCATCATCAGAAATTACAGACCAACTCCCCTAGGCCTTTAAACATAACAATTTTTTTATCATCAAAAGATCCCACAAAAAGTTCACATAATATAACCATCTTGTCCAAAACATTAATCCACTACATCTTCTCAATCTTAATGGCCCTCTTCAACAGCTTGATTGGAGCATTGTCATCTTCATCTTCATGTTGAGGTAAAACTCTGTTAACTGCATTGCTAGCAGTTGGACCTGGTGTAACTCTCTTAACTGCACTGCTAGCACATTAAAACAACTTGATTGGAGCATTGTCATCTCCATCTTCATGTTGAGGTGAAATTCTCTTAACTGCATTGCTAGCAGTTGATGGACCTGGTGAAACTTTCTTAATTGCAGTTTTGCTAATAGTTGATGGATCTGCACTTCCAGATGATACAGTGTGTTTGGAAGAAACAGTTTTTAAATCATCATCAGCAAGATTGCCAACAGCATCAGAAAACTTTTTCATTAAATCTTGAGACAGGCCAACAGGTGTTCCCTCAACATTGAGTTTCCTAAGCTAGTATTGCTAGACAAACTTTCAAAGTTCTGCCAATAAATATATGTAATAAGTTAACCAGAACTAATATCTTATGGTTAAAATACTCCATTATTTAATCTATTTGCTATTAAAATTACCTCAGATAGGACATCCCTTGAACAACCAACTAAAACATCTTTCCCTTTACCAACCACAATACTCAAAGATCCAATCTCCTACATTAAAAATGCAATTTTCGTTACACTTAATATTGCAGAAATTTCATCTATACCACAAAAAATATGTTAAACTTAAGCATACATTGCCTTTCAAAGTAACTTACATTCCTTGTTTTACGAATTAGTGCAAATCTTTCTAACCCTAAAAGATTGCTCAAATCTTTGACTAAACACAGGTTTGGTCTCAACCTTAAACAACCAAGTGTTGTCAACTAACCCACCAATTTATGGAGGCATAACTCCAACCCCACCAGCCTACAACACAAACATACCACCAACATATGAAGTTTATTAATATTTGAAATAAAGAGAATATAATCACATTTAATTGATTTAGATTTGTAGAAACATACCCTTTCCACTCCCTCAAGCATATCAGCACATGTCATATTGCAAAGCAAACTCGCATATTTGTCAAAAATGACAAAAGTAGCTGAATCAGAGTGGTCCATAACTCTCACCTTGATACAATACCTTGTTTAAATTATAGAAGGGGAAATTATTATTATTATTATTATTATTATTATTATTGAAATTTCTGGTATACTCAGGAAAGATGTGCGATATGATGTGCGCACATTAACTAAACTTGCAGAACAAGTAATAAAGTAACAAGTAATAAAAACAGTAAATAACACAGGAGAATTGTTAACCCAGTTCTGCCCAACGTCCTAATCTGGGGGCATACCAAGCCAGGGAGGAAATCCACTAGTGTAATCCTATTCTTAAGTTATCCGGCTTACACCTCGGTTTACAACTTAAGAACTCGTCAATACCCGTGCTATATTTCTACCTAGGTACCCCATAGGTAAGAGAAACCCATCTCACTCCCAATCTAAACACAGACCAGTGTTATCTATGAAAAACAACAATCAAAGATTTAGAGAACACTCCCCAAACAATAATACACTACTCGTACTTCAAAGCTTAGAGTAATGAACAATATTCCTTGCTTAAAAGCTTCGGATTACAACTCAATAAACTCAGTCCTTATACAAGCATCAAGACAATACTTTGCAAAGACTCACAAATAACAACGAACATAAGACTTAAATCCTAAATACTATATTCTTCAATGTAGCTTGAATGATCTCTGGTTTAGTCTTCACAACTCAGTAAAACAAACCTTCTCTATGATTTAATAATCAATGGCAGCAACCAGAGAAGTAAATATAGCACAAGGCTTAACAATGAAACCCTAAAACTCTAAAAGACTCTTTTTGTAAAATATTGGCTTCGGTGATCTTTTAGGTTTTGCATCCATGAATATATAGCTTCAGCAAGAACGTGTTTTGCAAGTAACATGTGCTTCAGAGTACAGATGGTCCAAAAGAAACCTAGCAAATATATTTTAGAACCATATAATATATTTCCATAAATAGAGAAAATAGAGAAATATATTTTTCAAATCAATCAGGGCAAAACGCCACTTCCTGAAGGTTCTAGATGAAAAGGCGAGACTTTCTGCACAATTAATGAAGATAAAACCAAACCAAATCTTCAAAAAGGTCTCGCTCAAAAATATGCGTGCGTCATCAACAATGTGGTCACATTTTCTTCCACATCATGTTTTATCAAAAATGAAGTCAACACAAAAACACCAACAATCTCCCCCTTTGGCAAATTTTTGGCTAAAACAATCTTGGACCAGATATCAATACCAGAGAGATAAAAGTGACACACTCCTTCATATTAATCAGAGAACAACAACTTGAAGGAGGACAATTAACAATTCACATAGTGGATTCCTTAGAAATACTTATCATTTAAATCTTCAACAATAAACATCAGATAAGTCTTCAACATCATAGGCATACAGCAGCGGATAATAAACAGCCTCACACAAGAAAAACAGAGGATAGAGAGATCCTCACATCAGTGTTTGAGAAAACACACATATAGCTTGACATGCTAAGAGTAGCACACATGCATGCAAGCATACAATCAACAATTAACAACTAACACAATAAGAGACAGAGAACTCCCCCTTAGTAACAGCTTCATGTGAGTAACACTCCCCCTCAATATCATCTTCATATAAAATCAACATGGAGAATGAATTTTCTTCCCATCAAATCATGCATACTACTTCAGATCATGCAGACAATTAATAACTCACAAATAACCTAGTGACACCCACAATGTGTCAACATCTTCATGCACATCATGCAGACAATCAACAACTAACATAGAACACATATCATGGCATAACATCTTCAGATCTTCATAGCTCACATAGATAAGGTAGGAAGTAGAGACAGTAGTGGAGACAAATAACAATTCTCATCAGATCAGCAGCAAAGCAACAACTAATAACCAACAAATAACATCAACTAACTTCTCCCCCTTTTTAGACATAAAATTTTGCCAAACAAATCATACCACATAATAAGTCTTCAGAATCAAAGAGAGAACAGATAAGCTAGCAGATTTGCATAGCATAAAAATCATAGGAGATAATAAAGTGCATGCATCAGATCAAGAGAGCACAGATAGTGCATAAAAGTGCAGAATATTCAGATATTACAGACCATAGGCACATGATAGTGCTGACCTTAGATAAACCATCCAATGAAGGAATCAATAACCACATCAACAACAGTTTTAGTGGGTACATGCTCATGATTAGAATCAACAACCTTGGTAGGTAACATATTTGCACTTTCAACAACAACATTAAAACTAGGTTTTCCTAAAGTTTCATCAGATCTAGATTTTACTAATGACCAAGTTTCAGTAACAAACGTACCAAATGTGTCAACATTTGACACTACATCCCCTTTGACATTTGGTTCAACAGTTTTAGGGTTAAAATGGTCAAGAGATGGAATTTTCATAATGTGGGGTTTCTTGACCGCAATAGGAGAATCATTATCTCCAATAGTACCAAAAACTATATTAATTGGCGTGGAGAGAGAATTACTTACAGGCACATATGTTCCTTTCTTCACAGTAGAAGTTTTAGTCTTTGATGGCAAATGCAGGAACAGTGGCAATGGGAGTTGCTTTGGTGATTAGAGTAGAGGAACCCTTTTTGGGTTTCCATTCTTTCATATGTTGAACATTCTTAGTACTGAGGATATCCATACAATTTGTAACAATATGGTCTTATGTGACCAGATCTACCACAATAGTGACATCTCCAAGATGATTTCTTTTTGTTTCTTGGTTGGGGTTTCAAATGTGGGATAGGATGTGGACACTTGTTATCCAACATTACAAACTCAGTTTTCTTTTTAGAAGGAACAAACTTCTTAGCTAGAGTTTTGATTTCTTGGTTCTTTGTTCCAGAATCAAATCCTATTCCTTTCATATTTCCAGATGTCTTCCCAACTTGTAGTATTTCATCTAACACATTAGAACTACTATTCATCATTCTGACCTGCTTTTTCATGTTCTCCAATTGAGAGGTCAGTTGCCCCACTTCTTCATTTAATTTGGAGATTTGAGAAAGGTGATCATTTCTTTCTGTTTTCATCTGATTGATGATCTTATTGCTCTTATATAGCTTTCTGTAAGTTTCGTTAGCCTCAAAGCATAGTTCTTTAAAACTAGAGGCTAGTACTTCATAGGTTACCTCTCCATCACTTGAGTCTTCATCACAAGATTCTGTACCACATGATTTTGTGTCAGACATACATACACCTGTCAATGCCGTCACTTGTTGTGCTGTTTCATCATTACATTGTCCTTCACATAAACCAATGTTGGATGATATATTCTTGACATTTGAACTTGACTTTTTATTCATCATCTCCAAGACCTTATTAGATTCTCTACCAAGATGCACAATTGCATCTAAAATACTTTTATTACTCTCCATTTCACATTGAACATCTTCCTCATCAGTGTTAGAAGCAAAAGCTAAATTTTTGTGCTTCTTTTTAAATCTATCATTGATAGCTAATTCAAAGGTTTGAAGAGATCCAATTAACTCATTTACTTTCATGCTGGAGATATCTTGAGCTTCTTCAATAGCTGTAACCTTCATATCAAATTTCTTAGGAAGTGACCTAAGAATCTTCCTAACAAGTTTTTCTTCTGATATTGTTTCTCCCAATGAATCAAATGAATTTGCAAAGTCAAGTACATTCATATGAAAATCATAAATACTTTCATATTCTTTCATTCTGAGATTCTCAAATTTAGTGGTAACAGTTGAAGCCTTGACATTTTTACCTTAGATGTCCCTTCAAGAGTGGTTTTAAGAATCTCCCATGCATCTTTGGCCACAGTACATTTCTTTATTAATCTAAACATATTCTTGTCAACACCTTTGAACAAAGCATTCAAAGCTTTGGAATTTTCATGAGCAAGTCTATCTTCATCTTTAGACCAATCCTCTGGTGGCTTTAATTCAGTTGTGTCGTTCCCATCTTTGTCCTTCAACACAGGGTGTTTCTAACCTTTAATAACTGATTTCCATGTTTTGCCATTTAGAGATTTTAGAAAAACCAGCATACTCGGCTTCCAGTAATCATAGTTAGTGCCATACAAAAGAGGTGGTATGGTAATAGATCCTCCTGCCATATCCATAGTACCAGGAAATTTCTTCCCTTGATCTCACCCTTTTAAAACCAGAACAGGTAGAGTGACTTGCTCTGATACCAATTGAAATTTCTGGTATACTCAGGAAAGATGTGCGGTATGATGTGCGCACATTAACTAAACTTGCAGAACAAGTAATAAAGTAACAAGTAATAAAAACAGTAAATAACACAGGAGAATTGTTAACCCAGTTCTGCCCAACGTCCTAATCTGGGGGCATACCAAGCCAGGGAGGAAATCCACTAGTGTAATCCTATTCTTAAGTTATCCGGCTTACACCTCGGTTTACAACTTAAGAACTCGTCAATACCCGTGCTATATTTCTACCTAGGTACCCCATAGGTAAGAGAAACCCATCTCACTCCCAATCTAAACACAGACAAGTGTTATCTATGAAAAACAACAATCAAAGATTTAGAGAACACTCCCCAAACAATAATACACTACTCGTACTTCAAAGCTTAGAGTAATGAACAATATTCCTTGCTTAAAAGCTTCGGATTACAACTCAATAAACTCAGTCCTTATGCAAGCATCAAGACAATACTTTGCAAAGGCTCACAAATAACAACGAACATAAGACTTAAACCCTAAATACTATATTCTTCAATGACAGCTTGAATGATCTCTTGTTTAGTCTTCACAACTCAGTAAAACAAACCTTCTCTATGATTTAATAATCAATGGCAGCAACTAGAGAGGTAAATAAAGCACAAGGCTTAACAACGAAACCCTAAATCTCTAAAAGACTCTTTTTGTAAAATAGTGGCTTCGGTGATCTTTTAGGTTTTGCATCCATCAATATATAGCTTCAGCAAGAACGTGTTTTGCAAGTAACATGGGCTTCAGAGTACAGATGGTCCAAAAGAAACCTAGCAAATATATTTTAGAACCATATAATATATTTCCATAAATAGAGAAAATAGAGAAATATATTTTTCAAATCAATCAGAGCAAAATGCCACTTCCTGAAGGTTCTAGATGAAAAGGCGAGACTTTCTGCACAATTAATGAAGATAAAACCAAACCAAATCTTCAAAAAGATCTCGCTCAAAAATATGCGTGCGTCATCAACAATGTGGTCACATTTTCTTCCACATCATGTTTTACCAAAAATGAAACCAACACAAAAACACCAACAATTATTTATTATTTATTAATACATTCATTCAAATTCAAAGACAATAGATTTATACAATACATGGTGAAAATAAATCTATTAATACTTCCATAGTTTAGTTTAAATGGATATAAGTATACATTAATAAATTTACCTAGGGAAGACCCTCACAACATGCTTGTCGCATTTCTCACAAAAAAACATGTTCGAATCGAGAACGACATCCTTACCACATACACATGCAGTATACCAAAAACTATCCGGATTCAAAATCTTTTTCACAGTCCCAAGAACCAAATACAAATATTCCTATACAAAAATAAAACAAAGATTTTATACTATCGGAATAGATAAATAACATAACATATAAATTTGTATAAAGTAAATAAAACTCTTACAATGGTAGCATCTTTTAGCCCTTCCAAAGTAAATCTTGGTGTATTGTACAAAAATTCTGCAGTAGGTGAAACTCTAGACTCAACATTTAGTTGAGTTAAAGTCATTGGTGAAGGATTATCAAGAATTTCCGGAAGGCTAGAGACAAACATATCGATTAGTTAAATTAAAATTAAAATTAATACCACACCTTGCTCTCATACTAACAGCTTCTTGACATGAAGGGTTAAAGAGCAAAACAGTGGAGTTCATACAATTTTGGATGTGGATCTTGTCTACAAAGGCCATATCAATAACTTCAGGATCAAGATGAAATAAGGACAAATTAGCATTAAAACAAATGAAAAAAACAAAACATTGGTTATGTATATAACCTTGAAACGTTTTTGCCTTTGCAAACTGGACAATGATAACAACATTTTGAACATCTCCAGCACCAATAAAAGAATTGAGTTCATCAACATATGGTCCAAACAAAGTGCATTGAATTTTGTGACTTATGAAATCAAGAAGAAAAAAAAATTCAACTTAGTTGACATGTTTTAAATAAACTGTTAAAACTAATACTAATACTAAGTTTAAACAAATCTATACCCATCAGCCTCTAATGCAACCACATTTAGCTTAGTCGTGGTTCAGTTCTGACTGGTTATTTCCCGCTCGCAACCGACACTAGTCAAAGTTCCAACAACATCTATTATATCATTTGAAAACAAAATAAATTAATTATTCTTTCAAAGTCAAAATTCAAATAAATATAACTACGAATTAAACTCACCAACTAAAAAATCAGTGTCATATCCACCCCTACAATATCAGCAATATGAACAAAATTAAATGGAGAAATCCCGATCTCATAGTTAGAAAACCTTTGAACCAAAGTATTAAACTGAAAATTCAGTTTATAAGGGTGATGAGTTATTCTGTATGCTCCACCATTAGTTGCAACCCCCAGATTTTCAAAGCTATAAACTTTTCCCTCAATAATTTCATTCTTAAACTTGTAAATATGATTTTTCTTAATAGTTGCATGAATTCTTCAGCCCTCATAATCCATTAAAACCATTTCAATCAAAAATGGTAAGGTATTTCGATTAAAATCAGAAACTTGCCATAGATGGATGACTTTTGCCTTAAAATTCCAACTTCCTTTTTCAGATTTAATTTCTGAAATACTTGAAAATTGAGGAACATTGGCAAGTGTCAAAGCCATCTTAAGATTGCTAGTTTTGATTTCAAAAAGACTTTGTTTTTTCAAAAAGATTTCAAACTTAAATCAAATCAAAATTCTAACAAACAAAGAGAAAATAGAGAAAGGATAGCAAAGTTGTTTGCTGTGGTGCAATTATCTGAAAACTCAAACATCCCTTTATATAGGGAAATTTGAAACCCTAGTTTCAATTAAAAATTGAAGTAAACTGTGAAAATTGAAGGCGGGAGATTATGAATTTCAAAATTACCTTTGACCTCTGAAAATCTTGGCTGGCATGTTTGAATAATCCATTGTATACTCAGAATTGCTTTGTTTCACGATTGATTGAAATGGCAAGTTTTACATATTGGGGAAGGGTTAAAGTAAAACAAAGAAATTGAAATACAAATTAGAGATTGTGTTGGGAGAAGGGTTTGAATAGATGTGAGGGTTAGGGTTGAAAACAGACCCGTGAGCTCTGATGAAAAGAGAGAGTTTCATGAAGTTGTATGAGGGTGTTGTTTTTGAAGAATGAAAAGTAAGAAGTTTAGCCAAAAGAAGGAAAGTATTTGACCCTAAATTTATGTGACGGTAAATTAGTCTTGCAAGTTTGTTTTGTTTTTTGTACGCTGTGTGTGAGATGGGTGGGCTGGACTCATGAAAATATGAGCCATTACAGCATTTAATCATAACAAAGGATTTTAATTGGTCTAATTCAAATGGTATGCTATAAGAAGTAAAGTTTTGTTTTTTAATGAACTTGTGAATTCTTAAGCTTATGATTTAGAAGTTGACACCTGTTTATTTTTGCCATTAAGATGGTTTTCACTTGTGTAGTTGGAGGATTTGAGCTTCTTGAGTTTCTAAAATCAAAATGTTTTTTACTAACTATAATGCATAAATAGAATCTCATTAGTGTATTTATTTGATAATGAAAAATTAGGGTGCATAATTATGATTTTTTTCATATTAGGATGATAGGATTCAAGTATTGGTCTGCAGCGATCATACACCTAAGTGGAAAGAAAAGATCAAAGAAAATATGACATGCATCATCAATAATGGAAACTATGTGATCACCGGAAGAAATTTGTATTTTTGAGTGGTACAACTATGAAATCGATTGACATCGATAATATACCGCCTAAACTATATTTCTTTAAGGATTTTGCTGAAATCTTTCAAGGCAACTGCAAACTAGAGAGACTTGAAGGTCATGACTCAACCCAAATTTTTTATCTTACATCTTTCATATGTTATTTTGTATTCATATATTTATGTTTATGCTACAGATATAATTGGTGTAGTCGATGAAATAGTTAGTGTCCAAACAATATTAATGATGTAATGTGTTTTATTATAACTTGAGTTTGAATTGTCTTTATAGGGGTAATATTATCAATTGTAGTCTATGGGAAAGTTATGGATCTAAGTTCCTAGACTATTACAATGATGGTCAAAATTCTGGAGCAATAGTCATTGTTCTCACACATGCAATGATAAATGATTCCAAAGGTTTTCTTAAATTCTTAGCGTTGTTTGCTCTCATCATTTGAAGTCTCTCTTAGTTTTTATGTTGTTAGCAATTTTTTAGTATTATCTATGTGACATTGATTAACCATGGTAGCAACTGTTGGAGTAAGCCCTAAGAGCCAATCTATTTTATAGTATTTGCTTTAAGAGTTTAAATGTATACAAAGGCATTTATTTCATTGTGTTTGTAAGAGTTCAAAATAATGAAATCCCTAGAATAAATAGTCCGTTTAATATTAAGTGTGACTTAATCATGAGACTAAATTAAACATAAGGACACTATTCTTAAAAGTATCTGTAGTCGAGCTTTAAGGTGAAATTGGGATAACCTTAAAGCATAAAGACTATTATGAAGATAGACTGATGATCTCATCTCATGGATCATAGGATAAGGAGTTATCAAGTCTTGACATAAGTATAAAATATTAGGAGTAATATTTATACTGGATTGACCCGCCATAAGAGGACTACATGCCGAGTTATGCAAAGTGTCATAAGTCACTCTTATAACGATAATGGTGTAAACCGCCCTTAGACCTGAAACCACCCTTGTACCCTAGATGTGGAGTTGAGTACTTTGTTACTGATCTAACGTTGTCCGTAACAGGATGATCATAAAGGCAGTTAATGGGTACTTCACAAAGCATGCTGTGGGGCAGCGGTGTCCTACATGGAATTTGCCAATCCTGCATAACAGGATAAATGTCATGGGCCCAATATTGAACTGGACAAAGATGACATCAAGTATGCTTTGTGTTCAATATAGACATAAGGGGCAAAGGGGTAATTGTACACACACGTATCATAGTTAAAGGTTATGTTTAGATCACATGTAATTTCTCATGACTTGGGTAGCAATGATGTGTTGCTAGATACCGCTCATTGTTTATTATATTAAAAGGAAATTTAATATAATTGCCAACGTCATGGAAACCTACAGGGTCACACACATAAGGACAGTCTAATATTGAGATAATTAAGGAACACCGTAAGGTACGGTAGGTATGCAAAGTGATAAGGGTATCACGGTAATTAAACAAACAAGATGCACCGTAGTGTACGGTGGGCGCGCGCGCACATGAGCATGTACACTCATGTGGGGGGCGCGCGCCCTAGGATATCTTTTAGGAGATTTTTGTTTGTTTGTTTTATTTTTGTCCAAGATAAAAGATTTGTCTTGTTACACAAGACAAATATATCTATATATAGAGAACTCTTGGCAAAAAGAAAAACACACAAAAATAGCATAAGAAATATTTTAGAGTTGGAAACCCTAAAATAATTCCTCTCTCAATATTCTTAGAAGCCTTCATACTTAAGGGCTAGCACTCTTTTGAAGGTGACTGTTCGTGTGGACTAGCTAGAGGCGTCGGTGATCTTCATCAACGCTCGTGATCTTTTCTAGTTCGTGGCTTCGAAGGGTTCTGTTCTACAAAAGGTAACAAATCCTAAACACATATCATGCTCATTCGTAAGGATCAACAAAGGAAAATTTTTGAAATTCCGCTGCTTTACTATGCTAATTTTCCTTCAGCAACTTCACTATAGTTTCTAATGGATGGAATGGTTCAAAATTGTTGATTAATGAAGATATCCCTGAGATCCAACAATTTATGTCAGAGTATGATACATCTAACTTTAATGCCAACTTTAATTACTATTGTGAATTACAATTTGTATTCATTTCTTACCATATTATTTTGCTATATGTTACCTAAATCTGAACAGAATGAGAAGCCAACTCAATCAAGTCAATCGTTGTCTCATTGGTCATGTGGTTCACAGTATACACCTCTTGAAAAGTTTATGTCTAATGCGATATGTATGCCCTTAAAAGACTTTTGCAAACTCGCAAAGGTATACATTTAGACTTGGTAAACTAAATGTTGATATTAAAGTACTATTATTATGCAAAATGACTTATTTCATCTTTGGATTGCCATTAGAATATTGTTTGCATTATTGTTGCCACCACAATGAAGTTTGCAGTTTCAAAATATGGTTGGTTCTACTTTGGTTGCACTAAATGTACTCTTAAAGAAGTTGATCCCACAAAATCGTATGAGTGTGGATGTAGAGAAAAAGTGAAAGAGCCTATTCCAAGGTTAACTGATTTTCTAGGATTTACAAATCTTATCATTTTATGAAGTTCACATTCACACTTCTATCCGTAAAATAAAACAGGTACAGGATTGAGATACATGTCAACTATGGTGGCGCAAAGTCTAAATTTACTTTTTGGGATAGTGAATGTGCTGCTATTATTGGCAAGAAAGCCAATAAAATGCGTAAAATAATAATGGAGGTAACATCTACTTGAACATTAATTCATTTAAGTTAATATATTTAACATATTGAATGTAAAAACATATTTTAATCTCTTGGTTTGTCTATATATGGTATTATTTAGGAAGGAGAAGGTGATCCTATGGTTTATCCTAATGATCTTGATAAGTTGTTGAATAAAGAAAATGGCATGTAGAGTAAACGTTCAAACAGATTTCAAGTCAGCATATGTCTACAAGTTGTCATTGGATGAGACATTTATTAAGAAAATTGAAAGTGAATTGAATATTGAAGAGGTATTATAGGATGAAAACTAAATTGACGATTTGATTTATAATATATAATAATTGATTCTTAACATCTATTTGATTTTTATAATATTTGTAGAATCATTCTCAATGGTATAATATTGCTATTGATATTGATGCATAATATAAATGCTAATATTTAGCGAACAATGATTTGATGAAATACCTTGATTTAAAGGTGAAAGAGGCATCATGTTTGCCTTCCTCTTTGAAATTAAATAATTTCTGACATTAATGTTGTTGGGATTGATATCCATTGGTTCAATATTTTCTGTCAATGAGCAAAAATAAAGTATATAAAAGTTGAAAGATTTAAGATTGTACTTGAAATATCTAACTACCATGTCTAAGACCTTAAGTTCAATGTCAAAAAAAAATTTCCACCATTTGCACTACGATATATTGATACTATACATGTAAACATGATGAACATACCTGACATAATTAAAAAGACTATATCCTACTATACCTACCAAACATCTTTTTTATAGACATATCCTTTAGTTATAAATTCAAGAGGCATGTCAACTTAAAAAATAGGAACAAAGTAGACCAAAATAAAATTACCATTTCCAAAAACAAAACAAATCTGAAAGCTCCAAACATTTTAAAAAAGCTTATTCATTTGAAACAACAAAATGAGTATGATAATAAAATCATGCCGTTATCATATTGAAACATGTTATGATTTTTTTTCCCTTGTTAAGGTTGCTGATAGAAAACATGTATATATGATGAACAATTGAAGGGAAAAATGTTGATAAAAAATTACAAACCAGAGGATGAAGCTCTTGGACCCTTTCTCATTGCATGCTTTCTTTTAAATCTTGCCATTTTTTCTTTTGAAATCTACATCTTGTAACCTTGATAATTTTCTCAAATCCTAACCTTTATAATCCTTAGTCACACATGATCTTAAATATTTTTCTATTATAATATAATTTTTATGGAAAATGCTTTGTTTTGAGGGGGAAGATGAAGTTGAAAATGAATTATTCTTATGTTGAGATATTACTTTTTGTTCATTGTGTCATTGAACAAACCAAAGATAGCAAGACATTTTAAGTTTGAACCAAAGAAAAAAGCTCCAAATAATGGTCAACTTATTTGAGTGCCTATATTAGTTTGATTGTGATATGTCATTGCAAAAATATATTTTACTAGAGAAACAAACAAAATCTCATGCCCAATAAATGGTATTGTCTCTATCAAACTTCAATAGTCTAGAAAAAAATGCAGAAGTCTACTTAGTAATGTAAAAGCCTACTTTTTTTGATAAAAAACCTACTTTGTAGATTGGGTAATAGAATATGGTATTGTCTTTGTCTATTGCTTTAACAATTTCGGCCTAAGTGTCTAACAATTATTTTAAAAATGAAAATTACTACAATTGTACAAATTGTGCTATAAATTAAAATCATGCTTTCAAACTAACTAATATAATAATGTGTAGAAAATTTATGAATACTATCCACTCATATATAATTGACATATGTATAAACCGGTGATGATATAACATTCATGAATTTTATTCTAATTATAATTCAATTCAACACAAAATAGTATTTAAGTCAATCTCACAACTAAATAATAAACAACATAACTTTAGCATAATATTGTATATTTCTTAATAATTATCAAACACAAATCCAAATTCGTCTAAATAAACTAAAGACAAACTGCAATATCATTAAAGGCCCGATTAGCAAATTTGTCCAAAATAATGTTTAAAACACAATTATTAAAACTTTTAACATTATCTAAATTCTAATATTTTGATTTTTACCTTGTAATTTAATTTATAAAAATTGAAATGAAATTTACATAGTTAATTATTATTCAATATTAAAAAAATTGATCATTTTTTAACAAACAATAATATTCTTATTCTTATATCCTTAAAATCGTGTAGAACATACTTTACTGTATGTCACAAAACTAAACTAAATTTAATTTACTTATAATATATATTTGAATTTACTTATAAAATGAATTGCATATAAATTATAATGGAAAGTAAAACACCAATTAATTAATAATACTACATTTAGATAAAAAGCCACGTGGGCATTACCTTTACAAAAGTCAAGTTTGTATTGAAGGAAAATAGTAATAGTAAAGCAGCGGAATTTCAAAATTTTCCTTAAGAGATCCTTACGAAGGGGCATGATCATGTGTTTAGGGTTTTATCTCTTGAAGCGTAGAACCCTTGAATCACGGACAAGACGATCACGAACGTTGAAGGTTGAACCGCAAAGTCTCTAACTAGTCCACACGAACAGCTTTTCTTCAATCCAAGTGCTAGCTTGTGAATAAAGAACTATGTGAGAGACATAGAATATTGAGAGAATATTAGGATTCAAGTAACCCTAATATTGTTATGAAAAATCTCTTGATTGATTTTCTCATGTGTGTAAAACTCTTTTACTAGGTCTCTATTTATAGATCTATCTTATCTTGGTCTACAAGATAAGAATTAAAACAAAAAGCCCACCATATCTTTTATTAGGGCGCACGCCCCATGAGTTATCATACTCATGTGCGTGCGCGCCCACCATTGCTTATGGTGTACCGCCTTTCATTAATTTGTGATACTTTATCACAATGCATATTTCTCTCAAGTGTACCATACCTTACGGTGTTCTCTATTTCTCTCAAGTAATATGATCATTTTCTTACTACGGATTTGATCTTTGCAGCAATCTATGTCTGCGTGTGGAGAAAATGATCCTGAATATACCAGTGCAATAACTCCAGCCAAAAGAGGAAAAGGTGAAGATGCTGACTGTGATTTATTGGGAACAACTCAACTCTCAGAAACCAAACCAAGCAAACAAGTAAAGATTGAACCCAATAATTGAAGAGAACTAGAAGTGACATATTGGAGATGGAACTGTTTGGTAGGAATTTTTGAATCGATACTTAATTAGGCAGTTTTAAAATGTTGGACAAGTTATTTTAGTTTGGTTATTTTGCAGTAGGTTATGAATGTATGCTATATTGTAATGTTTTGGATAATATGTGTCTGCCAAATTTGTTGTCCAATATATTTGAAACATGGTTTTAATTGAATGGTGTTTAGTGTGTTAGAAGTATTTGTTAATAGTCCAGAGTTTGATAAACTCATAGAGGCTAATTGTTGCTATGTTGATTTAGTTATAAATAAGATGTGTATGCTAATGTTGGTTTAGTTATGGATTCACAAAGATTATATGTATGGCATGTATCGTATAGACAAGAGGCCACATGCAAATAATGCTAAGTCTAACAAAAGGCTACCTGCATAATATAGCAGAGAAGTAAAATCTAATCAAGTAAGTCTAACAAATGTTGCAAAATACACACATATAGAATTTTAATCAAATGTCATTTAGTCACAAAAAAAAACGCTGGTATATATGAGGAGCATGCTATTGCTGATACTTGATTGATTAGATAGCCTTTATTGCTGATACTTGAGCTATCATACAATGGTGGTGTTGAATTTGATATTCCTATTTGGATCACTTTAGTTTGACTGGTAGGATTGGAGTGTCAATTGAACCTGAATATGTGATATACTATATACTATGATCTATGAAGTATCAATAAAATGATATATTTTTCGAATTAGGCATGTCTCGGTGTGGAATATGTGTCGGCATTGATGCTGAGTTGAGACTAACACATATGATTACATTGAATTAGATCATTTTATTGAATTATTATTAGTGGCAACATGTTGGTGTTCGTGTTGTGTCTAATGTCCTATATGTGTGCTTCATTGGTCATGTCATGGTGTTTTTGTTTTCACAGTGAAATTAGAAATAAATAAGTAAACTTCAATTGTGATAAATAACCAACACCTCAACCAATTAGAAAACACAGCAGTAAAGATTCCAATTATTAAAAACTCTCTCAATTCAAATTGAAAATCAAATCCATGACATTAATGGCATGAATAACTATCCTATCAATAACAACTAACAACATGCAAAACAATCCAAGCTCTAATAAACTTACAAAAAATTAAGCTTCCTTTATCTTTTTCCTGTGAGAAAAAAAAAACTTATTTTGTGACCTATTATATGCATGTTTTTTAAACTAGGTAGATTAAATTTTACACTGATAATTAAAAGCACTAAAATGTGTATTATGCAGAATCCATAAATTACTTACTCCATCCGGACTTAAATATAAGCAAAAGTGAAAATATATTTAGTCAAAGTAGAAAACAAGTAGAAAAGGAGGAATAGGAAAACACACATGTTGTAGGTATAGATAGTTAATTGATGCATGCCACACTAATAATTAAAAACACTAAAATGTGTATTATGCAGATGCATAATACATAGATTGCTTGCTGCTTAAGTAGAAAAGGAGGAATAAGAAAGGACATGTGTTGTAGGTATAGACAGCTAATTAATGCATGCCACACCCAATAGATTTTCGTATAGGTATTTTCAAGTTGATTTAGTGATTTCCTATGCATGGCAGCTAATAGTTATCATTATTTACACACACAACACATAACCTATGAGCTAGGTAATTATTATAGCCTCTAATTAGGATCAATAATTGAAATAGATTTAAATAATATATCAGATCATAAAAAATTAAATTTTCATGCCAAGTATCATATTTTCTGTACTCTTTTTTTTTTTTGTGAAGAGAAAGAAGAGTTTGATCAAGTCTAGTTCTAATCTGTTGCAGCATCTAACAAGAGTGAGGTATGTCAAATCATTAATTTTTCTCTTATATGCTTTTCCAAATGCGTAAACATTCATCATTTCATATTACACATTTTAAATCAGTTTCTATCATGGTATCAAAATCTATCAGAGTATTGTGTTCTATAATTTCTACCAATAAATTATAGGTTGTCTACTATTATTGTTTTTTGAATGTCAAGTAGCAGTTTGTATCTTGTCGTTTAATATAGGATATTATAGCATATTGGATTGTTAGCTGTAATGATATAAATTTATGCAGTCAAGAACAAAAGATTTGAGGCATATCAAGTAATAACAGCATAAACATATTAGTGTGTCCATGAAATGGATCGACAACAAGATAAAGAGCATACTCTTTTTACAAGTATGGCAAGGAAGAAAAGGGCGGCAAAATCTAGGCTCAACAGAAAGAATATACTTCAACAGAAGAAAGCAAAAAGATTAAAAACAACACCGAACGAAAATACACCATCCTTGATTAGAACAATGCCCAAAGAAGTTTAAACCTTCGGATCGCCATCAGCGGAGATTTCTCCTAACGTACCAACTCATGAGAATCACAATAGTTAAGCATCTTTTCATAGCCATGTTGCTACAAGTTCTGTTCAACATACTCAACATAAGTCATCCTCAAACACTGAACCTGATACAAGGCAAAATTTCGGCGCAAAAAATAAATCATTTAGTCATATCAACAATTTGGGAGTCAATTTAGCTAAAAGGTTTGACAACACACTAGCTAATACAACTCCAACATCATCAAACACAAACTCATTGCCAGTATGTGAACCAAATTCATTATTTGATGATGATAGTGAAGATCATAATCTTTACGATGACTCGGAAGGTATCAATTTTACATAACTATTTTTTGTTTTTATTTAGATTGCCTAACTTATTGTCAAAATTATTTATGATTCTACATGTTATAGGTTTCAGTTCAGACACCAATACAAGCTTGGATGAAGAAGAATTTTTCAATCCAACAGAAAATACTCAATAAGGGCAAATTGGTTAAGGTATCATATCTATACTCAACAGAAAAATTCTTTTTTGTCAATTATTACAAGTAAGTTGATGTGTAAAAATTAATTTTTTATATGCTTCTTTTTGCAGATTTTAAACACTTGGTCAAAACATCAAATCATCTTACTACAGCTAGATTGTGTTATATGGTTCTCAAAGAGATTAAGTGAGCTGTACTATTTTGAAATGAATATCATCATAAAAGAAATCGACCAAATTTAAAGAGGAAGAATATTTTTTTGTAGTATAAATAACTTTGCAGTTTGAGATCTTTTGAAGTTTAAATTTATGAATAGAAATTCATCATAATTTACAATCATATTCAATCATAATTTATGAATAGATCTTTTGAAGTTTCCGAAATTTAATCAATGTCATTTTCAATCATATTTATAAGAAAACTTTTATGTTTTATTTATCTGATACAATTTAAATTAACATCTTTACTTGACCCGTGCGAAAGCACGAATCTTTTACTAGTAAAAAAGTGATTTCATACCTTGTTTATCACATTATTTGAATGGATAATTTGCCTTGATTAATAAACATATCTTTCTTCATGTGTGGAGTTTTGTAATGATTAGATCCTTTAACCTTCATTATCTCAATCATGGATAATTGGAGTGTGAGAAAATTTTTGTTTAAATCTTTACTTGAATAAGTGTCAAAAGTTTTTTGCACAACATGAATAAGCTCATTCACTTTTCTAGCCACTTCCATTTGATGCAATGATTGAACAACACTGAAAAATCCCAAATCTAATACATTTAAATCGGGTGAATTAGGTGGTTGACATATCAAACGAATGTCAAATCCACCTTCAGCAGCCGCTCTACAAAATTTCGGGTCATTTATAGGTACATGACACGGTGCATTATCTTGTTGTATGTAAAAATTTTCATTCATACAATCACGCGGCCATTTTTCTTTGATCGCCGGTAAAACCTTGTTTATGAGGAGCATCTGACTCACTTCTTTAATTATAGAAGTAATTGGTTTTGTAACAATTGTCCCTGATGGTCAATTGACATTTGACCTTCTTGCAGATTCTTCGTGAACTAGAAGCCACATACCAATTTTTTCGGAAATCTTCTCATTATGACCAACATCAGATCTAGATATAGCCACTGCAACTAAAAACATAACCTTAGTAATATAATTTTTGTTTTTGCAAGTAAGATGTGGGTCATCCTCATTTTCTAAAAAATAATAATTGTTGTTATTCTGGGACATGTAGAACCAATTTTCATCAATATGGACTACATTATACATTGACTTAAATTGTAGATCATGAGTAATTCTATTTTCCACAATCATGGACAAGCAAAATCTAAGACGGTTTATCATATTATCTTCCTTCAAATATGGTTTTAATCCACTTGAATGGCAACACAAAACCCCTTCTTTTTTTTAATCTAACAATCTATTTTTGTTAATACCTAAGGCACATCCTAGAGCTCTATAAATGCTATGCTTATTTAAATCAATATCACACACTTTTTCAATATCTACCTCAATTCTTTTGCGACCGCAGTTTATTTTTCTATGATGAGCATTTCCGGTTTGACACTTTTGCATCCAAATCCGATAAATGACATTTTTAGAGACCGAATAAGTTAGAGCCAACCTTTTAATAGTCCCGGGTGGGAACTTACCATTCTGACATTCGTTTATCAATGATATAGAAATGACTTCTTTAACTTTATCATTTAGGAATTGACGTTTTCTTTGAGTCGATTCTGTCTCATGAGAATAAATATTGTCCATTGCATAATTTTTAAAAGAAAATATAAATTACTCTGGAGTAAAAAACCAAAAACTAAAAAAAGAATATAGTTTGAACTAAAAAGCTTTTATCAGGAGTATAACACACCAGGTAACACACATAGGTAACATTGCAAATTGGATAAAAGAACAATACTCTATGTAATGGAGTAATTCTGCAGCAAAACAAAGCAGATTGAATAAATAAGTATTGTAGCACCTTCATCATTTGGCTCATGTTGAACTTCTGAAATTGGAGCACCTTCATCACTCATTATTGTCTCAATGACTTCCTCATCTACTCTTTTTAAATTCAGATGATATTGGGCTTCTGTAGTTGTTGTAGCTTCTTCTCTGTTTTCATTAGTTTCAGAATCAATAAGTATTGTATTGTCAAGAACTGTTCATAATCATTGAAAGGTATGTTTAAATCAATATCTAAAGGCATGTTTAAATCAATTCCTAGAGGCATGTTTGTTAAGTCACTTTTGCAATTTGTAATTTACAGGCATCTTTTTGAAAATTCGGAGGGAGTAATTTAGAGAGTCGTGCTTTTCAAAAAACTTCAATTAAAGTTTTTTCATTTGGCGCTTTACTGAATAATTTTATGCACATGCTCTGTTATGCTTCTGAAATTTGGCGCTATAATGATATTGGAGAGAACATGTGCTACAAAAATGCATCGTATACTAATGATAATGGAGTATTAAATGCATATGCTACAAAATACTAATGATATTGGTGTACTAGTAACATTAAAGTATGAGAAAAACTTATAAAAACTAAGTGAGTCATTTGTAGAGTTAATTTTGATATGGTTTTTTATGCAATTATTAATAGGGGTATATTTGGGAAAAAAAATATGTTTTTGACATTTTTTAGCTTATTAAATGAGTTTTTTAATACGTGTGTTTTTTCTCTTATATTTCGGGACGAAGGGAGTATACAATAATAATAGGCTTGGTCAAACCTATAAATAATGACAAATATAAATGAAAATAATTACAAATATAATTATGCTTAATGACAATTTCCAATTATAGTGTCATATTTTTAATCATAGAATACTTAATCATACATTATTATAATATTATAATTTAGCTTCAATTAGCAATAGAGAAGTTGAAAGCAACATATTTGTATTATTTATCCAATTGTTTTGTTGTGATACAATGCAAATGGACCATTATTATTGGACTAAGTTTTGTGTAATATTCAAACCCAACAAATAATAGTGCCAATATGCTATAATACAAAATTGACATGATCAACCATTACCTTGAGTCATCACATATCAAGGCTTTAAAGTCTAATGATGTTTTGGTTTTATTTTGTTTTGTTAACTTATTCTTTGACAATTTCGATTTGGTTGTTTAATTGTTGTTTTTTAATATTTTGGTGCTCACTTTAGATATTGAAGTTGGTTAAGTATGGATATTGTTGTTAATTGCCAAGAGTTGATATTGATCTTTTAGATTTGTACTACTTAATGTAGTTTTTAATTTGTGTGTTATTTATTTATGCTTACATTTATATATTTTGTTTTCTCCTACTAACATTAAACTCATATATTTTTTATATTTTTCATGTAAATACATGAATAAAAATTGCCCAGGTGTATCATTTTTATTTTAAATCATTATTTATTTTCACTTACTTTTTTTTCTTCTTCTTTTATTTTTTGATATTTTAACATTTGTTTTTTTTTATTGCAAGTTGGATACATAACATGTATATGATCTTTTTGTAATTTTGAGTTTGAAATATTCTAAATTATTTTCTCAATTTTACAATACCTACTTATACACACCTCTAACTACAAATAGACAACTTCTCATATGTGTCATCTTTTTAATCATACAATATTTAATCATACATTATTATAATATTATAATTCAGCTTTAATTAGCAATAATAAAGTTGAAAGCACTATATTTGTATTATTTATCAAATTGTTTTATTGTGATACAATGAAGATGGACAATTATTATTGGACCCAGTTTTGTGCAATATCCAAACCCAACAAATGATAGACCAATAAAGTTGAAAGCACTATATTTGTATTATTTATCCAATTGTTTTATTGTGATACAATGAAGATGGACAATTATTATTGGATCCAGTTTTGTGCAATATTCAAACCCAACAAATAATAGGCCCAATCTGCTATAATATAAAATTGACCTGATCAACCATTACCTTGAGTCAGCACATATCAAGGCTTTAAACGTATGGTTAAACGTGATTTCTTCTCTTAGAACACTATGCATATCGTGTAATCTTTTCTCCCATTTCCCTAAACCTACTTCTTTCATCTTCAATTTGGTTGTTTTGGTTTAATTGTCAAGTCTAATGATGTTTTGGTTTTATTTTGTTTTGTTAAATTATTCTTGGACAATTTCGATTTGGTTGTTTAATTGTTGTTAACTCTTAATATTTTGGTGTTCACTATGGATATTGAAGTTGGTTAAGTATGAATATTGTTGTTAATTGCCAAGAGTAGATATTGATCTTTTGGATTTGTACTACTTAATGTAGTTTTTTAATTTGTGTGTTATTTATTTATGCCTACAGTTATATATTTTGTTTTCTGCTACTAACATTAAACTCATATATTTGTTCCATTTTTCATGTAAATACATGAATAAAAACTGCTAGGTATATTATTTTTATTTTAAATTATCATTTATTTTAACTTACTTTTTTTCTTCTTCTTTTAATTATTGATATTTTAACATTTGTTCTTTTTATTTTGGTTGCAAGTTGGATACCTAACATGTATATGATCTTTTTGTAATTTTGAGTTTGAAATATTATAAAGTATTTTGGGCCGGTGGCCAAATTCTTCCCATTCCTTGCATTCAAAAACCTATTTTAACCCAAACAAAAACGAATAAACCGGCTCATAGAATTTACATATACAAATCATATTAGGGTTTGAGAAACACATTGAGCCGTTCCAATTTATTCCCGGTCTCTTTCCATCAAGCCCTCTCAACTGTCCTTTTTTAATTTCAAACAATATGCACTTTCCTCCAATAGCTTTAATCTGTCTTGAGATTACCGAAGCAATTAAAAGGTGAGTAATTTATATTTTACTTATCTTTTTGGTACATAATTTATTTTGTATTTTAACACCCCATATCGAATATCTAAAATACGATATAGAATATTAATAAACAGTACTGGATACATTAAAATTACAACAGTTGTTCAGTACAACATGTACATAGAAGTAGCTCTTTCTAAAAACTTTAAAGATACAAAACTTAATTCAACATATCCAAGCTAGAATTATATGTCTATAAAACTAAAACCATATAATAAATCTAGCCATCTTCATAGTTCGAAACTTCATCAGCTACTACTCCATGAACATCCTTCCTGTTTGTACCTAGCTGACTGAAAAACAAAAGTCGTGGTGTGAGACTACTAAGTCCCAGTGAGCTCCTCCCAATCCTCACGACATGCCCCAAACACCGAGGATCTCATAAACTAAATTGATCGCTTAACTATATATATGTATGTATGTATGTATATATACTAGTTACAACACCCGTGCAATGCACGAGAAACATACAAAAAGATGACATACAAAAATTACTTCTAAAAGTTATGCTTATATAAAATAAAATTATAAAAATATGAGAAGTCAATGCATTGAGAATTGAAATATTCAACTTTTAAAATAAATTGTTATAAAATGGAATTCTTAAAGAGGGACAGTGTTTAGCAAGACCCATAAAAATAAACTTTTAAGTGTTGTTATATATAAATATATACAGTAATTTTTTGTCAAAATAAAATATATAAATTTATAATTGGTCACCTGCAAATATCACCAATTAAAAAATGCCTTCAATAAATCATACATAGTGTACCATTAAGTAGATTATATTAAGACCATCAAATTAAAAACATTACATTAATCATTCAAATCAAATAGTAGGAAATCTTGACAGTATAATTGTTTTAGATTTTGAATTTTACTTATCTACATTAAATAATAAGTCTAATAACAATACACAACCAAACTCATGCAAACCTTAACTTAGTTCAAACCATAAATGACTACTACATTATCTTTCTTTTTTTTGACTAAAAATGACTACTACATCATATCAACAAAAACAACAATCATCATATTTACATAAATGACTACTACATGAATTTTACTTCTCTACATTAAGAGAACTACGCCTGATATAATGTACGGGAAACTTGAAGAAAGATGTTTGGTGATTTTTTTAATTTATATGATAATTGTGATTTGATATTGAATAAATAAGATAACATAAAAAAATGACTTATAAAATTTCTATTTATATGAATATACATTAAAGTGTTTTTATATCTAAATAGTTTTATATAATTGGTCCCTTGCAATATCACCATTAATAAAATGTCTTTAAAAAAAAATCATAAATAGGTGTACCATTAAGCAGATTATATTAAGACCATAAAATTTAAAAAATTACATTAACCATTCATATCAAACAATGGGAAATCTTAACAATAGAATTGTTCAAGATTTTAATTATAATTATCTACATTATATAATCTATATGATATAAATTTTTAATTCAACGGTGAATTTTAGAAAATTCGTATCACAATTATGTAATCATCAAAATTGTGCACCATGCACAACATGGTATGGTCGCGCATGGTTGAAGCCGCCATAAAAAACAATGTCAATTACACATTTAAAGTACTAAATTGTATTATTTTATAATACGTAGGTAAATGAATATTTATATTCAACATCTTATGATAAGTCTTCCGTATTTTTTTTGGGCAAACTGAAAAATCATCCTAATGAATAGTTAAACAAAATTTAATATGCATCTGTTTCCAGTAAGACCCCATGATTTTGGGAGGCCGATTGGAAAATGATTCTGTTTATTATGTAAATAAAAATTTATATGTAGCACATTCCAATAAGCCTCATGTGTTTTTGGAAATATATTACGAAATTATTCTAATGAATGAGTAAACATAAAATTATATATCATCTTCCGGTAAGCCCCCCGTGTTTTTAGGAGGTAGATTGAAAATTTATTTGGATCCCCACGCCACTTCCACTATCATGTCACTTTGTTTTCTTTTCTTTTGCTTCTTGATTCTTGTTTAATAATAATAATAATAATAATAATAATAATATTCACTTGCCTACAGCAAACCAAAAAGTAACTTCCATCATCCACCCTACTTTTTCTAATTCTTATTGATCGATTGATTGAAATTTGGAATTGAAATTGTTGTTGATGTTTGGTGAAGATTTAAGTAAGAAAGTCGTTGTTTCCTATTTTGAGAATAAACTTAAGGCTTAATTGATGTTTTTTCTTTCTCCTGTTCTTAATTTGGTATACAATATTAGTTTACTTTTGTACCTTTTGTTTGGCCATTAAGTGTTCTGCACGTGAGAAAAGCTTACCGAGTGGGGATGAAATGAAAATATGAACATAGCTTATCAAAAAAGAAAAACAAACCGGAAAATTTGTAGGTGTAAGAGGGAAAATTTTCCCAATTGATAAACTTGAAATCGCTAAAATGGGCATAATATTTGTCTATTCGAATTTTGAAATCTTAGGTGGCATGCCTTACAAAATGACATGTGTCCCCAAGGCCTACATATATAAAATCTCAAACAGAGAATTATATGTTACCCATCATCAAACTTAAACAGAGAATTATTAAATTAATTTGCTAGGATTACGAACTATATGTTACCCATTACTTTGCAGTCCATCCCCAACTGTAAATTCTAGTGTAGTGTGTGCAAGTAGTATCCCCAATGAATGTAAAATTTGTTTCTGAAAGAAATGTAGATCGACTCTACAAATATTTTGAACATAAGAAAGATTTTTGTGCCGCAAAAGATTCATATTTTGCCTTCAACGCTACTCAATTGCTTAATAATACAGCATTGGACCAGTTCAAATATGTCATTTGTTGCCTTTAAGATGCATTAATTCAATGAATATTGAACTTGCGTTTATTTTCTAAATAAATGTTTACAATAATCATATAGGAAGATAACATCGTAAATATTGCTCAATTTAAAAGATATTACATTGATATAGAAGAAACTTCAATAGAAAAAACAGAAGAAACATGCTTTACTAAAATTATTCTTCAACATAGTTGCAAAGTCTTACTATAACATTCTATAACAAACTTTCAATCTGCCACAAGAGAGGAGTTAAACAACTATGAACAATAATATCTATCTAGTTTTTACCAGCACCTTTATCAAAATCTCTAGACACTCCAACTCGGAATTCTATTTGTTTTTGGTCCTTTGAGCGACGGTGCTGATCAAATTCGTCCCAACATAACCTTCAAACTGAAAGAAAACCACAGATATTTTGTTGTCATGTAACTGTCATCCCCGAGGCATTACATAGCACATGCTTTTATAAACTGATTTCACTATGATAAAGCCTTGCGTTGAAATGCAGTACTTCTAGTTTCGAAAGACAATATAATAACAATGCTGCAAACGTGATGAAGTAGATCAATTGTTACTTCAGTATTATGGAGATCCAAGATCCAAAGTGGAACGCTGCAAGCAAGTCTTGAATAGTTTAGATGGCAGGGATTTCATCCCATTGTTACTAAGATGCAAAGCCTGCATGGTGTTCAAATATGTGGAGTAAAATGCAAGAAAAGTTAGTATTTTTGGTACACACCAGATCCATTTTAGTAAGAGTATGAATAACCATGTCGTGAAGATTGATACATTATGTATATGTATAGTTAAATACAAACTAATTTAATCTTTTATACTAAAAATATTTAACTTCAAATGCATTAATTTCAAATGCATTGTAACTTTATTTGTTTAAAATGCATTTCAACTACTTGTGTGAGGCGATTTCATTATAGTCTTTGAATGTATCGGCAATGCAAAAAATTCCTTTGGTGGATCTTCTGTTAGTAATTTATTGGACCAAAGTGATTAAAAGAAGACACATTTGAGAACCAAACTAATTAACAAATTAACACATTTGAAAAAAGAACTTAGTAAATGACTCCAAAACACACATTTATCAGTGAAGTTACATCCCTTCTACAATCTACAATATGAACAATTGTGATTTAAGAATGATTTTCAAAAAAAAATATAAAATATTTAAAGGAGAAAAGGAGCACTATCTTATTAAATGAACCAAGTTGAACTAAGCCTTCTGCAATGACAACAACCGTCTGCCAAAATGAATAGGAATGTGATAGTATTAGTTAAATCAACATGACAAATTTTGAGTTTAGTTTGTAAATTACATAACATGAACATGAAGAGGGGGATATAAAATGAACAACTTTGGGAGATGAATTGTAGCATAAATGAAGATATTGAACTGTACTTTGCATAAATGAATATTTATCTATTCAATTTAGCATATATTAACACACCTATGCTACAATTCTTTGTCTTCATATAAATTATTATATAACATGAAAATGAATATTCTATCTATTCAATTTACATAGTTTTTCAAATATGTGCGAGTACTTTGCATTCATTTTCCCCACTAAAACTAACCACAAAATCATTGTAGGGAAAAACACATAAAAAGAGAAGAATCGTGAAAAAAGGCAGAAATTACTCCTTTACAATTGAAATATGTTTGAATTTACTTAATTTATGCTACAAATCATATATCAAAAAGATTATAGTAGATCATATGCCTAAAAAAGTTTCAATGCACCGGAATAACAATGAATATGCAAATGGATTATGATAGTTCGGCATGGCTAGCACCACATAAAACATTAACATCATTATCAAAAAGAGATTAGGAAAAGGCTTAAAACAACCCTTAAAATATACTCACATATCATCATTTTCACTCAAACATTCTATTGTTTAAGTTGCACTAAAAATTGAGAAAATAGAATTGTACACCACAACAGATTAGCAACCTAGTTCTTTAAACAATTAATTAAAGAAAAAATGTAGAAAATGGTCTTTATAAGGTACTTTATTCTCAAAAAATGTAGAAAATAGTCTAAGGTACTTTCTTCTCAATCCTCTACTTTAAATTGTTCTACATTGAAATTTCATAGATTGGATCCTTCTTTTAATACTAATGACTCCAACAATGCAGAGATATCTTTATAATTGTAGTTAACCTAAGAAATCAGTCTCATAGTAACTTTCTAACTTGTGACTTTAGAGCTTCAACCTGTACAATTTTTTTACCTACACTATAGCAATTCTCATGATAAAATCACACTAAAATAGTTGACAATTGACATTGTAATAATAATTACAATCTTAAATTAGGACATATGCAGTTAAGCACAACAATTTGATTATGAGAAACTAAACTACCTTAAGCAAAAAAGGAATTCATGCCATTTATAAGTTTTTTTATGTGAGCCCTTTAATTACCTTTGGCACTTTGGACACTATGTTGCACCAAATTGTCAATTTTCTTTGCAATGTCTAATGTAATCTCACTATATTCATTAATTCCATGCCATTTATTTTCATCTATCCAAGTAGCGACTCAAATAGTTAGCATAATCAAAAGTTTGAGAGTTCCAACCAATTTATTAAAGTTCAATGTCAATTTTAAGAAGATAAATCAATCTAATTTACTTCCAAAAAATTTCAACTTGATTTAAACTTCAAGTTTCTAAAACCACAAAAAAAAGAGGATGTAACAGTACAACAACAACAACACATGGAAAAAAAAAGTAGAAAATTAGGTATTGAAATGAACAACTTTGAGAGATGAATTGTAGCATAATTAAACCTCAGAAGTGCATTTTGGTCAACCAATATACATCATATTTCTACTGCATTTTGTTTGGAGGGCTCTAATATATTTACACCAATAAATCACTGTATAATTATTTTTCAAGTATTTCAACAATTAATCATTCATCTAATTTTTTAAAATTATATCCTCTCTATTTCAAAATGTAACTATCTTCAAAATTATATCCTATTTTGTAGAAGTTAAATTTACACAACTCTAATGCACACATTTCTTACATTCAAATAGAACTATAAGTTTTCATTGCAAACAAAAAGGAAGTCATAGAACAACAATATGAAATAGAGAGGACTTACAAATTTATAAGGCAACTATTAAGACCTTTGCATTCTTAAATTGAGAAGTTTCTCCAAAATGAAGTTATCTATATCCAAAATGGTCTACACATACAACATAACACACCAAAAAACATTAAAAGTTAAAACCAGTAGAGTTGAATATTCATGAGAGATTAGGGACTCACCTTATTTATTTAGAATTCATGATTTAAATCTATTTATTCTTCTTCCATGATGAGCTGTAAACCAGGGAACCAAAAATCACAAAATGAACCATAGAATTGCTTGAAAAAGGATGCTGAAAGAAGTATAAAAGAATGTACTAATTAAAAAGGCATAAACACATAACTAATGACAATCAAAATTTCAAAGATAATATTTGGATACATGTTTATATTGAGTGTGATTAAACTAATATATTTAAAATGGGGATGAATAATAATAAGAGATGATATTTGATGTCACACAATAAATAACACATCTAGAAATTATTGATGCAGATTTTGGATATCTTAATAAAAGACAAAGAATGGTATAGGAAGATGTCAAAATTTCATGAAATCAAGAATAGTATGGTAAGCAGAGCCAAAAATTGTTAGTTCTTTCAAATATAGTGTATTACTTTTATTGCATCTCTAATAGACATGTCATGTTAAAACCATAACATTGGAAGCAATGAAAGTATTTCATATGATTGAAAACATGTTTTGGTCTATTATAAAAAATACAATACCTCTTGAACTGGTTTAAAAAAAAGTGGTTCTGACAGTGTTCGTTGTGGATGCAGGGTTCCTTCCATCACAAATTTTCAGCTCCAAACACATCACAAAAAGAGAAACGTAATCAGATTCATTTGAAACAACAACAAAAAGAGAAATGATGAAATATTGAATAAAGATTATTTTCTTCAAACTTTTGTAAGTTGATTAATAAATAAGTTGATTGAATTAAAAAATCACAATTATCATAGGTTATTTTCTTCTAAATCACCTAAAAAAGGAAACGAAAGAAAAGCATGAAATATAAACAAATTCAATAGTCATCAACCAATAAATCATCAGAATCAGAAATATAAACAAACATATTCATAAACTAACCTGCTGAAACGCAAAATCAAAACAATTGAATTGAAATCAAATTGAAATCAACCAGAAAAAAAGTATCAGAATATGAAATCAAATTGGAAAATAGATGGAGAAGAAAAGTAGGGAGAAGAGGCAAGAGAATCTAAATGAAAAGAGGGAGAAAGAAGAGATGTTGAAATAGAAATATCAGAAGAGATTTTGGGGGGATTGGAAGTTGAATTTGAAATTTGAAATTTGAAAATTGAAACCTTGCAGGTGAGAAAGGGAGTGGACGAACGAATATTTGCAGCAAATGAACCAAATTCTGCGATAACCAGAACAAAGAAATGGACGTGTGATAGCAAAAATACGTCGACCTTGGTGAGTGAGAATTGTGTTTTGTTTGTATGTTGCTGGCATACCTAAAATAACCTAATTCAAGTTCTGTTTGTATGTTGTTTGGAGTTGGTTTGGACTGATGAAGTATTGGGCCTTAAGCCTTTCAAGTTTCAGCCCAAAATTGTATCCTTAATTACTATTGGTTGATGAAGATTAATGCTTAAAGTGGTAAATAAATTGGTTGTATTAAAAATTTATATCATTAGGTGTCATGCTTGAAAAAAAGACAAGTGTCCTTTTTTGCCTTTAAATGCTAGTGGTGAAGGTCTATTATTAAGATTAAGATTATTAAGATAAATAAATATACACTTCTGAAATGATATAGCACATTAAAAGTGTATCACACATAATATCTGAGTTGATTTTAAATTGTGTAACACTTAGAGGTGGGTGGGTTTCTAAGTGTCTGTATTGTCCCATCAATCGATATAAATGGATCGATATGGGTTCACTGTGCACCACAATTATTATTATTAACTGGTTCTGCATTCCTAATAATATACAGGAATGTACTGCTAGCATAAAGCTATATTAACTGATTCTGCATTCCTAATAATATATGGGAATGTACTCTCTACATAAAAGGTAAATCTCAGCCTGAGGCCGTTCAGGCGAGTGTTGGGAATATACACTCCACTATGATCAAATGTCATAATATATAAGCCAATTGCTTCTAAAATAAAACTCATCCAATCCTATAAGCAAGGATCGGCGATGGGGGAAACTATTCACTTATCTTAGCTACCCATTATCTTCTTTAAACATATTATGGCATGTGAAACTGGCAGTATTTGTGATATTACGTGTAAAATTAATAAGGATTTCTGAAAAGTGATGAAAATAGAATCTAAGTGTTTATTTATCAGCTTATGTATCAATACAATACTCCGTTATGGAATGTCTGTATCAATACAATGTATTAATCCACGCCCTCTATGTATCGATCCATTAGTTACCAGACTTCTAAACCTGCACTCAGTACCACTATGTATGGATCCATAAAGATTTATGTATCGATCCACAGTGACCCAAAATGCCAATTTACTCAGTCAGATACATAATGTATATCGATCCAAAGCCAACATATTTTGATCCATATCAGAAGAACATGCATAATTTGACGGAAAATTCAGTTCAAACCAAATGACATTCCAATTTGATTTATTTCTAAGATTGCAATATCAAATACACAGACCATAATGCACATGCAAGGGTAATTAATAGTATACTTTTTTAGTCAATTTATAGTTAACTAATGAAATTTTTGGTGCACCAGTAAAAGATGTTGAGCATGATATGCACACAGCTTACCAGCAAAAAATACAATGAACAAGTAAAAAATAAATGACAGTAAGGTAAAGTATACAAGTGATTTGTTAACCCAATTCGGCCAAACGTCCTAATCTGGGGGATACCAATCCAAGAAGAAAATCCACTAAGTAAAACGAATTCAAAGTCAAACTCTTCGTTTTCACTTCTCACTTCCTTGCTACCCGTCTAGACTTCTACCTAGGAGACCACCTAGATATGAGAACATCTGCCCACTTCCCTCGGTTTGAAGATTTGCATAAACAACCCCATGTTTACTGAGCTTCGCCCCGGTTCAACACAATCAAAGATAGAGAACACTCTCCAAACAAATAACAAGCTACTCGTGCTTCAAAGCTTTGAGTAGTACAATCAAAATAGGAGACTAACTCCAAAATAAATAACCTCACTCATACCTAAAGGCTTAGAGTGATTTATATAAAAAGACTCCTTGCTTAAAAGCTTCAGAGTACAGGAGTTTACAACTCAATATATAGTCCTTATGACGGCCTAAAACCCTAGATTTATCATTAGGCACATGACGGCCTTAGTCCGTGATTTCTCAGGTTCTGAATCTTCCTTTAAATAGCCTGAGATTCATGGGCTTTCTTGATCAGCAAGTTTCCAGACCCAACAAATATAAAATTGAACCATATAAAATATTTCCATAATTGGAAAATACTTTTTACAAAAGAATTAGGGTTACAAGTAATCCTAATGGTTCATACAGAGCACGCGCCTTGGACAACAAGAAAGGGGAGATAAAAGCAAGGTTAATCTTCTTGAAAGATATGACGCGTAAATAAGCTCAAAACTTTCGGAGTTCATGATGTGCGCACATTATTCTCCACATCTTCTATGATGTGCGCACATTATCCTCCACATTGTGTTTTGCCAAAAATGACGCCAACACAAAAATACCAACAACTAAAACTAAGGGGTTTTCTATAACTTGAATATCTAAACACCCACTAATACATCAACTAACCCCAAACATTGGATTTATAATATCTAATTTCTGACTGATCGAGGAATCCACCTGAATGCATCAGCAATGGTAACTAGCACTTGAGCTCTAGCTTCCAACTTTAACTCTAAAATTCTGCACAAGCTTTGCATAAACCAGCATCTAACCCCTCATCTTAAAAATAATCTTTAGACCTTATTTCTTCATCAATTTACACAAGGCTGGTATTAAGTTGACTGGGATTATGTTAGCTAACCATACCAACAAACAGAATTTCAATCGGAGTTACGAGGAGTGAGAATTTACCTTTTTAGTATACCCATGTTCAAACACGATTTCTGCAAAATCCTGTGTTGAACCTCATAAATCAAAAATTCGTACCGAACTCAATTTTCATCTAAATCTCACAAGTCCGGTGCCCAAACGACCGTAATTAAGTCAATCGGAGCTATAGGGAGGAAGAAATTACTGATTTAGTGAAGCCCTTTTCTCCATACGGGTTTGACAAAACACTTCAAGTTCTAACTCCAAATCTTTCACCCATGGCTTCCTAATCCTTGAAAATTATCATCCAAAATGAATTCACAATTGGGGTTGAGTAAGGGGCACAAATTTGAGAGAATGGAAAGGAATATGGAGAATTAACTTACTTCTCATAACTATAATGACTCAAGAAGCAAGAATCATTATTTGCATGTGATGCTAATAGCTTAAGTCTGTGAAAATGATGATGTTTAGGCATGAGAGAATAAGAGAGCTTGTGAGACAGAGGAAGGGAACAAAATGAGTGAGGGCATTTCCATTGTACTATATTGTGTCTAAGAAAAGTGTTACTTGAGTTGCATGTGGATTCTAAGAGAAGCTTCAATAACGATGGAACTATGAAATTGATGGTGATGACTTGAAGAAATATTGAACGAGAGAGAAGGAAGGAGTGGTGTGAGGAGTGTGTTGTGGTTTTGATTGTGAAAAATGAATCGAAAATGATATTGTTACACGCGTGTGCCAATATCACGCCTGAAAATGAATTGAATAATGACATGGTAAAGGTATTAAGTAAGAGTGGATTTTGGGCTTTTATTGTGAAATGGGCCTCATCCATGTAGTGTTCATTTATGAATATTGCTTTTTAGGCCCCTCAAAATGCTCTCAAATCCCCAAAAACCCGAAAAATACCCTCATCTTAGAGAAATAAAAATTTCAGTATGTATAATTTGTAAACGGTATTATTTCAGATAGTATAACCCAAAAAATTTGACTGGTTTTGTTTTCCCCATTTTTTCGGATTGTATCTACCAAAATAATATACATATCAATCCGTAACTTCCAAACTGGGTGAAAATTCTCATTTTTAATACATTTCGGTTTGTAAATACGAAATTACCCAAAATATTGGATCGTAACTTCTGAAACCTTGTAGGCTCTAAATTTTTGCACATAATTCGACACAAGTAGTTGATTAACAATTTTAATTCAATTAAACAACAACATTAAACATAAACAATAACAACATTCAACAAATTAATTAAACTACAACTTAAACAAAACGATGTATAAAAACAACAACATCTAACATTTTAAAACGATATATCTAATGATCCATCAAATTAACCACCACATCTTCTCCATTATCCAGTTCAACCAACACTGCATCTATGTCCTCAATAGATCTTACCAATTTTGCATCTAGCTCAATAGGTCCTATTCTACTGTACCGATAAAAAATTGAGAACATCGTTCTAACATCATCGTCGTTTTTCGTTTGTAAAAAATATTTGCACGTGTTATGAATAATAGGTTGAACGGGATCAACAATGTTTGCTTCATCAATATTATTTTATTGAATAGGAGGTTCAGACATTTCAAACACTTCCTAAATCAACCAAAACAAGCAGCAACAATAATAAGAATAATGCACATTTGCTTACTACTAACCCAGTTTGGAAGTTTTCTTCCAAACAAATTTCGGAAGATATCTGCTAATCAGGTTTCGGAAGTTATCTTCCGTTTTTTACGTACACATAATTTCTTCAAAAAATTAAAAACTAATCGGTTTAAAGTAAAGATTAGTTGTTTTACGCCTTCAAATGAGAGTGTGATACTCCAAATGATCCAATAAAGGATGATTTCAAACTTGAAAACGTGAAAACTCTTAAAAAAATTGCATCTTACTTTTTGAAGAGGTTTTGTGTTTGAGTATAAAATGAAGGTACAGGTCTGCTATCTAGCTTTTAAAAAACCATTTCGGATCATAACTTCTGAAAATTAAGAGTTTTTAGATCATAACTCCCAAAATTATAGTTTCAGATCGTGTCTACCAAAATGGCTCCAACAATTTTAAATTCACATAAATTACAATTTCAAGTTATAGGATCCGAAAATTATAAGTTTTTGTGTTATATGATCTGAAATTTTTTTGTCTTACTGTGTTTCGGAAGATATAATCTGAAGGGTATTTAAGGTACTTTGGGGGGTGTGGAAGTAATTCAAGGGGAGAATAAAGCAGTTTTCTTCATTTATTTAACAACTCTATATTGTATTCATTCTTATGTAAATACAACTCTAATTGTTATTACTTCTAATAATTAAAGTGGGATGTTACATGTACTTTGAGTGGACCATTCTTTAGATTGTTTTTTATACTTTTATGTTGACAACAATACAAATACAAGTTGCATGTTATCGTCTACCCTCAAACAAAATCATACTCTACATATTTAAAATTATAAAATATAATATTTTTAAACAATACATATACCAATCGGTGAACACTATTTTTCGTTTTAATTATTTAATAGTTATAGGTACTATAATAACTTTAATTTGTTTTTTTTATCATTTTCATATTTATCTGATTTTATCAAGTTTTTTATTAATTATAAACGATTAAAAATAATGATGAAAAACAATAAATTATTTATATAAAAAACATTGTTCTTCTTAAATAGTATTTGAAATAGATCTCATATTTTTAAATATATTTAAAATAATTAAGGGAAAAAGCAACAAACTATTTGTTATGTTTTCTATTATTAAAGTTATTAAAATTATTATGTCCTTGACAGTGATAACAAAAATGGGAGTGCATCGAATTCCTATAAAGAATTCAACACAATTATTAATTCTTCTGAGGTTTATAAATTGATTATTTAATTTTATCTCTCTCTCTCTCACACTCTCTCCCCCTCTCTCTCGGTCAGGTAACCTAGGGACTAGAAGTTCACCTCTTAACTCATTTTATGAATGTCTATTTTAACATGTAGCGCCTTTTCATTTTGGACAAAAAAATTCATTGACATGTTCTTTGAAATAATAAAAACTAAATGACACAAATGTAATTTATATTTTAAATTATTAGTGTTTTTTTTTCTACTTGACTGTTCAACCGCCTCTTTCTTCTTCCCTTCATCTTCCTTTCATCTCTTCTTCATTTTTAAAATTAGAATTTTCGAGCAGTTCCATCAAAGTGATACCTAAAACCCCAATTTCAATTTCAATTCAATAATATAATATAGTAGTAATCAATTAAATTAAGGAAAATAGAGTAATGAATGAATACCTGCTGAGAGGGGTTCAAAGTTATCGATTAAGGGGTGTAAGAGAGTATACTGGTTTTGAAGATTGAGATTGTTAATTATCTTGAGTGGGATTGGTGTGTGAAGAGAGTGATGTGTGAGAGATTAGTTTGAGAGAATGGTGATTGGTGCCAAGGCGAAAAGGGAAGAATATAGACCTTCATAAAATGAGATGGGTTTTTTCTAGCAAAGGCATATATATATATATATATATATATATATATATATATATATATATATATATATATTATTTGTTTGTTAAAAATTATTTGTTTTAAATATGTAGTCCAAAATCATGTTTTGTCCTAACTTTTAGGATAAGAAAAAAAGTTACATACTGCCTCATCAAATTGGTATGCTGAAAGATTCGGTGGGTAATTTTTTTAGAGTTATTATAGGTATGGATGATAACACTGGTTTTTTATTGGGTGGAAAGGAAATGTCGAAGTACCGTGGATTCAATGAACCACAAAAAATTGTTCTAAATTTCGTTGGACTTGATAACTTTTTTGAGATGAGCATTGTTGATAAAAACGACTTTTTTGATATGGAGTACTTGGGTTTCCATTATCCTGTTAACCACATTGCTGCCAAGAAAGCTGACCCTATTATTAAAGTTCAAGCTTTGGAAGTGAACAATACATGGGTGGTGGTTGTTCAAAATCTCTTGCAAGTGGAAAATATTTATTGGTAAGTTCTATAATCAAAATTTATATTCCTCTCATGTTGATTAAATTAGTTAGATAAAAGTTTGACATGATTATTAAGTTACATATATTAAATTAGTATTTGAATTTAGTATATATATATATATATATATATATATATATTGACATGTTTATTAAGTTTACATATATTGAATTTAGTATTTTGGTTGATCAACACACCGACAACCACTTTGAGTGCAGCAGAAATACATTTACGAAGGATTTTTTGATTTTGTTAAGACATTGAAACTCAAAATAGGAGACAAGCTAATTTTTACCATCAAAATGCCTCCCCAATTCTTGAAGGTTACCATTGTGAGACGTCATTTCCGTCAATAAGGACCTTGATTATGTTGTGTTTATATTTTGAAGACACCTCTAAGTTCTGACACACCATGCAGATCTGATGCAGATAATGATGTACATGAAGAATGGTTCACCTCTTAATTTTTGAATGACATCAAATGTTCAGGTATACCAAATCACTGGCTAACACTAAAGGTTGGTGTTCCTATAATGTTGATGAGGAATATTGACCATGCAAATTGTTTGTGCAATGGAACCCGTTTGCAAGTTAATCAACTAGGCAAAAATATCATAATTGTAACTATAATTACAGGGAAGAATATTGGTGAAAGAGTTCTCATTCCAATAATGGATTTAGTACCATCTGAGTTTGGATTGCCATTTAAATTTCAAAGAAGACAATTTCCTATTAGTCTTTGTTTTTTTGTTTTTAATTACAGTCTTTGTTTTACTATGACAATAAACAAAAGTCAAGGTCAATCTCTTTCAAAGGTTGGATTGTATCTACCGAAACCAATATATTTACACTTGACAAACTATATGTTGATGTGTCCAAGGTAACAACAAAAATTGAATTGAAGATGTTGATCTTAGATGAAGATGGCGAAGTATGTACTTTAACAACTAATGTTGTGTACCCATAAGTTTTCGAAAATTTGTAGCAACAACATCACAAGTGTGTTTATTATTTTTCTTATGTCATGCAAGATCATTGGATTATTTATATCATTTAATATCATGTCACTAATATTGTATGTAACACTTTTTTAAAATTTTATGCTTTTCAAATTATTTGAGAGATAGCTTTACCATTGTGAGATACATTTTTGGAGCATTTTGATTGTTGATAAGATGAACTGTGTTTTTTTTGTTGAAACATTAAGTAACAACATGTGTATGTGTGTTTGTTTTATTAGTCAATTACTATTGTACTAACTATTTAACATTTACACTATGTCTGTTTGAAATATTAATATGTGCAATTGACATTTAAATTGTTCAACAAATTTAACAACAACACCAAATTATATTATAATTTCAAGATCCAATAATATTTTTTTCTACTAATTATTCAATAAAGATCTTCTTCCTCGGGAGTTAGCACGGGTATAAATACTAGTTTTATTACATTCATGGATCAATGTGATAGCAAATTAGATTTTTAAGGACGAAAATGGTGATTAATTTACCCAAAATGTATAATATAACATTTTAAATTTAGATATTATATTAATTTGAATAATCAATTAAATTGATTCGGGTAATACGATTAATTAATATTAACTTAGTCTTATATTATTTATTCTAATAAAATAAAGGGTTAAATTCTACCAAACAAAAATAAAGGGTTAAATAAATTTTCTTATCTTTATAAATATCCTAAATTTTATTGGTCTGAAACACAAACAAAAATGTGTGTATCTTATCCTTCTCTATCATAGCTAGAAGAAATATCTTTTTATGACAACGAAATCTACTAGCATTCAATTGAGATTTCTCATGACTTCTAAAATGTTTTTAGCTATTCAAAATTTCGATATTTTTTTAATGGATTCTTTCATGAAATGGATTTTTAGAAACTTTTTAAATTAAGAATACAAAGAAGACACTCATTCAACAATCTCACCAAAATTTATGAGATTTCATAAGACTCTCATTTTTTATTTATTGATATGTCATCCTTCAGCAGCCATCATCATCATTATGTTCTATGTTCATCTATATTCATCGAAAATAAAGGGTTAAATAAATTTTTTTATCTTTATAAATATCCTAAATTTTATTGGTCTGAAACACAAACAAAAATGTGTGTATCTTCTCCTTCTCTATCATAGCTAGAAGAAATATCTTGTTATGACAAAGAAATCTACTAGCATTCAATTGAGATTTTTCATGACTTCTAAAATGTTTTTAGCTATTCAAAATTTCGATATTTTTTTAATGGATTCTTTCATGAAATGGATTTTTAGAAAATTTTTAAATTAAGAATACAAAGAAGACACTCATTCAACAATCTCACCAAAATTTATGAGATTTCATAAGACTCTCATTTTTTATTTATTGATATGTCATCCTTCAGCAGCCATCATCATCATTATGTTCTATGTTCATCAATATTCATCAAAAATAAAGGGTTAAATAAAATTTTTTATCTTTATAAATATCGTAAATTTTATTGGTCTGAAACACAAACAAAAATGTGTGTATCTTCTCCTTCTCTATCATAGCTAGAAGAAATATCTTTTTATGACAACGAAATCTACTAGCATTCAATTGAGATTTCTCATGACTTCTAAAATGTTTTTAGCTATTCAAAATTTCGATATTTTTTTAATGGATTCTTTCATGAAATGGATTTTTAGAAACTTTTTAAATTAAGAATACAAAGAAGACACTCATTCAACAATCTCACTAAAATTTTTGAGATTTCATAAGACTCTCCTTTTTTATTTATTGATATGTCATCCTTCAGCAGCCATCATCATCATTATGTTCTATGTTCATCAATATTCATCAAAAATAAAGGGTTAAATAAATTTTTTTATCTTTATAAATATCCTAAATTTTATTGGTCTGAAACACAAACAAAAATGTGTGTATCTTCTCCTTCTCTATCATAGCTAGAAGAAATATCTTGTTATGACAAAGAAATCTACTAGCATTCAATTGAGATTTTTCATGACTTCTAAAATGTTTTTAGCTATTCAAAATTTCGATATTTTTTTAATGGATTCTTTCATGAAATGGATTTTTAGAAAATTTTTAAATTAAGAATACAAAGAAGACACTCATTCAACAATCTCACCAAAATTTATGAGATTTCATAAGACTCTCATTTTTTATTTATTGATATGTCATCCTTCAGCAGCCATCATCATCATTATGTTCTATGTTCATCAATATTCATCAAAAATAAAGGGTTAAATAAAATTTTTTATCTTTATAAATATCGTAAATTTTATTGGTCTGAAACACAAACAAAAATGTGTGTATCTTCTCCTTCTCTATCATAGCTAGAAGAAATATCTTTTTATGACAACGAAATCTACTAGCATTCAATTGAGATTTCTCATGACTTCTAAAATGTTTTTAGCTATTCAAAATTTCGATATTTTTTTAATGGATTCTTTCATGAAATGGATTTTTAGAAACTTTTTAAATTAAGAATACAAAGAAGACACTCATTCAACAATCTCACTAAAATTTTTGAGATTTCATAAGACTCTCCTTTTTTATTTATTGATATGTCATCCTTCAGCAGCCATCATCATCATTATGTTCTATGTTCATCAATATTCATCAAAAATAAAGGGTTAAATAAATTGTTTTATCTTTATAAATATCCTAAATTTTATTGGTCTGAAACACAAACAAAAATGTGTGTATCTTCTCCTTCTTTATCATAGCTAGAAGAAATATCTTTTTATGACAACGAAATCTACTAGCATTTAATTGAGATTTCTCATGACTTCTAAAATGTTTTTAGCTATTCAAAATTTCGATATTTTTTTAATGAATTCTTTCATGAAATGGATTTTTAGAAACTTTTTAAATTAAGAATACAAAGAAGACACTCATTCAACAATCTCACCAAAATTTATGAGATTTCATAAGACTCTCATTTTTTATTTATTGATATGTCATCCTTCAGCAGCCATCATCATCATTATGTTCTATGTTCATCAATATTCATCAAAAATAAAGGGTTAAATAAATTTTTTTATCTTTATAAATATCCTAAATTTTATTGGTCTGAAACACAAACAATAATGTGTGTATCTTCTCCTTCTCTATCATAGCTAGAAGAAATATCTTTTTATGACAACGAAATCTACTAGCATTCAATTGAGATTTTTCATGACTTCTAAAATGTTTTTAGCTATTCAAAATTTCGATATTTTTTTTATGGATTCTTTCATGAAATGGATTTTTAGAAACTTTTTAAATTAAAAATACAAAGAAGACACTCATTCAACAATCTCACCAAAATTTATGAGATTTCATAAAACTCTCATTTTTTATTTATTGATATGTCATCCTTCAGCAGCCATCATCATCATTATGTTCTATGTTCATCAATATTCATCAAAAATAAAGGGTTAAATAAATTTTTTTATCTTTATAAATATCCTAAATTTTATTGGTCTGAAACACAAACAAAAATATGTGTATCTTCTCCTTCTCTATCATAGCTAGAAGAAATATCTTGTTATGACAAAGAAATCTACTAGCATTCAATTGAGATTTTTCATGACTTCTAAAATGTTTTTAGCTATTCAAAATTTCGATATTTTTTTAATGGATTCTTTCATGAAATGGATTTTTAGAAAATTTTTAAATTAAGAATACAAAGAAGACACTCATTCAACAATCTCACCAAAATTTATGAGATTTCATAAGACTCTCATTTTTTATTTATTGATATGTCATCCTTCAGCAGCCATCATCATCATTATGTTCTATGTTCATCAATATTCATCAAAAATAAAGGGTTAAATAAAATTTTTTATCTTTATAAATATCGTAAATTTTATTGGTCTGAAACACAAACAAAAATGTGTGTATCTTCTCCTTCTCTATCATAGCTAGAAGAAATATCTTTTTATGACAACGAAATCTACTAGCATTCAATTGAGATTTCTCATGACTTCTAAAATGTTTTTAGCTATTCAAAATTTCGATATTTTTTTAATGGATTCTTTCATGAAATGGATTTTTAGAAACTTTTTAAATTAAGAATACAAAGAAGACACTCATTCAACAATCTCACTAAAATTTTTGAGATTTCATAAGACTCTCCTTTTTTATTTATTGATATGTCATCCTTCAGCAGCCATCATCATCATTATGTTCTATGTTCATCAATATTCATCAAAAATAAAGGGTTAAATAAATTGTTTTATCTTTATAAATATCCTAAATTTTATTGGTCTGAAACACAAACAAAAATGTGTGTATCTTCTCCTTCTTTATCATAGCTAGAAGAAATATCTTTTTATGACAACGAAATCTACTAGCATTTAATTGAGATTTCTCATGACTTCTAAAATGTTTTTAGCTATTCAAAATTTCGATATTTTTTTAATGAATTCTTTCATGAAATGGATTTTTAGAAACTTTTTAAATTAAGAATACAAAGAAGACACTCATTCAACAATCTCACCAAAATTTATGAGATTTCATAAGACTCTCATTTTTTATTTATTGATATGTCATCCTTCAGCAGCCATCATCATCATTATGTTCTATGTTCATCAATATTCATCAAAAATAAAGGGTTAAATAAATTTTTTTATCTTTATAAATATCCTAAATTTTATTGGTCTGAAACACAAACAATAATGTGTGTATCTTCTCCTTCTCTATCATAGCTAGAAGAAATATCTTTTTATGACAACGAAATCTACTAGCATTCAATTGAGATTTTTCATGACTTCTAAAATGTTTTTAGCTATTCAAAATTTCGATATTTTTTTTATGGATTCTTTCATGAAATGGATTTTTAGAAACTTTTTAAATTAAAAATACAAAGAAGACACTCATTCAACAATCTCACCAAAATTTATGAGATTTCATAAAACTCTCATTTTTTATTTATTGATATGTCATCCTTCAGCAGCCATCATCATCATTATGTTCTATGTTCATCAATATTCATCAAAAATAAAGGGTTAAATAAATTTTTTTATCTTTATAAATATCCTAAATTTTATTGGTCTGAAACACAAACAAAAATATGTGTATCTTCTCCTTCTCTATCATAGCTAGAAGAAATATCTTGTTATGACAAAGAAATCTACTAGCATTCAATTGAGATTTTTCATGACTTCTAAAATGTTTTTAGCTATTCAAAATTTCGATATTTTTTTAATGGATTCTTTCATGAAATGGATTTTTAGAAAATTTTTAAATTAAGAATACAAAGAAGACACTCATTCAACAATCTCACCAAAATTTATGAGATTTCATAAGACTCTCATTTTTTATTTATTGATATGTCATCCTTCAGCAGCCATCATCATCATTATGTTCTATGTTCATCAATATTCATCAAAAATAAAGGGTTAAATAAAATTTTTTATCTTTATAAATATCGTAAATTTTATTGGTCTGAAACACAAACAAAAATGTGTGTATCTTCTCCTTCTCTATCATAGCTAGAAGAAATATCTTTTTATGACAACGAAATCTACTAGCATTCAATTGAGATTTCTCATGACTTCTAAAATGTTTTTAGCTATTCAAAATTTCGATATTTTTTTAATGGATTCTTTCATGAAATGGATTTTTAGAAACTTTTTAAATTAAGAATACAAAGAAGACACTCATTCAACAATCTCACTAAAATTTTTGAGATTTCATAAGACTCTCCTTTTTTATTTATTGATATGTCATCCTTCAGCAGCCATCATCATCATTATGTTCTATGTTCATCAATATTCATCAAAAATAAAGGGTTAAATAAATTGTTTTATCTTTATAAATATCCTAAATTTTATTGGTCTGAAACACAAACAAAAATGTGTGTATCTTCTCCTTCTTTATCATAGCTAGAAGAAATATCTTTTTATGACAACGAAATCTACTAGCATTTAATTGAGATTTCTCATGACTTCTAAAATGTTTTTAGCTATTCAAAATTTCGATATTTTTTTAATGAATTCTTTCATGAAATGGATTTTTAGAAACTTTTTAAATTAAGAATACAAAGAAGACACTCATTCAACAATCTCACCAAAATTTATGAGATTTCATAAGACTCTCATTTTTTATTTATTGATATGTCATCCTTCAGCAGCCATCATCATCATTATGTTCTATGTTCATCAATATTCATCAAAAATAAAGGGTCAAATAAATTTTTTTATCTTTATAAATATCCTAAATTTTATTGGTCTGAAACACAAACAATAATGTGTGTATCTTCTCCTTCTCTATCATAGCTAGAAGAAATATCTTCTTATGACAACGAAATCTACTAGCATTCAATTGAGATTTTTCATGACTTCTAAAATGTTTTTAGCTATTCAAAATTTCGATATTTTTTTTATGGATTCTTTCATGAAATGGATTTTTAGAAACTTTTTAAATTAAAAATACAAAGAAGACACTCATTCAACAATCTCACCAAAATTTATGAGATTTCATAAAACTCTCATTTTTTATTTATTGATATGTCATCCTTCAGCAGCCATCATCATCATTATGTTCTATGTTCATCAATATTCATCAAAAATAAAGGGTTAAATAAATTTTTTTATCTTTATAAATATCGTAAATTTTATTGGTCTGAAACACAAACAAAAATGTGTGTATCTTCTCCTTCTCTATCATAGCTAGAAGAAATATCTTTTTATGACAACGAAATCTACTAGCATTTAATTGAGATTTCTCATGACTTCTAAAATGTTTTTAGCTATTCAAAATTTCGATATTTTTTTAATGAATTCTTTCATGAAATGGATTTTTAGAAACTTTTTAAATTAAGAATACAAAGAAGACACTCATTCAACAATCTCACCAAAATTTATGAGATTTCATAAGACTCTCATTTTTTATTTATTGATATGTCATCCTTCAGCAGCCATCATCATCATTATGTTCTATGTTCATCAATATTCATCAAAAATAAAGGGTTAAATAAATTTTTTTATCTTTATAAATATCCTAAATTTTATTGGTCTGAAACACAAACAAAAATGTGTGTATTATAGCTAGAAGAAATATCTTTTTATGACAACAAAATCTACTAGCATTCAATTGAGATTTCTCATGACTTCTAAAATGTTTTTAGCTATTTAAAATTTCGATATTTTTTTAATGGATTCTTTTATGAAATGGATTTCTAGAAACTTTTTAAATTAAGAATACAAAGAAGACACTCATTCAACAATCTTACTAAAATTTATGAGATTTCATAAAATTTAATTCAGTTGAGCAATACTAGTTATAAAGTGTTGGTTTTAAGTTTTTTTTTTGGCTGAAGATAGAGGAGGAGAAGATTTGTGTGTTAATTTTGAGAGATGTAAGAATTTGAGAGGAGAACTATTTCATTTGGGAGGATTTTTTTATTGAATATATATAGCATGGTGAACTAATATGTGTTCATGTTAAAATTTATTTATAATATTTTTCTTTCGTTCTTGTTAACTTTCTTTTTCTTTCTAAAAACTTATTAGTTTAAAATAGATATCTTATGTTAGTGTGAATTAGTTTTATAGTGACATCTAATGAAAATCAAGCACTTTGTCATGTCATCAATTAAGGTGAAATATAACGTAGTGAGATGATTTGACAAAATACATTATTGCTGTTGAATCATAGTATAAAAATATTTTACACTGTCAGTGTGTCGAAAATGTGTATTCTTTTTTCTCAAATTTCATTGAGTCATTTGAAATCTTAAATATTTATAAAGTAAGTTGAAATCATAAAAATTTGTGTTATAAATTCATTGAAATCATATTTTAAAAATCTTGAATGTAAAAATTCTTTTAAAAATGTTTTTTAAAATTTCACAAAGTCTTTTAAAATCTTTAAAAAAAATTTTTGTCAATCGAATCGAATACATCCGTAGTTAGAAGAGAATATTTTGTTGTTATTGATTAAAATATAAATATTTTGGTATGTTAATTAGTTATAAAGATGATTTAATTTTATATTGTCGATGTTATTTACAATTTGAAAGACTATTATCCTTTTTGTTATGAATAATTCTAGTGGATGTCCATTAACCATTGGCCCATGTCATTAGGCCCGTGTATTGTCCTATAAATAGGACCTATGATGCAATGTAAAGATACACCTTGAGGAGAGTAATACAATCTTCTCCAATCTTTCTCTCTTCTCCATTTCTCTCTATCATTATTCTTCTTATTGTTAAGAATAGTTTATAACACGTTATCAGCACGCTCTAACTGAGGTACAAATTTTCTTTAATTCTTTTTATGTAAACATAATTTTCATTTTAATCTTTACTTGTTTATTTACAATAAAATTCATGATAATGCATCCTAGAAGGATTGCACAAGAGATTAGTTATATACATAATATAGTTCCCGAAGAACTAACAAATAAAAATCATAATTCTAATCTCTAAGAATTCCTGAAGAATTCATTATAATTCCTGAAGAACTTAAAAACTCAATTTAGAATTCCTGAAGAATTCAACAATTAGTTCCCGAAGAACTTAGAAATTTAATATATGAATTCTCGAAGAATTCAATTCTCAAAAAATTCAATAATTTTAGTTCTTGAAGAACTTAGAAACATAATCCGTGAATTCTTGAAGAATTCAACAATCTTAGTTCCCGGAGAACTTTAAATTTAATCTTTGAATTCTCAAATTTTCTAGATGTATCACAGTGAAAATTTTGATATATGAATGATGAAGATCTATAGGCTACGATCCAGAAGCGTCATGGTAAAAAAAAAAAAAATATATGAATCCTGAAGATTCATAGCATGTGATGAACTTTTATAATATGTATTATTTTTGTTTTCTTTCGATTCCAGAAGGATCCAATACTCATGCATCCTTGAAGGATAGCACAAATGATTGTCATTATATAATATAGTTCTTAAAGAAATATAAAATTTAATATATTTCACAAGAATTCCAGAAGAATTCACGACATATGCAATATCCCTGAAATATTGTATTATCAAAAAAAAAATTGAGAATTTCAACGATAAAAAAAAACAGTTTTGTCTATGTCTTTATTTAATTATCTTCATATTGTTTATTCTAATGCAATAATATTCTTAATTCGGCCAAATGCTTCAATATGTATGTAGTGCTTCCGTTACTACAATACAAGAGTTTATTATTTTCCTAGCTTTAATTTGTGTAACCGAAGAAGTAATTTTTTTTTTTTTTACGATACATATATGAACCTTATGTTACATTCATGTGACTATTATTTCCCCTTTAATGTTACAATTCTAACTGCCAAAAATTAAGTTACTATTATTTGCACTATTATTTACCATTTTCATAATGTTGATATTTTATAACCGTCAAAAGAATAATTTATTTGCTATTATTCTCCTTTATGAGAAGAATATTTTTTTTCATATAAATATTATTTATTATTATTCTTATTAATTCTTGATTATGTTGAAGATCAACTATAATATAGTTCCTGAAGAACTAAAGGAGAAGAAAGAAACATGAAAATATAAGCATTCCTGAAGTAGTGCTTAAAGATTCGGGACAAAGTTCAATGAGAACTAAAATAAAATTTTAATATCGAACATATCCTTGAAGGATTGGTAATGAATAGTATTTGTACAGTTATTGAAGAATTTAAAATTCAACATTAAAACATTCTTGTAGTATTGCTAAAAGTTTAAAAGCGATTGAATTCATGAATAACTAAAAAAATTTAGAGCATGATTGAAGTATATAACGCTAAAATGCATATGCTCCTGAAGTAGCAAAATTGAGATGTGTTAATGTAGTATCACATACTATTTATTAGATGTGTTGGTTTGATGAGTTTCGTTTAACATATAAGTATATTTTTTTTGTTTATCTATTTTTTATCTATTTAAATGAAAATATATTTCTTGCCGATAGTGATGCAAGAAAAATATGTATTATATCTAGCAACACAAAAATTATTTAAGGCTCCAGAAGAGTGTGTTAATGTATTGTTACATTAAGGAACAAAACAATAAGTGAATATAAGCTTAAATTGGTGTAGAGAAAAAGTTATCAATTTTTTCTCTAATTTGTGCTACACCTATATCAGTTCAATCGAAACACATATTATTGTAAACTATAAGTTTACAAATAATAATAAGTTATTGTTGGCAATACCGGTTGGGTCATCCCGGATTTATGATGTAAAAAAATGTATTGAAGAGCAAGAAGCTTCTTCAACATAATAGCTTTTGTGCATTACTAGTTCCCAAAGAATTGATAATTTCTTTATTGTCACCTCACAGCCAGAAGTTTGTGAGATTGTTTCCTCAACTTTTTTTAAGAGCTCATTTTCTAGAAGTATTTATTAAGTATCGTATTGCCATTTGAAATTGATAATGAACATCTTGTAGAATATACATATTCATAAAAAATGGACTTGAAGATCCATTCTTTAGACGTCTAAAGTTCATTGTGGCTGATACTTATGAGATCATAACTTCTAGTTAATATTTTGGGAACACTCAATCACATATCGTGAGATATTGATATGCATCAGGCCAACAAATTATTATATGCAAGTCTTCCCCTTAATCTACAATTTTAGATTAATAACTTAATATTCTTCGTCTTAGTACATTTTTGGATGTGTTGTGTATATTCCAATTGCTCAATATAATACACTAAGATGATTTCTTTAAGGAATTTTGGGAAAATATATTTGATATGAATCTCTAATTATCTTTAATTTAAGAAATTGGAGAGTAGTTTATGGCCTAAAAGGCTAATTATCAATTTATGATTTTGTTTTCCCAACATTAGGGGGAGATAATAAGCAGCTGAAAATATGAACCAGAAGTTCAAATGAATAATTACTATGAATATGTTATCTCATCTTAATCCTCATATAAAATAGTTTGAACTAGGTGTTCAAAAGATAAACCATTTGCAAAGTTTATTAAATCAAATATCAGCTGCTAATGCTCCAATCAAAATGGATGTTCCTGTTGAACAATCCTATATTGCAAATGAGTTCAACCACACTTGAAGTATGGTGTGAAATTTGGTTCCAAGAAAAAAATAATCCTCAAATAAGAAAAGGAGCTAAAAAGAAAGATGACCAAAGTGAGGATATGAAAACTCCAAAAGAGTATTGACATAATTGATTTTGAAGTTCCAGAAGAACTTATCAGGTACCTGAAATTTTTAATAAATAAAGAGATCTCGAAAAATTATGTCATGAATAAAATACGATGGAACCAAAAGGAAGTCAACGTTGACGATATTTTTATATATAATATAGCGCTATATATGATAAGAGATAATGAGGATCATGAACCAAATTTTATTGAGAATTATAGACAACATAATGATTGTCTAAATGTAAAGATGCAATTGCTACATAATTAAAATCACTTTGCAAAGTGAAAGATTTTTGGACCAGTAGTCCGTACATCTGAAGATGTGAAAATGATGAGATATGAATCAATTTTCTCACAAATAGAAAATAATGATATACAAGAATATCGATAAAAGTTTGCCATTGATTGTGAAGAGAAATGTTCACTTGAAGTGAAAATATTTTTCTTACTTGATTAAGTTCACTAACACTTGAAATGTTCAATTTATTGGAAGTGTTACAATACATTTGTATGGCTCACTTTTTTAGTGATGATTATATGAAACTCTCTGAAGGATTTAATTTCATGAGACATACTATTCAAACAAATTGAATAGATGATTTAACAAAATAATAAGTCTCTTTGTGTACTCATACATCCAAGGTGTATGTCGTATAATAATTTTAGTAAATATTTCCAAATGAGAAATATGATATAGACATCATTTGTCAACTTTTAAGAAAGGATTTGGAAACAAGTTTGATGACATGAATATAATCATAACTCCTGAAGAGTTTTGGAAAGTTGATTTCTTATAGAAATTGAATCAAAAAAAGTTTATATAACAAATGTTTCTTATCAGTTGTATACTCTAGTTATTCTAAGATCATTAATTGTGATGATTTAGAACTCGAGAAAATGATGATTCACTAGGAGGTCCTGAAGTACCACATATTACTTCAATCAAACACTATAATATTATCATAACTCTTGAAGAGCTTACGAAATCTGTTGATTACAGAAAAAAAAATGAAATGAAATACATTCGATAATCAAAGTTTGTTTGAAATTGCAAACTTAGTACTTCAATAAAGTTTTGTGCATGAAGAAAATTATATATACCAAAGGTACTAAACAAATTGATATAGAAAGATATATTTTGTCGTGTATGATGTCACTTGATGTGATTAAAGATTATTACACGTCTCAAGAAAATGATTACTTGAATTGGTCTTGAAGTACCATATTTTAATTAGTTCAATTGAGAACATTATTGCATTTTGCATTTGCACGTAGTGGTATTTTGTATTTGTCAATATCAATAAACTTGAAGATATTGGAACAAAGTCGAGCATATAATTTCTATCTTAAGGATACGGCAATATCATCCAAATAAGTGGAAGTTTCAGCACTAAATCAAGAAAGTTGAGAATATAATTTTGTTGAAGTTTGTGATTCTACACATACAAGAAACTTGAAGAAGATAATATTGCATTAACGGATAATTCAGCGAATAAAGTATCAAAGGAGATAAATCAGATCTTTCTACAAAGTCATCATCAAGTAAAGCTTTTGATCAACTATATAGAAGATCAATTACTCTTATTCATCTCAGATATAATTGTCTTCATGAGGGGGAGATATAATTGTGTTCTGCACTCTTTTTTCCTTAACCATGGTTTTATCCCATTGGGTTTTTCTGGTAAGGTTTTTAACGAGGCAGATTTAGACACATAGGATGTTGTACTCTTTTTTCCTTCACTAGAATCTTTTTCCCACTGGGTTTTATTTTAGTAAGGTTTTAACGAGACATATCCTCAATGGACATCCAAGGGGGAGTGTTATGAATAATTCTAGTGGATGCCCATTAACCATTGGCCCATGTCATTAGGCTCATGTATTGTCCTATAAATAGGACCTATGATGCAATGTAAAGATACACCTTGAAGAGAGTAATACAATCTTCTCCAATCTTTCTCTCTTATCCATTTCTCTCTATCATTATTCTTCTTATTGTTAAGAATAGTTTATAACACTTTTTAAATTTTTGCATTTTTATCAACAAGTCCATTGTTAATATTGGATGTCGAGCCGCCAAATTGTCATGATCAACCCTGATTATAAATAAAACGTTCAACACATAGAGGTACCAACTCAATGACATCGATTGTGGCAATATTGTGGCAATAAACGACCACTCGAGCAAGCGTATAAGCAACCGTATTCATATGTCGGTTTATGGACTTCACGTCAAAGTTATAACCGTATTCACATGTTTAATCTTAAGAATATTAGAGTTAAATACAAACACACCAAAATGCATATAATGCATACAATCTGCTACATTTTTAGAGTCAATTTCAAAAATCACTTGTATAGCCTTCTTCTTGTTGCAGCTCCTTCACGACTTCAAGAATTGCAATGACTTCGCATTCATTTATAGACCATCTACCTTTAATCCAAGAGCTGTCAGCTAGTACAAATTGCCCTATGTTTGACTAAAGCGATGAGATTTACTAGCTAAAAAATGTTGGTATACTTTTTTTATAAAAGAATTGATATATGTTTGTTTTGTTGATGTAATGTAACTTTATCTTATATTTATTACGGGGATAGTAAAAGAGGTGTAAGGAAATCGATAAAAACCGATTAAATCGATGACCAGAACCAATTCAAACAAAAAATAAATCGATTTTATGGTTTGGATTAAAAACCGAACCAAACCAATTGAAAATTGAAGTAGTTTTGTTTGGATCTCGGATCTAGATTTCAGATCCAATGGATTAACCGAACTAAACCAATATATAGTATTTAGTGGTGAACACAACTAAGCCTTGTATTTTGAATTTGATGGTAAACTTCATTCTATCTATGTGTTATATTTTGTATTTCAAAACTATGTTATTCTTTACTCGATTTATGTAATATTGTAAGTCGTTTGAAAATAGAGTTTAAAATATATATCATTTTAAAAAATAGAGCTTCAAGTATATCGTTTGAAAAAAAAAAGCAGAAATTACACTGAAAAAACAAAATGTTGCAAACCGAGTATAATATTCGATCCAAACGGAACCAAACCGACTAGTTTAGTTCGAATCCATCTTTGAAAAACACGCAAAACCGAACCAAACTAAATTAATTGAAAGTTCATTAGTTCAGACACTAAATTTACTCAAAACCGATCTAAATCTATCCGCTTACACCCCTAGATAGTAATATAATAACCAGCTTTAATTTATCGATCTGTATCTTCAATTTTAATTTTAAAAAGTATTTTAAAATGAATATTTGATAAAAATAGTAAGATAGTTATCAAAAGAAAAGATAATAATAGTAAGACATTAATGATTTGTACGTACTTTATTATTTTATTTTTAGTTGTCACCGTTACTTTAGTGATTTGTACATTTTTTTTTAGTTGTAGTCATCACTTACACTTGTGAATGATTAAACTTTGATTAAGAGTCAATTACAACTGAATTAATTATTACTCCCTCTATTCTAATTTATTTGTTATAATTGACTAAATCACACACTTTAAAAAAAAACCATATAAATAAAAGAAAGAATGTAATTTTTACAAAAATATTTATTATATTATTGGTAATAGACGTTAGAATACTAAAAAATTGATTTTTAAGTATTTATTTCTTTCATTTATCGATTGTTTTAAAGGGGTTAAATAAAAAAAGTCAATGTTATAATATATGTCATTTATTTTGATACAAACATTTTTAACAAATAAAATATTTATTTTAGAGCAGAGAGAAACATTTATTATTAATAAAAAAAAGAACGAAATGAACTGTAGTTGTACAGTCAAAGTGGGACCAAAAGAGTCCCACATACTCTTAGAATATCAATGTCATGATCTGGTCATCAAATAATGAGTCTTATCACCCTCATGCAGTTTTATATCATATCGTCAACTAATGAGTTTAGTCCACCTCTCCTCTCCTCACTCAAATGGGAACACATAAAATGATTGAGTTTTCTTGTTTTACCAATAAAGTACTTTGTACTATTGTTAAAGCACCAAAAAGAACCTTTTTTTAGGTCTATAAAATAGAAATATTTTAAGTTTAATTTTTATTTAATTTTTTAAAATTTAGTTTTTTTTATGGTACATAAATGAAATGACAAAACTATTATAAATTGTAATTTAGTCTTTAGTAGTATATGTTAAAATTAATTTTGTTTAATTAATTTTAAATTCTTAAAATTTTGATTGATTTTTTTTCAAGCAAATTTATCACTTTATAAAATACGCATTCACTAAAATTTATAATTTTTGAACATAGAATAAATAAAATATGATCTTTTTGAAGACCAAACTTCTTACATAAAAGTAATGAAATTAGAAATCAATTTTTGAACTAGTTTTTTGCGAAGAAATTTTGGACTAAAAATAACTAATAAGATCTCCGTTGAAGGAAATATTTTCCTTCATCTCCATCGCCACAATATTTATGGAGCTCCATGAACATTGAAAATAAACAAAATTTCTATGTTTTTCAATCAAAATCATGACACTAATATATCTTGTATTTTTTCTTTTTTTTTTCTAAAAAAATATACATATGTTGCATCTTTTTAAAAAAAAACAAAAATTGCATCCATAACATAAAAAAGCAAAGCACTTTCTTATATTTCTTTTAGTTAAAATAAATAAATAAATATTCAATTGAAATTGTTGCCATACATAATCATTAATTCATAATCTTTGTAAAGTATTAATTATTTATTTATTTATATAAAAGTAAAAAAAAAACATATAAAATTATAGAGAAAAAAGTATTAATTACTTAATTGGACATTCAAATACCAATTTTATAGAGAATATGATGAGCTTATAAAAAAAAAATAGAGAATATGATGAGATAAATGTGACAATAACAAAGATAAATAAAATATTAAATAAGTTAATTTTTTAATTTTTTTATAATATTATTAAACGAGTGAATTAAGAGTTTGAAATGTATAAATATATCACCCTTTTTCAAAAAAAAAAAAAAGATTAATTTACATGAGGAAAGAAAATAAAGGAAACTGTGACAATAAATAAAGGTGACATCTTCATGATTTTGTGTTATTTATTTTCTGAATTACTTAAAAATATTTTAACTGATATAAATTTTATAAAATACACCATTAGATTGAAAGTTTATATCATATAGATTATCTGTAAAATTTCAGACAAATTTAAAACTATTTAATATATTATTGAGACACATCAAAATTAACGGTTTGAGTATTTTTTTAAACGTCTTTAATCATTATGTGTCTCAATAACTTATCAAATAATTTTATATTTGTTCGAAATTTTACACAAATGATCTATATTTTTTTGGTAAGCACAAATAATCTACATGATATAAACTTTCAATCTAACGGTTAAAATATTGTTGAGTGATTCAGGGATAAATACCTCGAGTCATTATAAAAAATCATAAATAAATAAAGGAAACATTAAATTAAGTTAAAAAAAAAAACTGTATTATCAAAAAAGAAATGTCAAATATGTGTACTGTTTTTTTTTTTCTTAACAATAAAAGTCTTCTGGTTTGTTTATTAAATTTTTATTTTAGACAAATAAAAAGTTTAATAATAGAAATTTGTCAAAAAAAAAAATATAGAAACTAAGAAGAAAATAGGAAATGAAGAAAAGTAACAGAAAACAAAGAACAGAGTGTCATTAATATTCACTTCAGCTCCGTCTACCTTTCTCCATCTTCCCTTTCACAACAGACCCATCTCCAAAATCAGGCAAATTTCTCATCTTTTCTACTTTTTCTCTAACCCCTTTTCATTTTTCAACTTTGTTTTTCGTTTTCTGTTCACAATTATGTTTTCAATATTAACTGTTTTTTTTGTCGTCTAGTTGCTGACTTTTATTGTTTCCTTTAATGTTGTTTGTAGGTTATGAAGTTGTTATTGTTGTTTTGTTTGTGGTGAGAAAAGAAGATTTTTTTTCATTGTTTTTTTCTTGTTCTTTGATGATGATGGAACAAAACTTAATGGGACAACTTGTTGGTTCTGAGATACATGGGTTTCATACTTTGAAAGGTATAAATTTTGTTATGCATTTTTTACTTTTTGATGGTTTTTTTGTTCTTTTGATTATGCTCATGTTGTGTTGAACTCGAGTATAATCATTAATCAAGTTTCAATTTTGAAAATTTCTTTTTTTTCCCTGCCCTTTACATATCCTATATCCTCAATTTCGGTGGGCTAGTCAAGAGCAGAAACCATGGCTTTAAATGGGGTCCCCGCAAGTGGGCGGTGAGATTGATCCCCTCGGATTAGTCGGTCCTTAGGCCGGATACCGAGCTTTAAAAAAAAAAATCCTGTATCCTTGTTTTATTTATTTATTTGATTTTTTTTGTGGGGGGAGTTATTTTAATGTGTAATTAATTAGTTTGTACTCTCTCCGTCCTAAAATATAAGAGAAAATTCGGAAGTTGATGTATTCAGTTAAAAATTTGGACTAAATAAATCAATTTTGTTTGACTAATTTTTCCTTATATTTTGGGACGGATGGAGTATGTCTGCAAAAAAGAAGAAGCTTGTTTTAGCTTCTCAAGATGCAAGTGTGTAATTTTTAATGCAACTTACATCCTCCTGTTACTATTTTAAGCAAAAAATCACGTTTTAGGTTCATTGAATAACTGATGTATATGGTCTACAATATAAATTAGATACATCAGTTATTCAATGAATCTAAAATGTGATTTTTGGTTATAGTGACCAGCTGGTGTATGAGTGATAAAGACAGTATGGTTGGTTTACTTGTTTGTAACAGTATGGATTGATCATTTTTTATAGATGTTTTAAAAAAGCTAGATAGGATAGTTTTGGAAAAAGATTGTGATGCAGAAACTAATTTCAAAGCAGTCACAATATTCTTTTACAATATATTTGAAATACTAGACTACTTCGGCAGTTCGGCTTAACTGAGTTCCATCGAAATATGTAATTTAGAACAAATTAAATGTATTGTGTTTGCAATAACAACCGTGAGTTGAAGTAGAAATGAATCTGGAACACGTCTAAGATTTTGTAATTGTTACATTTATCGTCTCATACAACTAATGTTGGCAGAGTATATTAATTTTGTGAGTTCTAATAGGGTGTTCAAACACTAGCGTTGCAACATAAAACTAAAAGGTTCATGACTTTACAAGGAATTGGTCCTAAAGCTCCATGCAAATGGTAGCTTTTGTCGAGCCATATTGATTGCAAACTCACACGATAAGAAGTAAAAGATTAAATACTAGGGATGTGATTTTGTGGCTTTAACTTTTGGCTTAAATGGTATAGAAACTTGTATTATTAAAGATTAATCAAGTTGACAAAATATATATTCTTTACGCATTTCTTTTGCTACTTTCTTACACAGCAAATTTTACCATTGCTACTAGTCGCATTGTTCTAAAGTACTTTTATTATATATGACTCAGACCTGGACGTTAACGAAACCATGGAGGAAGCAAAAAGCAGATGGCTTCGTCCGAATGAGATTCAGGCCATACTCAGCAATCACAAATATTTTACTATCCATGTCAAGCCATTGCATTTGCCTAAAAGTATATTTCCATTTATACTATACTTAATTGATCATATTTATATGTGTTTGTTTCAACTTCTATTTCTTAATTTGCATGAAACATTTTGATTTTCTTGCTTCATACTCCAGAGAATTTCATGATTTGTGTTTTGTATACTGTATTATATAGTTCGCAAACTTCTAGACCCTTACGTTCTTGTTGAAGCTTTTCCTTCAAATAGTATAAAAAAGTAAAATAGAAAAGGTTTACATGCATACAGTGTTGTCGATCGTGGATCACAGAAAATAGAGGTTTGTTAAAATTATGTTATGCAACAGTGCTATAGCGCAGCTATAACCACCGTATTAATTAGCGTATTACGAAACAATTACGGTTTGTCCAAATTCGGGTATGTTATAGAACTATAGCCCGCTATTTAACAGAATTACATGCATATTTATGCATTTTTCAACTGTACATATCATGAATATAAAGTCTGGTTGATGTCTGGTATTGTTCCTTTGTAAATCTATTAAATGGAATTTTGGTTTATGTTGTTAATTAGCATCTAAATGACAAGTGTGCACCTTATTATGAATTAAATGATGGTCAAACAGGATTCGAGTGACTGATGCAAATTTGTTGTAACGCTGTGTAAAACAGGTGGTACTGTTGTACTATTTGACCGCAAGATGCTTAGGAACTTTCGAAAAGATGGGCATAACTGGAAAAAGAAAAATGATGGGAAAACTGTTAAAGAAGCTCACGAGCATTTAAAAGTGAGGATTTTAGTTTTCTTGGCTGTTTATTCGATGTTTTGTTGTAGCAAGTAGCATATTGACAGTGTAAAATGTTTATGTTTATTCTCTTATCTTTGTCAACAGATTACACTGTTTATTTTCTTCCTACAATTTTTGTTATACTCGTTTTCAATGTTAGTTTGAGTTACTATTGATTATTGTATATCTGACTGTTGACATATTTTCTGTTCATTATTTCCCCTTATCGATCAGGTTGGTAATGAAGAAAGGATCCACGTATATTATGCACACGGCCAAGATAATCCAAGCTTTGTTCGAAGATGTTATTGGTTGCTTGATAAGTATGTATATCAATGTTTAGCTTAACCCTTAACGTCTCAATTACTATATATTATGTATGCATGTTCGTACTTGTGATCTAGGAATTAGTGACTTACGATTGTTGTTATTGTTTTCCTTTCAGGAGTATGGAGCACATAGTCCTTGTTCATTATCGTGAAACACAAGAGGTCGTGTTAATCATTTTCTTTTTTCCACCTCTTAAAAATTTAACTTCACTTGAAAAATACTTCCTCCGGTCTCAAATATAAGCAAAGATTCTCTTTTTAGGTTCATCGAATGATTGATGTATTTGGCCTAAAATGTAGACCAAATACATCAATTGTTCAATGAACTTGAAAAAATAATATTTGCTTATATCTGAGACCGGAGGGAGTAATCATTTTCTGAGGCATTTTTTTATAGCCTTGTTTACCAATGAATGTGTTTAAGGGTATCTCAAGTCTACAAAAACTTCGGCACCAAATTTGTCTCTAAAACGAGCAAGTGTATCCTCTTTTAGATTTTCATAGGTTGAAATCACAACGCAATTGGAATAAAAATAACTTTTCTTGATCACCTTGTTATCTATTTATTTATTGAAGAAATTTGGCTTGCTAACAATCATTAGGTTGTGGATTGATGCAGTCTCAAACTTCTCCGGTTACACCGGTAAATTCAAATTCGAGTTCTACTTCAGATCCAACTACTCCGTGGATTCTATCTGAAGACTTAGATTCTGGAACCAACAGTGCTTATACTAATGGTGAGAAAGATCTTATTTAATATTACCTCTGCCTCTAAATATAAGTACATTTTGGAAAACAAATGTCCTTAAATATAAGCCCTATTTTAAATTACTCGATACATTTATTATTTTTCCTAAATTTACTCATTAATACACTACTAATTTTCTTGAGAGATAAAAAGTCAAAATTGAACACATTCATACTCAAATGTCAATTGTGATAGATACTGTTGGTTTCTTTCCTCGACTGTGTATACATGTTTTTATTTCTTTTACTGTTTTGGAGATAAGCAGGTCTCAATGGGAAGTTAATAGTCGAAAGTCATGAACAGAAGCTTCATGAGCTTAATACACTTGATTGGGAGGACTTAGTGGCTTCTAACGCTAATACCCCTACTATACCTAATAGAGGTAATTATTTGTGCTTTATCAGAACCAGTGACTTGTTGCGAAAGAATCTTACGATTTTATACTTTAAATTTAACTTTTGGCAGGAAATGAACCATCTTTCTATCGACTAAATCAAAGCTTACTGAATGGAAACTTTGGCAATGTAAGATAATATTTTCTTTCATTTGTGTTCTTTATTCTGCTTTATCTTTGTGCTTCCTTTTTCTTTCTTTTAGTGTTTTCGGCTTTGTACTGTTATATTGTTCTAACCTATACGAATTTTTATAACCAGGTTGCTGGTAATCCTTCTGCAGAAATTCCTTCGTATAGTAATCCAACTCCGCCTGAGTCTGGGATTAGTCATATTTCTTACAATTTTCCAGAAAGTGTTAACCTTCAGCAGAATCATCCTATCAGTTTTGGTGGCGTTGATTCCGTGGAGGACTCTCTGGTCAATGAAGGTTTGCAAAATCAGAACAGCTTTGGAACGTGGATGAACAATGCCATAACCGATACACCTTATCCCGTAAAGGCGTCAGCTCTTGAATCATCAATTCCTTTATCTGTTCATGATCCATTTTCATCCCTGTTGATGGATAATAATCAGCAACCTTCTCTGCCAGAACAAGTATTTCATATCACGGATGTGGCCCCTGCATGGGCTTCTTCCACCGAAAAAACAAAGGTTTCCTTTTGCTTTTCTCACACGTCTAATTGCAATTAATTATTTTCTCAGAATTAAAACTTTCGTTCAGTTCCGGAATATAATATTCTCATGAACTGTATAAAAAGCATTTTCAGTACGTGTCATGAGTAGCACTCATATAAGCATGCACGTCTTCATGCATATACATTTTAACTTGTGATTTCACAATACTCACCTTATGATCAACTTGTGCTTTCGCTACCATTATTTTGCAATTGTAACCGAACAATCATGTTTTTATTTCATGCAGGTCCTGGTAACTGGATATTTTAACAATGATTATCAACACCTTGCAAAGTCTAATCTAGTTTGCGTCTGTGGTGAAGCAAGCTTTCCTGTAGAAATTGTTCAGGTTGGAGTGTACCGATGCTGGGTATCACCACGTTCTCCTGGATTCGTAAATCTCTATTTGAGCTTCGATGGTCATAAACCTATCAGCCAAATTGTTAATTTTGAGTATCGTACTCCTATTTTGCACGATCCTGCTGCTTCAATGGAAGAGTCATACAACTGGATTGAGTTTCGACTTCAGATGAGGCTTTCACATTTGCTTTTTACAAAACCAAAGACCATTGATGTTTTGTCTAGTAAAGTATCGCCTACTGCACTGAAAGAGACTAAAAAGTTTGCCTCCAAAACATTATTTATTTCCAAAAGTTTGCTACACTTTATGAAGTCGTCTGACGCAAACGCAATTCCGTTTCCGCATGCGAAAAATACCTTGTTCGAAATTGCATTGAAAAACAAACTAAGGGAATGGCTTTTGGAACAAATTGGCTTAGGATGCAAGACTACCGAGTATGATGCACAAGGCCAAGGTGTAATTCATTTGTGTACACTTTTGGGATATACTTGGGCTATTTCTTTGTTTTCATGGGCAGGCCTGTCGCTTGATTTCCGTGACAAATTTGGATGGACATCTCTTCATTGGGCAGCATATAATGGAATGTATGATTACACCCCACTCGTTTGAACATTCAGCGTTGTTGCGTTATGAATCACGGACACGTGTCCGACACAACACTGACATTGAATTATATCATTTTCTCAAATTTTTATCTATGTCAAAGTGTCAGTGTCTATGTCGTGTCTGGTGTTTGTGTCAGTGTCCGTGCTTCATTGCTGAACATTGATCTAAATAATTTTCATAGAGTAAACCATCAATTTAGTCTTATAAGTATCACTCTCTCATACATAGTCTCAAAGTATATAAAAATATTAAGTAGTCCTTAAATTATATGAATTTTGTCAAGTTAGTCCCTAAACTATATGAAATCCATCAAATTACTCCATGTTGTTGTGCATTGACAAAAGAAACTAGGGACTGAAGAAACAAATTTCATATAGTTTAGGGACTAACTTGAAACATTTTACTATATAGTTTAAGGACTAATTATCATTTTCATGCAGTTTAGGGACTAAGTAGGAGAGAGTGTGAAACTTGAGGGACTGAATTGATGGTTTACTCATTCTATACATAAGCATTTTCTGAGCGTTGAGCGGACGTATCAGTGTATGTGTGTTTGATTCAAATTTTTTTTCAGGGAGAAAATGGTTGCAACTCTGTTGTCTTGTGGGGCAAAGCCCAATTTGGTCACAGATCCAACTCCACAAAATCCCGGTGGCTGTACTGCTGCTGATCTTGCTTATATGAAGGGATATGATGGTTTAGCTGCTTATCTTTCTGAAAAGTGTGTGATTGAGCAGTTTCATGACATGAGCTTAGCTGGAAATATCAGTGGTTCACTCGAAACCACCACAAATGATCCAGTAAATCCCGAGAACCTTACCGAGGAACAGATGTACCTAAAGGATACATTGGCAGCTTACCGAACTACAGCTGAGGCCGCAGCACGCATACAAGCTGCGTTTAGAGAGCATTCACTGAAATTGCGTTATCAGTCGGTTCAATTTATCAGTCCAGAGGAGGAAGCGCGCCAAATAGTAGCAGCAATGAAGATTCAACATGCCTTTCGCAACTATGAGACAAGAAAAGCGATGGCAGCTGCTGCTCGGATCCAGTATAAATTCCGTTCATGGAAGTTGCGTAGAGAGTTTCTCAACATGCGACGTCAGGCTACTAAAATTCAAGTAAGAGCTGCTCTTTGCTCTTTCCTTCTCTGTTGTCGTTGATTGTCCTGAATTTTTCTCTTTAAATTGTTATTATAATTTACATAATCATGAAAACCTTGTTTGCAGGCTGCATTTAGGGGATTTCAAATGCGTAAGCATTACCGTAAGATTCTATGGTCTGTTGGAATTCTTGAGAAAGTAATCCTGCGTTGGCGTTTAAAGAGAAAAGGTTTCCGCGGGCTCGAGGTGAATCCCGACGAGGACATGCAAGACGAGAAGCAGGAAAGCGATGTAGAGGAAGACTTCTTTAAGACTGGTAGGAAACAAGCGGAAGAACGTGTTGAGAGATCTGTTATACGTGTACAAGCCATGTTCCGTTCTAAGAGAGCGCAACAAGAGTATAGCAGGATGAAGATGGCACATAGTCAAGCACAGGTGACTAAAATAAAATAAATGATATTTTGATACAAATTTAACAACAAATATTGACAACAGTTTCGATGCTTAAAACCATTCAAATATGTGATAAATTTTGTTGTGGATGGTTGATGATTTGCATCATGTCCCGAATTAGGTGTGTCCTTGTGTCAGACACCGACACTCCTGATTACATTGAATTATATCCTTTTCTCAAATTTTTATCTGTGTTGTCGTGTCCGTGTCGTTTCAGGCGTCTGTGTCCTTTCTGTGTTCGTGCTTCATAGATTAACCATGTGTTTGAACTGTATTAAATATTCATCAACCATCCACTAAACATAATTGAAGTTAACTATTTAAATTGTTATTGTTTATGATTTGATTTGACATGGTTATTGACTTGGTAGAATTGCATTGTACAGTTGGAACTTGAATTAGAAGAACTCATCAATTATGAGGTTGACATGTCACCAACAAAGACATCATAAGGGTTCCTATGAAAGGTTTATGCTTATGGGATGTAACAAACTAGTGATGTTTTGGTGCCTTTTTTTTTCTTTCTTTTTGTATAGCATGTAGACACTGTAAATTCCATAGTGTGTAAATTGAGCTAATGACCCTTTCAAATTGCTTTAATATCTTGAAATGGGTCATCTTTAAAGCTTTCATGCTTAATTAATCAAGATGTTTGGACTTTGGTGGATGCTTCTAATGTAACTTAAATGATAAGGTCTTCTTTGATGTGATTATTGACATAATTGTTGTCTGGAACTTTTATGTAATGATAAAGTTTGAACTGTATAATGAGTGATTAATATCCCTCCACGTGTATATGTGGAAAAGAACACTAGCATAATTTTTTGGTTTGAACAGTATATCTTCTGCGCGCAACTGTAGTGATTAATTTCTCGAGCTGCGTAAGACCGCAAAGAGTGGTAAAGATCTCCCTCAATAGAATTTAACATTGTTGTATTTCTAGTGCTGATTTCGATTCTATGACTTCTAGTTAAGTTGAACGACATCTCTTACCATCTTATCCAAGTGTTCTTGGATGAACACTAAGTATAATTGATAACATATGGTTCCACTCAACTTTTTCCATTTGGAAAAACAAAATCCACAACTTTTCTAGGCCTGTGGTTTTTCATATACTGTTATCATCATATATTCTACAATAATACCAAATAGTTCCTCAAATTTAGTAAATTTTCCCCAACATGCAAAACATTATCCAACTCTGCTTAGTTAGGGTTGGCATGAGACCAACCATTGTACCTACATCTGGTTTTTTGTCCCAAATATTTAATTTCCATAAAAATCTTCAATGCATCATGAAACTGCATGTCATGTGCATAGGCTTGCAACCATGGAATCTAGGACCATACTGATTACTGTTAATTATAGTAATTTTGTCAGAAAAATGGAATTGCTATAGTCAATCTAATAAAAGGGTCTACCATTGGACCACCAGGTCCATATTATGGTTATCAAAATGATATTCAAATAATGAATCCTAAGATACATTATCAATAAAAATGACATTCATATATAAAGTCAAGTGACATTATATATATAGGCAGGTAGGGACATCACATATACATGGAGGGATGAGGTTTGAACTCCGGACAGTCTAATTAACTAATAATCACGAGACTACTTGACAAAAAAAAAAACGTTAGGAGTATTATATAGGACCTTCAAAATGATTCAAGATGCAAATCATAAATCAACATGAAAAAAGTGGCTCATCATATAAATTTCAAGTGTTCAGCCTCTCAAAAAACACAATCAAACTACACAATGGTTTCTGATATAGTTTATTAGTTACTTAGAGATTTGGTAGTGACTGAGAGGAGATTCAAATCTCCAAGTAATAAGAATGAGATATTAGATACTAGAGAAGAGCTTATGTGAATTATGGAGTTGTAAGGAGAGATTCAAACACCTTGAAATTACATTGTAATTGTAATATTATCTATAGAAGTTTGTCCCTCTCTTTTCGCAATGGAACTCGATTTCCTTAACGGTCTTCGTTCACGTTCTATCAACGTAATTGATTCAGGAATGGTGGGCAAGAAGTTCTGAAGCATTCTTGAAGCCTGACTTCGTGAAAGGCACACTACAGTATCTTCGGGAAAGAAGACATGGTGTCCAATATTGACAATGTTATATAATCTACAGAAAGTTTGGTTAAATATGATTCCATTAATAGAACTCAGGACGATCACTAACCAGAAGAAAGGGACATTTTGACAATCATACATCGACGAATCTAGTTTAAGAGAATTAAGAGAAAAATCTGCTTCCATTCATATCTAAGAGGAAAAACTGTATTATGAATCTTCAAAATTATTTAAGTTTCTGCCAAATCATACCATCCTACAACAGAATCAAGTATTTTAAAGGACAATATTCCACCCAAAAAAACCTCTAAAGATACAAATCTTATCTGTAATATTACTGCAGTTGTATCAAATAATCCAATCGAAAGCAAAAAACAAAAGTAAATAACTTGTGATTTAACTGCAGACAGTGTCTAGTTGACCAGCAAACCGAGTGAACTCTACTTGATATATTGTGAAAGCCACTGGAAGCCTTCACCGTACCCCATCTTGCGGACAATGCTGCACATGAACACTTCAAGAGGTCGAACATTGGAGTCTGTAAGATTGACCTTTCCTTTGCCTGTGGTGAAATTGGTTAGGCCAAGATGATACCGTAGCTCGTCTTCTGAAGCTGCGTATGGGATGTCAATCTTGTTGCCTAGAATAAGAAATGGAACATTTGCCAAGGATTCGTCTGAGAGTAAGGCGTCAAGCTCCTTCTTAGATTCCGCAAACCTCTCTTTGTCGTAGGCATCAACCAGGTAAACTACAGCGTCGACCTGGACAACAAGCATATGTGAGAATTCTAAAGCCAAAAACAATTATAGTTATAGTACATTGGAAATATAGTCATGTCGAATAAACACAAGAAAAATTTGGAAGTCAAACATATAACTGAATTGGTAAATAGAACGGTGATGTCTCTAGATACTAAGCACTGTTTACCAAACAAACTTCAATCTTTGGTTATTGAAAATCTCTTCTGTCTAAGGATGAAATAATTTGGCCATGTTTTGATAAATGGCTTAATTAAGCACTTATCATAATAAGTACTTATGTATACGCTATTTCTATAAGAAAAGCCAAAATAAAGTCAAACTCTTTCCATATAAATTATAATCTATTTTCATAAATTATCTTGGAGAGCATATGAAGAGAAGCTGAAAAAACCTCTTAGACATGTTATAAGTTGTTTCCGTAAGCTCTTCCGAACAATCTCAAAAACTTCAATCCAAACAGGCTCTATATCAATTCAAAAGTATGTTTTCTAGAGCTAAAAAGGAATGATTAAATTGATTAAAAAGTTTTAAAACCTTTTATACAAATCTAATTTATGCACCCTTCTGGATGTTCTTTCTATCTAATCTAATCTAATTCTTGTCAAAGGAAAACAGTACATGTGTCAGATGTGTGGAAGGCAACTAGTAAACACCTCCTGAAAGGTTTAAAGGGGTGCTATCAGCGAACCTTCCTGTCACTTTAAGCCTCCCATGAATCAGATAAATACAAAGAGCTTTATCTGGGATTATGGAGGCATATAAACTTCTGGATCGGCGAGCACTTGTGTAAATTCAGCCAATAATTGTGTTACAGTAATTTTTTACCAACAAAAGATCGCCACATGAAAATCCAGCACAGCATATAACATGTAAAACTAATTAACAACCAGGAAGGGCAGAAAGTCATAACATAACCAAACAATATATATTTGTTTTAGAAATTCTATATGAATGAATGGAAAGAAATCTAATAACGTGCCTCAAGAAGCTACGACATATCTGAGTTTATGAACATCTTAGTAGCATCATAACCACAGAAGCATAGACACTGAACACAACATTTACACCGACGCATAGTAACCGATGATAATTTAAGACAATGAATGAAAGTGTTGAATGTAACTACATGTGACGTTGTCAGACACTGACACATGTCACACACCAGACACTCGATGTGAAGTGTTGATGCAAAATAGATTATAACCATGTCAAGCAATAGAGTCTCAATTAAAAATGAAACAATAAAAATGATACAAACACCAAGAACTTGTCAATAGCTATCTTCCAATCCATTCAATTGAAAAGAAAATCAGCACAATACTAACACACAACAAATCACTTAACCCAATCCATCAATTGAGAAGAAAATCATCACAATACTAACACGCACAAAATCACTTAAAACATGCACTATAACAAGTTGAAGATAAATAACAAAACCTTCAAACAAATCCCACTTTCACAAACTCTAATCACATAAGAAAATCAGCACAAAGGGACTAACCAAAAAATAACTTAAAAACTATCAAGCATAATTACTAACACAGACCCCAAAGACTGATAAAAATTTGAGAAAATGATATAATTTAAGAGAAAAAGGAATATGCACTGACGGTGTAAAATAATTTTACACTCTCAACCAATAACAACCATGTATTCCGCCATGTCACCCCACTTTGTCCCACTTTCTTAATATGATATGAAATTTTAAATCAATTTCATTGGATGACAGTGTAAAACTATTTTACACTGTTAGTGCATGCCCATCAAACTCATAATTCAATGCAATCGTAAGTGTTAGTGTCGCGTCAGTGTCTGAGACACGCCTAATCCAATGAGTGTCAGTGCTTCATAGCTTAAAAACCAATTTGAAACAAAATTAACAAACCCTTTTGACATACAATCACAACAAACAAATCCCACTTTCACAAACTCAAAATCACACAAACAATTACAAACAAATCACTAAACAAAAACCATAAATCAACAACAAAAAGATCTAAACCCAAATCAAAAAACACCTTAGCATAATAATCTTTCCAAACTCTACGAGCAATTTGATGACCCCCCAAATCAAAAGCTTTAAACTTGATCTTCCCAATACTCAATTCTTCCGAAGTAGGATGTTGGGTTGGCTGATGTTGAACTAATCTCTGCAAACAAAATCAATAAAAATCAAAAAACATAAAAAGGGTCAAATAATTTTTCTTCAAAAAATCAAAAAACATAAAAAGGGTCAAATAATTTTTCTTCAAAAAATCAAATTTTGATTGAACAAATCAAATTTTTATTCAAAAGGGTTATCAAAAATAACAATAAATAACCTCATCTTTGAGCATATGAAGAAGGGTAGTTTTTCCGGCATTATCAAGACCTAAGAAGAGAATCTTTGCTTCTTTTTGCCAGAGACCAAGAGAAGCAAGAATGCCATAAAACCAATCAAAGATGAACATGGTTGGTGATTAGAGAGAGAGAGATCTAAACCCAGAAATTGAGAATGAAAAATGGGTTATAGTTTGAATCTGAAAGAGTGATCCTAGGAAGATCACGTGTTTGAGTCTCTCTATCTGTCTCTGTCCCTCTTGGCCAGTTCAGAAAATGAAGAAAAAAAAAATAATAAAAAAAGAATTTTATAATTGAGAAGAAAAAGAAAATTTGGTTAGTAATTATGGAGGCCCAAATTGAGATAAACTTTTTTTTATTGGGCTTAACATTTGGCAAAACTAGAAGAAAAAAACTTTTTGCACCGAAGGTTATTTCGGATGATAGTTGTTTTATCTGCCCCTAAATTACTCCCGCATCTTCCAAAGTACCAAAAATACTCTTTGGATTATATCTTCTGAAATACAGCAAGGCCAAAATATTTCGGATTATATAACACGAAAATTTAAATTTTTTGGATCCTATAACTTGAAATTGTAATTTTTTTGGTAGATAGAATCCGAAATTAAAATTTTGGGAGTTACGATCTGAAAAACCTTATTTTTTAGGAGTTACTATCTGAAATGTATCAGAAAAAAGATTTTTCGCCCAGTTTGGTAGTTACGATCTGAAATGTATGTTATTTTGGTAGATAAAATCCGAAAAAATGGGAAAAATAGAACCACTCAATTGATTATTTTATTTCGTCCATGGATTTGTCCATGTTGTAACCTAAAATAAATTGTAATTTTTTTGGTAGATAAGATCCAAAACTAAACTTTTGGAAGTTACGATCTGAAAAACCTTATTTTTTAGAAGTTACTATCCGAAATGTATCAAAATAGATAATTTTCGCCCAATTTAGTAGTTACGATCTGAAATGTATATTATTTTGGTAGATAAAATCCGAAAAAATAGGAAAAACAGAACCACTCAATTGATTATTTCATTTCGTCCATGAATTTGTCCATGTTGTAACATAAAATACCTGGCAATTCAGTTCAGTTCAATACAAAACGCATAACCATAATTTATCACATAATTAACGCACAAGTACAATAAAACCTACTTTATGCAATTTTGATGCAATTGGAGACAAAGAAATGATCGTTTTCTGTCGCGTACGCCAACGTTCGTAAGGTTCGGCGAAGGAGAAAGGATCGGCGGCGAGAGAAGGAGAAGGAGAAAGGATCGTAAATCTGAATTAATAGATTTTATATTAGGCAGTTATTTTGGTAGATAAGATCCAAAATAATACATTTTTCAGATTATACATACTGAAATTTTTATTTCCCTAAACTGAGGGCATTTTCGGGTTTTTGAGGGGCCTGGGAGCAATTTGAGGGGCCTAAAAAGCAAATTTCATTTCGGATGTACGCGTCTGAAATATAGTTTTTGTGTTGTTGAATGTGTATTCTTGAACTATAGTATGGTTTTAGATTGTTGCGATAAAATATGGTTTTGGTGGTGTGTTATTGTATGAGCAATTGAGTTGGATGATTGTCGTTGGTTGTGTGGTTTTTGTATTTGGGTGTTGACTCGTGTACTTTACTCTTTAGATAGTGCTCGTATTGTACGCTCGTTATTTAAATGAGGAGGTGTATATGAAAAGGACATTTTGATGTTAAAGTAAGGTATATAATTAAGCTCATTTAGTTAGTTGTTATTTTTGCTGAAATAACTATGTGATCGTTATTGATATACATGACTTTGTTACGGTAAATGGATTTGAGTTAGGTATTGGTACTTGTTAGAGCAAGTGACCCGTGTGATGTTAAGAATGGTAAAACATGTCAGTGTTTCTATAATTATGATGTGCAAATGCGTTAGTTTTTTAAGATGACATTGACCATTGTAGATGGTCTTTTAGAAGAAGAAAAAAGAGGACTTGTAGACAAATGTGTTTTCAACGAGATGTACAAGTAGAAGAGAGTTCCACTCTCCTTTTGTGCTTATTTTGTCCTACTTGGTATGTTTGATATGTGGGATAAAAGTGTGACAACTCCTCAAATTTTACAACATACTCCTCAATTGTCATGTTAACTTGCTTTAAAGTCGATATATCTAAATCATTTTTGTCATGAAGATCTCCTGAAAAGATTTTTCACGGAACTTGTCTCTAAATACAACTACCTTAGCTTCATCAATCTCTTTATTATACTAGAAGTTGAACATGCATTTTACTGTTCACAAGTCAAACCACTAGTGCCTTATGTCATATATGATGGAAGCGTGATGTAATTTGCATGTGTGGACCAATAAATTTGCGTTGGGTGCCATTTTAGGGCTTATGTGGCTTGCACCTTAACCCTAATTCATACTTGGCCAATGATTGTCTAACCCTATTCTTACTTGAACAAACCCTAATCATACTTGGCCAATAGATGTGTTGCATTTAGTTTGTGTGACCACCTTAATCTATGGACGTGGCACAAGATTACAATGATGATCAAATATTCTTTTTACTATACAAGCAAGTGCATCATTTATGAGGCCACTTCCTTCCTTCATTCCTTCTTGAGCTCTTTCATTGGTCACATTTTCTAATGCAACTAAGGTGGTTCCACATGGACATGGTTACTATTGCTACATCATCTTATTGTGCCTCATTGGTCGTTAGTTGCTTCTATTCTCAAGGAAGTACTGTAAAAGTAAATTGGCCAATGCATGTCATCCACCTTACACATTTATAGCTTTCTCGCACCTAAAATTTCGCTATATAAGCCATTCTCCATCAAACACCTTCGTACCACAAATTTGCTATGGCCTCTAAAGTACCACCTAATTTGCTCCTTGATCCTACTTTTGGTAATGTTTAAAGTGGTCATTCAATTTGTGATGAATTAAGTGATTTTGTGGATGAGTTATTTGCTTCCATGCAAACCTACCATATGGAATTAAGTGATTTTGTGGATGAGTTATTTGCTTCCATGCAAACCTACCATATGGAATATGATGCAAACCTACCATATGGAATATGATGGTTTATGATTTATATTGTGTTTATGCAATGTTTGTAGATTGGTTTTTGTTGTGTGCTTTGGTGATACTTAAAATTATTTTATGTTTGGTATTTAGATGATTTATTTTTTACTAATGTTGAAAGTGGTTACCCAATTAGTAATGAATTAGTTGGTTTTGTGGACGATTTATTTGTTTTCATGCAAGTCTACTACATGGAATTTGATGTTGACAATGTAAGTCCCATGAATCTCTTTGGTGTTTGCATTGGTTTTGTAGATTATCTATTTGTTTTCATGCAAATCCACCACATGGAATTTGATGTTGACAGTGTAAGTCCTATGAATCTCTTTGGTATTTATGGTTTATGATGATTTATGCTATATATTGTGTTTTTATTTTTATTTTATTTTATGGTTTACTATTTGTTGCTTGTTATATAGAGTTTACTATTTGTTGCGTGTTTTTATTTTTTCGTTAGGTATTATATCTTTTATGGCCAGTTTATGATTTGTATTTTTCGTATTTGTATTAGTGATACTTTTTTTTTTATAAATTGCATTTAAGGGGTTCACTTATTTTATAAAATCCTAACCAAAATGAGATTGAAGTTTATATTAGTCAAAAATCTAACAAAATGAATTTTGACAAAGGTTGGTTTACTCTTAAGGATGTGTATGAGATAGATTGTGGTGCTTGGCTCACTTTTGTATATGTAGAACCTAAATTATTATCAATAAGACTAACAACTAGATAGGGGACTAAATTAAAATATTTTTCTCATAACCCCCCTCTTAGGTATTTGCTAGCCAAAGATGTGCTTCTTAATAGATTTGGTTTAGTATCCAAATATCCCGTTTCTCACTGCCCTTTCTATGGACGATCTTTGTTGCATTATTATGTTAAGAGAATCACTCATTGACATTCACTCTAGATATTTGGTAATTTTGTGTATAATTATTTTTTTCATTTGTTTGTAATATCCTGCTTTTTCTATTGATTGCATGTAAGCAATTTACTTTTTCTATTGGTATCTCTATCTTTGCATTTTCCTTTTCCAACTTAATTTTGGTTGATTGTGGTGGCCGACAATATATTTGCGATTTGACATTTGGTGTTGATACTGATGGCAAACTTGCATGCAAGGTGTCTGGTGGTTGGGTTGATTTTTGTACTACTTATAGTATGGTTGAGGATGATGAAGTTGGGTTCTATGTTCTATATCATGCTCATGTTTATGCTATGTATGTTTCAATTAATTATCCAAAAAGAGATTAGTGACTTTTAAATGCCAATTTGTATTTTTTATGGTTCTTTAATTTATTTGGAATGTGTAGTATTGTTCTTTAGTTTCATGGAAAACATGTCCCTCGTATGGAAGAGTCTATAACATTTTAAAATTGATAACCAAATGAGAAATAAAAGTCCACAATAACAATAATCAAGGGAAAAAATCCACAACAATAATGAGTGTGTTTGGTTACACGTTTACCAGCCTCAAATGCGAGTTCAATACCCTCAAACGCGAGTTTTGAATTTTTGGAGTTGTTTGGGCAAAATTAAAAGTGATTCTTTGCAACGTGAAAACCAACCCAAACTTGAGTTTATGTGAAGCTACAATTCCAAGCTTCTGCGGCGAATCAAACGTGAATTCAAACCTTAAACTGAAGTTTATTGCATATCCCTCTATTACCCTCAACTATTTGTTTTCTAAACTTTCACTGCTGCAACATTGGTAATGGTATGTTGAAGAAGACAACACACGATGCTGGTTATTCTTTAGGTTGAAGAAGACAATTTTGGGCTTTCATAATTTGACCTGCTGGCCCATTTGTTTTTTTACAGTGATAGCCCATTTATTTTCATTTAGGTTGCTTGCTATTTAATTGGAATTATTTATTTATTTTGCTTGCTATTTTTATGAATCTATTTTAATTTTATTTACTTATTTATTTTACTATGAAGAAAAAAATTCAAAATAAAAACTATTTTTTTTATTATGTTGTTATTTATTTATTTTAAATATGCTTAATATCCATTTTGGTAATTACACATTCTAAAGCTATTTTGATCAAAACTATCCAAACAACTTGAATTTATGAGAATCACTTTTAGTAAATGTACCCAAACATAAATCAATTTTAATTCAACTCATTTTTGATCAAAATCAATTCTATCAAACTCAATTCTACCACAATCAATTCTACTCACCTCCAAACCAAACACATACAATGAATGTCCCCAAATCATTTGTTTAAAAAAATAATTCAAAGATAATCTACATGCATGTCTTACCAAAAAACCATTGGAGATGTCAAACAAACTGATGATTTTATCATAATGTAGATGAAAATAAGAAATATCGTGAGAATAAGACAACAATTCAGCTAAATCTGGTAAGTCATCAACAAAATAAGGAGGCACATCAAACTTGTCTATGATGAACCTCGTTGGAGGAACAAAAGTAGGTGGAACAATCAATTCATGAAATCTGCTCTGCATAACGATATCAAAATGGTCCATGCCAATATATATCATCATCATCATCCAAGCACCGGTCTTTATGTGATAAAATCTCGAAGAGCTGCCCAACCCTTGATCAAATACACGTTATCGTTGACCTTATCCACAAGGACCTCAAAATGATTTCCACGTGAATTCGTGAGAATGGCAAGTCGGCGTATCTCATTGCCAAAATTATTAGTGAATAATCGTGGTAGCATGACCGCACCCTTTAAAACATGAAACAACAAAGTTTATAAACAACCGTATCATGAAAATTAGATGTTAGCATCATTAGCTAGCAAATAACTACCTAGCAATATAAACTAATATGAAATGTGTATACACATAGATGAATTTTAATGCTCCAAAAACTCTACAAAGATAAACAACAGTGCAGACAAAAAAAAATCATGTAAATCATTAACATCAAATACTTCACCATAACTCTTTTTTTCATCTAAATTCTCCTACTCATGTATCACACTAAAAAAACACAACAAACTACAAAATAAGCATGAGCACTCAAAATTTAACCACAACTATTTTTTCAAAAAAAAAAATCACGTAAATGAGTAATCAAAATTTGACCACAACAACAACTATTTTTTTCGAAAAAAAATCATGTAAATCATCAACATCAAATACTTCACAATAACCTTTTTTTTTCACCAACAATTCAATTTTTTCTTATAAATTGTACTCCTTATAAGCCACACTATTTTTCTTCTCCAATAAATAAGCACATCTATAGTACACGAATATTCAAAATTTTACCATTACTGTTTTTTTTTCTTTCAATAATTTCACGATACACAAACTGCACTTGATATGAAATACACTCATCATCACTATTAGTTTTTCTCAACAAATGAGTACATTTGCAATAGACACTAAATAATTTCTATGTAATTCTCCTACTCATGTATCACACTAAAAAAATACAACAAACTACAAAATAAACATAAGTACTCAAAATTTTACCACAACTATTTTTTTTAAATAATTTTACAATTCATAAATTACACTTTCTTCAAAAAACCACCAAAGAGACAAACATATTTCGTGCACACACAAAGAGAGTATAAAATCTAAAAACCACTATAAATGCAAATAGAGAATATTGTACTCACATCATGCATATTGTATTCAATGTGATAAGTATCTTGGAGCTACGATGAAAAAATAAAATGGGGTCAATAAACAACTTCAAGTTATAAACATCAGACAAAAGGAGTCACAAACATCACTCACCTCCCAAGATCTCCAAACAAAGAGTTTCAATGTGATTATTAGTCATTCTTCAATAAGTATATGTTTTTTTTTTTTAGAGTGAGTTTGAATATGTTTTTGTCAAGTTAAATTTGAATACCACACTTAGAAGACACAAATACTACACTTATATATAGCCTTAACTACACCTTTCAACTTCTTCCCTAGTCCTTCTGAAATGTGGGTTGCTTGCCATGTGATAATAAGCAGTGAATTGAAATTACATAAAACCAATCAAATTTTAGGTTACCTCATGGGATAATGAGCTATAATGACCTATATTAACCAACACCAAGGCCTGAGAAAATCACAAACCCCATTATATAGTATTGAGTCCTATATTAGAATTAATCACAAAAAAAACTTAAATATTACTCCCTCTGTCCCATTTTTATTGACGTTTTAGGCACTAAAAAAATTTCCAAACTAATTGTCGTTTGCAACTTTCAATGATAAATTAATCTATTTTTTCCATTTTTACACTCAACTTTTCATAGTACTATAATAATAGTAGCAGACTCTATTTTTATTAGTAAAAGCAACTAGAACTCTTCATTTCGTATATGTGGAGTAGTAAAAGGCTACGAGTACTTATAAACTCTTCATTTCCTAGTATAGATGTCCTTTTCTCTTTCCTCATTCACACTCCAATCTCATCATTTTATTTTCTCTGATATGTGCTTTTAACCAAACTCCATATCTTTCCAATACAAATTCTGGATTTGAAAGGTATCCAACCAAAAACAAAAATTATGAGAGCTATGAATGAAGATGAAGATTGTGAATTGGAAAGAGTAGAAGATTCTCTAGAATTTTGAGAAGTTGAAGAGGAAGAAGAAGAAGAAGAAGAAGAAGAAGAAGAAGAAGAAAATTATGAATTGAAAAAAGTTGAAGACTCTTTGGACGTTGAGGAGTTGTGGATGAAGAAGATGTATACTATGACTTAGAAAGAGTAGAAGATTCTCTTGATTTTGAGAGAGTTAAATATGAAGAGAATGAAGATTATGCATTGGACATGGTGGAACCAGATTTTGAAGAAGGTGGAAGAAATGAGTTACAACCCAATTTTGAAGAAGTTGCAATGAAAGAAGGTGGAGGAAATGAGTTGGAACCAGATTTTGAGAGGGTTGGTTTAGAAGAAGGACAAAAGGCAGAAGTGGTGCTAGCCATGTTAAGAATTTAGTACTATAATACTATCATGATCTTCCATTAAACTTTGGTTTAATTAGAATGTCATAGTGAAATATGATGCACAACTAATACAAGAATGTTTTGATGAAGTTTGATTTAATGAAAATCATATTTTTATTTTCATGAATACAGTATGAAGTATATGCATGCTCAATTTCTTTTTCCTTGCCCATTACTAGCTTTGTATGCATAAAAGCAACAACACTAGTACTACAATCAACATACAAATAGAAAAGGTAGTAGGCTAGTATGTATATGAAGTTGGCCAATCTGCATAGCCATGTTAAGATACTACTCGTAAAACAAGTTCAAACAACATTAAAAATATAACAACATCTTGCAAATAATTAACAACTGTTCTAAATAATTTTTTGCAAACATGTTAAGAAACTACTCTTCTAAATAATTAACAATATCTTGCACCAATTGAGGGTCACATTTCAACTGCATAGGTAACATTCCTAGACGTTCCAACATTTCTTTTTTCATATGAGGAATCTTATACTTGTTATAATTTCAATCATGCTCGACTGCAGAGTTAAAAATATACGATTAGACTTCACCGCTGAAAATTCTTCAAATGATTTCTCAACTGCATTCAAAAGATCATCAATGGATTTAGGAGACTCCTTATATTGTAAGGATTGTATAGCATTAAAAAATCCAAGATCTAAAATATTTAAATCGGGAGAATTTGCAGGTTGATTCATCATCTGAATATCAAAACCATCTTGTGAAGCTACTCTGCGAAAATCATCATCATCACAATCAATGTGAGTTCTTGATTTATCTTGTTGGATAAATATTGGTTGACCTATATCCTCTCTCGGCCATTTTTCCTTGATTTCGGGTAAGACTTTCTCAAGCAAGAATGTCTTTATACCTTGTTTAGTAACCAGAGTTATTGGTTTAGTTTCTAGTGTTCCCGCAACTCTATTTACACTAGACCTCTTAGTCGGCTCTTGTGTGACAAATGGAAATATACCAAATTTTCCAGAGAAGAGTTCATTTTGTTGTGAATCTAACCTTGGACGAGCTACTGCAGATAAGAACATTACTTTAGTAATAAAAATTTTGCTTTTGCAAGTTCGTAACGACTCTTCTTCATCGTTTACTAAGTAATATTTCTCAGACTTCTTTGTAGAGTAGAACCACTTCTCGTCGATATATACGATATTGTACATCCCTGAAAAAGTTGGATCATGTGGTAAGCTGGCACTATCAAGCATCGATCTCTTTTGTTTTGTTCATTCAGAGAAAGTTTTATAGGGTTTGAGTGCCTCCGTATGACTACTTCCTTTAGACGACGGTGTATTGTGGCCTTACTATTACTCACTGCAGAAAAAAGATCTCTAATAGTTTTTCTTTTTGATAAAGGAATGCTACATATTTGAGCAACATCAAGTTGAATCCTTTTGCGGCCACAATTTTTTATCATTCTATGGTTTACATCATGTACACCACTGGTTTTTCCTCGTTTCCAAATGCGCTGAACTTTACGCATGGTTACCGAAAAATCCAATGCCACCAATTTAGTCACCACTTTTTTCAATTTTCCATTAATACATTTCTCCAAAAGAGACTGATATATGTCCCTTCCTACATCATTAGTCAACTTTTTATGATGAATGCTTGTTGGTGCTTCTGGCACTTCCAAATTTGTCACTTGAATTTCTTCTGCAAGTTACATACAAGGGTCACTTGATACAATATAGTTATAATAATAGAAAATTTTAACAAACTAAAAATTGCTTCAAACATACTTGTGTCACTTGATAAAGAAATTTGTGGTGATGAAGTAGCATGACTATGATCAATGTCACCATGCAAATCTAGTAAAATAATAAATCATTCCAAAATAATTAAGAATATGACATACAATATATAAAATAAAAATACAACCACAATAAAACAATTTATACCTACAGTGACGAAAAAGTGGTGGAGAAACAATATATACATATCAGTATTTAAATTTGAGTCATGCAATATGTGTCCTAATTGTGCAGTATCATCCTCCATGAACAACTCATTATTTAAGTCAAAAGGAAAGGAATTTGATGAAGAAATTTGAGGTATGGAAGCATTAGAACTTTCAATAACATCACCATCTACATGTATATAAAAATAAATCAACAATAAAAGAAAAAAAATCATAAAAAAATACAAAAATTTGAATAGCATACCAATATTTAATTTTTTTTTCAGTCAAAAAGAGTATTATTATTACTTAGGAAATATTATATATATAATTTAATTACATATGAATATTAGAGGTATGGAAGCATTAGAACTTTCAATAACATCACCATCTACATGTATATAAAAATAAATCAACAGAAAAAAAAAATTCATAAAAAAAAAAATACAAAAAGTTGAATAGCATACCAATATTTAAATTTGATTCTGGAAATATTTCTCCTACTTGTATATCATTCTCTAATATTATCTCATCATTTAAGCCCAAAAGAAAATGATTTGATGAAGAATTTTGAAGTAATGGAATAGTGGAATTTTGATTGAAGTCACTATTGAATTATGTAGGAATAACATTTAGATCTATTTTTCTCTCAATCATTTTTTATATTATGAACATTGTCTATTACTACATCAAACATTGAAGTATATATAAGTCTATTAGTGAGTATTAGTACTAAATGTGGCGCCAATAGTAAGGAAAAAAGTGGTGGGGAAACAAAACATTTCAAAGTGGCGCTTACAAACAAATGACTTAAAAACAAGTGACTTTTGATATTTTTCTCCAAAGTGAGACAGAGGGAGTAGTAACAGCCCCTACCTGTTAGCAACTATGGAGCTAATGAACCTTTGCCTTTCTTTCTTATCTTTCTATCCCTGCCTGTATCCTATCCTTAGAGCTCCCCTTTGCGTTGATTATAGGCCTTTTCTTTGCCCTTTGGGAGAGGTAAGGTATAGAGCTTGAATCCCCCAGCTGACATCTTATTCTCCATTGGGCATCCTCATGGCATCTACTTCTTAAAATAAAAGATAAAAAGCTTTTGCCGCTCTTTCCTTGGCTTTCTTTCGCGTACGTGTGCTCGTCTATCCTTTAATAGAAAGAAGCAATTTCTCTGTTCGAAATCAAGCTACAGGCCATCTTTGATGGCGGTAGAACAGCTAGCAAGAGGTGCCCAGGTACCGTTAACAAGCTCATGAATTTAACTTTCAAGCGAACCCCATGCCTTATGGTTTGAGAGTCCGTTTGATTATAAGCCTTTAGAATGGTTATATATACTTTAGAAAAGGGCTATCTCTCTCTAGCTTTCCTTTCTTGCTTGCTCTCTAGCCCCGATGCCAATGCCCTTTCTGTTCTCGAGTCTTTGCAATCTTCTGCCATTCCTAGTTGATCTAGTTTCTAGGCAAGGCAACACACTTTACAAAGAAATAACTTTTGATTTTTTCTATAATTATTTATTTAAAAAAAAATTAAAAAGAAATAAATGTAAGGATAGTTTAGTAAAATTACCATGTTTGTTGACTCTTTCAATGATTGTCTTAATTTGTGTGTAAAAACTTTAAAAAACAATTATTTTGAGACAGAGGGAGTAGTTAGTAAAATCTCTTGCATTGAATTTGATTGGATATTAGTAAAAACTTATATCATCACAACATGACATCACTTGTCCAAGAAAAGGAGCTAGACACATCTCATCTCACATGCATAAGTAGTAATGAGTTGTAATGATTACTAGTGTAGTTGGACCCGTGCAATGCGCAGTTTCATTAATTTTTAATAAAATAATAATTTTATTGTTTTAAACATATAAAAAATATATGATAAAGTTGAATATTAATCAATAACTAATTATAAAGATAAGATACCATATATATATATATATATATATATATATATATATATATATATATATATATAATATGTACTGGAGTTATAGTTTTGAATAAGTTAAATTAGTCCATCTAAATTAATTGGAGAGAATCGAATATGAAACTTCGAAGAGGTGCACACTTTCGAGTCCCAATCAAATACCACAAGGCAACCCAAGTGAGTCGTACTGGAGTGGAGTTATAGTTGAATGTCATTAGTTATTAAAATCCTAAAGCTAACACAAGTTTTAAGTCGAGAAACAACAACATATAACTAATCATAGATAAACAGGTTTAGGAAGATAAAGACTAACATGTCCAAAATTTGACTTTGAATCTTATTAATTGTCATTACAAAATAAATACTTAAAAGGAATTATTGCTGTTGAAATATAATTCAAACATTAAATCAAACTCATCATTCAACGAATGTAGGCAAACTCATTCTCAAGCCATTCATTCATCTTCTTTGAATTTGTTCAAAATATCACTGACATACAAACCATATTTAGATTCAAAACGTAAATCTTTAAAACGTAAAACATAAAGATACAACTTAAGATTATATTCAAATTCAAACTAACAATTGAGACAAAAATGGATTCAAACTAAACAATAACAATGACAATATATACAGCAAAACATCAAGTGATAAATGAATTAAAAATGAATAGACAATCATTTTATTTTAATTCAAATAAGAAAGCTATGGATACTTCCTAACCCCAATAAGAAATACCCATGATGCAAATCTCCATTGTTTCCTTTCTTCAGTAATTTTTTCAACCTTCTAAAACACCCCACTCTTGAATCCAATTTTAACACCTTCTAATTCCAATGTAATCAACTGATTCTATACAATAAGGCTATTTATCAAGATATATAAAATGAGTTTAGACACAAAAACCAATTGGAAATAGTTTAAGCAAACGCTAAAAACAAAGTAAGATTTGTAGTAAATCACTATCTATTTGTCAAACTTGCTCATGTTGGGCACCAGATTTGAAAATTTATTTTGTAGTTGATACATTCAAATTCAATGATAAAAATAAACAATATTTAAATTTAAATCCATAAAAAATTGATGCAAAAAAAAAGACCTCACATGAAGAATGTACACAAAGTCACAAAATATGATAATGATTTCATTTGAAGATATAAACAACCTCATATTTTCCACTATTTAGTCAAATCATTTCAACATTTCATATCCAACATTTTGACCAATACAAATTATCACTAATACCATATAAAATTAAAGATGAAAATTGAGGCGGCTAAAATTAACTCTGAGATTTTATGTACAAACACTGAGGAGAAAACCTCCAACGGTCTCAAGCACAACCGCTCAAACTCGCTCAAAGAAATATATGCTGAGATCAAGGTTGGCGCACCTCCCGAAAATGATTACGAATTATTCCTCAACAGTTACCAAGCCAGAAAATTAGAGTTAATGCTATGCTGCTAAAGGACCAAGACAATGCAGTGAGTGCTTCTAACAAATATAGTGGCAGAGATCAAGAGAACGCTGTCTTCTAATGACCGTATGATGACTTTGCATGATATCGGATAAGTACCCCTAAAATAGTTACATCACCTATCAGACTATCACTATATATGACATATGATTTGATCTTACTACATACATTTTTTTTAGACCAACTTCATCAAATAGTTACATCATTATTTAGTATCATGTAAACGTCCATGTAAATATAAGTAAAGAGAATGGTCTTTCAAAAAAAGAAAGGATAAAACAAATGCATGGGGAGTGAATGAAGAAAGTAGCATAAAAGGTTGAACCACATTTCATCCAACACTTTAATGAGCAAGATTTTGTAATGATCAATTAAAAGATTGTTTTCATTTCCTCAGTATTAACCTTAATTGATAATAATGGCAACAGTTTAAATGCACATATTTAGGAAAACATGGCAAATGATTTTATAAAACCCCTAATGTGCAGTGTTATTATATTGTTCATAACATTTGATCTTCGTACAAAAGCATAGTGTTTTGGTTCATATTTCTCCCAAAAGTCTAATCTGTGAGAAATGAGAATTGACATATATCTATGAACAATGTCAAAAAATGTTCTTAAAAGACAAAGAAACAACCCTAATAGAAAACATTGTCCTTAAGGCCATACTTAGCCTATAAACAAAACACAAACAACAGATGAAGAAGTAATTTTCTAAAGGAATATTTAAATATAAAGTTGTTTTGATATATATGCACCCGTAAAAGTTACCTTGTAAGAGAACTGTTCCCCATCATAGTTTACTTAAGATGTTTTCCTCAAATTGTCAAAAACATATTTGTTAGCCCTCATGTCAACATAGCAAACTTCATTTATTTGCTCTGGTGTAAACGCGTGTCTGTCAGCAAACGAAAGCCCGAAATTAAAATGGTTTTGACAAATCAATTCCTAATAATGGACTTTCATTGGTAAGCTATATAGTAAGTAGCATGGTTCTTCAAAATGAGACTTCAACTCAGTTTAAGAGATCCAACATAACATCCACTATGCTATGCCTCAAAATATCAGCATAATCTTAATCTTGTTTTTGTTGACAGAAAAACTCTAAAGCAAAATGCAGTAATTATCATATTGAGAGTCACTTACATCCCTGTAGACCTTAAACTTGTGTATCTAACTTTGACTTCCAACCTTGCAAATCCAAGTAACAGATCCAAAAAAAAAGGAAAACTAAAAATACAATCAACTATGATAATAAATGGAAACATACCCGCGTAAAATTAAAACTAATTATCACATGACAGGATTGCAAACATGATAAAATGTCACTCACCTGTTTCAAACTCTGAATTCGACTGAGAAGCTCGAATCTTGATTCATTAACTTCCTGAAACGACATTAATTGCATATAAATAAATTTACCCAACCAAACTATAATTTGTGAACCAAAACAAACAATAAAACATTCCAAAAAAAATAAAATACGAAAACAAATCAAGAAATAAGGAAGGAATGAAGAAATTGAAACCTTTTCACAGGCTTTATGCAACCATCAGGATCAGGGATCATAGGGTCATTTAACCTCTGCCTCTTCAAACCATCATAAGCAAAGAGGGTTTTCTCCGAAATCCATTCTTAATGTGCTACAATTGGAAAGTTGAACAGGCTTCAATATCAAACTAAGAAAAGAAACCAGCCTTTCCTTCCACCAAGAAAAGAGAAATTCAAAATCGTTGAAAATGCAGCAAAATAACAAAGTTCAACATCACACAAACGCAATTTCACTACCAATTTTTATGAGAAACAGTTTCAAATGTCAAATAAAAATAAAATCCATTAGTTATAGCTACCGACAGGTTTTGCATCTCATTAGCTACAACAGATTCACTACTAATTTCTATGAGAAACACGTACCTTGCTCAAATATTGAGTGGCATTGCAGATGAAGGAAAAGGGTGGAGATCGAGATCGACAACGGAGTTGCGAGATGCTGGTGATGGAATGACGAAGCTTCTATTGCGGTGATGACGACAATGATGCAAAGTGGTGCGGTACATGCCAATTTAAGGACTGACGGAAAAGTAGGACATCTCATACACCTGACCCTCTTCTAATTTTGATTCAAACATGTGAATTAACTGCTTTGTAATCGATGGATGAATTTTACCACCCTACGTATCAAAATTAACATGTTTAGAACATAAGAATGAGCTTAACCTCTAAAACAAAGGTGAAAATCTATTATTGATTCTGTTAAAAAACATGTCTTTCATTTTGGCGTGTGAAAAAAAAAATGTCTTTCTAGTTTTGATAGAGGCCAAATTGAGGACTCACAAACACCTTATTGTCAAGATTATGGATTAGTATGTCAATCTGACTCATATAACTTCAAAACATAGACATTACAAAACAACACCACAGAAATTAAAGACTCATATAACTTCATATTTAACAAAACACAAAAAAGTAAGAACTGATAAGAGGGAATATGGAAGGAAAAAAAAGTCAGCTCATGAAAACACATTTTATCACCATCGATTCTGGTGGTGTGTCGTCGGCGGCAGTGTATCGGTTCCTTCCGTTGCAGGTCGCTTGAATTGGCAGTGTATCCTCTTTTTCTCTATTCTTATGCTCTCTATGTTCATAAAATTTGCCGTATTTTCTTTTCCTAACATCAAAGACCTAATTTGTGAAAGAACTAATTTCAATTTTAAAGGAAATTAAGGAAAGGAAAGGAAATGCATACTGCGGCAGAGAACTAATTTCTATTCTAAACGTATGTAGAGCAGAAGAAGTGTGCATCCACTAAACGACCGAGATGGCGGTGGCAGTGAGAGGAGGACGGAGGTACAAACTGCAATGGAGGAAGGAAGAAAGGTTAATTTTTAATACCAGCCATTGAATTTACCCTCCCTATATAATGCCTATATAATGAGATTATCGTCCCTATATAATGCCTGGCTTGAAATTCAAAACAGACCTCCTTACTTGGAGAGAAATTTCCCACCAAAAGTAAAATGAGTAAAATAATATGACAAAGAAAGGAGATAGCGTGAGAAGAAATTAAGAGGTGGCACCCATATTTTCTATTTCAATTAATTTAATCACATAGCTTAGGTGGAAAATGACCCCTTCATTAGTTTTTAGATAGCACAGTGCACAGTAACCTCTTTGTTGTCAAGATTATGGAATCCCTAACCACCCAATAAATAATTCAATATCAACCAATTTGTAAAATTCAAAACATAAATAATATATCATTAAAAAAAAATTGTAAGTCAATAGGCCCTAAATATGGATATAGAACTCTAAAACTCACTTAAAAAAAACTCCTCTAAAACTCTCGTGGACATTTATTTTGATAAGCCACTAATTATCATTGTAATGTTGAACTAATATAAGATTCAATAACCCCTTAATTACTTCTACAAATAAAAAATGCCCTTCAACCAAAAAATTTAATTCAACATACTAGAGTTAATCTTATTTTCAAGAAATTCAACTGGCTATCTAGTTTGAAACTTAATTCAAACATGATGCATTCTCTCTCTTGCATGCAATTTCATTGCATAAGTTTTAATTGATAAAAATTTATTTTCTCACATTACATCACTTATCCAAGAAAAATAGTTAATTTAGTAATGATTACTCCTTAAATATTTAATAAATAAATAATTCAATGGCACGTAAGTTATATAATTTAAAGAATGAAATAATTTTTAATACCAAGAATATAATTTTTTCTTTTCATTTTTTCTATATTTGGTGTAAATTTAAATAAAACAACCCATGCACCAAAAATTTTAATTTATCATTTTATGTGAACTTTAATCAACCACAAAAAAATATTTACTGCCTAAATTTTATTTTTGACAATTTCTCATTTGGAAATTTTTTTTATTTCAAGAATATAGTTCTTTTCCCATATTTAATTGTGTAAATTTCATTTTCAAAAAATTCCAACGGTTGTATAACTTAAAATTTAATTCAAACATGATGCATTCTTTCTCTTGCATGCAATTTCATTGGATAAATTTTAATTAGTAAAAACTTATTTTCTCACAATATGACATCACTTGCCTAAGAAAAGGATTAAGGACATCTCCTCTCACAAACCTAGTGTTGTACCCCAATTTTTGACCTAAAATCCATTTTCTTTATTCTTCATATAAAAATACCAAAAAATATGTGTGATTTTGACTCGAACTTTATTTCTCTTTTCATGCATATAATTTGTTAATTATTTTCATATTTTTCCATATTTCTTCATTTACAAGTAGTATACTAAAAAACTTTTACCTTTTTTATTTATTATTGTAGTACCCCAATTTTGTCCAAACCCTTTTTTTTGTTATCATAGTCAGTGTTATATGTAGTAAAAACTTTACTTTTAGTTTCATACACTTTTAACTAATTTTTATGCATTTCATCAATTTTTGTTAATCTTCGAAAATTCAAAAAAATATGCACTTGTTTTCAAAATATGTCAAATTGTTTAAAGTTTTTTTAACTTTTGTAACTTCAATTGAAAAAAACATCAAAAAATAAGTTTATGTGCATTTTGTCCGGTCAACCAGTCTTTCTTAAACTTATCTTACTTTTTTTTTACTATTAGTTAATATTATAATTAATTAATTAATGTTTTTAAAATGAGGACAAAACCAAACAAACAATAGAAAGAAAAGAATAGCAGCATGTGCGCCACTCTCTCCCTTCATGTTCATCTTTTATTTACTTATTTATTTATCATCATTATTATTATATTATTATTATGTTAGTAAAAAACAAAAAAATAAAATCTGAACAACAACAACAGCAGCTACAGTGCTGCGCCCTCCCCTCCCCTAATTTCAGGATGTGTCTTTTCTAACTTTTACTAAGAATAAGTTCTAGTCTTCTACATGAATACAATCAAAACAAAAGCACAAATCAAGTCATTCTACTTTTGTTTCTGCAAATCTATCTTTTGGAACAAAGCAAGTAAAAATCCAGCATCCAATTTTATCCATTGAACACAAAGTTTCATCAATTAAACCTATAATTTGAACCAAAAATCAGAACAGAGGGGGACCTTTTTTTTACATAAGTTTGAGAAGGGCAGTAGAAAAACAAAAAAAACAAGAACACAAACACAATACACCAAAACCCTAACCTTAACCAAAAAAATAAAAAAAAAACAAGAAACCAAACAGGAACAAAATAAAAAAAACAATCAAAAACTCCAAGACCTAACCGAAAAAAAAAACAAAAATTTTCATCCACTTATCATCAAAACAGAACCAAAATTAAAACAAAATCTCTTCACATATTGTGAAGAGACTTGTTCGTACTCCCTCAGCCGTTTCTTCTACCAGAACCTAGCAAGCAGAAAGGAGGAAGAGTGGGTCAGATACAGAAGCAGAAACGAACCAAGGTCAAAAACGGAAAAAGAAGGAGGGACGAAATCAAAAGAAAAGGGAAGGAGACTTACTAGAAGTATCACTGCAAGGAGGGTAATCCCTCAAACTTTTTTCTTTTCTCATTCATTTGCATAAACATGTAGATCTAAGTTTTTTTTTCTTCTTCGTTCTTGACATGAATATGCGTTGTTTCGTTGTTGTTTGCCGCGGATTTGAGCCTTAATTACATGATGATGTTCGATTTTGGGGTTAGAGTTTCAATTTGGGGGTTAGGGTTTTTGGATCTGTGGAGTCCCGATCCGTTTGATATGGTGATTGTTTGTGATTTTCGTTACTAGATTCGTGTTTAGAGGTCGATTTAGTGTAGGGTTTGGTGTTTTTGAGTTTTTGGATTTGA